>OY728148.1:1256809034-1258059034 GCA_963277665.1 Viscum album
TATGCAAGATTCAAATAAACATGGCAAGAAGAAAATAAACATGAAGCTATAGAAAAAATACTATTTTTGTGATCAAAAATAAAAAAATAGAGGGGTACAAAAAACTAGATGAATAAAGACACCACATGTAATATTAATAATCCATAGAATACCCTATGATCAACTTGGTTTGATACAACCATTCAACGTATGGAGATGCCCCAATGTTAAAATCCAATTAGGTTGCCTAACCTGGCCTCGCTATTGGAACATCCCCCCATGACTATCCATGACTCTAGGAGGGTACTAACCTATCCAATAGTTTCTAGTAAGCAACAGTCAATCAATCACCTGAAAGATGCCCTGGAAACCATGTAAATAGTAACCATTGTATGTGGGAGGAACTCGCATGCATGACTCACCTTACCTACCACCATCGTACCTGCCTACCCAAAATTTGGACATAACTTATACAATAACCTATAATGGAAATCCTAGATAGTGGTTCCCACTATATTTATACACATTTCACACCATTGAAAGTGCGAACAAGGCTGTCACTAAATATAATACCCTAACCCTTTTATAAAACACTTTATGTCACTAATAAGGAACTCAAATTTTCCAAAAAAAAGTCTTTTACAAAATCAACCAAAAAATCACTTATATGAATACAATGTCGAACGGTCCATTATGTTTACACACCCAAATATAATAACCCAAAAATTTCCAAAAAAACATAATTCCACTTTCATTTTTGCAAATCCAAATGGGCTGTTGTGATTTTAATATATAATAAACATTACAAAATTCTTTCAGAACATTGAATAAAACATGGAACCTTTGATAAAATGTACAAAAGATGCCTTCACAATAAAAATTTAACCAAAACACATTCCATGCCATACATGAAAAAATCACATAAATTTACTTGAAAAGAAGACAATGTGTTTTTATCAACACCCCAAATGTTTAAAAACATAATATTAGTTACAGAATCACCCCAAGGACATATATTAACCAATTCCATCAATGAAAAAAGTCATAATAAGCTAGTAAAGGATACCATATGGATGCGAATTATATTTTAAAATATATAAAAATAACATTTCGAACCAAAACAAACACATCATCATAGACACATATACATGTAAACTATTAACTGTCTCCAAACATATTTTTATGAAATCATAAAAATTAATGAACCCTATAGAATGAAAATTATGGGAATATAAAAGTTGAGCATCATGTTTTAAAACAATTTTAATGTGGTCAAGGCTTAATGGAGATCCCAGGAAATGAAATACGATAATTCACCAACCTCATTGTTTTGCGAATTCAACATTTCTTAATTGGAATGGAGAAAAGAACTTTGTGGACCCTTTACAAACCTAGATAATTAAGAAACACAGAAAATGTATTCCCAGATGATAGGGTTTGGATAAAACCCCTAAAAATTGAAAAAAACGAACTAATGGTGGAGAACTTTGATGATAGAGGTCGCGGTCAGAGATGGAACTGGTGAGGGTGGTCGCAACATCCGGAGGATATTTCCAATGAGGATGAGTCACATAAGGATATTGGGGCATGGAGGGGTCGGGAAGGGGGTGCCACAAGCTGAAGCAGGTTAGAGAAATGGGGACTTGGGGATGTTAGGAAGATTAGGGGGAACCAACAATAGATGGCTGGATAAGAAGGGAGAGAGGAAGTTGGTGTCATGCCAAGGTTGGAGTAAGCACTGCATGTGCGTGAGAGGGGGAACATGGTGGTTCATGGTTGCAATACGGGAAAGTGTTGAGGGATAGTTTTAGGGATTGAAATAATAATAATAATAATAATATCATTTATATTAATATTTTTAGTAATATTAATACCAATTTTAATAATAAACATAACAACATTTATTTTATTAGTAATAATAAGAATAATAAACATAACTACAAGTACAATATTAATAATAAACATAACAATAATAACAATGTTATTAATGTTATTAATAAAAATAATAATAATCATCATCATCATCATAATAACATTATTTTTATTATCAAACATTCATTTAATAATTTATTTCATTTTATTTATGTTGTTATCATATATTTTATATTTAATGAAATTGAATTATTTATTATAAAAATTGGGTAACTGCATAGTCCACGCACTGTTACCTAATGACGGATGCACAAATGAAAATGTTGTGATGAACTCGCTTCACCCTACACTACTCGATCACAGTAATGAGTTGTGTTATCCTTACATGTCTTAATAAATTGAACCTAAGTGTCATGACACAACCCATACTAGTTCGGAATTCACATAGGCACCATACGATTCCTCCTAACCATGCGGGAATACAGTGTACTAGTTAAATAACACAAAAATCTAAAAAACTCAACCCGCATGATACTACAATTCAAAAATAATAATTTATGAAATTAAAAATAATTAACTAACCCAGTCGGGATGTTAAAATTCTCCCCACCACAAATTTTATCTACCCCTAGAATGTAACCATTCCAACCATTAACACAACTCGAGTCCATTCCCAATCAAAACCAATGGAAACCAAGAGCCTTTGGGTAACCATTTCAAACACATGTCACACCGGAAGAATTGAAGAAAACCCACTACATGAGATTGAGGGGATAAAATGGGAGGGTTCTCTACATACGGAAAATTAAAAATCATGGAAACCATTACACATGAACACACTACCCATGGGGGGCGATGTAACTCCAAAACAAAACCATTTAATTTCTCCACATGGACCAAAAAACACCCCATGGAATTAAACTGAATAATTTCTAAAAAATGACCTTGTATCCTAAGGATGGGAAATTAAGTCAACACCACCCACACTGACTAAATAAAATCCTCATTGGAACTGGATACTAGGGATTTTGTAGCTCGAACATGACCCACATTATTAATGATAACGGAACAAATCAACCACATGTTTTAAAACCATTATTGCAAAACCCTTTACACTAGGATACAAGGTTATAGGAATCCACTACAAAACCAAATAACAATAGATGGAAAAAACCACATATTGGCACCCGAACTCATAAAGGGACCAGAAACAGAACCCATTATTTTTAAAAAAAATTCCACTAACTAACACAATGGAGACAAAATCCAAAATAAAAATGGGTCCTTTTATTAATAAGACCAACTCCCATCAAGGAATACGAATGATTTAGAAAAAAATAAGAGCAGATAAGACCGCTTAAATTTTGGTATAACGAGATAAGAAAACAACCAAAAAATAGATGAGATTATGAAGACGACAATAATAGAACATGTAAACTATGGATATTTCCATATGAAATTGGAGAACATGTTCCAGTCCGAATTTCCACACACCGTCAAAAACACCTTACTGTGCAACAGCATCACCCTGAGTCTTCTGGTTGGGGCCCTGATGGTTGAATACTCTCCTACAACATAGTCATTCATTTCAATCCTCCTACCCTAAATCCTTCCTTAGTCTTATTAAAAACAAATCAATGGTGGTATATTTTGAATGTGATACAACATGACAACATATAATGCCAAAACTAGCCATACTAGTGCCACACAAACCTTCAATATGACAAACTAGGGCCGATACTAAAGAAGTTAGCTTCATGGAGATAGGTTCGTCATGCATGAACTCTATTCCATATGGATAACCTTCAAGAATAATGAAACCCACTAACTACAACCAAAATCTAGACAACCTATCATTAATAATCTAGAAATGGACCCTCAAATAAACCAGGGATGGTATGAACTTTAATACTATTAGGAGATCTCAACCAATAGAATAAATTATCTATTCCAATAAAACCAAACCACTACTTCTATATGACCTCATCCTCCTTGAATGAATGAAACCCCCCAGAGTAATCATAAACTGGGCATGACTATTTAGAAACATTAGCGACCTTTCTTTCTGGAATAATCTGAACAATGTAAAAAACATATATGAAATCAGAATCCATCCAAAACTCTATCCAAGTTACAACCTAATCCAAGCGAATCATTCTTGTATTACAAACATATACAAACATAATAAATAATTACTTTTCCAGAAACTACCATTTCTTTTATGTCTTAAACCAATTTAATGAAACATTATGAACCATCACAGGTGTGTTCATCCAATCCAAATTACATCATTCCTTCACATTTTCCGCACCTAATCCTTGCACATACCCACACACATGTAATCCTCTCTATGGAGTTACAAGGATCAAACGTCTCTTTTCCTCATCAAATCCAAACAAACACAAAATTTTCCAAATCGAAACACTTCATTTTTGAAAACCAAATTCACTTGATTCAAATAAATTAGAATAAAATACCTTTTTCATTCAAACACCAAATTCATTCTGAAAAATTATTTTCATTTCAAATTAAATATTCACATTCAAAAAACACTCACAACAACAAAAATCAAAATAAACACAACCAAATACAAGCCAATAGAAAGGGAAATTACCACCTATTCAAAATCCAGTGACATGGTGGTGATTAATTTCTAAATTAAGGTGTAACACTAATATGTCATTGAATTTGGAAATTTGACTCAACATGGGCCCCCACCCCATGTGAGGCCACAACATAACCTGGGTCTCCTCCATTTTCATCCCTCAATCCAAAACAACCAATGATAATGGCTCAAATCCTAGACTACCCCTCGTAACTCGATGTTCATTGTGAGAAAGTTTTCACGATACTCTTATAAAATGTACTTCCCACATCTCAATAATTTTAATCACATTGAAACAGACACCCAAAATAAAAAAACCACTTTCGGATACAATTTTCTAACAAACCATCCCCGGTCAACCCTGAACTGCTCTCCTAAGCTAATCCATGGTAAGACCTAAAGGGCGTTCCCAATAACAACGAGTTGGAAACTATTGTTGGGTATCAAAATAATACTTGTGAGGACAATTTTACCCAAAAATGAATGATTACAAAGTCAATAAAATCATAAAATAAAAATGAAAACCAATAAAAAAAATTATATTGCACATACCTCCAAGTGACCTGGTAGTTCACCACCCAACTGAGAACTATGTTCACTTCTAGGGTGATACATCACTAGTTGAACATGAATCAGAAGTGATAAACTAGGGGTGACAAATAAATTGTTTAGTTGGAAGACATAACATAATCCATGAATTTATTTTTCTTGTAACAAACCATTAATACTAGTTTAAAAATAAAGATATATAATTATGTTATCACACTATAATAAATAACATTACATTTCTTTTAAAACACCCCATTCTATTATATTATTTTCAAATGATGAGTTTAACTTTTTAAAAACTAAAATACAAACAATGAAATACTACCTTAGAACGAAACCAATAAATAGGGAATGTAGAAAATAAACTAGATGATGCAAAATACAGACTATTAGTGTGATCAAAAAACCAAAAATATAGTGATACAAACAAGAATATGAGTAATATACCCATGGGTAGTACTAAACATCCCTAGAATACCCCTAAAATAACTTTTTTGGAACTACCTTTCGGCGTATGTTGAAGCCCCTATGTGAATAACCGACAAGCTTCCTTAACCTAGCCACACTAGTGGAACATCCCTCCTGGAACGTCTATGAAATGACAAAAACATTTGAAAAAACATTGATTCTTGAAAATTTATGTATTAATATGACATAATCAATAAAAAAATATTATTATAAATTAAATGTGACCATTTGTGTTTACCGTTATATAATCATTGGTCAATATGAATATTGGAAACAATAATACTTTTAACGTTATAAATATTTATTAAAATATTAATAATAAAAGATAATTAATGTAGAATGAAGAGTTGAAATCCTCATCCAGTAGACTCAGGTCATACGAAGCCTATCTATCAGAGCTTGGGAAAGAGGTTGCATCCCTAGGGTTTCCTTTGGACGAATCCTATGTCATGTTTCAACATGTTAAGCATGAATGTAATTGTCTTTGGGAGAAGTTCATGTTGACAGAAATCGACACTCAAACCATGTTGTTAGTGTCGCGCCATGATTATTTCACCATTGCACACCATATTCATGGACCCTATGAAGGTATTATAATTCCCTATGTAATGTGGCTTTACTTAATATGTGTAATCATTTTTTATAAATAAAATTGTTATTTATTATTATGGAAACATTTTTGAATTTCAAATTTTAAAATAAAGATTGGTTGAATTGTCAGAATTTTTTTATAATTGAGGTATATTTAAAAAATGGTTTTTTAAAATATTTTATATAGTTTAAATACCAAATAATGTGAAATAATGTTCAAAAATTGGGCATACACAGTTGTGATCAGTAATAAATTTATATTCTGATAAAATCACATTAATTTTTTTGTTAATATTAAATTATGAATAAAAATAATAATGTTATGAATAGTAATGTGACCAATGGAATAGTATCCTAACTTAAGAAAGTATAAATATAATTTAGGAATCTTTAATAGTAATTTTATATAATATCATAAGTAAATAAATGTTTTAGAAGTTATTAGTTAAGTATTAGTATTATTTCTGGTAAATGGTGAATTTAAAAGATATATATATAACTCATATATAGAAAATTATTTTCAAAAAAAGGAGTAATTTTATAATTCAGAAAATCTATATTAGGTTATGTTGAAGTTACTATATTTTTGTAAAATGTTTTTTTATGAATAGTAAAAAAAATATAGGTTTTGAGTTTTCGGTGTGTTTTATGACATCATAATGATGTAATATGTAATATAAAAAATTGGCCAACTAATTTGGAGGAAAATATTATATGAGGTGAAAAATTTGGCAAAAATCATGGGATTTTACCATGGTCAAGACCATGGTTTTGTAAATACCACTAATGAGGTGTCCATTAAAATATAAAAAAATATTTCCTAACTTTTGTTATAAATTCCAACCCATTACTTCATTCAATTTATTCAATATTCACCCTCAATAAATCTAAGGTATTTATTCCTCCAAAAATGTCCTACCAATGTGCTCTTAATCCCCCAATGGTCCCACCATTGGAGTTTTTGAAGTTACTCTTTACGGTAAGGGATCCTTTCACCCTTCTCTTTTACTCAAGACTTCTTTTAGGTTGTGCCTTTTAAAATCCATTTTCATATGTTGGGATATGCTATAATGTATTATTATTATTATCCATTTTTTCCAAATTATGAGAGATAATTTTCTCTATTATAGACTGATTTTTCAGAATTTTTATGTAACGTTGTTTGGATGCCAAATTTTCATAAAGGAATTGGAAACATCTCTTTTTTAATTCAAATTCTCTTTTATGTGGTATATCTTGAAAATTTCCATAAAATATTCTTATATCCCGTTTACTCTATCTATATATTGTATCATTTCATTTTTATTAATGGATTATCTATATCCCCTCTCTTTTAAATTTTTTCTAAAACCATGGTGCATAGTCATTGTGCTGTCGAAAGATAATTGCAAACTATCTATCTTTTCATTATAAAATTATTTAATTTTACTTATTTGAAAGACAAAAAATAATTAATTTAATAGGTTATTTATCATTAAATAAAAATGGTAGATTTTATTATATAATTTAAATAAATAAATCCGACATTCCCTTTCGTTGTGTTATAAATTACATAACGATCGTGTTATTAAGATATTTTAAAATCTTTAATTTTAATATAAAATCAATTATTTTATTCTCTATGAGTTATTTATGAAATGTTTTATTATTATCTATATATAATACATTATTATAAATACATATTAAGTGTTTAACCTAATAGTGCTATATTGTTTTGGGAAAAATATTATTTCTAGAGATGACATGTTTTATGATACATTGTAGAGTAACTTTGGTAATATTTATGAAAACATACAGATAGAAATTGGTTATATGATTATGAATGTATAAATTTAATGTTGTTGACATAATTTCATGCTTTGATTCATGTTATTATTATATTTATAATCATATTTATCATTCCATTATGATATTCCACATGTTCTTGTTGATATCACTTGTGTTGACATGTAAACTGTTTCATTTGTTTTCCATACTGGGCATTCTTCTCACCATTTCCCATGATGTATGTCCATAGGTTATGAGATTATATTAATTTAGATAGGATTAAACACCAATATCCCATTAAATTTTATTAGAATAATGTTTTATGTTTTCAAGTATTATGTACCTTTTTTCTAAGACACTAGACTTTAATGATCCTCCATTTGTAAAATGAAATGAACGGTTTTGTAATAAAAAGGTGGGATGCCAAATTATACAACAGCAGGAGGGTACTAACACTTATAATCAAGGATACCATGAAACCATCACTCAATCACATAAAATATTTCAAGGACACCCTGGTAATAGTAAAAAGTGTATGTGGGAGGCCCTCGCACGCGTTTCTCACCATACCTGCCGCTACCACACTTTCCTACCCCAGAAACAATCATTTCCTAAAAGATAACACAAACCGTAAATCTTAGGTAGGGTTGAAAACTGTATTTATAAAAATTTCACACCTCTCAACATCCAAAAATGCATCCCATTATATATTTTTCAACCCATTTCATAAATCACTTTATGTTTCTAAACAGTTGCTCACATTTACCGAACAACATTATTTTCTAAAATAAACACAAAACATCACTTATATGAGTAAAATGACTAATGGGCCCTTAAGTTAAAACAGCCAAATACATTCACCAAAACATTTCAAAATAAAATCATAATACAACATTAATTTTTGTACAAACAAACAAGCCCATAATATTTAAATATCAAATAAAATTTACAAAATGATTTTCAAATTTTTATTAAAACATGAGACCATAAAAAATTATACCAAACTTTTTGTCACATTAATCATTTTTTTAAAACAATTTCCAGACCAAAAATGATATGATTTAAGGATCATAATAAATTGTTCAATTTCCAATCACTATAAACTACACCTTTTACCCAAATTGAAAACATATCCATTTAAATAAAAGAAATAGAGGAAGTAAAAATAGAAATATTTCAAGGGGAATATTATCTAAATTGTCATCTTTATTTCAATACACACCCATGTGTAAAAATAGTTCAGCGATGGATGCACGGAAATCTATTATAAAACTTTAATACATATCAAATACTAATAAAATATTTTTATAAACATTTCTTACTTCCAGTCCAAGACCAACAATCCCCACATTTTACCCAGATGGAAATTAACAGTTTTTTATATAATCCCAAGAGATAATTCCAACTAACATTAAAAACAAGCTTCAGAAAATCAAAAATTTCAAAAGTAAAAAAAACACATTTTATTCATTTTTCAAAAACAAAACTAAGGTAAACACACCGAAAATAAAATAAATTTTCATTAAAATATCACATCTCATTTTTATCTACACCCCTAGTGAAAAAAATAGTGAATCCAACAAAGGAAAACTTTTACACAATTCCATCAGTGCCAAAACATTACAAAAAGTAATCCAATGGTACCATAAAGAGGATAATTATATTTAAAAAATTATGAAAACATGATTCGGAACCAAAACAGACACATAATTGTGGACACATGATGATGTAATCATAGAAATAACTCAAAATCATTATTTAAACAAATAAAAAAATAATGAAAACAATAGTAGGGAAATTATGTTTGTAATTAAGATTCTAATAAAGTTTTAAAAATAAATGAATGAGATAAAGTATTAATATAGTTCTCCAAAAATGAAATAAATGAATTCTTTTACCTTGGGGGAGCGTGAATACAACCATGCTTCAATGGAATGGATAAAAGAACATCATAGACCTGTGGCGCACCCTAAATATTTTTAAATACACATAAATTATACCACAATATTAATGTTAGTTTAAAACCGCCAAAAGTTTACATAATATGCACCAATGGAGGAGAAATACGATAAGGGATGTCCCAACTACCGGAGTAGAATGTTGTTGAGGAGGAGGTCGTGCAAGGAGGGGCAATTAAAGGAGATGACGAGTAGGGGATAACACATGAAAAATAAGGCTGGACAAGGTTGATTAGTTCAGGGCATGATGTAGAAGGGGGTACTAGAAAAATATGTCTAGACTGTAAGTGAGGGAGGAAGTTTTCATTACATAGTGGGGGGGGGAGGCGCTCCTCATGTGAGGGAGGAGGAACCAAGGGGTGGAATCTGCACTATGGGAGAGGGGTGATAGATTGTTTTTGGGTTTAAAAAATGAATAATAATAAAAATGATAATATTAATATTATAATTTATATTAATATTTATAATTATATTAATTCCCTTTTTAATCATCAACATTACCAAATTTTATTAATTAGAATAATAATAATAAAAGTCACTATAATTATAGTATAAATATTAATCATATTGATATTAATACCAATGTTAATAATATTCATAATAACTATAATAATAATAATAGTAATCACAAAACTATTATTATCGTTGTTATCAAACATTCATTTAATTTTTTATAACATTTTATTTATCTTATTCACTTTTATTTTATTTTTAATATAGTTGTATTATTTATTCTATAAAATGGTTAACCCTTTTGTCCGCACCTGGTGAGTATGTCGTGGTCAGCCCACATCACCTGCAGATATCTTCTTACAATGTTGAGTTTCACACTCATCACACAGCTTAATAAACCGCATGCAAGTCACGGGCCACAATCTATTATACTTGGGCATCTAAGTGGGCACCACATAGTTACTCTTAACCCCGTGGGTTGACCAGGAAACAGTGATAAGTCTTTTGAAATTTTAATGCTCTCTCACCTGATATCAAAACTCAAAATAATAATTAACATAATTATAAATAATAAATCAACTATTTCAGTTTTTGAAAATATCATAAACAATGACCGGACAAGAATAAGTCTTATTGATGAATTCTATATATGGTTACACGCGTAATAATTATTTTCATATATCATATTATTATTATTGATTTGGATATCCCAAAAGTAATGGTTTTTTCCTTGGTGTTGTTTAATCAATAATCTCATAGAAAATTTTCATTTAAAATAATGATCTATATAATTTACAAATATAATGTTTTAAGATAGAATATTATATTTTAGATACATAAATAATGAGTTTTTTCAATTTTTCCTCATAAATTCTACAAGAAGAACTGGTAGAGGCATTAAGTTACTTATATAGGAATTGCAAGTTGCATGCATATGACTATAATGATTGCACAAATATCCAAAGTGATTGTAGATGAAAAAGGGTAAACCTGAAAACCAATGACTCAGAGTTCTATATTTAAATTTAAAAATGTTATATATGATAAAAATTAAGGAATTATTATAATTCATTATATAAATATTATTATTTATTAATTATAATAGATTGAAAACTATTATCAATTTAAATTATTCATTTTTATATTAAAATAAATAGTGTTTTATTCATATTTAAATGTATATTTTAAAGGATATAAAATTTATATTTGTTTTTTTATTCATTTGGAATATTCAAATGTATAAATTGGCCGTAAAAGTGGAATTGTTTTATGGAATATATGAATATATAATACAATTCGTTGATATTTATATGTTTCTATTAATGTATCAAATCTGAGAGAATAATTATCACATTACATGAAATAGTTAATTTATGAAAGAATATATCATTTAAATTATAAAGTAATAATTATAAATATATATGTAATAGATTTATTTTCATATTTTTTGTGTCATTTATTAAATAATCATAAATTTAAAAACAAATGATTCATATATAGTGGATTATATTTATTATTTTGATTGAAGAATATTAATAAATTTGATAATTTTCATAAAAAATTGAATTATTTGTGAAATTATTTAATTAATATCAAATAGATATTTCATAAATAATTTCATCAAGATTTATACAATGATTAAAATTTTTAATTTAGAATCTCTAAATAATTTATTAAATATAATTTTATTATAAAATCACTATATTTCATTTAATATTATTTATTTAAACTAAATACAAAATAACTAAATATATTTTGTATATTTTATTATGAAATTAATATATTGTTTTCATATTTGATATTATAGTTTATTAAAAATTAATAGCTAAATTATAAAAATTGTATAGTTACTCTTAATTTGGAATTTATCACAAATAATTAATCTCATGTATAATATTATAAATTTTTGATTAATATATTTATTACTTTATTTCTTTTAGATATTTATTTAGGATTATTAACTTTTACGCACTCTTTACTTTAAACTAATAAAATATTTTTGGTTTTCATACAGGCATTTATTGAGTAACATAGAAATGGTGATAAAAAGTTTACTTTTCATCTATATTTTTGTTGGATTGGACAAAGTAATTGTCATGAATTGAGTAGTCAATTTTGATTTTTTAAATAATATATATTTGAGTTAAGATATATTTTATATCACTCTTGATGATTGTTTCCTTGTCTAGATTGAATTCTACTTGAAAAAAATAGTCACATGATGTCTACTTCCATGTTTATAAAAATGAGTGTTTTTTATCAGTGGCTTGTAACATACTCATTTTAGAATTGATGCTTTTATATAATTATATTACTTCAAATTGATGTATTATATATTATTTTTACACAGAATGACTTTTGAATTTTACATATATTTATAATTTAAATAATGCTAGAAATACTTTTTTTGAGTCTTTATGGAGTTGTACAGCATATGGCAGGAAAATATCATTTATTTTTGAAGGAATAAGATTAAAAACAATATAATTACAAATTTATATATGAAATGATTATAAAATGTTCTAATACCATGATATAAAAACTATTATCAAAAACTATGTGTTATAATTTTTAAATAGAGTTAATATTCAAAATAATTATTATCCAACAAGATTGGTTCATGAAAATGTCTTATTCAATTAGATTACATATTCTAATGATGATATGTAAATTGTGAAACAAATAGGATTAGTTTCACATTGATAAAATATTTTTTTAAACCTTTTTTTTGAAATATAAATTGGAAAAAATATCATTAATTTTCCTATTATTTGATTTATTTTATTCAATTTTATATAAAAAGTAATATTGATTAAAATATTTTAAAATCATTTTTAAAATTTAAATAGTTTTTTTAAAAACAGAAATGGTAATGATTTGAATAATTATATTTTTTATTATTTTTAATATAAATATAATGATAACAATATTCAAATTTTTATTTTATTTTATACTAAGTTGAATGCTAAAATAGGGATATGATTGGTTACATAATTAGATAAGGAACAAGTATTGCTGATTCATGATATATTTTTATGAATGAGTGAAATTGAATATATCTTGATTCTCACTATGATACATAACATTGTTTAATAGAGAATAGGATATATATCATTTTTGAAAGAACCATAGATCCCTTTTTATTTATTTTTTTGATAATAAACAATATCATTGAGTAGCAAATGGGAAAATAAAAAAAAACCTCCATGTATATGATATTCTTTAAAGACGAAGATTAGTAAATAGAAAAGGGATGGGGAGTTTAATAATTTTTTATAAAATGTATCCCAATTATACATGTGTGGGATAATATTCATAAGATTGAAAAAATGAGTTATATCTCCCATTTCCTTATTTATATTTATAAAATATTTTAACCATCCCATGTTTACAATTATATAAAATAATATAAATTCTAAGAATGTATTTTAATATGTTTATTGATAATTTAATACATGTAGAATTTTGGTGAGAGGTGATTCATGGGATTTTACACATTAATGAGGAAAATATAATTATTCCCTCTATCATGGAATATCACATCATCGAAATATGGGATTTAGAATGAGTTATATGCCATAATTATTTTATTTGAAATGTCAATTTTTATGGAATTCAAACCATAAGGGGTTATGGGGTATGGTCTTAGAAGACTGGAAATATAGTTTCCTCAATCCTTTGCTAATATATGCAATGATAAAAAAAATATAAATATTTCGAAAAATTATAAAAAATAATCTGACACAATTTTATCACTCTATAACAAAAAACACCATATGTGAATATTTTTAAAATTAAAAACAAATGAAATTTTTTTAGTGTTATAGTGAATTTGAAAATAACAAAACATAACATTATGCATGTCATTATATGATAGTTTTTCATTATATTTTTACATTTTCTTATTTAACAATAGGTTTTCAATTTCTCTAATAGAATTATCCACATAAAAAACCATTCTAGAAATAATTTTGATACCATATTTCTTTATATCCTATAAAAATGGATAAGATATGAAGGGTGACCTAAATTTTTCTGTAAGGTTAAACAGAAGAAATACCAATTGAATGCTTTCATTTATCATATGATGAGAATACATGTATGAAGAAATAATCAATATGTAAATGAAAATCATAATATAATTCATACCCATAATTGCATGGATCATAAATAGAGAGGCATGGTATATATATTTAACATTATATATGAGTCATATAATTCAATAATAATCATCTTTGTGAAATAAGTCCTTCAGAAAATGATCCAATACAATACATATAAATAATTGAAATATATTTATGTATCTTTGAACATTATCCATTTATCATTAAATCACAATAATATATAATTTCTATATCTCATTAGATTAAACTATAAATTCTAAGCTATATTGTTCATTTTTAGTAACATTCAATTCTATTAATTCATCATCTCATAAGAGAAACATAACTATATCATCTAAAAAATTAACATCCATCTAGTTTACTCTATCTCAATACCCAATGCATTGGAGGAATATAATATATCTGGAATTCACATATCATTCAATGTCCGTTAAGGATTTCGGTTCACTCAAAAATCCTAAATTCATTCATATTTTCCATGTACCAATCCATGAAATAGAAGAAGTCAAATTCTAAATTTCCTAAATATTTTCATAACATAATATACCTATAAAAAATAAATTTCTTTAATGATAATTTCATTAAAACATCGTCATAAAAGATCAATTGAATTTTTCTAATATTATATGAAGATCATACCCTTAGTGAAGAACATGTTTAATTTATAGATGTTTACATAAATAAAATTTACGATAAAATATTATAATAAACCATTCACCGAAAATAGTGTGATCATTGTATAAATTTGATAACATTAATGAATAAAAATACATAAAATAATGAAAATATGATTTTATGGGAAAATAATCTTCGATAATTATAATGGAATAAAAAAAATAACAAATAGTTATGTGCTCTGTAAAATCAACTCAAGTTGTAATTGATAAAACAAAAAATCCTTTTTCAAACGATTGTAAATATTTTTAAATGTAAAAATTGTATAATATATTAATAAATGAATTTAAAAATATTAATTTAAGAACACATGATACCTAGCCAAGTAGTTTGGTTTCGCAATACGAATCACTATATGTGGTGTTATATTAACATATGTTACCTAGAGTTAAATATTTTTTTTGGGCTAGAATATTTCTTCAATGTATGCATGAATGTATGAGGCATGGAATTACAACGATTCTTGTGCATAGTGACTTCCAATGTGACACTCAACTACCCTATAGTTATAGAGAGTGGATAGAGATGGTGGTGGTGTGACAACTAAAACATTTTAAATGATAATTGTTTTTTTTCCAAAATTTTGTGTTAAAATATTTTATACAAAAGAATATCATATATATTTAATAATTATGTGATTATTAATTGAAACGTGGACATTTGGATTCAATCATTATCTGAATTGTTGTGTATTAAGACTATTGGTTAATTATGAACCATGCTAAATTATGAACATATCTAAATATGCATGTTGGAACGTCTAACCATTATAATTATGTTTTTACAATAGAATACATGCTCATAAGACTAAATAATAAATAAGAACTAATGTATAATGAATAATTGATGTTCCCATCCAAATGATTTGTGATGTATTATACCCATTTGTTACAGATTTTTGGGGAGGTGGCATCACATGGGTTTTCTCATGACCAATTTGAAGCTAAGCTTCAATAAGTGAAGCCTGAATGAAATCTTCTACAATATAATTTCATGAAAAGGGTAACTTCCAAATGGGTGATTTTTATTATGATACTACATGAATATATCACCACAAAACACCATACCATTTTGTAGTATGTAGGTATTATGTGAGGTTATTTGAAAACTCTCTAGTTAATTTTCTATTGTATAAATTAAATTTGGAATCCATTGATTCTATTTTACGAATATTTTTTATTAATAAAATTTAAATCGAATTCGATAAATTTATTTTTCATATACAAATTTTACTTTCCAGAAAATATATAATATTTTTAATAAACTAAGATATTATGAACATTAGTTATTTTAATGAAATGGTGTATTGCTCCAAAATTTTAGGAATAAAAATCCCTTTCATTTAATGAATTATATAAAAAACATGAATTATTTTTTTTAAATTTTTATTATTAATTTGTTTAAATTACAGTTAATTATCATTACCATTGTTAATATTGCATTTGAACAGCTATCACCCGACTGATAAAAATATAAGGTTCTTAAAAAGAATCATTTTGACACAGAAAAAACAGAGGATGACCTCATCTAGTAGAATCAGTTTGTACGAGTCAAATTAGTCAGATCTCAAAAAGGATGTTGTATTACTAGGCTTCACTCATGTCTGATCTCACACTAATCTTAAACAAGTTAAGCTAGATTTTAATCACCTATGAGAGAAGTCGATGTAAATAGATATTACCATCTAGGTGATGTTATCTGAGTTTCCCTAGGATTTTGTCACCATCACATACCATACCCTGATGTTTTATGTAGGTGTTATAAAGGGTTGTGTAATTTGTTAGTAGTTACTTGTTGTGTAAGCCTTTTTATAAATAAAACTCTTATTCCATCAATTCATTTATGAAAATAATAATTATTTATAAATGATAAATTTGATAAATTATATTTTCTTGTAAATTTGGTACTTTTGATAAATATATAAATTATATTAAATTATGGTTTTTATATATAATATTATTAAAACTATTCTGATAAATGATTTTTATATCAAGTCCTTATTTATAAATTATTATGTAATTTCTTTGATAAGAGTTATATTTTTATATGATAGAATAAAAAATGATTTTTTTAATTTATATTATGGAATTTATTAATTTTTGAAAAATTTAATTTTTTAAAAAAATATTACAATAAAGTTTATTTTTTGAATAGTAAATGAGAAAATAATTTTTTCATGTCAACTGCAATTTTTATTATGGTTTGAAAACTATTTTTTATCAAAACCTTTGAATTTTCAATAAATGTCGGTTTTCATTTTACAAGTTAAAATTAAAATATTTAAAAAATAATTTAGATAAGCTGAATTTTAATTTTGGACATAATATGGTGAAATTGTTCAATGAGTAAATTTTTATAATTATATAAGATAGTCAAAATTTTGGGAAAAAAATAAAACCTCGAATAAATAAAATAATAATTTTATGAAATCATAATGAACCTAAATTGATGCAATAAATACTATAATGTGTATAATACTCCCAATAATTTTTACCTTTAAAATAAATTTAATTTATATTATTTTAACTTATTTTATAATGATTTAGTGAATCCTCCAAAATGTATAATATACTTTATGATTTTAAATTCATTTTTTTATAATGTGACTCAGATCTACATTAAAAAGGATAATATTTTACTTTTTCAGCCATATTTTTTATAAAATAATGTTTCCCACTCAACATTTTTATAAACCAAGGGAAAAATATATTTGAGTTTTTGTGGGTTTCAATTTTTAATTATATAGCTTCCATAACCTATGCCTGTTAAATATTTGGAAATTACCCTCTCATTTCATATATAAACCCACACAAGACCCCAGTTCTCTTCACTCACAATCTATAAAGAATGCACCTACTCTGTTTTCCTCTCTCTAGAATCCCCCCAAGTCTTCCCAAACTCTAATGAATGCCCTATTCAAGCTCTTCAAGTCACACATACATGTAAGGGATTCATTCCATTCCCATTTATTCATCCATGAATATTTATTTGAAATACCATTTTATATTCAATTAAAAATGTTGGAGAATAATTTCTAACGTCCCCATACATTTATCCATATGATTTAATGATGATATACCAATTTAACTCTCATTAATTCCTTCCATGTATACCTATTACCATGCCAAAATTTAGTAAGGTATTTCTCTCTTCTTATTTCCATTGAAGAATTTCATCCATATTATGCTCCTAAATTATATTTCATATGTTGGAATATTAGGTTCCAAGACACCATTAATCTACATTTAATGTATAAATGATGAGAAACTATTTTATCTCTTATCAACCCAAATTATGAATTTCTATATGACGACATTGTGCTGTCGATATTGAATCGGGATTTTCCATGCCAAAATCAGCATGTAGTGAATTCCATACAGATTTCCATATCAAGGTGAGTCACCCTTTTTCACATTTTAAATTATACTTCCATGTTTGTATTCTAAATTCCCTAATCATGGAATAACTTATGATATTTAATTATTTTATGTTATATGATCCATGTGAAACACTTATGTAGGAAATTAAATGTTCATAATGGGTGCATCCTGATTGTGCTCCAATTCATTGGGTAATATTTACTATCATGATATGCAATGTGAAATAAGGTTTTATTAATACTATTCCATGTAAAATGATGGTTTAATCATTAAAATCAATGTGAAATTAGGTTTTACTCATGCTAATTCAAGTGTACTGAGGGTTTACTCATGTAAATCCATTTGCAATGAGAATTTTCTCTTGCTAATGTCATGTTGTATATTGTTGACACATTTCCATGTTATGATATTCATAATATATCATGCCTATGTGTTTATGTTTCTCTTATTCTCTATTAATATTCATGTTTCCTAAAATGTATTTTATTATTAATGTTATTCCTTGTTTATTCCATTTTTGGGCTTCATTGATCTCCCCTTTCTTATATATGTCCTCAGATTATCTCACGATCTGTTAATTACGAATGAATGAGTTGGTCCTGTCAAAGATGTTTTAAATAAAGATATTGTATTTTAAGATATTATTTGTTATGTTATATTCCTATTTTCCCAAAACTCTATATGTTTAGTTATTTTGGGCATTATGTTTATAAAACACTTGTGAAATCCATATGGACAATACTGAGTATAAGAAATAATACCTTAATTTTGGTGAGTATAGTGTAAGTGGTTAATCAAGAAAATACATCGATGTCAGGATATGAACAAGTAGAGGTGGCTCTGGAATAGAAGTATGAAGAGGTAAAATCTGATAACACTACATAGATCTAGACTCGAATGGGAATTGGTGAACTACAATGGGACATGTTTCACTCTTAGTTCAACACTGGAAGGATATATGCTTTCGTAAATTGATAAGATTTGTATAAATAATTTCAAAGGGAATAAAAATTGTCCCTATGAATATAGGTTGTGAAGTAGATCATGGATTACATATATCTAAATATTCAAATTCATATGATAAAGAAATAAATTTAATTCATATGTTATCCCTTTTTTCATTGGATTCCTCTTTATCTGTTTAATAAAACTACCCCTAACTATAAATTTATTATGAAAAATGGCCAATAATATGAGGACTGAGGCTAATAACTGGTGTGATGTTCATTGTGATTATTGTTCTAATAAGATGCCCAATCTGATGAGAGAAGGAATCAAAAACATTTTCATGATACTCTCCCAGTTAAATCATATTTTGAATGGAATCATGGGTCAAGAAGAACGTCCCCCTAGAATGAATAAGCCACAATCAAGAGCTTCATGATACAAAGCCCTCCAAAATTAAATGTATCATATGATCCCTCAGTCATCGAACAATGGAACAACTCCATAGAGAAGATCATACACATCATTCAATGTTCTGAAAAATAGAAGGTTCTTATAGAGCCTTATTATATTGAGGGTGGTGATGATCAATGGTGTACATTGATTAAAAAAATATGAACCATAAGTAAGAGATAGCGGCATTGGAATGGACGTATTTATAGGAATTTTTTTCAATAATAAATTTCCTCGCACCCTCTCTGTTATGATTGAAAGGTAATTCCTTTCCATAATGAAAAAACACAACAAATACATCAGAGCGTAAGATGAAAACATCACATGGAATGAATGATACGCCTTCAGATTTTTCATTACCCTTTAATTAATGGTTGACCGCTTGTTTGGTGGTCTAAAACCACGCATCAAGAAATCCCTAGTGGACTGTGACATTGACAATTATGATGAATCATTACAATGTTCCCTCAATGTCTAAATGGAAATTGAAAAATTTCAGGGGTATCATGGGGATTATAAGTATAATGTGGACATTTTTTCTGGCAGTCATGTGAAAAAATCCAACAGTTCTATGAAATTCCATCACCCCATATTCCAAAGTTGAGGATTGAAGCACCACATAAATTACCTGTAAGTGACAAGAATATTCTTTAGGTGTGGAAGAGAAGGGAACCTCACCATTAAATGTAAATAAGAAAAACCGACTACTATGATAAAGTAATGGAATTATCCATTAACCCCTCAAAACATTGTTCACTACTATAACTACAATGAACCTGGGCTCTTTTCTAGAAAATTCCCTAAGCCATGGATTTTCAGAGGCAACGAACAACCACAAAGGTAGAAGGGGTGAGATTTTTTCATCACTACTACCAAAGTTACACCAGAAAACAAATTGTTGAAAAGTACTCTAGTTATTCTTTAAATGATAATAAATTTCCTTTTTGATTCTTGTTCTAATCATTCTTTTGTATCTCTAAGGTTTAGTAGAATAATCCAGACACCACAAAAAATCATGGATGTGGAGATTTCGATAATAAAATTATATTAAAAAATTATTTCATCATATCAATATAATCCCTCCCATGTCATACATTGTTGTTTGAACATCCCTAAGAACCACATTATACACCCCCTGCTGGAATTTTGTAAAATGTATGTCTTGGATCATCATTCCCTATATAGATTGATCATAAATAGTAGTGACTGGGAAATCAATCTCCATATGGAGAATCGAACCCCGATTCTATACAAGTGAAATTATGAGGATGACCCTTATTTAGCATCATCATCTAAATCATAAATAGTAATTCCCCATGAGCACATGTATCATTCTAAAAATATTGAGTTTATGGAAGGAACTATCCTCAAAGACATGCCTATTATGATGGAATTAAAAGATGTGTTTCTTGAGGAATTGTCAGGTCTCCCTTTACTATGAGATGTTGAATTCTAAATTGATATTTTACCTAGGGCATTCCAAATATACAAGACTATATAGAATGGATTTTGTAGAGCATGAGTATCTTACTGAACAACATTAAGAGAATCTGGATTAAGGGTTTATGCACAAAATTTCTTCACATTTTGGTGATCTAGTTCTATTCATCATGAGGAAGGATGTGATAGTTCTCCTTTTCATTGATTATGATGAGCTCAACAAAATCCTGATAAATAAGAAGTATCCTTTTCCAGGAATTGATGACCTATTCGATAAGCTATGTGCAACAAAATACTTCTATAATGTGGATCTGCAGTAAGGATATTACCATGTAAGGGTGATGAAGGAGGATATCCCCAATATTGATTTTCATACAATGTACATGCACTATGAATTAATATTAATTCCTCCCAGAATCACTATTTCTTTAGTAATCTTCATTAACATGATAAATATATTCTTTACTTATTAACTTGAAAACCTTTTTCTAGTATTTATAGATGATATTATAATATACTCCAAAACCATACACGATCATTTGGAGCATCCAAGAACAATACTGGAGACCTTGAGAAATGATAAGCTCTATGAAAATTACGTCAACTGTGTGTTTTGGTTAATTAAAATCTCATTATTTGGTAATATTATAAAAAAATGGGATTTCTGGGGATCCCACCAAATCAAATTCTATTGAGGGATGTATGAGGACAAAATATATAAAGGATATCCATAGATATCATGGGTTAGATGGATATTATCATTGATTTTTGAGAAATTTATCACAATTGTGAAACCCACTTAACAATTTATCTCGAAAGGGAGTAATGTTCTGTTGGAATGATGGATGTAGTGAGAGCTTCAAGGAGTTGAAATGGTTACTTATCACTACACCCATTCTCCCACAACAAACATGTGGCGAAAATTTGTTGGTATTTAGTGATGTTTATAAGAATGTACTAGGTTGTGTGTTGAGGAAAAATGAAAAAATCATTTCCTATTAATCAAGGTGATTATATGATCATGACCAGAAAAATCAAACACATGATATATAGTTGGCTGCATTAATATTCACATTGAATATTAGGTGTCATTACCTATTTTTTCATGACACGTCCCCTGGAGAATATGTCGTGACTACCCCAAGCCCGCCTTCCATAGTAAAGGGGCTGGTGACTAGCACCAAAGGCGTAAATCCATAAACTGGGAAGGAATTTCCTTTAAATCATGAAAACTCGCACAAAGGAATATGAGATAGAAGCCAAAAACTATGTAAAACTGTATACAATAACTGATGAAAGTAGAGGGGTAGGAATACAAGCCCAATAGAAAAGTACAAGTACAACTGAAAAACATGTACCAAAGAAGAAAGGTAAAATAGTTATTGGATCATCCTCTGGACTTCCTACCTAGAGGTTAGGTACAGCTAGCCTCCACAACACTCTACATCCATCTGTCTCCACTGTGTACCGTCACGCTGTGTGGTCCATCTCTGGGTACCGTCCAGTCCTGTTACACACAGCCTCAGTCAGCGTTGTTCCTCATCTGTAACCAATACAATGAGGTGTGGGAATATCTTGTTAAGGAGTGAGTATAATGATACTCCGTAGGGACATTGAGACCCCCCAGGTCTCACAAAAATCCTACAAGGGAAAACCACAAAGTATGAAATCAATGGATAACCCCACTTAGGTATACGACCATTCATATACAAATGTTATCATGTAATCCATCTCAATCATGCGGAAAAAAATAAAATTGATGACTCAAATCAACCTATATTTTATTCTAAGGTTAGAATCAAGTAACATTTCCAAGAACAATGTCGAACACCTTGGATGTTGGATAACTCCTCTTTTATCGAGTATAGTGGGCATAACGCATCACACAGAGGTGCTTCCCACTAACCCCATATTGTTGAGTTACTCCTCCTGTCGAGTAAAGTGTATCTGTCATGCTCACACAAAGGCACTCCCCACCATGGGTCTGCCACACTCCCATAGACATGCCCCTCTAGTAGTCTACTTAGGTAATCCTCCTATCAAGTATCTTGGGTCTTCCATGCTCACACGGAGGCACCCACCACCATGGGTCTTCTGTGACACCAAGGCGCTCCCCACTAGGCTAGTCGAATCACTTTGAGTCAAATCAGTCATTAGTCGTCAGGTCCCAACCAGCTACTAGGTCTACGCACTTTGCTCGCTTGTCTCCTGGAAGATCTGCTCCATGATCTGAAGGTCAATACTATAGATATCGTGAAGTCTTACATAGAAGTATCTCAATGGTCTGCTTCGTCATATGGTTCTCAAAGCAATAGATGGCGCATCAATCAGACACCCGACCTGTGAGTTATTAGCCTTTTAGTCCCGTAGGCCCGGTTGGATTTGTGCATGATCTAACCTGACCGAATATCAACTATACCCCAAACACTATTGGGGTATAATCAAAGGGACCTTCCCGGTCGTACAATACCAGTGCCACTGACGGTTCCTCAAATAGTCATCTAGTGACAATGATATGGCTAAAACAATGTAAATGGTCGTTTGTTGGCCTCGGTCCAATCTGACATGGTCGGACCGAATCTCCCCAACCCATTCTTGGGTGACGCGGTCTGGGTTAACCCAGTTGGACCTATTGGGTCTGGCCCAGCCCATTGGGTGGGCTAGCCTGTTAGGTTCAACCCATCCCACTGGGCCCTGCCAAGAAGGTCACAAGGGCGGTTCATCCAGGGCCTGAGGCCGGTTCGGCCCGGAGTGTCGTGATGGTGGATCCCTAAGGGCATGGTCTGGCCAATTCAGCCAGGGCTACCTGAGAGGGCCCGCGGTCCGGCTCGATATTTTGTGTGGCTGGGAGCCAGCAGGGCAGGGCACATCAAGGCGGGCACGAGGTCGGGCACGACGCCAAGTGCGCCGGTGGGTGGCGGGGTAGGGCGCGGCCAGGACGGGAGGTGTCCGGGCAGGGTGCCAGGCCGGCCGATGGGTGGCTGGGCCGGGTATGTCCCCACTGGAAAGCGGCTGGGAGGCCGGTAGGCCGGGCTGGCACGGGTCGGGCCGGCGAGGATCGGCATAGTTCGTGCCGGCCCGGGCCGGTGGGGTTCGGTCGAGGCGCGCGGGGTGGCGGTGGTTGTGTGGCTGGGCATGTGGGAGGCCGGTAGTGGTTCGGCCTGTGGATTCGGCATGGTCGGGGCACTGGAAGGTCATGGGGGCGGCATGATTCGTGGAGGTCACTGGAAGAGCGACCTTTTCTTGTGCCTTTATCGCCTTCATCAATGCTTCTTCACCATGATGAGAAAAAACACAAACAAGAAAGGCATAGGGGTCATGCCATGTTGGTTTTCTCACACCCTCTATGTTGATGGTGGTAAAAATTAGCTTATAAAAGATTAATAAAGATAAAGAATAATTTTTTTTCAACCACGCAATGATTCATTTCCAATTCCAAAAAGAGAAAGATAAAAAGAATGTTACACAAAATAAACACCTATCTTTATTTTTTGGTCATTGACATTGATGTCGTGGGAAGAATATTAAGGAGTTTGTCATTCATCATGTCCACTGCACACTCACAATACCGAGATGTGTTGGATCATTGACGACAATGCAGAGGGTAAGTCAGTTGAAGATGTCCCACGTCGGTAGGATCCGAGGGAGGAAGTCGAAGAAGGTTGGCATTATTCGTCGGTGGGGTGTTCTTTGTTGGATGAATATTTCCCACAAGCACTTCTCTTCCCAAGATCCACCAAATGAGAAATGCCAAGAAAAAATATTAGTAGATTGTTTTTGTCTATTACTTAGTTGTTGACCGAAAAATCAAATTGGTGAATTAATAACTTGTCTCCCAAAATTAATTCGTCAGTTTTGGCACAAATTAATTACGGGAGTCGGCACCAATTTATTAAATGGGAGTTCAAGAGGCTCTCACTCATTAATGAAGGAGAGTTGATAGGTTTTACTATCTTCTATAAATAGGGGGTTTGGCCTCCTGTGGTTCCCACGACGTAACATCTCGCGGGAGGTTAGGTTCGAGTGGTCCCCACCACCATAACCTCTCATATGAGGTTAAGGTTTAGTGGTCCCACCTTCAACGTCCATGATGGGGTTTTAGCCACCCAAAACCCACATGGAAAATCAAATAAAAATAAAGTGAAGCTCACTTTATTTAGTTATTCCCCACAAAAACACAATAACTATCTTTTAAACTCGACCCACTATCGTCGAAGTGAAAGCCTCCTTAAGTGATTACTAGTGCTGCAAGTTCAATGTTTCCCTCAGATTTCAATTCTGAGCACAGGTTGAAAATTTATAAAAATCTTCTTGTACATTTACTGAACATACCTGAAAAAAAACATCAGAAATTGATTCAAGGAACACCAGGCCTCAGAATCATGCGCCGTCCGTTTTTGTGGACTCGTAAAATTTCCATGTATTTAAAAAAAATTCCATGGAATATCAGGATCCATAAATTCTCCCAACCTCCGGTATTTACATCTCCATAAGATACAACACAATCTAAGGGAACAAATGGGGGTTCTGAGTATGCATCTAAGCCTCCTGCTCCCATGTGCTCTCCCGGAGGTTCCCGTGCATCCAGAAAACGCGCACCAGAAGTATCAACGGTCCACATAGGACCTGATCCTGTCGGTCCTCAATCTCTACATGAACCTCCATGAATGTAACCTCCTTGTCGACATCCATCTCTTCATGATCGATGATGTATGAAGGGTAATTCACATATCTCCTTAGCAGAGATATGTGGAAGACGTCCTGCACCTGGTGCAACATAGGTGGAAATGCTAAGCAGTAAGCCACCTCGCCTACACTGCTGAGGTATTTGAAAGGTCTTATGAATCATGGAGATAACATGAAGACTAGGCCAAATCATCTAATTCCTCGTCGATATGAGACCCGTAGAAAGAAGTGGTCCCCATCCTCGAATTCAAAGGACTCTATCTCCTGTCAACATATGACATCTGTCTGCTATGTGCAGTCTTCATCTGCTCCTGAATGGTCTACACCTTCTCTTTGGAAACTAGTATCATATCTAGTCCCACTAGTGAAAACTCCCTAGGGTCAGTGCAGCACAAGGGTGATCTACAATGTCGGCTGTATAATGCCTCAAAAGGTTTCATCCCTATGGGGGAGTGACAGTTGTGGTTGAATGAAAACTCCACCAATGGTAAGTGATCCTCTAAACTGTGACCAATGTCAAGAACGCATGCACAGAGCATGTCCTCATGATTCTGAATGGTCCTCTTAGTCTGACCATTCATCTGAGGATGGAAGGCGGTGCTCAAATGAATATTAGTCCCAAAAGCCTCTAACAACCTCTTCCATAGCCGGGAATTAAGTTTTTCGTCATGATCAGTGACAATAAAAGAATGTAATCCATGTATCTGCACAATCTCATGCATATAGCGATGTCCCAATCTCTCTACTGAACCCTTCTCTCTGATCAGTAGGATGTTGGCCGACTTGGTTAGTCGGTTAACAATCACCCAAATTGAGTCATGACCCATGGATGTACGTGGGAGTTATTACACAAGGACCACGGATAAGCCATCCCACTTCTACAGTTGATCCTTTAAAGGCTAAAACAAGCCTACTGGTACCTGGTGATTCACCTTCAATTGCTAACATGTGAGGCACCAAGAGGAAAACAATGTAACTACTTTATTCATACATGGCCACCAATGCTGTCGTCGAAGGATCTGGTGCCTCTTCGCCACTCCCGGATGTACCGAAAGAGGGGATTTGTGGAACTCCTACAAAACCTCCTCCTGAATTGACAATGGTACCATAATTCATCCTCAGAAGTGGATGAAGTGCTCCCCACCTTCAGAAAATCCATCTGGTGCCTGCCCTGTGGATATCTAAGCACATTGTGTCTCATAGTCAGCATCCCCATACTGTGCCTCCCTAACACACTGAAGAAGTGGGGGAGTGACTGTAAGGGGATAAAATAAATTTTCTCCATATATATCCACAATGAACATTTGTAAAGAGAAACTCTGGTCTATCGCCTCTTCTAGAAGTTATATACCAGATCTCCTACTGAGTGCATCTACTACAACGTTCACCTTTCCATGAGTATAGACTATATCAAAGTCATAGTCCTGGAGGAACTCATGCCATCACCGCTTTCATTGGTTCTGTCCATTCTGAGAGAAGATATACTTGAGAATCTTAGGAATAGATTACATGGTAAAATGTTTGCCCATCCAATAGTGTCACCATATCATCAAGGAGAGGACCACATCTGCTAAATATAGGTCATGGGTAGCATAGTTATTCTCATGCTATCTCATCTTCTGAGAACCATATGTGATCACTGCTTTCTCTAGTATCTAGACACACCCGAGTCCGGTCTCTAAAGCATCACAGTAGACTACGTACCGAAAACCTTCCTCTGGTAGCCTCAATATGTGGGTACTAGTCAGCCTCTGCCTCGGCTTTTGAATGGAATATTGGTATCTCTCCGACCACATAAAGGTTTGACTATTCATATTCAAGGTTGATAGTGGTACTGAAACTCTGTAGAATTCTTGGAACGAACCATCGGTTGTGACCATCCAATCCCATGAAACTCCGTACCTGTGTCACACTCCTGGGTGGCTCCCACGCAATTACCACCTCAATCTTTACTAGATCCACTGCAATTCCAGCCTTCGAGATGATGTTTCCCAAGATGTGAACCTCTCATATAAAAAATTTTCTATTCGAGAGCTTACAAAAAATATAGTTCTCTCAGAGTGTGTCATGTTCTACCTGCGAATGGTTGCCATGTTCCTCCTCAGTAGTCGAGTAGATCAAAACTTCATCAATAAATACTACACAAAGGGATCGATGTATGGATGGAAGATCCTATTAATGAGTCCCATGAACACTATTGGATCATTTGTTATGCCGAAAGGAAAATCCAATAACTCGTAGTGGTCGTACCAAAATATTGAATTCGTCTTCTGCAAATCCTTGTCTCGAACTCTAAGATGATGATAGCCTAATCTGAGGTCTATCTTTGAGAACCACCATGATCCCTTCAACTGATCAAAGAGGTCACCAATCCTCATGAGCGGTTAATTTTTCTTTACAGTCACCTAGTTCAGGCTACAATTGTTGAAATAAAGCCTTAATCTCCCATCTACCTTCGTGACGAATAGAATCGGGGCTGCATAGGTAGAAACACCGGGATGGATGAATCTCTTCCCCTGTAAGTCCTTTAGTTGTACCTGTTGATCGCAAAGCTCCACAGGAACCATATGATATGTGGGTGTCGATATCAGTGTCATATCAGCGTACATGTCATTGTAAAAATCCACCTCTCTTTGAGTAGGCAGACCTAGAAGGTCATCAGGAAAAACATCCGCGTAGAGGTCCACCACTATAGGATAGCTCAGACACTCCACATCAACTGCTTTGAGGGTAAGGCAGGGGAACTGAGGAGTGATTTGTTGCACCCTCCTCCGAGTAAATCCATCATGTGCTACAAAGTATCCTTTATCAACTGTGAAGGTCAACCTGGTCCTATCTGTGTGGACACAGAAAACTTTGAGCCTAATACATCCAATCTGAGCATGGACGAAAGATAACCAGTCCATACCCAAGATGACACCGTAAGGCCTTGACGCTGCAACTAAGAGATCCTAAATGATGCTCTCACCTCCTAGACTAATCTCACAATGCCACCACCGGTGTGTAATTGTCGATTCTACTCCATTAGGAGTCTCTAGCCACAAGGATCAAGCCAACTACTTCGTCGGAATCTCCGAGCTCCGAATGAGGGTAGTGGAAATGAAAGAGTGACTGGAACCTTAGACTATATGAACTGTAATTATGGTGGAGTAGACATAGATCATACCTTGAATAATATCTAAAGAACCATGATCATAATCCTCAGCTTCCTGGAGCTGAGGTCTATCCTGTCCACCTGCTCCCAACGATCAGGGTGGACCTTTAGGTGGTGGTGGTGGTAACACCTCGAAACATCATCCACCGCCAGCTGCACAGCTTTCTCCTCTACCATTACTGCCTGCTCCCTATGGACCGCCTTGTTTAAATATTTTTCTATGCATGGGTGGTCCTTTGACAATCTGCTGATCGTCTGAATAGTAGGTCTGTCAGTCACGAACCATGTGACCTTGCCCACCACATGTGTAAGACTGCCCACTCCATGCAGGTCTTTCTTCACTCCGAGTGCCCCGTATAACCGATCCTGAGTCATGCGGTCATCTACCTATGGGTATTGTACTCTTGGACCTCTACGACATATGTCTACTTGCAGATGCTGATTACTACACTGCATGTTGACTATTGGTGGGTCTCACTGCTGGAGACTACTCACCAAAGAAACTCTTCACAAAGAGGGCTCACTCTGACACCCCCGCATGCGTCAGGATGCTGAGGGAGATCATCAATGCCCATATCTCTTGTTTTATCCCCTACTCGAAGGTCGAAAAATATGAAGAATGGGTCCTATACCATATTTACGGGCTTGCGCTGGAGGTCAGTGAACCTCACTGAGCACTGTTCCACTATCATGAAACACTATTATAGATGAAGTAGCTCCTGTATGTGTACCACGTGAAGAGTCACTGGAACAAACTCTACCTGAAACATGCTCTCGAAGTATTCCTAGAGAAGCATCATCTCATCGTGAACCTAGAGAATCATGCTTCAACATCTTCCTGTTACTGCCTGAGAAAGGCTGGAAACAAGATTCACCATGAAATTAGATGGTGTCCCTACCAGTCATAAAACTCTCACCACAGCCTCTAGCCAATCCTTAGTGTCCTATGAGTCCTTCTCTCCACTGAAACGTACTGTCCTCTGGCACATGAACTCGTGAAACGCGCTCATGTGGCATGCATCATCCGCTACATGGGATAGTGGCAATGGTGGCCCAATCGGAATTAGTACCACTTGTGCCTCCACTAGAAAAGGGCCCTGAACCGATGCCTCATCACTCAGTGGTCTGTCTGTGCGTTCAACTCTCGTTACTCTAGCTGGTCATCCATGTGGAGGAATCCTAAAAGAACCAGATTCGACACGGTCAAAACATTATACCTGGTGAGATGACCTGGTTTAGCTGACTTAATGAAAACTTATGAAAAAACACACGCAATTCATTTTTTCATTTACTGAGTCGTAAATCATAAGTCAGGGTCCTGGTGTATGGATATGTCGGTCGCCGCACGAACACTGGACTCCCGGAACTGAGAACCACACTTTGTACCCTTAACACTATTACTTCAATGAAAAGAAAGATCGGAGTCCTATGTTCTGATGTAGAAATGACTCTCATGATACTAATTTTCCACAACCTGTCCCACGAGACCCATGCCGTGACTACCCCAAGACCACCTTCCATAGGAATGGGGCTGCAGACTAGCAGAAAAAGCATAAATCACTAAACTGGGAAGGCCTTGCCTTTAAAAAAAGAAAACTCACACAATAGATTATGAGCAGGAAGAAAAACACTAAGTAAAACTGTATACAAATTGTGCTGAAAGTATAGGGGCCGAAATACAAGCCCAACCGGAAAGTACAAGTACAATGGAAAAACATGTACAACAAAAGAAAGGTAAAATAGTTACTGGATATTCCTCCAAAATTCCTACCTGATGGGTAGGTACAACTGGCCTCTACAGCACTCCATGTATGTATGTCTCTTCCGTTTACCGTCACGTTGTGTGGTCCAACTCTGAGTACGTTCTAGTCATTGTACACTTAGCTTTAGTCCACGCTCCCCACCATGGGTCTTCTACACTCACAAAGAGGCTCTCCCACTCATAGCCTACTGAGGTACTCCTCTTGTCAAGTATCGCGGGTCTGCTGCGCTCACACAGAGGTGCTCCCCACCATGGTTCTGTCATAACACCATGGTGTTTTCCACTAGGCTAGTCGTATCACTGCGAGTAGATGCAGTCAGCAGTTTTAGGTCTCAACCAGCTATGAGGTCCGCACACTATGTTTTCTAATCTCTGAGGGGATCCGATCCAGGATCTTCAAATCGATACTCCAGCTGTCATGAATTCCCACATAGAAGTATCTTAAAGGTTTTCCTTGTCATATAGGTCTCAATGGAATAGACGACGCATTAACCAGACACCTGGTCTCTGAGTTATTTGCATTTTAGTCCTAGGGGCCCGGTTGGATTTGTGCATGATCGAACCTAATAGTATCTCATCTTTATGCCGAACTCCATTGGGGTGTACTCAATGGGATTGTCGAGTTCATAGAATACCAGCGCTGCTGGCAGTTCTTCAACGGTTGTTCGGTGCCAAAGATAAGGCAAAAAGAATGTAAAGTGTCGGGACTGGGTCGAGCCTTTCCTGACCTGGTTGGAATGACTCTCCCCAACCTAGTCTAGGCCGACCTCGTCTGGGTCGACCCATTCAGACCTGTTGGGTCTATCCCGACCCATTGAATGGGACAACCTATTAAGTTTGGCCCAGCCAGCTCGGCCTCTCCCAGCAGGTTGTGAGGGTGTTTCCTCCTGGAACGTCGCGAGGGCGCCGCCTGGCCTAGAGGGATTGTCCTGACCGGTTCCACTAGGGTGCCCCGAGGGGAGTCGTGGGCTTGCTCGGGAGGCTGGGCAGCTAAAAAGAAGATTGGCTGGGCGCAGCCTGGTGGGCTCACAACTGGGCAGGGCGAAAGGCAGGCTAGCGGCCAGCGGGGCAGGGCATGGCCAGAAAGGGAGGCAGCTGAGCAGGGCACCATGCAGGTTAATGGGCAGCCGGGAAGGGCTCCGGGTAGGATGATGGGCGGCCAGGCAGTGCTTCGGGCTTGCCGACGAGCGACCAGGAATGGCGTAGCCTAGTCGGAAGGATGCTGGGGGGCAAGAGGCTGGGCCAGCATTATTTAGTATGACGCTATTCGGTGCGGCTCGGGCCAGTGCGGGAGGACGAGGTTTAATTGGGGCGCGCGGGAGTGCGGCGGCGGTGCGGCCGGGTGTGCGGGATGTCGGTGGTGGGTCGGCTAATGGATCTTTCTCAGTCGGGGCACCGAAACACCGTAGGGGAGGCGCGGTTCGCTGAGGTCGCGTGAAGCGCATCCTTTGCATGTGCCTTCATCATCATCGATGTCGCTTCATCACCATGCCGATAAAAACCCCAAACAAGAACGGAGGAGGGTTCGGGCCATGTTGGTTTTGCCCGCACCCTCCACCTTTATGGTGGGTACACATGGCTCATCAAAGAGTAAGAAGGATGAAAAATAATTGTTTTACAATGACACAATGATTCCTTTCCAATAGAATGAAGAGAAATAGAAAAGGAAAGTTATACAAAATAAACCCCCGATATTTGATTGTATGTCATCAATGTTGAAGTCATGGGAAGAAGATGAAGGAGTTTGTCATTCGTTACATCCTCCACACACTCAAATTCCCTATCTTCAATGGCTCGTTGACAACGATGTGGAGGGTGGGTTGGTTGAAGGTGCCCCACATTGGTAGAATCTGAGGGAGGAAGTCAAAGAAGGTCATCGTTCTTCGTCAGCGGGGTGTTCTTCATTGGATGAACTCTTCTACCAAGATCTTCTCTTCCCAAGCTCCACCAAATGACAAATGACAAGAAAAAATAATAATATATTGAATTTGTCTATTATTTATTTTCCGACACAAAAATCAAATTTGTTAATTAATAACTTGTCTCCCCTAATTAATTCATGACTGTTAGAACAAATTAATATAGGGAGTTAGAAAAAATTAATTAAATGGGGGGTCAAGAGGTTCACACTCAATAATGAGGGAGATTTGAGATGTTTTAATATCATCCATCTATAGGTGGTTTAGCCCCGTGTGGACACCACGACGTAACCTCTCCCGGGAGGTTTGGTTCTGGTGGGCCCCAATACAATAACCTCTCATGGGAAGTTAAGGTGTGGTAGACCCAACATCAACTTCCACGAGGAGGTTTTAACAACCCAACATCCAAATGGAGGCTCAAATAATAATAACTTGAACCTAACATTATTTTATTATTCTCCATGAAAACCCAAAAACTATCTTTTAAACTCGACCCGCTTTCGTCGAAGTGAAAGCCTCTTTAAGTGAATACCGGTGTTGCGAGTTCAACGGTGCCCTCAGATTTTAATTCGGTGCAGCGGTTCAAAAGTTATAAACAAATTCTTGTAAGTTTAATGACCTGAACAAAATTTTATAATTTGATTATGGGAACACCGGGCATCAGAATCACATGCTTTCATTTTTCGCGTACTCATAAAATTCCCATGTATTTAAAAAAAATCATCGGAATTTCATGGTCTTTACATATTTGGGGAGAATAGTAAAATATATATGAAACAAAAAATTATAAATAATATATTCACAAATAAAATGATTAATTTGAGCCAATGAATATGGTTATAGGTGATCAAATACTATGACTTCTCAATCCATTAACACCCTGGGAATGAAAACATGGTGGATAATTCTTATGTATAAAGGACATTGAGATTTAATCATTGATGATAATTTACAAGGATCCAATCTTCTTATTTTTTATGAAGATTGAAATGGGAATCATAAAGAAGATAACATCATCAATCCATTCCAAATTATTTCACAACCATCTCTTTTGGAAAGGATAAAACATTCTAAGAAGGATGATGTGGGAATTTTGATGAAAGTGGAATCTATCAGAAAATGGAAATACTCTGATCTTAATGTTAATGAAGAATGAATTTTGTGATATCAGTCAATATTATGTGTTCAATCAAATCCAGATTTAAATAATGATCTTTTGGATGATTAACATAGTTCGAATTTAACCATTAACCCAGGAAACACAAAGATGTATCAAGATATATGAGAGCATTATTTATTGGCTAACATGAAGAAGGAAATTGATGATTATACATCAATGTTACTTTTATTTCAAAAAGTGAAGGTGTGGTGGTATATGTCTAAGGGGATGATGCAACCATCACCCATACCAATATTTTAATAAGAGAACACCACCATGGAAATTGATACCAGAATTCTAAAGAAATCTAAAAGAACAAAATGATATCTGTGATGTAATGGATCATCTTACAAAGACTGCACACTTAATTAAAATTCGAGAGGATTTCTCATTTTATCAACTGGATAATATATACATTAGAGAAGTAATAAGTATGTTTGTATTACCACTATCTATTATATCGGATCGAGAACCAAGATTCACGTATATGTTCTAGAGTGTATCCAACATTCATTGAATACTTAGTCGAAATTCGGTACGGCTTATCATGCTAGAACTAATGGTCAATCTGAGCATACTAACCAAACACATAATGAAATATTGAGAGGATGTTCAAGGGACATCATAAGATTATGAGATCAAAATCTTCCTCTGGTTGAGTTCTTTTACAACATAATTTTCCACTCAAGAATCCAAATGGATTTTTATGAATCCCATGATAGGAAGAGGTGAAGAACACTGACATTTGGGATAAATATCTGTAGAAAAAAATTATAGGTACTGAAATGGTAGATGAAATGGTAGAGAATGTTATGATTTTCCAACTTCACATTAAAGATAATCAAAGTCCATAAAAGAGATATTTTGGGAATCATAAATAAGATCTATTATTTGATGATTGATACATAGAATTCATATAAATATCACCATGGAAGAGAGTTATGGGATTTGGGATGAATTGATTTCCTTGTCCAAGGTAAATCAGTGTTTTTTTATCCTTGATTCCATTGGTGTAGTTGAATATCAACTCACACTCCTACCAAACCACTATCAAGTACAAGATGTATTCCATGTATCACTCTTGAGGAAGAACATACCTAACCCATCACATATAATGAATGTAAAGGTTGTACCATTGGATAATGAACTCTCTTATGAAGAGAAGCCAGTCAATATCATAGATTATAGTGGAAAACTTCAACAATATAAGTTGATTTCCTTCATCAACGTGTTGAGGTGAAAAAACAAGTTTGAAGAAGTAACGTGGGAACCGTTGAATTTATGTGGTAGAGTTGCATAAATCTATTTTAGTGCAGGGAAATGAAATTTTGAGGGAACAATTAATAGGGGGAATGTTGCAAAGACCCAATATTTTATAAATAAAATTCGGATTCTTTAAATGTCTTATAATAAATACATACACTCTTTTTTATTATATTTTTATTATTCAGATTAAATGACCATTAAGTATCATTAATGATGATAATATATCAATTTAAGAGTGATCACATGATTGATTTAAATTTAATGTTTTTTAAAAAGAATCATTTTTTACATAGACAATGAAAAGGATGGCCTCGTCCTATAGTCTCAGGTCACACAAATCTCATTTTTGAAATATCAAGAAATATGTAGCAACACAGGTATTATCTCTTGACCAAGACCATGTAGAGCTTCAACCAATTATGCTTCAATGGATGTGGCTGCAGGAGAAGATCAAGTTAATAGATATTACCATTTATGTGATGTTATCCAAGATTCCCAAGAGTCTTTCTCCCATGAACACCTTAACATTAGGTTATACGTAGTTATTATTAGTGATTATGTAATTAGAAATTTTATACATGTTTTGTAAACTCTATTTACTAATATAATCATTATTCTATGAATTCCTTTATGAAAAATAGATTTACTTAAAATGTTATGAATTTGATAAATTTTATTTTTGTGTAAAAATGATATAACTGAAAAATATATACATATATTAAACTATTGTTTTTATTATCAATATTATAAAAATAATCATAAAAAATATTATTATATCAGTTCATTATTTGTATGTGTTTAGCTAATACGTTAGATAAGAGTTATATTATTTAAACGATAAAATTAAAAATGTATTTTGGAAATAATTTAATTTAATGAATTAATGAAATTTTAAAATTAGTAATATTTTTATATAATATTATTATCAAATTAAATTTATGAATAATAAATGAGTACATAATTTTTATGAAGTCAAATTAAATTTCCGTTATGGTTTGAAAACAGTTTTTGTCAAAAAAGAAAAATATTAGAAAATGATGGTTTTAATTTTAAATTTGAAAATTCACATATTTAGAAAATTATTTAGATAAAATGAGTGTAATTATTGGAATATGGACACTGAATATATCCAATGGTTAATGTTTCATAATTTTCTAAGATAGTAGAATTTTTCAGTAAAAAATTAAATATTGTCTAAAAAACTGTGTTTTATGACATTATAAGGACACAAAAATGATGTAATAAATATATATTCATTACTCATGGCCAAATATATGTTTTTAAATCAATTTAATATTATTTTCTATTTGTTTAAATTATTTTATAAATCCTTATTGAAATTTCCAAAATGTATAATATATTTATGATTTTAAATTCATTTCTTTTATAATGCGACTCAACTACAGATAAAAAAGATCAAATTTTAATATTTGTGGACATTTGACTTATAATATAATTTTTACACTATAATTAGAAAACAAACCATTGGAATACAATATGTAATTAGTTTTGGTTTGGAATATTTAATTATATAATTTCCAAAACCTAGGTTTTTGAAATATTATGGATTTCCCCTCGCATTTCCAATATAAACCCACCCAATTTCCCACTTACATTCACTAAAAATAATTTTAAAACGTCCATACTCTTCCCTCTACTCTATAATCATTCTATGGTTCCCCAAGATCTCAAGAATCCCCATTTCAAGCCCTTGAAGTCACACACTAAAGAAAAGGATTTCATCCTATCTCATTTTTTATCCCAGTTTCTTTATATGTAATACCATTTCCAATTAATTTATAAATGTTTGGCATGATTTCAAACCACCCCCATACTTCCCTAATTATGATTGAATGATGATATACCACATTACTTCAAATTAATGGCTTCAATGTTTACCAGTTACTACATCAAATTTTCTTAAGGGATTTCTCTCTTCTTATTTCCATTCAAGTATATATCCCATATTATGCATGTTAATTCATTTTCACATGTTTGGATATTATGTTCCATGATTCGATTACTGTATATATCAAGTATAAATGATCTGATACCTCTTTATCACTCATCCCCCTCAATTATTAATTTCTATTTGACAACATTATGCTTCAGAAACTGTACCATGATTTTCCATGGAAAAATCATCATGTAGTGAATACCATATCCATTTCTCTAACATGGGTGTTAACTTTTATTAAAATATTGAAGGATAATTAAAATTATTTATTCCAAATTTCTTATTAATGGAAGAACTATTGATGTGGAATGATTTAATGTCCTATTATATATGTGACACACTTATGCATAAAATGAAATGTTTATAATGGATGTTCCCTTATAGTGATTAAATTCATTGGGTAATGTTTAGTATCATGATATACCATGTGAAATGAGGGTTTACACATGTTAATCAATGGGAAATGAGGTTTTAAGCATGATAATACATGTGCAATGGGGTTTTACTCATGCTAATTTATGTGCAATTAGGTTTTACTCATTCTAATCCATGTGAAATAAGCCTTGTCTCATGCCAATATAATTTGTTAAATGGTTTCCCCATTTTCTTTTTATGATATCCATTCCATATCTTGCCTTTACATTAATATTTCTCTTATTCTCAATTGATATGAATATTACCTAACATGTATTGTATTCTTCTTGTTATGCCTTTTTTATTCCCTTAAGAGGATTTATAGCTCACACATTTTTTATGTATATGCAAAGGTTATCCCATGTGATGTAGTATGAAGGAATGAGTTGGTCATGTCAATGTATGTAGAAATCAATATGTTGTATTTCATTTTTTTATGTTTTTCTGTAATGTTTCTAGTTTCCCATGACATTAATCCTCTTGATCTATAGAGTTGTCTTAAGTACATGTTTTTGTAATAAACCACATTTGGGTGTTTATATAAGAGATGGGTTGTTATAAATAGTATTATGAATATAAGCCCCCAGCCTTAAACATTACTTAATCTTGAGTTATTACAAGATTACACATTGAGGATCTTTTCGAGATTAGATTTTTAGAGAATTAGATCATAAAACTTTCATTACATTCCACATATAAACAAAGTGGTTACATAGAGATAGTATTCTTCCTTCCCATCAATGGAAACATATTTAAAATAAAACATGGATTCTTTATTGACACTTCCTTGACACTATCATCATATCATGTACCTTTTCCTTGACCTGTGAAAAACATTTCAAAAAACATGGGATGAGCATAAAAAGCTCAGTAAGGGATATAAAAATATGGAAAGGAAACCTGGGTACATATATACATAAGAATGAAATCATACTTTACCCATAAAACATAAGCACTTTAACATAACTCATCAAATCATGAATAAATCATAGAAATCATAAGACATAAAGGTAACTTGAGGCATTCATAACATTCTTACGTAGGGGGTAACCCTCTTGGTTACGTTTGGAATACCCATCATAGTATATTCCCTAAATCTCTTTGGAGAAACCTTAACGTTTCACTCCTTCATGTAACCCAATGCATTGGAGAGCTATATCGGGATCACCCTCTATTAGTTTATCAAGGAACCACTCGTCTTCATAATAATGCCCAAGAACCTCAACATAATCGTATCACATAAAACATGCATAAAGGAAACATAACATTTCCACCTTTCAATCACAACATATCAATAAAGCACATTGATATAAAAACATTCTGAAAACCATTTTCAATACCAAAATAATATAAAAATAAAACATGGTATTTATTTTTCTTTTAAAAAAGCTATGGCTTGTAGAGGAAGCCGAAACTCAAATAATGGTCACGGCATCGGAGAAGTCGTTGTCGCCGCATACGTACGACAAAAATATTCCCTTTTATCGTTTAGTAAACGATTCGTATAAAAAAATATTCTTTTTGAATAAATGTAAAATTCAAAGGGTTTTATACACCGTATAAAATAAGGTTGTGTATAAAACAAAATATGCCTCAATGAAAGGAGATTGAGACGAAGTCCCACACCTCGGGTCCAACTTGACTCGATCGTTCTTTAATGTCCTATATAATAAACCTGAGTTAATTTCGACTTGCTTAAGATCCATTTTCAAGTTCATTATTCCTTTTATATGACTTATTTCCATGTCATGAACACTATGTAATTATTTAATTTAATAACGTTCATTTTAACGATCATTGGTACTTGAGTAAAAAATAAACCCTTTATAATTACAATTTGTTCATGTATCAATTATATCCAGAATTATAATCATGATGTATATATCATATATATCCAGTATATACATGCATTTATAATATTACATTATCATTTAGAGGTAAGAAATGAAATGCACCGTTCATGGAGACGGTAAGCCGTACGTACGCATGAACGTTACTTTCATTTCTATTTCATATTTTATAGAATGGAATCATAATGATATAAAGATATATTATAATTCTAGAATAATATCATAGTTCCATCCTTTATACGTCCCACATATGGTATTTAACGAACCAAATCACTTTGAGGGGGCGGTAGTCCGCATTTCCTTAAATGAAGATATCGCGTTTACCCATAATGGAAACCATAATGGTATGCCCAAAATGAAAAATACAGAAGCTTAAGGAAAACATAACCATATTATATATCATATATAAATATAGTGACATCTTAATGGCCACATTTTAATGTGTTAAAATAATGTTGAACAATCATCATTTTGGGAGGCATAAATTCACCATCAACGGAAACACTATGTCCATTAACCATTAGATGTAGGTGTGTGTAAATTTAGCTCGAATCCTTATTATAACAACATCCTAGTATATTTAAGATACTAGATTTGTTACAAAAGAAATGAATAAAAATAGTTTAGGGGGTTGGAGAAGCAAAATAAAACAAAAGGACTCAAGTGAAGACATTACCTTAAAATCGGGTAACTCCCTTTGGTTTGAGCTCAAAGGCTTCCTTGGGAAGACTTATGCCCAAAGTGAGGCTTCAAGGAGTAATAGAGGGATGTGGAGAGACCAAATGGGCAGGGGTTGGCCGACCCAAAGGCTTTGGGAGTGAGGGTAAGGAGATAGAGGTGGGGGCCTTTTATAAGAGGAGAGGAGGGGCACTCTTGGAAAGTAATGAAATGTTACTTTATTTGAAAATTATTTTCGGATTAAAAAGGTCTCACATTGATATAATTAGAGGGTAAGATTATAAGGGTTCTAAATACACCCATACAATAGGTTTTGGACATGTTTAGTTCATATATTTCACATTATCATTTCATTTTATTTAAATCCTTTATTAATGAGGTAGTCACTGCATCATCATGATGTCATAAATAATTTAATAAATTAAATGTCTAAAAATTATAAAAAAATATCATGATGTAGGAAATATTTTTATATTTCTAATGAATATTTATATTCCAAAATATCATTTATGTAGACAAAATTAAAAATATTTTACTTAGGTGATACATTCTTTTTCACATTTAACATTCTTTAGAAATAAAATGGTAAAAAGTCACGTTCTCACAAAGGTGATTCCATGGGGCCCCCATGTTTGGCACAAGGAATCCCATGGTCTGCCATGGGACAACCAGTAGCCTTAGGACACTTGTTTTGGTCTTTTTTTATTATTATGATATCATTTTATTATCCTTAACTACCTGATTACTCATTAATCAAGATAATTAAAGATAATTACCGTTGTTACTATTCATAATGTCCAAAAACAAAAGAGTCTTGATTACATAATTTGGACCTTCTGATTCAAAATATGTGATCCATTTTACCAAATTCCAAACACATAAATTGCAATAATTGATTTAGAAAATAATTCCCGTTGTCAAAACAAATAGCGGGTTTTTTTGAAACAATATCTATGAAACGTTTGGCATTAGTTTATGCCCAATTCCAAAGTGAAATTAATCTTAATGACCACCATTGGATTAAATGGTAAAAATATATTCTAATTTAACTTTAAAACCAATTCAAAATACAATCTAATCATATAAATAAAGTAGATTAAAAGGCAGTTTTGATGTAAAATGCAGTATTTTTCACTATTCATTAAAAAATGAACATTGTCAGAAAAATACCAAAAATTCACACAAGGTAAATTTTGATGTCCCGATCATAAATAATAAGTTTATTTTGACAAAAATAGCTTATAAAATTGTCAAAATATAGATTTAAAAATTGTTTTCCATCAAAATCTAGTAAAACAATCCTTTAAATAATATTAGTGTATTCAATGCTTAAGATTGAATTTATTTTCATTTTAAGCCTCTAAAACACTATCTAATTCATTAATAGACATAGATAAAAATATCTATTATTCATTACTTACATGGGATGTTACATCCTCCCCCCCTAGAGAAAATTGCGTCCCTGCAATTTATTAACATATCGAATAAATTGGAGTACTTATCCCTCATTGCATTTTCAGATTCCCATGTTTCCTCTTCCATAATGTGGTTTTTCCACAAAACCTTTACATGATTAGTCACCTTATTTCATAACACTTGCTCCCTGTAGTAAATAATCTGGACCGGTTGTTCCTCATAATATAGGTTCTCTTCCAGCAGAACTACCTCTGGACTCAAAACATGACAAGGATATGGAATATACTTTCTCAACATCGAAACGTGAAAAACATTGTGTACATGAGATAAACTCGGAGGTAAAGCCACCAGGTATGCAACTGATCCAACTCTCTCCAGAATTTCATATGGTTCAATGAACCTTCGACTCATCTTTCCTTTCTTACCAAATCTTATCACACTTTTCCATGGTGAGACTTTGAGAAAAACATTATCACCTACCTCAAAAGTTAGATCCCTCCTCCTGTTGTCTGCATAACTCTTCTGCCTACTTTGAGTTGTTCTCATGTGTTACTGAGTCAGCTGAACTTTTTCTTCCATTTCTTCTACCAATTATGGTCCCATCAACTTCCTTTCACCCACTTCATCCCAAAAAGCTGGAGTTCGACACCACTTCCCATATAGCACCTCAAATGGTTCCATCTGTATACTGGAATGAAAACTATTATTAAATGAAAATTCAACCAAAGAAATATGTTGGTCCCAACTTCCCTGATAATCCATCGAACAAGCTCGTAGAATATCCTCCAAGGTTTGAATTGTTCGTTCTGACTGCCCATCTGATTGAGGATGAAATGGTGTACTAAAATTTAATTCGGTACCCAACGACTTCTGAAGGCCTTTCCAAAAGTTAGAAGTGAACCTGTGATCATGATCAGATACAATGGAGAGGAGGACTCTATGTAACCTGACTATCTCATTAAGATACAAACGGGAAAGTTGATCTATGGAAAAAGTATCTCATATAGGAAGGAAATGAGAAGATTTATTAAAGCGATCAACAATAACCCAGATTGCATTATTACCTCAAGTTGTCTTAGGTAATCCCACAACAATGTCCATGAATATATTCTCTCATTTCCACTCTGGCACTGGTAAAGGTTGAAGCATCCCTTTCGGTAACTGTCGCTCTGCTTTAACCTGTTGACTTGTCAAACACTTCACAGTAAAATCAGCAATATCTCATTTCATTCCATCCCACCAGTAATACTCCCGCAGATATCTGTACATCTTAGTACTGCCAGGATGAACTGAAAATGGAGAACTATAAGATTCACATAACAACTTTCTCTTCAACTGTGAATCTCAAGGCACAGACAATCTCTTCCCAAATCTCAAAACGCAATCATTATCAGTGTTGAATTCAGAAAACATACCTTTCTAAACCAGCTCAACCTTTTTTTGAAACTCATTGGCTTGCTTCTGTGCTTGCTTGATTCTATCTGATAGAGATGATCTCACTGATACCAGAAACAAAACAGAAGAACATCCTGCACCAAAAACGTCTATGCCAAAGTTCATCAAATCCTTATCTAAAGTATCACATTCCAAATGAAACATTGCCAATGAAGCATTAATTTTTCGACTCAATGCATCAACCACTTTATTTTATTTTCCCGGATGGTAATTAATTGTACAATCATAATCCTTGATTAATTACATCCATCTCCTATGTCTCATGTTTAACTCTTTCTGAGTGAATATATACTTTAAACGTTTGTGATCAGTATATATTTCACACTTTACTCCATACAAATGATGCCTCCAAATTTTATAGTGAAAAAATAGTAGCTAATTCCAAATCATGTGTAGGGTAATTTACCTCATGAGTTTTCAACTGTCGTGAAGCATAAGAAATTACCTGATCATTCTACATTTGGATGCAACCAAGTCCTTTCAATGACGCATCACTGTATATAACAAACTCACCATACCTAGAAGGTAGTGCCAAAACTGAAGCATTCACCAATCTTATTTTCAACTCCTGAAAACAATCATCACATTCTGTTGTCCGGATAAACTTAACACCCATCCGAGTTAGCTTAGTCATTGGACTAGATAACTGTGAAAAATTTATAACAAACCTTCGGTAATAGCCTAGAAAACCAAGGATCCTACGAATCTCAGTTACATTTGTGGGTCTTGGCCAGTCTTCCACAACTTCTGTTTTTGCAGGATCAACAGTTATCCCATCTTTAGAAATAATCTGACCAAGGAAAGAAATTTGTTGCAACCAAAACTCACACTTGCTGAATTTTCCATATAGTTTCTTTTCTTTTATGGTTTGCAAGATAACCCTTAAATGTCTTTCATGATCCTCATTACTTTTATAAAACACCAAAATATCACCAATGAAAACCACCAAAAAATTATCCAAGAACTCAGGGAAAATGATATTCATTATGTCCATGAATACAGCAGGTGCATTGGTTAGCCCAAAAGTCATTACTAAAAATTCATAATGGCCATATATTGTATGGAACACGGACTTCAGAACATCTGCTTCCTTTACCTTCAGTTGATGGTACCCCAATCTCAAGTAAATCTTTGAAAAATACTGAGCTCCCTGGAGCTGATCAAACAAATCATCAATATGAGGCAAAGGATATTTGTTCTTAACATTTATGTTATTCATGGCTCTATAATCAATGCAAAGTCTCATTGAACCATCTTTATTTTTAACAAATAAAACAGGAGAACCCCATGGTGATTTTCTAGGTTGAATGAAACCTTTCTCTAATAAATCTTGCAATTGCTCCTTCAACTCTAAAAGTTCAATTTGAGCCATTCGATAAGGGGGTTTTGAAATTGGCTTAGCATCAGGAACTAAGTCAGCGGTAAACTCAACTTCCCGGTCTGGTATTATTCCAGGAAACTCATCAGGAAAAACATCAGGATACTCATTTACCACTAGCACATCATTAATCTGAATAGTTCCTTTATTTTCAACGATGTGTGAAAGGTAACATTCATTTCATCTTTTACAAGTTTCATGGCCTATTGATAAGTTATCAATAGTAAGGGTTCATTCTTGTACACAAACTGAAAGTATTTTAGAAAAGAAGCTTTTTTAGCTCTACATTCAATCTTAGCATGGTAAATAGAGAGCCAATCCATACCCAGGATAACATCAAACTCTACTAGAGGTAGAACAATAAGGTTTTCAAGTAGGTTCCTTCCACAGATAAGGATATGAAGATTCTTATAAATTTTTTTTCTCAACATTTCCCCAAGGTGTTTTTACCAAAAGTTCAGGAGTCATTTCTTGAGATGGTATTCCCATTTTACTAGAAATGGTTTTAGAGATGAAAGAATGTGTGGACCCCGAATCAAACAACACACTGGAAAAATATGAAAAAACAAAAAAAGTACCTGATACAACTTCATTTGATGGCCCGAAATCTGCTAAAGTAGTTGCAAAGTATTTCACCGCCCCTTTCTTCTTGTATTCTTACTGCTTCCCCTCACTCAAGCTCTTTCTCGGACACTCGTTTTCATAGTGACCCATCTCATTTCACTTAAAAAATTTCACTAACTGTAAATCAAATTTGGTCTTACCTTCACCTTGATCTTTTTCAGTGTAATCACGAGCCTTATGTCCCATCTTACCACATCGGTAGCACTTTCCAGAATTCAAAAGACATTCCCCATCATGCCTTTTGCCACATTTATCACAAACAGGAATCTTAGATTTCTTACCATCAGACTTTTTTGAAGAATTCATCCCTTTCTCCTGCCACCTTGGTTTCTTATTCTACTGGTTGTTATAGAACACTTGATCATCGGCAAACTCCATTTCCACCTTCTCAGCACATCAAACAATCTTTTCATAACATTTAAACTCACGAGAAGCTAATTCCCTTCGATATTTTGGCTTTAATATAGAGTAAAAATGATTGATTTTACTATCAAGGTCTTGGATAAAATTTTGAACATACCTTGCCAATTGAGTGAACCTTTCTTCATAGGTAGCCACTAAGTCTTCCTCTTACCTCAATTCCAAGAATTGTTTTTCCATCCTAAGTCGAACAGCCTTAGGAAAATACTTTTCAATAAATATACCTTTGAATTCATCCCAGTCGAGAGCATCAATCTCATCAGCGTCCCTGATATATTTAACCATTGACCACCACTAATCTGTTTCACCCTCCAGATAGTAAATAGAAATACTAACCTTTTGATTGTCTGAACACCCCATGACATTGAAAATCTTCTCTAGTGCTTTAATACACCCTTCAGCTATCATGGGGTCAGATGATCCTCTGAATGATGGGGGATGTTGCCTCATGAAATTTTCCACCACTAACATGTTCCTCTGCGGTTGATCTGGCTGATCTCGTGCATGGATACCACCACCATTTACCGCTTGAGTCAACTGCGCCATTACTGCAACAAACAGTTCAGTTCCAATTCCAACCATCTTAGGATGCCGATTCGGAAGCTTATTTCCTTCTGTATGCCTTCCTAGTACTGCTTCCCTATTTCCTCTGCAGAAAACCATTCTGAACAAACATGTATCAGATGAAGCAACATGGTAATATTCAAATGCTATATCATTTCAATTTGACAATAAAAAAATATTTTAATATAATAATTTAATAAAATTCTAACTCCTAAAGTTAAATAAACCGACCTCGGATACCAACTATAAGGCCTCAGCCTTAAACCTTACTTAATCTTGAGTTATTAGAAAATTACACAATGAGGATCTTTTCTGGTTTAGAGTTTTAGAGAATTAAATCATAAAACTTGCATTACGTTCCACATATAAACAAATTGGTTACATAATGATAGTATTCTTCATTCCCATAAATGAAAACATATTTAAAATAAAACATGGATTCTTTCTTGACACTTCCTTGACACTATCATCATATCATGTATCTTTCCCTTGACCTGTGAAAAACATTTCTAAAAACATGGGATGAGCATAAAAAGCTCAGTAAGGGATATAAAAATATAGAAAGGAAACATGGGTACATATATACATAAGAATGAAATCATACATTACCCATAAAACATAAGCACTTTAACATACCTCAACAAATCATGAATAAATCATATAAATCATAATACATAAAGGTAACTCGAGGCATTCATAACATTCTTACATAGGGAGTAACCCTCTTGGTTAAGTTTGGAATACCCATCACAGTATATTCCCTAAATCTCTTTAGAGAAACCTTAACTTTCACTCCTTCGTGTTACCCAATGCATTGGAGAGCTATATCAGGCTCACCCACCCTTAGTTTATCACGGAACCACCCGTCTTCATAATAATTCCCATGAACCTCAACATAATCGTATCACATAAAACATGCATAAAGGAAACATAACATTTCCACCTTTCAATCACAAGATATCAATACAGCACATTGATATAAAAAAAGTATGAAAATCATTTTCAATACCAAAATAAAAGAAAAGTAAAACATGGAATTTATTTTTCTTTTAAAAAAAGGTATGACTTGTAGAGGAAGTCAAAACTCAAATAATGGTCACGGCGGCGGGGAAGTCATTGTCGCCGCATACGTATTACAAAAACATTCCCTTTTGTTGTTTAGTAAAGACTTCGTATAAAAAAATATTCCTTTTGAATAAACGTAAAATTCATAGGGGTTTATGCACCGTATAAAAGAAGGTTGTGTATAAAACAAAATATGCCTCAATGAAAGGAGATTGAGACGAAGTCCCATACCTCGGGTCCGACTTGACGTGATCATTCTTTAATGTCCTAAATAATAAACATGAGTTAATTTCTACTTTATTAAGAACCTTTTTCAATTTCATTATTCCTTTTATATCACTTATTTCTATTTCATGAACACTATTTAATTATTTATGTTAATAACGTTCATTTTAACGATCATTGGTACTTGAGTCAAAAATAAACATTTTATAATTACAAGTTTTTCATGTATCCATTATATCCAGAATTATAATAATGATGTATATATCATATATATCCATTATATACATGAATTTATAATATTACATAATCATTTAGAGGTATGAAATGAAATGCACCGTTCATAGAGATGGTAAGCCGTACGTACGCATGAACGCTAATTTCATTTCTATTTCGTATTTCATATAATGGAATCATAATGATATAAATTTATATTATAATTCCAGTATAATATCATATATAATAACATAGTTCCATCCTTTATACATCCCACATATGGTATTTAACGAATCAAATCACTTTGAGGGGGCGATAGTCCGCACTTCCTTAAATGAAGATATCGCGTTTACCCATAATGGAAACCATAAAGGTATGCCCAAAATGAAAAATAATGAAGCTTAAGGAAAACATAAACATATTATATATCATATATAAATATAGTGACATCTTAATTTCCATCTTTTAAGGTGTTAAAATAATGTTGAACAATCATCGTTTTGGGAGGCATAAATTCACCATCCACGGAAACAATATATCCTTTAACCATTAGATGTTGGTGTGTGTAAGTGTAGCTCGAATCCTTCTTATAAAAACATCCTAGTATATTTAATATACTGGAGTTGTTACAAAAGAAATGAATAAAAAGAGATTATGGGGTTGGAGAAGCAAAATAAAACAAAAGGACTCAAATGAAGACATTACCTTAAAATCGAGTAACTCCCTTTGGATTGAGCTCAAAGGCTTCCTTGGGAAGACTTCTGCCCAAAGTGAGGCTTCAAGGAGTAATAGAGGGATGTGGATAGACAAAATGGGCAGGTTTTGTCCGAGACAAAGGCTTTGGGAGTTTGAGTAAGGAGGTAGAGGTGGGGGCCTTTTATAAGAGGAGAGAAGGGGCACTCTTGGAATATAAAGAAATGTTACTTTATTTGAAAATGATTTTCGGATTCAAAAGGTCCCACATTGATGTAATTCGAGGTTAAGGTGATAAGGGTTAGAAATCCACCCATCCAATAGGTTTTGGACATGTTTAGGTCATAGATGTCACATTATCATTTCATTTTATTTAAATCCTTTATTAATGAGACAATCGCTGCACCATCATGATGTCATAAATAATTTAATAAATTTAATGTCTACAAATTTTAAATAAAATAACATGATGTAGGAAATATTTTTATATTTTTAATTAATATTTATAGTCCACAAGATCATTTATGTAGAAAAATGTAAAAATATTTTACTTAGGTGATACATTCTTTGTCACATTTAACATTCTTTAAAAATAAAAAGGTAAAAAGTCACTTTTTCACAAAAGTGATTCCATGTGGCCCCCAGGTTTGGAACAAGGCATCCCATGGTCGGCCATGAGACAACCAGTATCCTTAGGACACATTTTATGGTATTTTTGTATTGTTATAATATCATTTTATTATCCTTAACTACCCGATTACTCATTAATCAAGATAATTAAATATAATTACCGTCATTACTATTCATAATGTCCAAAAACAAAAGAGTCTTCATTAAATAATTTGGACCTTCTGGTTCCAAATATGTAATCCATTTTACCAAATTCCAAACACATAAATTGAAATAATTTATTTAAAACATAATTCCCGTTGTCAAAACAAATAGTGGGGTTTTTTGAAACAATTTCTATGAAAAGTTTGGCATTAGTTTATTCCCAATTCAAAAGTGAAATTAATCATAATGACCACCATTGGATTAAATGGTAAAAAATATATTATAATTTAACTTTAAAACCAATTCAAAAGATAATATAATCATATAAAAAAGTAGATTAAAAAGCAGTTTTGATGTAAAATGCAGTATTTTTCACGATTCATTTAAAAATGAACACTGTCATAAAAATACCAAAAAAATCACACAAGGTAAATTTTGATGTCCCAATCATAAAGAATAAGTTTATTTTGACAAAAATATCTTATAAAATTGTCATATGATAGATTTAAAAATGGTTTTCCATTATCAGGCAGTAAAACAATCCTTTAAAAATATTAGTGTATTCCATGATTAAGATTGGATTTATTTTCATTTTAAGCCTCTAAAACACTATCTAATTCATTAATAGACATAGATAAAAATATCTACTATTCATTACATACTTGGGATGTTACAATGAAAACTCTATTAATTAAATATAATAGAAAAAAACAATTATTTTTTTGTTTGTGATAATAATTTCAATATAATTTCTATCCTCTATTTTTAATAATTAATTAGGATTTATACTTTTAAATGTTTGATGTATCAAATTTAGTTAATTATTAAGATAGAAAAATAACATTTTATAAATCATTATTCCTAAATTATGATAAATATTATTTATGATAATTTTTTAATAATATATTTTTAATGAGGATTATTAACAATATAGTTTAGGTTTTATATGTTGTTAATAAGTTCATAAAAACCCCATAATGATGTAATAAATAAATAATCACTTTCAACGACCTATAATTTTTTTATTTCATTAATATCATGTATTTTAACAGTATTTTATGAATTTACAAGAACATAATATACATTAAAATTCGAAAAATGAAACATTAACATTAAAAATTTTATTTAGAGGAAATGTTTTCTTATCCATGAAAAAATAAGAAATATAAATAGATGGTCAGCTATTGTGAATTAAAAAATGGAAAATATTGTCCCATGTGTCTAAAACCATGGTAGAATACCATGGGACACCCATGGTTTTTTATTTTCCACATCCCATATTTCCAAAACCCATTCTTGGAAATTAATAAACAACTCCAATACTTTTTCTACAAATACACGACCATTTAATCATTTACATTAACTCCAAATTAATCATATATTAATCATTGGTAGTTAAATATCCATATTGACCCTAAAATGATTCCATCAATACCCCAGGGTCCCATCACAAATATTTTAGGAGTTATATTTCAAGGTAAGGTAATTATCCTTATTTGAACTTTGTTTAAATAAACTGTTTTTGTATATGTATTCTGAATATCATAGATACTCTATATCACATCATTTTTAGTCAATAAATTACTATCAAATAATTTTTTATCAATGGGATACCCCTATCATCAATTTTTTAATCCTTTTCTAACACCATGATTTATACAACTTATGTTGTTGAATTAAATTCTCAACAATTCTTTCTTATCCTCTAGAAATTACCTCCTATATTATTTTTCCAATACTCAAACCACTATTATTTAGATGGGTATTCAGAAATATATTAAAATTATTTATTTTATTTTGGAATTTTTATACGTAAAACCAAAATTCCTATTTTTTTTGGTTAAAAATGACATAATAATATTTTCATCAATTTTTTTTTTAAATTCATTCTTTGGATACGAAATCTATATCTTTTATTCACAAAAATTTATTAAAAAATATATTATTATGATATATGTGTATAAAATTATTTAATACATATTTATGGCACACCATTATAGTTTTCCAATGAATTTTGTAATGAAATTTTTCTCGATAGATGACATGTTTTACGATACCATAGTGAATAACATTGGTTATTATTACGACACATAAGTGGAAAACCTTGGTGATATGATTATAAATTTTTTATTTAAATTTTGTATCCACATTTATTTGTTATCCATCATGATATTTTTCTATTTATATTATTTTTTATCACACCTTGTTGTTATGACTCGTGTTCTTGTTGATATTCATCACGATCTCAAGTAAACTATCTCATTAATATTCCATTACAAGGCCTTATGATCACCCTTTACTATGATGTATTTCCCTAGGATTTGAAATTTAATAAATATATGTAGGGTGGACCTTTTAATATTACATATATATAGATTAGAATAATATTTTATGTTTTCATGTATTATGTACCCTTTTCCATGAAACTAAACCTAAATTATCCTCAATTTGTACAATATAATGAAATTTTATGTAATAAATATTTGAGATATCACGATTAGTATTATAGTATATTTGTGTCATTTAAGGAAATTATAATGCTAAAATATTTGGAAAGACCTTAGGGGCCTGGTAAATTATATGAAAAAATTCTATTATTTTATTAAATTATTATGATCGTGGTTTAAAATAAATAAATTATCTATCAGGATTCAAACAATTTGATGTGGACCTGGAACATATGTATCTAGTTATTAAACACTGAAAAACTGCTTTGAGAATTGATTTAATGTGAATCGGTTGATGACAATGATATTTTTAGTATTAATATTTTGACAGTGCCATGGGATATGTTTGGTTAATCATAATATTCTTATGAACCATTTTGAAGGATTTATAGAGAATGTAATTTTTTATAAATTATAATCTTTTTAAGAAATATGTTTGATGATATAAAAATTTATTTAAAATTATATGATTATAAAAGGAATCATGTTTCTCACAATGGTTTTCTAAATTTATAAAATATTAGTAAAGAGGAGGAACTGTGTAAATGGTGATCACAATAGACCATGCGTTGATGGCATTCTGAATGAAGCTATAATAGCAAAAATCATGAGAATGGTGAATGAACTGAGTTGAGTTATAAATAAAAACAAGAATCAATCCAAGATACTAGATTTAACTCTAAGGGGAAAAAAATTTGAGTCATTTACGCGCCAATTCCCACCATCTTTTACAAAATATATTAACCCATATATTGTCAAAAAATTGATAATCTCTATTGAAATAATATATTATATACATTTTCGATTAGAATAATAAAAATTTACATGATATGTGTTCCATTTAGAGTGACATGATGATCAATGGTTGATGATTATTAAAAAAAATGAATCCAAGAAGGGGGGATAAAGCTATAGAGTAAGAATAGTTGTAAAGTAAACATCATAATAAAAAACTACATAGTTCAAAGAAAAGGTAAATTTAGAATTAATTACTAAAGATTATGTCAAAGAAAAATAAACTTGTGGTATGATAAGAGATGAATATTACATGACTCTATCATTACACACCTATTTTTTTATAGATCCTAATAGAAAGTTTGATTGATTTTTTGATTGACTAAAACACGATCAATGAGAAAATCTATCCAATTGAGGATATGATAGATGCAAAAAATAGTGCTATTATGGTTGATCTAGAGTTTAGAGAGATACAGTGGTCCAATATATTGAACAGGAAGAAGATATATATGGATCCATGAATGGGATGGAATATTGATCATGGAATAGGAGGAAATAATGTTAAACTTTCTATATGATATGAATGTGGGAAGAAGAATCTCAAGAACTCCCTGAGATGTATTAGTAAATCATACAAATGGTAAAGAGATGAAAATTTTTCTTGGAACTATTGATGTAAAGGGAATCCTCATCTTTTACACAATAATGAAAAAGGGAATATGGTTATTACCCAACATGAAGTCCACATCTACATGTGTGGACAAAATCATTACTTTACAAATAATTCTTCATATCAGAAGGTAATAGAGGGAAATAAATATAAACCATGGAATAGGTCAATATATGAAATATTTTATTTTTATATAACAATGGTTGATGTAAAATCTCCAAATGAGGAGTTGGTAAGTGCACACATTATTTTATAAATTATAGCTAGTATATTATTTGATTCCGGTTCTACTCATTTCATATTCTCCTCCAAATTTGAAAGGAATTAAGAACAATCTCTCAACATCTAGAAGTATAGTTTTCATTAATTACACCTATATAGATTTTCAATTATTCCTTTGTATATAGAAACTTCAGTATTTTCTTTAGAATGAATTGTCTAATAGCAATTCTAGTAGTGATTTATATGATGGAATATGACACAATACATTTTATGGAATGAAACATAAAGTATAATGATATTATCAAATGTATAAGTTATAAAATTTCAGAATGCATGAATTGAAAACAAATAATTATCATCAAAGGATAGATATATCTACCTCATTATTTTCCAGAAGCACCTCCCACAACCTTAATTATAAAAATTATCAAATAATATGTATTAGGAAATGGATATAAATGAATAGATATTGTCCCTATCATTTCAGGAATAAATTGATGTATTTACTGGGGAACATTCTAGAACACACCAATAATGAAGTGTATAGTTCTACATTGAACCCATGTTTTCATCAAAAGATATATCAAATTCCCAATATAAAATGAAAATTGTGGTGCTACATTAAATAATGATACACCATGAAGATATTTATGATAAGGTTTTTACCTCTCCATCTGTGTCACTGTGGGTAGAATCTATTCTATTTTTCAAGTATGTGTATGTATCAATGTAGTTATGCATTGATTATATAGAGCTTACTAGGATCATAGTGAAGAACAATTACCCTCTTCCATTAATTGATGATTTATTTTAATAGATTCATGGGGCTAAATTATTCTACATGTTTGATCATTGATATGGTAATCATCATTTGATGTTTTTGAAATAAAATATTCAAAAGACTGCCTTCTAAACATGATATGTTAATTATCACTTCAGATTAACTAATGAAAAAGTAATATTTATGGATTTTAGGAACAATGTATTTAATGAATGTCTATATAAAATTTTAGTAAATTTTATTGATGATAGTTATAAATATTATAAATGTATAAAGGATCATTATGATCATATATGGTTTACATTGAGAACTATGAGGTAGGGGAGGCTATTTGGAATATTTAAAAAGTATGAATTCTGGTTAAAATAAGTTCCTTTCTCGGGGGAAATTGTAACCAGTTAAGTAATATCAGTTGAACAAGCTTTGAAATACTTTGTGAAGGAGTGGAATCATCCTAAAACGGTAACATAGATTTATTATTTTCATTGTTTAATAGAATATTAAAGGTTTTCGTTGAACAATTATTCATGAAATTCTAATCCACTAACCATGTGAACTCAATAAGGGGCAATGTTAATCTAGATTAATCACTATGAAGTTAGATTCCAATAGATGAAGAAGTGACCTGTAAATAAACCCATATTAACTCTGCCCTCTATTATATAATTATTTGTCATTACAATATATGAATATATGATTGGTATTTAGTGTGTCCTCAGGATAAATGAAAATATTATTGCTTCTTCATCTCAATAATTAATGCCAAAGGAGTAGTGTAATCCTATGAATGATAGAGAGATATCATCAGTTATTTCTTCTACGAAAAAATAAAGGTACTATAATTATGTGGGTAAATGTTATATATACATTCACCATCAATGTTTAACATATATTTTAATGAAAATATAATTGAACATGAGACATAGGATATGGTTGGAACTTCTTAAATACTATGATTGTTCAATTATTTATTATATCAGAAGTTAAAATTGGTTCATTGAGGCATTAAATTTGATGGAAAATATTTTCAATGATATGATGAGGATTATAAGTGATCCTTTTTTCAAGGACCTAGAAAAGATGGAAATGGGAATCATATGTGAATGGAAATCATCAAACCTATCCCAAATTATTTTGGAACCACCATTACTAGTGACGATAAAGATTGTCTAAAGAGAAGATCCAATATTATAGAATAAGATAGTTGATTTTAAAAATGGAAAGTTAACAATGAAAAATATTGATAAACAAGGATTACTGGTTTTTTAATATAGAAATGTGTTACATATATTCCAAAAATAATGATTAAGAAGATTGATTCTGATTGTAGATTTTCAAAATCTGTACACTATGGAAGAAAAAAAATGTATAAAGAACAAAATGATAATTAATATAGGGATAACATGAAATGGTATATTTTTTATTACAATAAATGGGTTCTAGTATTTTAGCAGGTTAAGGAGTTGAAACGCATTCCTAAAGGGGTTTATAAATCAGTATCCATACCGATGGAAGTGGGGAAATATCACAATAGACCATATCACTTATATCCTAAGAAAATACAATTAAAACAATAATGTAAGTCTTATTGTGGATTATCTCACCAATACATCCCATTTCATCACAATTATGGATGATTTTTCTCAAGACCAATTTTCAATTATTTACGCAATGGAAGTTGTGATATTTCATATGTTTTCACTTTCTATCATTTTTTATATCTAAGAATTAGATAAAAATTATATAAAATTACAAGAAATTATATGAATAACAAATTGAATATATGTATGGCCTACCAGTATGAAACTAATGGAAAATAAAAAAGGACTATTCATACAATTAACAGTATAGTGAGAACTTACTCAATATAATTTAAATGTTTTTATGACCAATATCTACAATTATTACAGTTGTCATACAACCAAATATTACATTCGTGTATTCAATTGGAATCCTATGAAGATCTATATTATAAGAGTTGTATGAATCCCACCTCTAGGGATAAATTTTGTGAGAAAAATCTTATTGGGTTTGAATATATTCATGAGATGATTACTACAGTTCATTCAATCCATCAACACATTATGGAATCTCGGATTTAGAAGAAGATAAATGATAACAATCATTTAAGAGACTATGAATATATTATTGGAAACAATCTTATCCTTTTAATATCACATTTTAAGAGAGTCAATATGTTTATGAAGAAATAGAGGCGTAGCCCCAGGTACATTGGCCCGTATAAAATCGTTGATCGCCCGGGTGCATTGTTGCATTGACATTCACTTCCACAAAAAATAGATCATATTCATGAGGTATTCCATGTATCTTTCTTGAGGATGTATATAATCTATAATTCACATGTACTAAATCTGCTGGTGGTATTCCATGTATATCTACTAAGGATTTATATACTCAATAAAATATATCCCAGCACGTCAAACTGTTGTGGGGTAGACATAAAGATGAAGAATCAGGATATAAACCAAAAAAGACAATGAAACAAAAGTTCTCAAACTATTTATCAAATGATAGAATGAGTTAAAATTTTGGGGATGAAATTTATTAAGGGAGAAGAATGTAACATAATTTACAGTTAAAATAATGATTTTTATGAAATTGTTTTTATATATTATTTTATACACAAAAAACCCATGTTTCATTTATAATGAAGTGAATTTAATATGAAATGTGACCATCATGTTTTCATTGTTATATTACTATTTTATAATATATCTATTGGAAACTATAAATTTTAAACAATTTTTTGGGTTTAATTTTTGTTTACAAGTAGACATGAAAAAAATAGTTAACACAAAATTGAGAATTGATGGCCTCAAGCAGTAGATCATTGTCTTATGAAACCAATTTGGCATAGCAAGGGATAGTGGTTGAAAAATTATTTTTCTATATTGAGTAGTTACTTTTCTAGATTCAACATGTGAATCCTAAACAAATCTCCAATTAAATAATTTCATGGTACTATAAATTACAACTCATGGGATCTTAGCTGATCCACCTCAGTAATTTATCACCACCTCAGACATTACCTTATGACATATATGGTTATTATGAGGGTTTATTTTTCAAGTCAATGGTTATCTAAAGTGTAATTACATTGTATAAATATTAATATTATTCTATCAATTATATTTTAACAATAGTGTTTCCTAATAAAATTTTAATGGGGTTTGATAGATCTACTTTTCATAACAAATAATTTAATTTTCATAAAAGAAATTAATATTTTTAATAAACAACTATATTATCAATAATAATTATATAAAGGAAATATTATTGTAATAACAATATTATATAAATATACATGATTAAAAAATTCATTGTTTTCATGTATTAGATTTTTTCTTATACATTTCAATCTAGTGTTTTATTAAAAAATAAGGATTTTTATATTTTGATGTTTCAATTTTCATATTTCTAGAATTATTTAAATTAAAAAAATAAAATTTTTAAAATTAAAAATTCAACATTAGGTTTTGGTTAATTTATGAGAATTTATTAAAATATTTTACTTTTTTCATGAATACTAAAAATACAGTTTGAATTTTTTGGTATGTTTAATGAGTTCAAAATTATCACATAATGAATTAATTAATGATTAAAATTGTAAAAGACCTAATATATGATATTTTATTTATATAATGTATTATATTTTTTTATTAAATTTTCAAATATACATTTTACTTTCTAAATCCTAAAATTGAATCATTAAATTTAATTATTATTTTGATGAAGCATTACTTTTCCATTCTAAAATAAGTAATATGGAATGTTTATAGACCCTCTGGATTACAATAACATAAAATGGATCACATATTTTCAATACTATGGTAAAATACCTTGTCCAATACCATTGTTTTTAATTTTTTATAAATTATGACTCCAGGATATATAATTGGAAATTTATTAACAAATCCCATAATTTTTCAATAAATACCCACTCATTTATCAATTTAAATTAACATAAAACTCATCATCCATGAATAAATAATATTTATAACTTCATAAGAGTCCTACCAATGTTTTCTAGTTCCCCCATAGTCCCAACCCTCATGTTTTAGGAGTTACATTTCAAGGTATGAGAATTACCATTATATTAACTACATTTCAAGAACCTCTTTGGTATATGTATTATGAGTTTCATGGAAACACTATAGTATTTTAATTTTTTAAATCCATATATTTGAAATTATGTTTTATCAATAGTATTCTTATTTAAACTTTTTTTACCAATTAATAAAACTAGGTTTTATACCTTTCATGCTGTCAAATTTACATATATAACTTTCTATACTTTCTTATAGAAATTCATAATTTTCTTAATTTTTCTAATGACAAAAAAACCATTATTTTTAGGGGTATTAAAAAATATATATAAAATATTTATTTTATTCTTTATTAAAATACATTTATCATTCATTCATTTTCTATGGTTTAAATGGAAATAATAATCTTGTCTTCATGACCTTTTTTTCAATCTCAGTGATTTTGATAAAAAACTCATTTATTTTATTCCCCATGGGTTATCTATGAAATTTTTTATTTTGAGCTATTTGAATAAAAATCATTAATACATATGTAGGTTCAACCCTAATAGTTTTCTAACGCATTGGTTAAATAAATTAATCTCTAGATATGGCATGTTTTTGGATACGTTGGTGATGATCGTGGTTGTTTTGACAACACCCGAGTGAAAAAACATTGGTGATATGATTATTAATATCTCATTTATTCTTTTATCCACATTTAGATTTTATGGATCATTTTGTTATTATTATAATAGTACAATTTTTCATTCATTATCATTATGACTCATGTTCTTATTGACATTTATCAAAATATTAGGTAAATTGATTCCACTGCATTCCCATTGTCGGTCTTATGCTCGACCTTTCCATTGATGTATGTCCCAAAGTTTGGAGATGCATTAAATTGACATAGTATAAACCATTTAATAATCATTGAATTTGGATTATAAAAAATATTTTTTTTAAATTTTTATATACCATTTTCCATAAAACAATTCTTTAAAAGATCATCTGTTTGTAAAATGTAATCAAATATTATGTAAAAAAAATGTTACAATATCATAGGTGGTGGGATATGATGATGCATCATGGGGATAATGGTTAGGGGGGTGAGACTCTGGGGGTGATTCATGGGTGAAAATACTAATATGCAGGTGTATTCGGTCTTCAATGGTGTGGGATCACATAGAGGATTGCATATATGGAGTTAGATGACATGGGCTAATGTACCTAGTGACATGGTTGTTAGATTGTGTATAATGGGTGTATGTAATGATGTATATCCAAAATTCCCACTAGTCATTTCAATTGGGATCATTTAAATTTGGATATTTGGAGAATCAATTAATTACATGAAAAGAACCTATATTCAATGAAATTATTTCCCAAATTCCATGTAATAAAAAATAATTGATATTTCTACCATTAAATAAAAAAATTCATATATAAAAAATATTTTTTTTAAAAAAATATTATTAGAGATCATGGAAACTATCTTTATGAAAATATATGTTTTTATAAAATGAAATTAAAAAATTAGTACAATTAACAAACAGGAAGTGCTTACTTATATGTCAATAAACCCTTTACCAAATCATTATTCAAACAAACACATTTATGAACATATTAAATTATAATCATTTTTTATAAGAGAATATATAAGTAATGTAATATACATTGATTATAAAATGACTCGTGAATATTTATATAAAGTATGTTTAAATACAATAAATAAATTAATATACTTCCATCAGTCAAAAATTCTCTTAAAAATTAAATATTGAGACATGAAACCCTTGAAACATGGTATTGAATGAATCAAAAAGCTAATGACTGATGGAGTATCACATTATTATATAAAACTCATCATTTTATATAATTTATATTATAAGAACATTCATCAAAAAATTAGTAAACCATATAAAATACAACACGGTTCATAATCAGAATTATTTCATAAATAATTGAACTTGGGACAATGAAAATTGATTCACCAAATATAAAATATGAAACAATATATCTGGTAATATATAAAATAAAAGGAACATTTAACATAATTTCTAAAGTGTTATTCAAGATATAATATGTAATGGCCCGGACCTCTCTGGTCCATTACTTTGTGAAATGTTGGTGTTGGAGGTGTCCTGGGAGGTCAAGGGGACTTATCCCCAACACTATGCCAATTTTTTCAGTTCTGTGAATAGTGTTTCCAGTTTTATGAACAGTAACAGATCGGTCTCACTGATCGGTCTGACAGATAGGTCTTACAGATCGGTTTCACCGATCGGTGTGACAGATCGGTTTCACAGACCGGTCTGACAGATCGGTTTCACAGATCGGTCTGACAGATCGGTTTCACAGATCGGTGTGACAGATCGGTTTCACAGATCGTTCTGACAGATCTGTTTCACAGATCGGTCTGACAGATCGGTTTCACAGATCGGTGTGACAGATCGGTTTCACATATCGGTGTGACAGATCAGTTTCACGGATCGGTGTGACAGATCGGTTTCACAGATCGGTGTGACAGATCGGTTTCACAGATCGGTCTGACAGATCAGTTTCACGGATCGGGGTGATAGATCGGTTTCACATATTGGTCTAACAGATCGGTTTCACAGATCGGTCTGACAGATCAGTTTCACAGATCGGTGTGACATATCGGTTTCACAGATCGGTCTGACAGATCGGTTTCACAGATCGGTGTGACAGATCGGTTTCACATATCGGTCTGACAGATAGGTTTCACAGATCGGTTTGACAGATCAGTTTCACAGATCGGTGTGACAGATCGGTTTCACAGATCGGTTTCATGTACAGTAACAGTGGGTGAACACTGTTGCCATACTCCTACAGTTTTTCCCCTTTTGACGTTTCCTTTGACGTAAAATAAATTTAAAGCCTTATTTTAAGGGCGCTTAAGGCCGTTTAAAATTCCATAAATCCTATATTAATTATTCATAAGGCTTGGAATGTTTTACTCGGTCAAACCGCGTGGGTTAATGCGATCTGTTTTTAATGGAGAATTAACCGGATCTTAAACCGTCGCCCCATTAAATCTTAAAAAGGGACAAGATATCATTCTCCCTTGTTCTTTCCATTTGTTCTCTGCTAAGAGATTCTATAACCTTTCAATCTTTCCGTAGGAGTTTCACAATCAATCATTACCCCTAGGATTGGTTCTGTTCTGTTTTGGATGCAACTGAGCTATGTCGATCAATCTTCGATATAAGGTATGTTGTATCGTCATTCTTTTGGGGTTCATCTTCTCCTATCCTCTTTTCCATATTTATACCATGTAATTTCCAACATTCTAATGGGTTTTCTTGGGGTTGGTTGGTACTGTCATACCGCTGCATCCTCCGGTAGATGCAGTTGTCGCGTGGGGAGGATCGTGACATGTTGTGTGGATAAAGAATGTGAGGAACTGTTTGAGGTAGGGGATTCATGGCTTCTCTAATTGTATATGTGCAATCTTAGAATTAGCATGATTTATCCCTTTGGATCACAATGAAATTGACCTAATTAAATACTTGAACCGAATTAAAAGAATTGGTTGATCTCATGTTGTTGCTTTATACTGTGATAACGGTTTGCCTCATGATTTCCTAGATATAGTGATATCTATGTTTTCTTTGATTTTTTGTTCGTTCATTATAGAAATTGATAATGAACTTAAAGTTCGAATTAATTGGCTAAAGATAAAGAGGCATGTAAATTAATATGGTTATTGCTGTTGTTGTAGTTGTTCTTATTTGAGGATAATCAAATTAGGGAAGTAAGCATGGTTATTTAAATTGTGATAGCTTTCTGATTAGGTCTCCTATAATTTGATCCTACGAATAACTAATCATCTAGTACAATATGGATTAATGAACACATTATGTGGGAATTTCTAAAAGGGTTCTGAGTTACCTTCTTGTTTTCTAAAGGGTCAAGATCCCTTGATGTGATGTTTGTTTTCCTACTGCTTGTGCTGTGATGTGAGCCTAGATGGCTGTTGTGATATGTGGAGGCATGGAGGCCTTGTGGTTATGGCAGTGGATGACGCCTAGAGTGGTGATATGCATCAGTTATGCATGTGGGAGTCAGGGAGGACACCAGGGCTAATGGAATGGGATGGATGTGGTTGCTGGTTGCTTACGGTTTTCTTGAATGTTAATCTGCTTTGCTTTTCCCCACTGCTCAAGGCAGCTGGTCTTGCTACCCTTCTTCCGAAGGAGGAGAAGACGTGCGGGGTATGCCACGTGCTTTCCGTGTTTAGCCTCTCGAGGGAAAATGAGTCTATTCTCTTTCTATATGCGGCAAAGACTTGACGGGTAGCATATCTACTCACCGTGTTGAGCCTCCTTTGTGTTTAGAAGCATAGGATGCTTTTCTAGAATGCCTAGGAATATGGAAAAGTAATTATGTAATGAATGTTTGATTAAATGGTGAAAACCCATGGGGACGGAGATACTGTAATTTAAAGGTGATGTGAATCTTAAAAAGGAGCAGTTGATTTTGAAAGTGATGCCAATTCAGTTTAATGTGGAATTTTCCATTCTTAATTAATGTTTAAAGAATTAATTAATGTACAGTGGAACTGATAAAATGAGAACGGATTAATCTATTAAATCTCTTCAAATATTTGTGTGCGTATAGGATACCCAGTCTTAGAAGTAGAATCCTGGAGTCTGAGTGACATTGGATGTAGTTGTATCTAAGACTAGGTAATGCCCATAGTGTGGATGTGAGTTACTTATATATTCTGTACTTTTTGTGTTTCTATACACTACTCCACCCTGTCGGTAAGGGAAACTGACACCCCGGGGATTCTGAGCCATGGGGGTGTTTTCCCCAACATTCTGATGGGAGGTTGAATTGCTGACTACCCCCATTAGCCCCGCTCTCTTCTCTTGGTAGATACACAGTGGTTAGCTTTCCCCATATATGTTTGTAGAGGGCTGTAATGGCTTGTGGTTATTTCACTCACATATATTCTGGATATAGTATCCTACGGACTACTATAGGTGTAACGTGTATAGGCAATGATGGCTTGAGGATCCTTACTCAGCGTATGGGCTGTAATGGCTTAAGGTATTATACCCGACGTATGATACACGTTATGCGAGTTGTGGTGGCTCCCGGAAATTACCTGGTTACTTTTGGTTGTGAGGACAGTGTGGTGCTTCGCCCAGGTGTCTGCGAGCAAGCCTTTGTGGTGCACGATGTGCAGGTTGTGGAGCTTAGCCCAGGTGTCTGCGGGAAAGCCTTTGGAGAGAGATGTATAGGACGTATGTCGTTGGGGCAAAGCAGCAAACCGGTGGGGAAGTAGTAGTGGGGTACCCTTTATATTCTTTACTATATGCTATATTCTTGTACGCGTAACTTGGTGAGAGTAGCCATGGTGAGGTTGGGAACATAGTATACCTGTTTAGGTGACGAGTTAGTTTCAGTTGTTGTTCACTGGGCTTTAACATGGTTTCTTTACTTTTGCACGAGAGGATTGGGGAGTATCCTACTTAGTATACTATTATACTCACCCTATGTACATATAAACTATTTTTCAGGTCACTTGGAGTAGGTTGGAGATCAAGCTAGTTACTACTAGCTTGCGGTTGGAGGAGGAGCTGTTCGGGCTTGTGGTCGCTGCCGTTTTACTTTCTTTTAGGTACTTTTAGTTTTCCCTTTCAGTTGTAGTACTTTTGCATGACATTTCATATATGTACTAGGGTTTCTTTTATATTTCAGTTCTGATTTGGAGTTGATTGGAGTCTATTCTATCTCTCTCTTCTGCATGTGTTCTCTTAGAGGGTAATGCCTCAGATTTCAATGTTTATTATACCCTCGGTGCTAGTAGCCAACCTGGGGCCTATTGGAGGCCGGACTAGGGGGTCATTATCTCCCTTTTCACATTTCCGGCCCAGGAGGGGTACAATTTGTGGGAAGGGGGCCGTGACAGAGTGGTATCAGTGGTCTGGTTGAGGGATATGATGAAGTTTGGAGTTAGGCATAGGTGAGGATGCATGGGATGTTTGGGCAACGGTTTCATTCGTGTTTAGCAAGTGGGGTAAACACTGGAGACCGGAAGAGACATAGGCATTCAGGTCCCCCTATGATCTGTTTCACGGACCATTAAGTTTACGATGTCTACTAAACAAAGTGATACTGGTTGCAGGGTAGAGACCTAGGAAAGGATCATGCATCATTATTCTTTGCGCCTGTGTTTGAATTGGTAGACCATGGGATAGGTAACCTAAAATTAATAAAACAAAATAATAATTAATTAATGACGAGTCTTCCATATTCCAGGCTTAGGAGCTCTAACGGTTGTTATTTTACAGGTATGGCTCCAGGTTGACGTCCTCGTCAGGTTTGCGCAGAAGGTTCCCAGCAAGCTGTTCCAGCAGATCGCCGCCGGGTAGAGGTTGACGACGATGACACTTGGAGGAAGACACTCCGAGAGTTTAGCGCCAGAGTCTACAGAAGTATGAGGGCTTCGTTTCAGATGCAGTCACAGAATACTGGTTGGAGGAGGTCGAGTTAGGCTTCAGTTCGATTCATGCTCGGAAGGAACACTAGGTGTCCTTGGTTGGGATGATGCTGCGTGGAGCAGCGAGGCAGTGGTGGTTCTTGTTCCTCGGTGATCTTGAGGAGTCAGCGATCTCATGGGAGGAGTTTCGATACAGGTTTAGAGTCGAGTTTCTTTCTTCGACTGTGAAGGTGTCCAGTCGCCAGGAGCTTCTCACCCTTCGGTAGGGGAGCTCCAGTGTTCGAGAGTTTGGAATCAGTTTCAGGAACCTTCAACGATATGCTTCAGACCTATTACCAGATGATGAGGCCAGGGCGAGGCATTTCAAGGAGTCTTTGTGTCTAGAGATCCAGCGCCAGGTCACCCCATTTATGCTGAAGACATAACTTGAGGTGCTGGCGAGGGCAGAGGTTGTTGAGAGTACTTTGGCATGTACTGGATCGTCACGAGAGGGGAATCGTCATGATTCCTCACGAAGCAGAGCTGTGGTCCGGGGTTCCCTGTTTTCAGGACAGAAGAGTTTCCGTTCACCTGGGGGTAGGTCCCAGCCCTTCCCATCTCGTTTCTGCGGAGGCAGCAACTCTCAGGCCTATGCCAAGGGATAAGGCGCTTGTTTTTATTGTGGTGGTCATGGTCATCAGTAGCGGGAGTGCCCGACTTTTCAGAGCATTCATCGTGCACCGGGTGCTCCACTCCAGGTTCCTCCGTTGAGGCAATTCCCGCCAAGGCAGCAGCAGCAGGTTGCACCAGCTTTAGATCACCAGAGGGTAGATGGAACAGGTAGAGGAAAGCCCCATGACGCTCCCCGTCCTCAGAGAGTAGAGTGCGGCCGTGGTGGTGGTCGTCATCAGGGTCAGAGAGGCCGTGGAGAGGTCGTGGTCAGCTTCATGCTCTAGCGTTTCCAGCCCCAGGCGATCCAGATGTCGTTCGAGGTACCCTTTTCTTGTTCTCTATCTTGGTGTATTCCTTTTTTTATTCAGGAGAAACACACACATTCATATCACATACCATTGTCCATGATTTGGGACGTGAGGTAGAGAGGCTTTCAGTGCCCTTGGCGTTGATTACGCCAGTTGGAGGTCGAGATGACTTGTTTGAAGTATGTAGAGACTGTGAGCTAGTGTTGGGGAAACACCGCTCTTGGGGAGATTTCCTATGTTTACAAATACAACCATATGATGTCATACTCGGCATGGATTGGTTGTATTCGGTGCAGGCTATTGTGGATTGCTATAGGAATAAGGTCGTTTTCGTTGATGAAGATAGAGAGGAAGTGGTGTTTGTTGGTGAGAGTGATCCTCGAATGAGTCATAGACGAGTTCCTTCCTTATCATCCATGATGGCTGGGATGATGTTATGTTCTTCAGAGGTTGAGCAGTTGGCGTTTATTAGGGTTGTGGAGGAGTACCCTGATGTATTTCCCGAAGAGGTTGTAGCATTACCCCCTCAACGAGAGATCGATTTTGGGATTGAGCTACAGCCCGGAGCGTCTCCTATATCTATGTCTCCGTATAGGTTGGCCCCTTCTGAGTTAAGAGAGCTTCATATTCAGCTTGATGGTCTGTTGCAGTGTGGTTTTGTTCGGCCAAGCGTGTCACCGTCGGGTGCACCAGTTTTGTTTGTGAAAAAGGCTGACGGTAGTTTGCAATTGTGTGTCGATTGTCGTTGATTAAAAAAAGATACAATAAAGAATCGCTATCCTCTTCCATGGATTGATGACCTATTCGATCAACTGAAGGGTGCAAGTTGGTTCTCCAAGATCGACTTGCGGTCAGGATATCACCAAATGCATGTAAAGGATGAGGATATCCCAAAGACTGCTTTCCGTTGTCATCATGGGCATTATGAGTTTGTTGTAATTCCATTCAGCATGACGAATGCTTCAGCTGTTTTCATGGGGTTGATGAATGTTGTGGTCCGTGAATTCCTGGACAAGTTTTTTGTGGTTTTCATTGATGACATCCTTGTGTACTCCACATCTGAAGAAGAGCATGCAGAGCATCTACGAGCCGTTTTGGGAGTTCTTCGCCAACATCAGTTGTTTGGGAAGTTGTCCAAGTGTGAGTTTTGGGCTCGAGAAGTTCGTTTCAAAGGGCATGTTGTGTCCCAACAGGGAGTAGCTGTGACCAGGAAGTTCGTTTCAGTGGTGTGAAGTTTCCTTGGTCTCGCAGGCTATGACAGGAGGTTCGTAGAAAATTTCGCATGGGTTGTGACTCCTCTAACAGCTTTGACAAGGAAGGATCAAGCATTCATGTGGACTGATCAGTGTCAGGTAGCTTTCGAATATCTAAAGGAGAAGTTGGTAAGTGCTCCAGTCCTTTGTCTTCCAGCGGAGGGAGTCCAGTTGGATGTTTTTTGTGATGCTTCACATCTGGGGCTAGGATATGTTCTTATTAAACAAAGGTCAGTTGTTTCTTATGGGTCCCAACAACTGCATCCCCATGAACGCAACTATGCCACCCATGATCATGAGTTGGCAGCCGTGGTGTTTGCGATGAAGTTGTGGATACATTACCTCATTGGCGAGCGCTTTGTGGTTTTCACCGATCATAAGAGTTTGAGGTATGTTTTCTCCCTGCGGGACTTGAACATGCGGCAGCATCGGTGGATGGAGTTCTTACAGGAAGATGACTTCGAAATATCGTATACACCTGGGAAGGAAAATGTTGTTGCTGATTCGCTGAGCCGAACGTCACGTAGTGATGCTGTGCATGAATCCGGTGATTCATGGATAGTAATGGAGGAACTGTCAGCATTACATCTTGATATGGGAGATGTTGGGGTAGAGGTTGTCTTTTCCAGATGACGGTGCAGTCATCTCTGATGCAGAAGCTGGAAGAGTCTCAGTTGGGTGATCCAGAGGTGGAAGTTTGGAGAGACAGAGTTGTTTGTGGGGAGGCCCCTGATGGTTGGTTGGAGGATGAACAACATCGAGTGTTGTATCATGGAAGGCTTTTTGTTCCTTTGGCGATGCGTGAGATGGTTCTCCGAGTGTTCCATAGTTCACCCTTGGCAGTACATCCTGGTGTGACAAGATGTACCGATCCTTGAGGAGCCAGTTTTGGTGGCCTGGGTTGAAGCATGCAGTGGTAGAGTTTGTGTCTCGATGTTTAGTCTGTTAGAGGGTGAAGGTCGAACACCGTGTTCCTAGTGGTCTTCTCCAGCCATTAAAGATACCTCAGTGGAAGTGGGAGGACATCTCAATGGACTTTGTTACAGGTTTACCTCGAGCTCCGGGAGGACATGATGCTATATGGGTGGCAGTGGATCGTTTAACTAAATCGGCCTACTTCATAGCAATCAAGGAGTCGAGCTCAGTGGAGTTTTTGTTGAGGCAGTATCTGGAGGAGGTGGTGTGGCTTCATGGAGATGCTAAGATGATCATTTCTGATCAAGATCCTCGTTTTACCTCTAGGGTGTGGAGAGGTCTCCAGCATGCTTTCGGTTCTCAATTATTCCTTAGCACTGCTTTTCATCCTCAAACGGATGGTCCGACAGAATGAATAATCCAGAATCTTGAAGAGATGTTGCGCTCTTGTGTTCTTGATTTTGGAGGTTCATGGACAAAGCACTTACCCTTGGTAGAGTTCTCTTACAATAATATTTTTCACTCTACAATCGGCATGGCGCCGTTTGAAGCCTTGTATGGCCGGCCGTGGCGTTCTCCGTTGTGCTGGACTGAGGTCGGAGAGTCAGCAATTCTCGGACCAGAACTAGTGCAGAATACAATAGAGATGGTACAGGTGATTCGTGAGAGGATGAAGACAGCACAAGATCGTCAGAAATCATATGCTGATCAAAGAAGGAGACCGTTAGTGTATAATTTTGGGGATCATGTGTTTCTGAAAGTGACTCCCCATCGTGGGCAGCGACGGTTTGGTCATGGAAGTAAGCATTCTCCCCAGTTTGTTGGGCCTTTAGAGGTGTTAGCTCATGTTGGAGCTGTGGAATATTGAGTAGCACTTCCCCCTCAGATGAGTCAGATACATGATGTTTTCCATGTATCGTAGCTCCGCCGTTATCTTCATGATGAATCTCATGTTATCGATTGGGGAGAGAACGATATTGACGATGATGCAACCTTCGAGGAGCAACCTGTGGAGATCCAAGACCGCAAGGAGAAGGTGTTGCGTTGGCGTTCTATCCCCCTATTTCGTGTCTTGTGGCGACACGGTGTCATGGAGGAGAGTACCTGGGAACGTGAGTCACAGATACGTGCTCAGTCCCAGATTTTTTTAATGATTAACTCTTCTTTTGTTGTAATGATGTTTCATTTATGGTTAGACCTTTCATGTTTTATTTATGTACCTTTGATCTGATGTTGTGAATGAATTGTTTGGGTATGGATTGTTTGTTCCCGGATGTCGTAGTTTTGTTCCAGCTTTCGAACAACTCATAGTGGTTTTCCCCTGAGAGGTATCTTATGGGGTGGTTGTTCGGACCCCACTTTTCTTCTGGGTTGGTTTTTAATTCTCGAGGACGAGAATGTTTTGATAGGTATCTAATGTAATGGCATGGACCTCTCCGGTCCATTAATTTGTGAAATGTTGGTGTTGGAGGTGTTCTGGGAGGTCAAGGGGACTTATCCCCCACACTTTGCCAATTTTTCCAGTTCTGTGAATAGTGTACCCAGTTTTATGAACAGTAACAGATCGGTCTCACCGATCGGTCTGACAGATCGTTCTTACAGATCGGTTTCACCGATCGGTGTGACAGATCGGTTTCACAGATCGGTCTGACAGATCGGTTTCACAGATCGGTCTGACAGATCGGTTTCACAGATCGGTGTGACAGATCGGTTTCACAGATCGGTCTGACAGATCCGTTTCACAGATCGGTCTGACAGATCGATGTGAGAGATCGGTTTCACGGATCGGTGTGACAGATCGGTTTCACAGATCGGTGTGACAGATCAGTTTCACTAATCGGTCTGGCAGATCGGTTTCACAGATCGGTGTGACAGATTGGTTTCACAGATCAGTCTGACAGATCGGTTCCACAGATCGGTCTGACAGATCGGTTTCACAGATCGGTGTTACAGATCGGTTTCACAGATCGGTCTGACAGATCGGTTTCACAGATCGGTGTGACAGATCAGTTTCATAGATCAGTCTGACAGATCGGTTTCACAGATCGGTGTGACGGATCAGTTTCACAGATCGGTGTGACAGATCGGTTTCACAGATCGGTTTCATGTACAGTAACAGTGGGTGAATAGTGTTTTCAGACTCCTAAAATTTTGCCCCTTTTGACGTTTCCTTTGACTTAAAATACATTTAAAGCCTTATTTTAATGTCTCTTAAGGCCGTTTAAAATGCCATAAATCCTATATTAATTATTCTTAAGTCTTGGAATGTTTTACTTGGTCAAACCGCGTGGGTTAATGCGATCCGTTTTTAATGGAGAATTAACCGGATCTTAAACTGTCGCCCCATTAAATCTTAAAAAGGGATGAGATATCATTCTCCCTTGTTCTATCCATTTTTTCTCAGCTAAGAGATGCTAGAACCTTTCAATCCTTTCTCTAGGAGTTGCACAATCAATCTTCATCCCTAGGATTGGTTCTGTTCTGTTTTGGATGCAATTGAGCCGTGTCGATCAATCTTTGATATAAGGTATGTTGTATCGTCGTTTTGGGGTTAATCTTCTCCTATCCTCTTTTCCATATTTCTACCATGTAATTTCCAAGATTCTAATGGGTTTTCTTGGGGTTGGTTGGTACTGTCGTACCGCAACATCCTCCGGTGGATGTAGTTGTCGCGAGGGGAGGATCGTGACATGTTGTGTGGATAAAGAATGTGAGGAACTGTTTGAGGTAGGGGATTCATGGCTTCTCTAATTGTATATGTGCAATCATAGAATTAGCATGATTTATCTCTTTGGATCACAATGAAAATGACTTAATTAAATACTTGAACCGGATTAAAAGAATTGGTTGATCGCATGTTGTTGCTTTATACCGTGATAACGGTTTGCCTCATGTTTTCCTAGATATAGTGATATCTATGTTTTCTTTGATTTGTTGTTCATTCATGATAGAAATTGATAATGATCGTAAAGCTAGAATTAATTGGCTAAAGATAAAGAGGCATGTAAATTAATCTGGTTATTGATGTTGTTGTAGTTGTTCTAATTTGAAGATAATAAAATTAGGGAAGTAAGCATGGTTATTTAAATTGTGATAGCTTGCTGATTAGGTCTCCTATAATTGGATCCTAAGAATAACAAATATTCTAGTTAAATATGGATTAAATAACACATTATGTGGGAATTTCTAAAAGGGTTCTGAGTTACCTTCTTGTTTGATAAAGGGTCAAGAGCCCATGATGTGATGTTTGTTTTCCTGCTGCTTGTGTTGTGATGTGAGCATGGATGGCTGTTGTGATATGTGGAGGTGTGGAGGCCTTATGGTTGTGGTAGTGGATGACGCCTAGAGTGGCGATACACATCAGTTATGCATGTGGGTGTCAGGGAGGAAACCAGGGGTGATGGAATGGGATGAATGTGGTTGTTGGTTGCTTACGGTTTTCTTGAATGTTAATATTCATTGCTTTTCCCCACTGCTCAAGGCAGATGGTCTTGCTACCCTTCTTCCAAAGGAGGCGAAGACGCGCGGGGTATGCCACGTGCTTTCCGTGTTTAGCCTCACGAGGTAAAATGGGTCTATCCTCTTTCTATAGGCGGAAAAGACTTGATGGGTAGTATATCTACTCACCGTGTTGAGCCTCCTTTGTGTTTAGAAGCATATGATTCTTTTCTAGAATTCCTGGGAATATGGAAAAGTAATTCTGTAATGAATGTTTGATTAAATGGTGAAAAATCCATGGGGATGGAGATACTGGAATTTAAAGGTGATGTGAATCTTAAAAAGGAGCAGTTGTTTTTGAAAGTGATGCCAATTCAGTTTAATGTGGAATTGTTCATTCTTTATTATTGTTTAAAGAATTAATTAATTTACAATGGAACTGATAAAATGAGAATGGAGTATTATAATAAATCTCTTCAAATGTTTGTGTGCTTATATGATACCTAGTCATAGAAGTAGTAGCCTGGAGTCTGAGAGACATTAGCTGCAGTTGTATCTAAGACTAGGTAATGCCCATAGTGTGGATGTGAGTTTCTTATATATTCTGTACTTTTTGTGTTTCTATACGCTACTCCACCCTGTCGGTAAGGGAAACTGACACCCCGGGGATTCTGAGCCCTGGGGGGTGTTTTCCCCAACATTCTGATGGGAGGTTGAATGGCTGACTACCCCCTTTAGCCCCGCTCTCTTCTCTTGGTAGATACACAGTGGTTAGCTTTCCCCATATATGTGTGTAGAGGGCTGTAATGGCTAGTGGTTTTTTCACACACATATATTCTAGATTTAGTATCCTACGGACTACTATAGGTGTAACGTGTATAGGCTATGATGGCTTGACGATCCTTACTCGGCATATGGGCTGTAATGGCTTGAGGTATTATACCCAACATATGATACACGTAATGCGAGTTGTGGTGGCTCCCGGAAATTACCTGGTTACTTTTTGTTGTGAGGATGGTGTGGTGCTTCGCCCAGGTATCTGCGGGCAAGCCTTTGTGGTGCACGAGGTGCAGATTGTGGAGCTTAGCCCAGGTGTCTGCGGGAAAGCCTTTAGAGAGAGATGCACATGACGTATGTCGTTGGGGAAAAGCGGCAAACCAGTGGGGAAGTAGTAGTGGGGTACCATTGATATTCTTTACTATATGATATATTCTTGTATGCGTTACTTGGTGAGAGTACCCATGGTGAGGTTGGGAACATAGTATACCTGTTTAGGTGACGAGTTAGTTTTACTTGTTGTTCACTGGGCTTTAGCATGCTTTCTTTACTTTTGCACGAGAGGCTTGGGGAGGATCCTACTGAGTATACTGTTATACTCACCCTATGTACATATAAACTATTTTTAGGTCACTTGGAGCAGGTTGGAGATCAAGCTGGTTACTACTAGCTTGCGGTTGGAGGAGGAGCTGTTTGGGCTTGTGGTCGCTATCGTTTTACTTTCCTTTGGGTACTTTTAGTTTTCCCTTTCAGTTGTAGTAATTTTTCATGAAATTTCATATATGTACTAGGGTTTCTTTTATATTTCAGTTCTGAGTTGGAGTTGATTGGAGTCTATTCTATCCCTCTCTTCTGCATGTGTTCTCTTAGAGGGTAATGCCTCCCATTTGTATGTTTATTATACCCTCGGTGCTAGTCGCCAACCCGGGGCATACTGGAGGCGGGACTCGGGGGTCATTATCCCCCTTTCCACATTGTCGTCCCAGGAGGGGTACACTTTGTGGGGAGGGGGTCGTGACATAATATCTCAATTTGTAGAATATACACTGTATACCGATGTAAATAAAAATTACTCTATAAGGAAACATGATAAGTAAATTTAAAATGCATCATATCATATAAAAAATAATTAAATTTTAAAAATATTATATTTATATGTAATTTAAATAAGTTAATTAGACATTATTTGTTCTAAAATTACATTAACGTTCTTTTTAGGACTATTAACACATGTTGACATTATGTACATAAATATAGTAATTGAAATCATATAAAATCACTTAAAAACATAAAATATTATATATAATATATGAAATAAAATTAACCCAAGTTATATTACTTCTAATGTTTTTAAATTCAATATCATTCTATTTCTACTTCTCAAACAAGGACATGTGTTGCCATTTTGTAAGCATTAATGGAAATTATTTCAGCCATAAAAATTTTGAAAAATAAAATATACAATAAATATCAATATAAAGAATAAAATTTTGGATTCAATAAAAAAATTATCCCTATCCCAATGTATTATATATATTTAATCAATTTATAGGCCTTTTGGTATTTTTCTTTCATAAAAAATAATATATTTGTTATTATAAAAGGTAACGTGAATATTCATTCAATTCTTTTTATTATTTGATGGGGATGAAAATATTAAAATCATTACATGGATTAAAATAAACTATTATAATTATTTTAAATCCTTTTAATATTACTTTTTACACTATTTAAATTAATTTTCCCATTACTATGGTGATAAATTTTACCATGGTTACCATTCACTCTGGTTCAAACAAATGATTACATATTTACTATATTTATACATGTGGTACTAAAATATTGAATAAATTTAATATTTTTTAATTCTTATATATAGATGAAATTTAAATTATAATGATTTTGAAAAACATGATTTAAAGTTGTTTTCCAGAAAATTATATTTTAATGTAAAAAAATGTAAAAGTAAAAAATTTAATAAAAATATCGATTCTAATTGAATTAATAGGGTTCAATTTAATCAACAGTACCAGATATATCTTTAAATAAATATTCAAAAATAATATAATATTGTAAGAAAAAAATAAATAGAACCAAATTTTGAGAAAAAACATATTTTTTAGACTAAAATTAATTTATAAGAAATTGTATGTGTATTATCTACGAATTAATAAATAAACATGTATTTAGTGGGAAATTTGATTATATAACTCACAATTAATTTAGTCAAATTCTTCTTCACCCATTAAAAAAAAGTTTATTCAATAAACATATATGAGTACTAATATTTTCTAGTTGTTAAATCACATTTTTAATGAATTTTTTGCTCACAAGAATTTTCTTATTTTATAATACAATAGTGATACATTCCATAACATTAAATAAATAATCTACACATAACTTTATCATGATATTGATAATTAAAGGGATTAATACTTTAAAATACCTTTTCATGAAACCCCACAACATTACAAGTATTTATAAAACATTATTTTGAAAAGACATTAATAGGAATGTGAAGGTCATCAAGAATAACCCATAACTAGGTTCCAAAATGATAGAAAAATAGTTGAATGTAAATATATAGTCATAGAGGAAAATATTAATTCCCAAATAATTATTGGGAGTGAAAAATAAAATTTATCACAAGAATATGAATTATTATTTGAAATTGAATGACCAAAAACCCATATATAATTAAAATATTCAAAAAACAATTAATTCATCAAAACTGATTAAAGAAAAATTAATATTTTCAATATCATATATAGTAAGGTGAGGGATATTTTTATAATTAAGATGGAGAATGTTATAAATTAAAGATATATTATTTCTTTAAATCTATTATTCAAATTTCAACCATCGGATGATTGTTTTATTATGTTTCCACATCTTTCTCACCCCATACATAAAATAACAAATATCCAAGATTAATATTTATTAATACAATTATATTAGAATTGACATCCTATAGATCAAATGATAAATAAAATAATTAATTTCGTTCTCTTTATGTCTCTATTATAAAAAATGATTTCATAAGGAAACATAATTCAGAGAATGAATAAACCATCATATGTTGAAATAACTCCTTGATTTTAAAATTTAAATATTAATTCTAAAATATAAAATTAAATAATTATACAAATAATTAAATTTTTATCATATAATAATCTAAAATAACATTCTATATTTGATGCATATCTTATAATAATCATCATACATCCCCATAATGAAATAATACTCTACCTAAATATTACATTATTTTAAATCCAACAATACACTAAAGGGTTGTATGTAAGTCAACCATATAAATTATCTTCGAAATATCAAGAACCATTTTAAATCCTATTACATAATAAAAATTATATATTAAATTTAATTTATTATCAACCATAAACTTAGAAAACTTTTATGGTATCCATATATGATAAGTTAATATCACATAAGAACATCCTAAATACCTACGTTTTGTTAACATTTCTCAAATACAAATGATAACATCACTAAAAATTCATTATTGGATCTAGATATAAAAAAAAATATTTACATTTCTTATATTGACACTGGTTAATGTGCCCTAATTTTAGTGATTCATGATATACAACATCAAACAGAAATATTTGATCACTTACATGCCAAAGGAACATTAACATTTAATTATTCAGATAATTATGATAAAATCTTATTGAATAAAACCCATTTCGTTGAGTGATAATTTTTATACCCATATTTTACAATTTCAAAATATATTAAAAATATTCCCTATATAATTTATCACAAATTAAATATATCACGACATATTTAAATTAACATTATTTTTTATAACCATTGGCTGTGGAAAATAATATAATACCGATCTCAAATTCTCATTTATTGTAGCCATAAGATTTAATAATTAAATTTAATCCATTTTAATAATAAGAGAATAACATTATGAGATATAGTAAATTTTTTATGATCATAACATATGAAAATTCAAACACAATAAAATTTCAATAGTAAATCATAATTCATAAAATAAATATTTATTATAAGGTTTTGGTCATATTATTAAATAATCACGATCTATGTGAAACAAATACATGTGAAAATGACCCAAAATAACTTATATCAATAATTAAATAACTATATTGGTATCCTAGAATTCAATCATTAATTATGGAATCACCTGGTATGATATTTCACATATCTCATTATAGTTAATTATAACTAATAACCCTGGTCACCTAGTTAAAATTATTTGTAATCAATTGACCTTTTAACAACATTAGAGTAACATAATAGTATCATTTCTTAGGAGTTAATTCTCTCTAGTTATCTATATCTAATTACTGAATTCATTATAAGGCTATAAAGGACCAACTATTCACATATCAGAAAAACTACATTTAGAATTTTGATTCATTCCATAATTCCACAATCAAAAATAATTTCCAATTACAATGTCTTGAAATAAAACACACTAATTCTTATATTTTATCAAAACTATCATATCATTATTTAACCATGAATAAAAAAATATGTTTCCATATAATCACATAAAAATTCACAAACCGTCAGAGAATGGATGTGAGTGGTATCATGATATAATAAATAAATTGGGGAATTGGAATCATTAATAAACACAAACATATATTAAAATTCATTTAAAAAAATATTTTGTAGTATTTTGAAAAATATATTCAATTCCATTTTTGTTGTGTACCAATAAAAAGCTAAATTCCAAAAAAATTGAGAAATTAATATTATTTGAATATGATCTTTGAGAATTATAATTTCTTAAAATTTATATTTATAGTGGTTATAAAATACCTTCATGATGAAAAATTTATAAATAATTTTTTTCAATCTTTTGTAAAGAGAGAAAAAATGGAGCCAAAGAGAAGAGATTGTGAAATTTCCATTTTGAAACATTATTAAAATTTGGAAAATATTCATGAAGATATATTTATGTAATATTTTATTTTCATTAATAGCTATTATTGAAATAATATATATCAAATAGTAAAGTATTAATTTATTGAATTTTAATCCTTTAATGTAATATTTTTAATGAAGAACCATTTAGGACCCTTTAAAACCAAAAAACCATTGAATGAAAGTACATAAGAAAGAATAATAAATACTATAGTATAGAAATATCAATGATATTATAAGAAAACATTTTGCTTATACACTGTATTTTACATTATAGTGATATAAATAGAAGTATTTATTAATGAATAATGATTTAGATTGACAAACCCTTGATATGTTAGTATTGTCTGGCTAAAATTCTAATTAATATAGAATGTAACATCCCATGATTGCAAAATTGGAACATCATATTCAATGTTTTAAATGAAATGTACCATAGTGAATAAAATATAATGTAACAACATAATAAATTATTATAAATTTATTTTTAATAAATATCCAAACTAAATTATATGATTCAATTTAAGCAACATATGGTATAAATGAACCACAATACTCTATTTAACATTAAATTATTTATGTGTAAAAATTATAAAAAAGATAGTAAATTAGATTATTTAAGTAGTTATAACTAAATTAATAAAATATTATGGCCTAAAATGGTATATAGTAAATTTTAGGGCTATCAATTTACTATAATTAAATAAGAACAATTCGAATGAGAGATTATTTTTACGTTTAAAACTGTATTTTTATAAATAATGGATTAGTCATCCTTTTAAAAAATAATTTAAAATAATTTTTTAAACTATTATAAAATATTATTACGAATATAAAAATTATTTTCGAAACATAAATTTCAAATTTATGTTTTGGTTATAGTTTTAATAGTTTATGAAGAATATGGGAAAATGTTGAATTTTATTTAAAACTAATTTAATTTTTTAATTATTTAAAAAGTAATAATATATTACTATTTTATTTTAATGTAATGTTAGTTCAATAATATTAAAATTTAAATTATATTTATCATTTTAAAAAATTCATATTGATATTTATTATTAAAACAATTAATCTTATGATAATATTCAATGCGGAAAACTGCTCTTTCATCACATCTATGGAATAATTTTGGTAGAATTGGATGACTTCCATATATATAATGTAGATACCCAACCCTAGAGATCTCATGGCCGGTTTCTAATATTAATTACACTGGAATTATTATAATGATTCCAATATAGAAGGACTAATGTGTTTCGAAGTCAAAGTAAACTAGATACATAAATGAGTATTTTATTACAAATTAACACACCAAATACAATATAATTTTCTCATAAATAACATATAGGATAACTCTATTTGATCTATTATATACAAGGATAATTTTCATAGTACGATTCTTGTATTACTATGGGAAAAACATAATAAGGGTTAGCTCAAATGATCACTAAGGAAAAATATAGCCGAATCAATATTTAATAAATGAGTGTAATAATAATAAAATGATAAATAACCCCACATGCATACCGTATAATAAAAAAACAAAGAATTAATTTCATAAAATATAGGTCAATGTAATAATTTGAAACAGATGCCATTCTAGTTACAAGATAACGATAAATCAATATCCTAATTTAGGAAACTAAAATGAATTCCATATATCAATGAATTAAAAATGAAATGTGACCATATATTTTTCAATGCATAATATCATGAATACCTAATAACTAATTTTTTTTAGAAATACTTAATTATTGGAATCCATGATTCCTCACTACATGGTACATTTACCCTCAAGAATGTCAGAAGATGGTTTATAAAATATAAGGTAAAAACTCATGTATGGCGACAATCGAAATGACTAGTCCCATGAGAATACTGATGCATTAAAGGGGTTTCTATAATTGGGACCCAACTCTATCATAATATTCATAAAATTCATCATATAGAATAATCTATGTAAATAATATGCCTTATAAAATAACTGTATTGAATAAAGTGTACGAAATTAACAATATTTCCTCAGATAATCACATAACATTTAAAGTAGACACCACAAGTAAAATGGTATATGATTTTTGAAATATTTATATCATTGATATATTATATAGATAGTTATCTAAAATTCAATTACTATTGAATATTTAATATTTCAATGATATTTCAAAAAATAAATCAAGGTTGTCAATATATATAACGTCATTAAGAAATCAGTGAAAACCCATCCAAAGGAAGTATATGTATATTTTTACTACCTCATTTCTCAATTTGAGTGATGTAATGTTTTTTATCTTTTCAGAATGAAAATATAATGAAAATATATTTTAAAATAATCATGGAGGATAATATCATTTTGTTTTTAAAAAACTTATAAAAATCATTGTCTTGAACATCAATTTAAAAAATCATCAACAATTTAAAAACTAAATGTTAAAAATATTTTAAGTAATAATGGTGGGTATATCTCTACATGTCCTATAAAGTAAAAAGAATATTAATCGTTCATGGTAAAATAATTTTAATAAATTCATTGTTTAGATAGTGATAAAAATATTCAATGTCAAAATTGGGAAAAATTCAAAAAGTGTTAAAAATCACTACCTAATAATTTTAAAAATACTTTTAAGAACAATTTAGTAAAACATTTTTTTTGGGAAAGAGGTTTTTTGACTAAAGAGATAAATAACGTTAGGTTTTCTGAAAATACATTTTCTACCAAATTTTGATTACCAAATAGGGAAAGTGTTTCTAATAATAGAAAAATTTCATGATTAACCAAATAGTAGAAAAATGGTTTCTTTTATTTAATAATTTTTATATTATTTCCATTAATTGACATTTTATTAAATGATAATTAATATTATTTCTAAGGAAAATAATGTTTAAACATTCCAAAATGTCACCTATAATGTCGAAACATTAAAAATTATTACAATAAACATGGAATAATAATAATGAGAAGATTAAAATACAATGATGTTAAAAGGAATAATGATATAAAAAAATTAGTAGATACACCACACAAAATAAGTAAGTGGTGAACATGAAATCTATGTCACGTTTGTAAAATGTGAGATGGGAATACCTTGTCTTTATTTTCCATTAAAGTGAACATGATTTAAATTCATATATAATAGACTTGTGTAAATTAAATTATTTTTTTATAACCATTTTCATGTTTATAATTTCATTTATTTCACTTATTACCATTTTTTATACATCTTCTTAAAAATTATATTTACGTTGGTTGATTTCCCCAAATTCAGTTTATGTGTCATAAATAACTTTGGTAAGTGATCTTTGGTCAATGGGGTCATTATATAACATCTCCCTAATAATAATAATCACATTATTATTTTATTTATATGTGTACTATAAATTTAAACCAAATACTTAAATATGTTTATGAAAAATAGAATAAAGTTACACTTATAGAGACTATAGTCCATACGTACACATGTGTAATTCTCCCATTTTACAATAATAAATATAAAAAAAATGTAAGTACTAATAAATCATAAATAATTATATTTATATCATAAATACCATATCAATAATTCTTATATACTTATATATATTTTTTATAATGTATAATTTATCAGATCATGTTATGGAGGTGGTCGGCCACACGTCGAAAAATGATGTTATCACACTATATATGGATGGGTATTAAATAAATATAAAAATTATATATTATTTCTAGAAATCTAAGAATGTCATAACTACCACATATAATTTTGTAAGTCACAAATTTTTAATTAATATAATCTTTTTTATGTTCCATGTATATTGTGAATGAATCGCTCCTCTTTAATGGGTGGTAGTCCACACTTCCATAAATGTTATTTTGCATTTACACAAAATGGACAGTATAAGGTTACGATTAATAAAATAATTAATGGCTAAAAAAATATCTAAATAATAGAATATATTAAACGTATAAACATATATTCCATCATATAAACCACCATGAATATAGAAATGGAAACAATGAACAGTCATCATTTCGCGAGACGGTAGTTCGTCATATAAAGAAATAGTTTTTTCATTTCCGATTTGATGGAATTGCATGGAATTTTAGATATAATCCATAATTAAACTACAGAATTTTTTTAATTTTTGGGCAATTATAGAATCATTATTTAAAATAAATTTAAGGTGTGGAGGTGTAAATGATAGAAAATATATTGTTATAAAGCATTAACTTAGAAATCTGGTAACAACTTTTAGCTTATACCAAAGGGCTTACATGGAAGTATTTATGCCCAAAGGGAGCATTAAAGTATAAGGGGAGTTATTTTTTCAATATATTTCAAAAACAATATTAGATTTTTTGTGGTTTTATAGGTGTGATGAATTGGGTGAAGTGGTGACCTTTTATAGTGGAGGAGAAGTGTTAGTATTTAAATATTTTGACACTGAAATTATTCCACCTTTCATGTTTTGATTGGATCCAATAATGGACCAAATTTATTAAAATATATGATAGTTTCTATTTATGGTCATCAAATAGCTATTATAAAATTTTATAGGTTATTTTTGTCCATATGGTTATGTTTTTGTCCATTATTATGCTAAATTTTCTCTTAATCATTGTAAATTATTTTAATCACTTTCTCTATTATTTTTTTCTCAAAATATAATTTGACCATTTAATAATTTTTAAATAATTATTTCAAATATTTATTCCATTATTCAGAATTCAATTCACAGAATTGGCAGAATAGTTTTTAAAAATCGTCCTAGGGGTGATACGACAATGTGAGATTATAAATTAAAAACATCCGAAAGATATATAATTTTTTGTTTTCAATTTAAAATTGAATTTGATTCCAATGAAATAAAATGTATTAATTGATAAAATTATTATATAATTTAACTAGAAAACCAATTACTATTACAATTTAATCTTAATAATAAAATGGACGGAAGAGTAGTTTTGAACTAAAATTTAGTATTTTAACTATTTATTAAAAAATGAATTGTTTCTGAAAACTATAAAAAATCAAGTATAAACTAATTATTATCATTATAAATATAACTATATAGAACTATATAGAAAAAGAAATAAATAAAGGATAATATAGAAAGAGAAAGGAATAGAAGATGATCCAGCATGTCTATGTCTTTTGTGAAGTACAAAAAATTCCTCTTAAGTCCATGAATCAATCAAAATTTTGAAGAAGAAGTCATGGTGCTTAGAGTCAATGGATTACCGATACAATCCCGCCACGATGCGTTTTATTACATGAGTTATTCATTTGAGTTTGGGGTGGGGGTCAAATTATTTGTTGATCGCGTTGGAGGACAATGACTATTGCTTTCCAATTGGCTGTTTTTGCATTAATTGCTACTTCATCAATCTTATTAATTAGTGTACCCTTTGTATTTGCTTCTCCTGAAGGTTCGTCAAGTAAAAAAAAAATTGTATTTTCTGGTACTTCTTTATGGATTGGATTATTATTTATGGTGGGTATCCTAAATTCTATCATCTCTTAATAATCTATATTTCCCAGAACAAATCACCTTACACGTTGTGAGATATATTAAAATTCAATATAAGTCCCCAAAGTACAAATAAAAAATGAAAGGGAGTCAAGCATATTATTGAAATTGAAAATTCATATTGATGTATGGGGAAGTAAATCCAAAAATATTTCATTTAGTTATTTTATATCAAGATAAAGAACGAAAAAAAATAAAAAAAAGTGGATATGGTTGAATGGTAAAATATCTCTTTGCCAAGGAGAAGACGTGGGTTTGATTCCCGCTATCCGCCCAGAGTGAGCGAAATGATATTCAAATATATTCACCTCCATATGTGTGGTATTTGACTAGAATAGTGTAGTGGTTCTCTCAACTTTTTTATTACCACGCAACAAAGACAAATGAAAACCTAAATTTTGTTATTGGGTCATTTTTTCAGAGACAGGATTTGAACTCGTGACCTCAAGGTTATGAGCCTTACGAGCTACCAAGCTTCTCTACCCCGCTCTTAATAACTGGAAACTCATGGAAAGACAAGGACAGTGAAATGCACCCCTACTACCATATCTGTACAACTAGAATAACCCATTGATATAGAATGGTAAGGGGGACCTCTGTGTATGTGCAGCAAAATAAAGATTTCAAAATAAATTATCAACTGGATCTTATTGCCCCTAGAAACAAACATGCTTGAACCATTTCGCGAAGGATGTGTCCTGATAGTCCAAAGTCTCGGTAGTTAGCTCTCAGCCTTCCGGTCGAAAAACAACATTGATGAAGACATGTGGGTGCACGATTACGTGGTGGGGAATGTAACTATCCATGAATATCCCATTTTTCACTCAATGATGAAACTTTTCCTATTTCTTTTTTGAGGATTGACGAATCAAATGATATTTCTGTTCCAATTTTTGTCTCTTCTTTTCTCTCTGAATCAAACTTTTCCTTGCCATAATGGTTTTATTCCTATTTGTAGTATCAATGAATTCAGATCCTAGATGTAGAAATATATTTCTAATGAAGATAGTGTTCCATTCCATCCAAATAGATATTTTCAAAGAGACAACTCATAAAAATGATACAAATGAATTAACCAAATTTTCCCGATGTGGAGGCAATCAAGAAAGCTGCATAAGTGAATATATATACTACAGAAAAATGGACTAAGTCAACTAATCTTGATTTTACAATGGAAAGAGCAACCGGTTTATCTCTACATCGAATCAAATTGGCCAAAGGCGTGCGCTCATGAGGCCATGCTAACGTCTCAATCAATTCTTGCCAATATCCACGCCAAGAAATTAAGAACATAAATCCAGTCGCCCAAACAAGATGTCCATATAAGAACATCCATGCCCAGACTGATAAACTATTCATACCAAAAGAGGTATAGACATTAATAAGTTGTGAAGAGTTTAGCCATAGATAATCTCTTAACCCTCCCATCAAATAAGTGGAGGATTCATTAAACTGTGAAACATTACCCTGCCATAATTTTATGTGTTTCCAATGCCAATAAAAAGTAACCCATCCAATGGTATTTAACATCCAAAAAACTGCTAAATAAAATGCATCCCAAGCCGAAATATCACAAGTACCACCACGCCCCAGACCATCGCAAGGAAAACTATAACCGAAATCCTTTTTATCTAGCATTAACTTGGAACCGCGTGCATCTAAAGCACCTTTCACTAATATCAGTGTGGTAGTATGTGGACCCAGAGAAATAGCCTGATGAACTAAAAAGTCTCCAGGACCTATTGTTAAGAATAGTGAGTTACTATTTTATTCATTAATAGCATTTAACCAGCTGGGCAACCATATGTTTCAACCCGCATTAAATGTCGGGACATCTGTTGAAGATAAAAGTACATCAAACCCATATGATGTTTTACCATGAGCAGATTGTATCCATTGGGAAAATATAGGTTCGATCAAGATTTGTTTCTCTGGAGCACCAAAGGAAAGCATGATATCATTATGAACCTAAATTCCTAAGGTATGGAATCCCAGAAATAGGCTGGCCCAACTTAAATGGGATATGATAGCTTCTTTATGGTCTAACATTCTTGCTAAGACATTATCCTCATTCTGTTCTGGATTGTAATCTCGAACGAAAAAAATAGCTCCATGGGAAAAAGCTCCTGTCATGATGAATCCTGTGATATATTGGTGATGAGTATATAACACAGCTTGAGTAGTAAAGTCTTGTGCTATGAACACATAAGAGGGTAAAAAGTACATATGTTGAGCTACCAAGGAAGTAATTACTCCTAAAGAGGCTAGAGCAAGGCCTAATTGAAAATAAATCGAATTATTGATTATGTCATAAAGACCCTTATGTCCACGTCCCAATCCTCCCCCCGGAGGAATATGTCCTTCTAAAATATTTTTCATACTGTGCCCAATCCCGAAGTTAGTTCTATTCATATGATCAGCCACTAGAAAATAAATTCTATAGCTAAATGATGATGTGCAATATCCGTCAGCCATAAACTTTGCGTTTGTGTATGAAATCCCCCGAACAGGGTTAGAATGGCAGTTCCTACTCCTTAAGAAGTACCAAAGAAATAAATACTTAAATCGGGGTTTTTAGCATAAAGTATCCAATGTCCTGTAAAAAGGGGTCCTAAACCTTGGGGATGTGGTAATACATCTAAAAAATTATTCCATCAAACGTATCCCCTCAGGATCCAAGAATAGCAACATGGACTAAATGACCTGTCCAAGCCAAGGAACATACCGCGAATAGTCCTGACAAATGATGATTGAGACGAGATTCGGCATTTTTGAACCAAGAAACGCTCGGTATCCATTTCGGTTATAAGTGTTACCAACCTCCTATTAAGGAGATAATAGAAAGAAAGAATAAAAAACATCTCCAATATAATGATCTTCATTACTGTGTAAACCAATAGTGTACCACCACTGATAAACACCCGAATAATCAATATTCACTAGGCCAAGAGAACCCCCTCGAGTAAAAGCTTCTACAGCCAGTTGACCAAAATGAGGATCCCAAATTGCATGTGCAATAGGTCTTACATGTAAAGGGTCCTATACCCATGACTCAAAATTTCCTTGCCAAGCTACATGAAATAGATTTCCAGAAGTCCAAAAAAAAATGATAGCTAATTGTCCGAAGTGAGAAGCAAAAATACTCTTATAATGACGTTCCTCAATAATATCATCATGACTCTCGAAGTCATGTGTGGTATCAATACCAAACCAAATACGACAAGTAGTGGGGTCCTAAACTAATCCTTGGCTAAATCTTGGAAATCTTAATGCGATAAATTTTGAATCCTTATATATTTAATCCTTCTATATGAAGAGTGAAATTATCCTACTGAAATAATTCTTGCTAAGAAGAATGCACATGTTGTGGCAATTCCACCCAGAAGGTAATGGGTTACTCCTACAGCACGTCCTTGTACAATACTCAAGGCTCTAGGCTGAGTTACAGGAGCAACTTTTATTTTATTATGAGCCCAAACGATGGATTCAATAAGTTCATGCCAATAACCACGCCCGCTGAATAGAAACATTAAACTAAAATCTCATCCAAAATGAGCACCTAGGAACAAAAGTCCATATGCAGATAATGAAGAACCATAAGACTGACTCACCTGGGATGCATGTGCCCATAAGAAATTGCGGAGCCACCCATTAATAGTAATGGCACTCTGCGCAATGTTTCCTCCCGTAATATGAGTTAACAGTCCTTGATCACTTATACTACCCCAAACATATGACTTCATTTTCCAACTGAAATGGAATATGACTACAAAAATTTTATTGTACATCCAGAATATCCCTAAGAATACATGATCCCAAGTAGATACTTGACATGTCCCGCCCCTTCCAGGGCCATCACAAGGGAAAAGAAACCCAAGATTTGCTTTATATGGTATCCAACGGGAGATACGAGCAAACATAACTACTTTCAGGAGTATCAGTACCATAACATGAATTGTAAATGCATGAATTTGATGTACCAAAAAGTCCGCAGTTCCTAATGGAATGGGTAACAAAGCGACTTTTCCATCGACTGCTACTAAATCACCTCCCCAAGTCAAACTGGTGCTTGCTGTTGTAGAAGGGGACGTAGTATTAGGTTCTAAAGTATGGTTATTTTGTATCCATTGAGCAAAGACGGGTTGTAATTGTTTAGCTGTATCTGAAAACATATCTTGAGGGCATCCTAAAGCGCTCATTGTATCATTATGAATATACAAACCAAAACTGTGGAAGCCTAGAAATATACATGCCCAGTTTAGATGTGATATGATTGCTTCACGATGTCTAAGGACACGATCTAATTGATCATTGTATCGAGTGGTTGGATCATAGTCTCTTACCATAAAAATAGCTGCATGCGCAGCAGCACCATCTATGAGAAATCCACCAATCCACATGTGATGTGTTAACAATGACAGTTGTGTACCATATTCAGTAGCTAGATATGGATAAGGACGAATGGAATACCTATGGTGAGCTACAACAATGGTTAAAGAGCCTAACATAGCAAGATTAAGAGATAATTGAGCATGCCATGAAGTTGTTAGGATATCATAAAGGCCTTTATGTCCCTGGCCTGTAAATGGACCATTATGAGCCTCTAAAATATCTTTTAGGCTGCGACCAATGCCCCAGTTGGTCCTATACATATGACCTGCTATGAAGAAAAAATAGCTATAGCCAAATGATGTTGTGCAATATCGGTCAGCCATAGAGAACCAGTGACTGGATCTAATCCTCCACGAAAAGTGAGAAATTCCGCATATTTTGACCAATGCAAGGTCAAAAATGGGCTTGCTCCCTCCAAAAAACTGGGATAAAGTTGGCCCAAAAGATCCCGATTCAATATAAATTCATGAGGAAGTGTTATCTCTTTAGGATCTACTCACGCATTTAGAAATTGGTTAATTGGTAATGATACATATATTTTATATCCTTCCCAAGAAAGAGATCCAAGTCCTAGTAGGCCTACTAAATGATGATTCAACATAGATGATACATCTTAGAACCAAGCCAATTTTGGAGAAGCTTTGTGATAATGGAACCAACCAGCAAAAAGCATTAACACCGCAAATATTAATGCACCAATTTCAGTACAATAGAGTTGTAATTCACTAGTGATTCCAGAGGCTCTCCAAATCTGAAAAAAAACCAGAGGTTATTTGTATTCCTCGAAACCCCCCAACCACATCTCCATTCAATATTTCTTGACCCACTATTGGCCAAACCACCTGAGCACTGGGTCGAATGTGATTAGGGTCGCTTAGCCATGTTTCATAATTTGAAAAACGATCACCATGAAAATACATGCCACTCAGCCAAAAAAAGATGATGGAGAGTTGACGAAAATGGGCACTAAATACATTTCGAGAGATCTCCTCCAAATCACTAGTATGGCTATCGAAATCATGAGCATCTACATGTAGGTTCTAGATCCAAGTGGTAGTATCTGGGCCCTTATCAATTGTTCTTGAGAAATGATCGGGTCATCCCCATTCCTCGAAAGAAGTTTTTATGGGATCATTATCTACCAAAATTTTGACTTCTGGTTCCGACAAACGAAAAATCATTGAGTCCTCCTATTATTCCACACAACACATAAAAAAGATACCTGTCAATAGTGAAAAGTAATTAGTATACCTCTGATAGATATGATAGATATTTATATAGTTCAATTTCCCTCTTCCATATTTGATATATTTTATTTTTTTATTGAAATTGAATATTTTTGAATAAAAGTTATTCATCAATAGAAGTCTGGAAGTTGTTGATTCGGGTAAACTTTTCAGATTTATTATAACATAGATATTATGCGCTCAACGGACCTTGTTTTTTAATCTATTCTTTATAAAGATTGGCCAAATACGTTTTTTTGTGCAATCTAGCAGTTATACTCTGGATGGAACTTATTTATACATATTAATATAACTATAGTATAGAAGTAATAATATAACTTTCATTATGTTTTCAAATAATGCGAGTAGTCATTATTCAAGGTGGACCCCTATCCATTAGTCATCCGAAGGTCTATTTTGTTTTATTTATGAAAATGAAAAAAGAGATTATGTACTCTTTGAAGAGATATAATAAAATTATTGGGCTTTTACTAGCTAGAATAAGGATCCATTTTATTGGAGGGGGCAAACAGATATCAATATAAAAAATTCTAACTAACTAACTATTTTCATTTGAATCAAATTAGATTTATTTTTTATTCGAAGCGTCTCGTTATCTACAACCAATTATGCACCTCAATATAATGACCCGGAGTAAGTGCTAGAGCTTGTTTAAAATACTCAGAATCTTGATTGAACCAAGCCTCCGCAATTTCAGAATCTCCCTGTCGAATGGATTTTTCTCCCCGATCGGAATAGGGTTCATTCCTTTCCTTAGAACCGTACATGATATTTTCATCTCGTACGGCTCAGTATCTTATTCTAACATATCTCAACTAACTAAAATGAGATTGATTCTTTTCTATTCTATATTTTTTTATTGGGTAAACCAAAATAGATGAATTCAATAAATATAAGTTTCAAACTTTCATTTTGATTTGATGAATAGTTTTCTCTTCTCTCCCACCTTTAGAATCAGAAGGATGTAAAGTAGATACTTTTTTGACACTTCAAATTTTCCGAAAGGTAACTATCCTGATTTCATATTATATTGTATATGTATATTTTCATATTATATTGTATAGTGTAAATATATATATATATAGATATATATAGAATCCTTGAAAAATAATTTCCCTCATTAAGAAGAAATACTTACTCTCTTTGGGATCTGATCCCACACCGCTACTTAAAACCTCGATTTATTAGTAGATCAACTCTATTACATAAGTTGATTCCTAAATATCATTTCATATTTTTTTAATCAATTAGCAGTTATGTTCATTATATCGGATGCACAAAAATAAAAAAAATGGATATTTACGGTGCTTCCTTCAATTATGATCAATTCATGATCCTTTTATCCATAGAAGAAACTATATATACTATGTCTTCATATTTATCAACTTCTATGCAGATTTTTCTCTTTAACTACCTACATCTCTACATCTGATAAAAATCATTGTTTCGGACGATTGATCCTATATTTAGTGTAGAAAGCCTTTTTTCTAGTCTTTTTTTACGATCGGATTGTATCTTTCTTTTTCTTATTGTATAGTTAAGATAGTCACACGTAATGACAGATCACGACCATATTATTAAATTCTTGGGGTAAAAATGGATTTCGTTCAAGTGCTCGAAAATAATATTCCAAAGCTTTCATATGTTCCCCGTTACTTGTATGGATATGGCCTATGTTATAGAGTATATAACATCGATCATAGGGATCAATTTCTAGTCGCATAACTTCATAATAATTTTTTAATGCATCCGCATAATTTCCTTCGGATTGCGCTGACATACGTTATGGTCATTGTTTGATAAAAAATCTCCGTTCCATAACCGTACATGATATTTTCACCTCATACGGCTACTCCCTTCATGATCATAATGAGGAATTACAGGGAATCCACAAAAAATATTGAAAAAAAAATATTATCATTATAAACATAGCGGAGATAGTTTTTTTACAAGAAATATCTAGCCAGCCCTCCTGTAAGGAACCTTCTTATGATTCTTAAGATCAAGTTCTTGTGTACTAGCTGGATAAAAATGTAAAAATGATGTCCAACAATTTCTTTGTTCTCAAAGAACTTTTATTTCCAGGAATGAATCACTTCAACATTCTTTTATGGTTCTAATGGTATCCAAATAAAGTACAAACGATATTGATATTTGTTGTCCCAACCATTCTTGTGAACCCCCCTCCTGTATCTAATCATGATGAGGATTCTTTATAACAATGTTTTCGTGTTGTTGATTCTGACGTGTTTAGTACTTATTTTTACTTATGCTACCATTTGTATTGGTGATTGGAATAGGAGACTGACCTGTCCCACATTCATATAGAAAGAACCTCTTCTTCTCAACATGTAAATATGTAAACTTTTTCTTAATACTAGAATCGCAAATGAAAGCATCTGAGGCTGGATTAACTCGGGGTATAAACGATAGAAGTAATTGTTTGATTTCCAAACATCACCTTCTAAAAGCGTAGATTTATTCATTTTTTTCTATCCTGAGTAGTCCTTCTCATAAGACTGATGAGAGAGACCAGTCAAAAAAAAGAAACAAAAGAAATAATCAATTCACAGTATCTCTGTAATAGGAAAATGCTTCCTTTTCTCTAGAAGTTGTCGGAGTCATTCGTAATATGATATTGGCTACAATTGATAAGATTTTATCAATAAAATTTTCATTGATCTGCGATCGAGGCATAATAGGAGGAGTCATCCATTCTATATTATCTTTTCCTTATCGTTGGAAAACGAGCCCACAAAAAAGGAATTTTTACAGTACAAAATAGCAGAAAATAGACATTTTAAAAACTGATATGACCTTACTCCTATTCAATTGATTCGTTCTTTCCAAGAAATAAGAATCAATTTTTTGAATCTGATTCATTTTCTATTCTTCAATCCAATAGAAATGTTTTATTTTGATATGGGGATCTATCTTAATTCCGAGTTTCTCTAAGTTAATGACTCAACCCCTTCGTTCTACAAAAAAATAGATAGATGAATGATGACTCAAATATTAGTCGGTTTATTGTGTGTTATCATTCTAAAATGGGTGAATAAGGGAAAAAAAATATCTTACAGTTTACCACAATACAATTGAGTCTCTCCCATTGAAGGAAAAAGATTTATTTGATAATATGAATCATGAATCACTCGCTATTCATTTAGGTTCTGGGTACTAATATTTTCTTTTTGGAGAGATGGCTGAGTGGTTAAAGGCGTAGCATTGGAAATTCTATGTAGGTTTTTGTTTACCGAGGGTTCGAATCCCTCTCTTTCCGGACTCTCTCATCACCTAATTCAATTTTACTGACCGAAAAAATGTATAAAAAAGAAGCCGGTTTATATATGATATATATGATATATATTTGATATATTTTATATTTATATAAATTTGATATATTTTACCTAATTCCAAATTTCTATGTTACAGAAATAGAAAGAATGGACAAGGAATCAAGAAAAAACCCACTGATTCAGGAAATATGAATATAAAAAAATACTGGGCTAACTATTTACCTACCATTTCTTATTATTATTCCGGTGAAAGTAAAAGAAGGGAAATATCCTCAAACCTTTTGTATATCATTTTCATTAGTTTTATGTCTGACGGGAATAATATTCTACGACTAGCAATTCATTTATTTTCAAACCTACCCATTTACTATCTATGATTTGATTGACGAATCCTTTATATTGGAATGTGTGAAGAGTCTAATGGTTTGGAAATTCCTCATGGGAGGATGAATCCACATTCTTTTGAATTAGAACTTTAGATTTTTTTATTCCTTGCCATAATCATTTCTTGGGGTTTGCAGCAATAACTTGGTATATCCACAATACGTTCATTAACTAAAATATGTCTATGGTTAATCAATTGGTGGGATTCAGATATAGTCAAAGTCATACCCAATCGAAAAAGGATGCTATCCAAATGCATTTCAAGTAGTTGTAGTAAAATCTGACCCGTGGACCCTTTTGCTTTTCGGGCTATACGAACGTATTTCAGTAATTTTTGTTCTGTAAGACAATAATGAAACCACAATTTTTGTTTTTCTTCTAAATGAATACGATACTGAGATTTGTTTTCCCAGAGCGTGATTGGTTTCTAACATAACTTCCAGACCTAGGCCCTTTATTAGTTAGTCCCGGTAAAGCCTCGAGACGACGTATTTCTTTTAAACAAGGCCCTCTGTAACGTGACATAAAGACTACTTATTGTTGATTTATATTTATTATATTTATTCTTTTTTTGATATTTCATTTTTCATATTATTTATAGAAGAAACCTAATAGAAAGTAAAACTGAACTAAAATAAATTCATAAAAAAGATACGAAAGTTTTGTACTACAAAGCAAAAAAATATATATCTAAAATAAAAAGCCGGATATCGGAATCGAACCGATGACCATCGCATTACAAATGCGATGCTCTAACCTCTGAGCTAAGAGGGCTTAAAAAATATCAATTATAATAGAATAAAATTTATAATAGAATACAATTTCCTATCATTCCTATCACATAATTCTAAATGTGTAATTAAAAGGTCAAAATGTATTTGGAATTTCTACATTTTTCTACTTGAAATAAAATATTGTATTATACCTTACTTAATTATATTATACTTAACTTAATTATATTATACTTAACTTAATTATATTTTATTTATATATTATATTTATATTCGTTTATTCGTTGATAAAAAAATATTTATCAATTTGATTAGTGATAAAGAGATTGACCTATAAAGAATAATAAAAATGAAAGATGCAATCCAGAGAAATAAAAAACATATGATTTTATTCGGAAAGGTAAGCGAATAAGACAAAAAATCGACTGTTAGAGTTTTTTTATTACAAAATGAAAAAAATAGGAGGAACGGAAACGGTCAGTAATTACAATAAATAAAAAAAAGAATTCAAACATTCCAGCATAAAAAAGGAAAAAGATAACTTGACATATATTTTTTTACTTTTTTACAGAGATTCAAATCTCAAAAAAGGGGATATGGAAAAATTGGTAGACGCTACGGACTTAAATTGGATTGAGCCTTGGTATGGAAATCTACGAAGTGATCACTTTCAAATTAAGAGAAACCCTGGAATTAATAAAAATTGGAAATCCTGAGCCAAATCCTGATTTCTTAAAAAAAACAGGAGCTTATCCAAGCAAACAACAATAAAAAAAGGATAGGTATAAAGACTCAATGGAAGATGTTCTAAAAAATAAAGTTGACGGTATTTGGCTGGTAGAATCAATAAAAATTATTCCATCATCAAAAATTCAGAAAATCCACAAATAAATAAATAGCTATCACATGTATAAAAAAATGATGAATGATGACTTGAATATTTATTTTGATGAAAAATAAAAAAAAACGTGAATAAATTCTACTAATCTACTAATATGTAGAATAATTTCATTGTCATTGATTCCACTAAATCAATAATCCATAGTCTCAAATTGATTTATTCTTCGTAAAAGAATAAATCTAGAGTCCCATTCTACATAGAATATAGAATATCGATAAAAATGAAATTTATAGTAAGAGGAAAATACATTGATTTTAGAAATCTTGAGGGTTCAAGTCCCTATATCCCCACAAAAATCCCATTGAATTTGATTCGCTAACTAACAATTTATTATTTTTATTCTTTTTTCGTTAGAGAGTCGTCCAAAATTCGTTATTTAGTCATTAATTCTCTAATTCTCTTTCTAAAATAAATTCAATTTTTTTAAAACAAGTTTTGTCAAATGGATTTTGACATGAGATCACTCCTTTTTTTATCTAAAAACCAGGGATAAAATAATACTTTATAATAAATGATCGATAATTTTCATTGACATAGACACAACCTATCTAGAAAAGTCGAGATAGCTCAGTTGGTAGAGCAGAGGACTGAAAATACTCGTGTCACGAGTTCAAATCTGGTTCCTGGCACATCATGTATTTGTGTTAGTATCATAGACTACTCGTATATAAAATGTTAATATTTATCTTCAATAGAAAGGTTCGGAACATTATGTATTGATTATAAGCAATATTTATTCCATTTTATAATCTGTGATGGGTATGTTTTGATTATACATTACCTACTTAATTCAGTGGTTAGAGTACTGATTTCATACGGCGGGAGTCATTGGTTCAAATCCAATAGTAGGTATCACTTCTTATTTATATAGAGAAATATAAGAGAAATAAAAATCTCGTATAGAAATCTGGTATAGAAATAAGAATTGAATGAAATTTTTTTTGTTATATTGCTTAGAATAGAATCTGTCTCATATATTTTTTATTTTTTATTCTTTATTATGATTTTTTATTTTGTATTCAATTAGAAAAAAAATGATAAGGGGTATATAAACAAACATTCTTGATTATTCGGAGGAATCCACTAGTTTAGTTACTATAAATTACATTATATCCTCAACTCCTATCCTCAATCGTCTTAGAGATAGATTTGCCTCAATACTTTTTCTCTTCCCTTCGGCTTTATTCAATTTTTCATCTGCTATTTTGAGAGTTTTCCGAGAATCTTGTCGGTAAATATCACTACTCTTCTATACATTATTTACTAAAATAGTAATATCATTATTTCCTATTCTAGAAAAACCACCCATAAGAGCCATCTTTAACCATTGGTCATTAAGTCGTATTCTAAAAATGACTATATCTACAGCTATGGCAATAGGGGCATGGTTTGGTAATACGCCAATTTACCCAGTATTGGAATATAAAATGATTTCTTTCACTTCTATGTCCCAAACTCCTCGATTAGGAGTCATTACACAAAGATGTAAGGTAATCATTGATTCAATTTTCTCTCCATTTCGGTTTATTTTATAACCATCGTTATAACTTCATCTATGTTACCCACTAAATAAAAGGATTTTTTAGGAAGACTATCTAATTCTCCGGAAAGAGTCAATTGAAACGCTCTAATTGTTTCTGTTAAACCAACATATTTTCCTGGGGAACCAGTAAATACATCTGCTACAAAAAATGGTTGTGATAAGAAACGTTCAATTTTTCACGCTCTAGCTACGGTTAAACTGTCTTCTTCGGATAATTCATCCAACCCAAGAATAACTATAATGTCCGAATGTTCTTTGTAACGTTGTAAAGTTTGCTTGACTCTTTGCGAAGTTTCATAAAGTTCTTCACCAAAAATCCTAGGTTGGAACATAGTTGACGTTGAATCCAAAGGGTCGACTACTAGATTGATACCATTTGCAGCTAATCCTCTGGATAGTACGGTAGTTGCATCTAAATGTGAAAATGTTGTGGCAGGAGCAGGGTCGGTCAAATCGTCTGCAGGTACATAAATGTATTGAATAGACGTTATGGACCCTTCCCTAGTAGAAGTAATTCATTCTTTTAATGAACCCATTTCGGTGCTAAGAGTGGGTTGATAACCCACAGCGGAAGGAATTCTACCAAATAAGGCGGATACCACGGATCCTTCTTGGACAAAACGGAATATATTATCAATAAATAGAAGTATGTGTTGTTCAATAATATCGCGGAAATATTCCTCCATAGTTAGGGCAGTCAAACCAACTCTCATACGAGCTCCTGGTGGTTCATTCATCTGACCGTAGACTAGAGCAACCTTGGATTCTGCAATATTTTTTTTCATGAATGACTCCAGATTCATTCATTTCCATGTAAAGATCATTTCCATCACGAGTACGTTCACCCACTCTGCCAAATATAGATACACCACCAAGAGCTTTAGCAATATAATTGATCAATTCCATAATGAGTACTATTTTACCCACTCCCGCTCCCCCGAATAGCCCGATTTTTCCGCCTAGACGATAAAGAGTTAAAAGATCTACAACATTAATTCCTGTTTCAAAAATAGATAATTTAGTATCTAACTATATAATGGAAGTCACAGATCTATGAATAAGAGATGTTGTTAGAGTCTTTACACGGCCTAAATTATCAACAGGCTTTCCCAGTACGTTGAAAATTCGTCCGAGAGTTGCTTTACCAACTGGAACACGTAGAGGATCTCCTGTGTCAATCACTTCCATTCCTCTCATTAGACCATCTGTAGCACTCATAGCGACAACTATCACTCGATTCTATCCTAATAATTGTTGTACTTCACAAGTCACAGTAATTGGTTGACCCACAGTATCTCGACCCTTTACTATCAGAGCATTGTAAATATTTGGCATTTTTTCCAGGTGAAAAGCTACATCCAGTACCGGACCAATGATTTGATCAATGCCCCCATGTTTTTTTTTCAAGTGTGGAAATTCCAAGACCTATAGTATTTTTTTCTCATAATATACGAAAATAAAGTAATAATATAATAAATAAAGATAAGAAATAAATTAAAAAAGAAATATGTTTCAATTTGTTTTGTGAAAATTTGAAAATGTACAAAAGAAAGTCCGATTGCAAGTGGATCATTTAATTCGAAATAGGAGTTAAAATTTGGTCTCGTTTGAAGTACCATATTCTAATCAAATCCAATAAATTCTATTGTTGACTTAATTCAATTCAATTTTTTAGTGCATTTTAAATGAAAGTTCAATCAACCCATTATTTTTTTAAAATGGTATTAATAATAAAAATGTTAAGAAAGTAACTTATTTGTCTATTATTGACAATAACGCTAATTCTATTCTTCTATGGTATAGAAATTTCATTCATAGATCTAAAGATTCATTCTTATATAGATAAAGATAATGTTTTAGCCATTTTGATTCAAAAAATGGATTCCTGATGAAAAAAGGATTTTTTGGTTGCGCCATACATATGACAGAGCATACAATAAGAATGTATTTAGGGAATAAAATACCATAGGTCTAATAACAAATCATTCTGTAATTAAAGTTGTTGAAATTGTTCTAAAATACTCCTGCGAAAGGTTTCAGTACTTCATGTCGAGTAGATCTTTTGTTGGGAAAATTTTTAATTCATGAGTTATTGGGAGGTAGGAGTTATGTCACCACAAACAGAGACTAAAGTAAGTGTTGGATTCAAAGCGGGTGTTAAAGATTAAAAATTGACTTATTATACTCCTGATTATGAAACCAAAGATACATATATCTTGGCAGCATTCTGAGTCACTCCTCAGCCAGGAGTTCCGCCTGAGGAAGCAGGGGCCGCCTTTGCTGCGGAATCTTCTACTGGTTCATGGACAACTGTTTGGACTGATGGACTTACCAGCCTGGATCATTACAAAAGACGATGCTACCACATCGAGCCCGTTGCTGGAGAAGAAACTCAATTTATTGATAATGTCTCTTATCCCTTAGACATTTTTGAAGAAGGTTCTGTTACTAACCTGTTTACTTCCATTGTGGGTAATGTATTTGGCATCAAATCCCTGTGTGCTCTACGACTGGAGGATATGAGAATACCACCAGCTTATTCTAAAACTTTTCAAGGACCACCTCATGGAATTCAAGTGGAGAGAGATAAATTGAACAAGTATGGTCGTCCCCTATTGGGATGTACAATTAAACCTAAATTAGGATTATCTCCTATGAACTACGGTAGAGCAGTTAATGAATGTCTTCGCAGTGGAATTGATTTTACAAAAGATGATGAGAACGTCATTTCCCAACCATTTATGTGTTGGATAGATCATTTTGTATTTTGTGCCGAAGCCATTTATAATTCACAAGCTGAAACGGGCGAAATCAAAGGACATTACTTGAATGCTACTGCAGGTACATGTGAAAAAATGATGAAAAGGGCTGTTTTTTCCAGAGAATTAGGAGTTCCAACAGTCATGCAAGAATATTTAACAGGTGGATTCACTGCAAATACTAGATTGGCTCATTATTTCCGAGATAATGGCCTACTTCTTCACATCCATCATGCAATGCATGCAGTAATTGATAGACAAAAGAATCATGGAATTCACTTTCATGTACTCGCTAAAGCTTTACGTATGTCTGGTGGAGATCATATTCACGCAGGTACTGTTGTAGGTAAATTGGAAGGGGAAATAGACATCACTTTGGGGTTTGTTGATTTACTACGAGATTATTTTATTGAAAAAGACCAAAGTCGTGGGATTTATTTCACTCAAGATTGGCTGTGGCTACTAGGTGTTTTGACCATATCTTCAGGGGGTATTCATGTTTGGCATATGCCTGCTCTGACCGAGATCTTTGGGGATGATTCCGTACTACATTTCGGTGGTGGAACCTTAGGAAACCCTTGGGGAAATGCACCTGATGTCGTAGCTAATCGAGTCGCTCTAGAAGCATGTGTACAATCTCGTAATGAGGGACGGGATCTTGCTCGTGAGGGTAATGAAATTATCCGTGAGTCTAGCAAATGGAATCCTGAATTAGCTGCTGCTTGTGAAGTATGGAAAGTGATCAAATTTGAATTTTCCGTAGTGGATACTTTGTAATTCACAGTAATGACCGTTCGTTCCCTTTGCATAATTGTGCAATGAAACACGGCCAAATATTTACTTAAAAAAAGGATTCATCCGAATAAATGTGATTTGGTGTATTCTTTTTTTTCGTATCTTATTGCACTACTTACTACAATTGACTACAATTGACTACAATTGATTCATTTCTTTCTTTATTTCAGAACATGAATTGATCACCCACCCATCTAGTATATTTCCCTTCTCATTCAGTGTTGTAATAGAAATTTCATTAGACACTATTTTATTAAAAATAAAAAAAATAAAAAAAAATTAGGTGTCTCTTCATTTTTTCGATGCGAATTTGACATGACATCAAATTGAATTAACATTGAATAATTGAATAAAGGGTTTAAATCTTTTATTCCTAAAAACCTCTTGATTTTTGACCTTTATTCATTCAATTATTAGTGAATAATGGGTTATAGTCATTGGTTGTTTATATTTTTATTTTTTATAGGCAATGGAAAATTCAAATCATTGTCATCAAATGACTATTTATATCTTAATTGAATTTTTCATGCAAAAAAAACTGGGGAGATATATGAAAAAATGGTGGTTCATAAATAAGTCAATGTTGTTAAACGAGGAGTTCGGACATGGGTTTGGGTTAAGTAAATCAATGGGCAGTCTTGGTATTATTGAAACTCTTCGAAGCGAAGACCAGGTTTTCACTAAATACATGAAGAATGGGGCTGGTTATAGTAAAAGTTTTCATTACACTCTTGTATTCAGTTTCAAGGACATTCTTTTTTTATATGACACTTTTTTAGTTAGGGACAAAAATGGGGATGGTTATTACATATATTTTGATATTGAAAATCTAATTTTTGTGATTGAAAAGAATGATTCTTTTCTGAGTGAACTAGAAAGTAAATTGGCTTCTTCTAAGAATTTGAGTTATCTGAAACGATCTAAGAGTGATGATCCATATTATGATAGTTCCATGTATGATAAAAAAGTTAGTTGGAAGAATGACATGACTAATTGCATTGAAAGTATTCTTCAATCTCAAATTGATATTGAGAATATATAAAAAATTAATTGATAGTGATTACCAAAGTGATACTTATATTTATAGATGGATTTGTTATGATGAAAGTGAAAACAATAGTGAAAGTGAGATTTCATCCAGTATGATAATCACTAGCAAGACAAATGGTGATTTCACTTTTAAAGAAGTTTCTAATGATTCCGATGTAACTCAAAAATACAGTCATTTATGGGTTCAATGCGAAAATTGTTATTGCTTAAATTTTAAGAGATTTTTTAAGTCAAAAATGACTATTTGTGAACAATGTGGAACTCATTTGAAAATGAGTAGTTCAGATAAAATCAAAATTTTGATGGATCCAGGTACTTGGGATCCAATGGATGAAGACATTGGATCCCTGGATCCCATTGAATTTCATTTGGACGAGGAACTTTTTAAAGATCGCATTGATTCTTATCAAATAAATATAGGATTAACGGAGGCTGTTCAAACGGCCATAGGTAAACTAAATGGTATTCCCATAGCAATGGGAGGGATGGATTTTCAGTTTATGTGGGATAGTATGGGATCCGTAGTCGGGGAGAAAATAACTCCTTTGATTGAGTATGCATCCCATCAATTTCTACCTCTTCTTTTAGTGTGTGCTTCTATAGGGGAACACATGCAAGAAGGAAGTTTAAGCTTGACGCAAATGGCTAAAATATCCGCATCTTTATTTGATTTTCAATCTAATAAAAAGTTATTTTATATATCCATATTTACTTCTCCTATGACTGGTGGGGTGACCGCGAGTTTTGGTATGTTGGGGGATTTAATTCTTGCCGAACCCAATTCCTACATTTCATTTGTAGGTAAAAGAGTCATCGAACAAACATTAAATAAGACAGTACCTGATGGTTCACAATTGGATGAATATTTATTCCATAAGGGTTTATTCGATTCAATCATACCACGTACTCTTTTAAAATGTGTTCTGAGTGAATTATTTCAGCTCCATGATTTCATTCCTTTGAATAAAAAGAATACAAAATAAAATAATGTCGAAAATGAGTTAGTTAAATTCTTTGCACTGATAGAAAATACTCAATTTTAAGATACACAGGTTCATTATAGGATATAGGAATTATATCAATTTTATAATCAATCTATATTTGAATTTGAATTTTGATATGTCCTTATTTTGAACTATAAACAAATAGCCGATACTCACACTATGACAATTATAAATTTACCTTCTATTTTTTTTCCTTTGGTGGGCCTAGTTTTTCCGTCAAATTCAGTGGTTTCTTTATTTCTTCATGTTCAAAACAACAATATTATTTAGACTCCATGGTGTCAATCTATTTCATTTCTTTAAATATCTAGTTTTAAACTTGGATTGCACAAATATTTAGTGTCATATGAAAATGAAATTCATTTGGTTTATTTTCTCCATTCTAATAAAATGCTAAAAAAGTAGATCTTCTATGAATTGGTGATTAGTCCTTATATGGATAGAACTTATAAAAGGTTCCCAAAAAAAATAATTTATTTTGGGCCTTGATCTTTTTTTCGGTTCATTAGGATTCTTATTGGTTGGAACTTCCAGTTATCTTGGTAGGAATTTGATATATTTATTTCCATATCAGCAAATAACATTTTTTCCACAAGGGATCGTAATGTCTTTCTATGGGATTGTGGGTCTTTTTATTAGTTTCTATTTGTGGTGCACAATATCATGGAATGTGGGTAGTGGTTATGATCGATTTGATAAAAAAAATGGAATCATGTGTTTTTTCGTTGGGGATTTCCTGGAAAAAAGTGTCACATCTTATTCCGATTCCTTATGAAAGATATTCAGTCCATCCGAATTGAAGTGAAAGAGGGGCTTTTGACTCGTTGTACTCTTTTCCTTTATATGGAATTGAGAGGTCAACTGGAAATTCCCTTTTTTATTCATACATATGATAATTTGACTCCACGGGAAATTGAACAAAAAGCCGCCGAATTGGCCTATTTCTTAGGTGTTCCAATCAAAATGAACTGAAATTTTATTTCCTTTTTGAAAATAAGGAATATCATTTTTTCTATCATATAAATCATCACTCAAAGATTTTTTTAGAGAGCTCATTCGAACGAACTAAAGGTATTCTTGTATAATAGAAATCCACTTAGCATTCAGTAAAAAAGCGAAAAAAAAAGATTCATCCCATAAATAAATAAATAAATAAACATTTGGAATCAATAAATTTTCCTTCTTTTTTTTATAATAAATTAATAAAAAGAATTACAAAATATGCTTTTCCAGCCATCATTACATATTTTTATTTCATTCAAAAATACTCTTCTATTTCATTTTATTAATTTTTTTCTATTTTCTTTCAAGATTCTTTCAAGATTCAAAGACAAATTTTTGAATCACAAAAAAAACAGGGTATTTTTCATAGGATTTACCTTTAGATATAAATATAAGACTTGATCAAAATATTACATCATAGGAGAGAGTCATGTAAGGAGTAGGTGGGTTCATTAACAAAATTCACATATGAAAGATGGAAAAAAAACTTTAATTCACATTCTATATCTTGTATTGATTTTTGTATTTTTTCCCTGGTGGATATCTATCTTTTATAATAAATGTATTGAATATTGGGTTCTAAATTGGTGGAATACAAGACAATTCAAAAAAAATTTGAATGTGATTCAAGAATTGAGTATTCTAGAAAAATTAATAGAATTGGAGGATTTCCTCCTGTTGGAGGAAATGATAAAGGAAGATCCAAAAACACCTCTACAAAAACTTCATATCATAATCTACCAAGAAACGATTTAATTGATAAAGATGCATAATGCAGATCATATTCATGAAATTTTACACTTCTCAAAAAACATCATTTCTTTCGTTATTTTAATTGGTTATTCCATTTTTCTGGGGAATGAGAATGAAATTTTTTTCATTATTCACTCTTGGGTTCAGGAATTACTATATAACATAAATGACACAATCAGAGATTTTTCTATTCTTTTAGTCACGAATTTATGTATCAGATTCCATTCAACCCATGGTTGGGAACTGATGATTGGCTCTGTATACAAAGATTTTCGATTTGTTCATAATGATCAAATTTTATCTGGTCATGTTTCCACTTTTCCTGTTACTTTAGATACAATTTTTAAATATTGGATATTTCATTATTTAAATCGTGTATCCCCGTCACTTGTAGTGATTTTTAACTCCATGAATGACTGAAAAACGATTCAATTAAGTTTTATAAGACAATGATCATGTTTTTTCTTTTCATTTTTTGAAATCAAGAAAGCCTTCTAACAAAAAGAGTGCTTAATATTTTTTCTAGTTTTATTTGTACATTAGGTAATTATACAAAATAAGGGCCTACCCCATTTTTTATTGTAGAAATTGTCGGGATCATTGAACCATGAAAACAAATACCTTTTCTTGGATAACAAATAAAATTCCTCGATCTTTTTCTGTATTGCTAATTATTCTTCTAATTTTTCATAATATTATAATTATTTAGGCATCTATTTCAAATGCATATCACATTTTTTCACAGAATAGTTATGAAAATACACGAGAATCAACTGGTCGTATAGTATGTTCCAATTTCCATTTAGCTAATAAACCTATTGATATTGAGGTTCCACAAGCAGTACTTCCTGATACTGTATTTCAAGCAGTTGTTCGAATTCCTTATGATATTCAACTGAAACATGTTCATGCTAATGGTAAAAATGGTTCATTGAATGTGGGGGCTATTATTATTTTACCCAAGGGGTTTGAATTAGCCCACCCAATCATATTTCTCCTGAAATGAAAGAAAAAATAGGAAATTTGTCTTTTCAGAGCTATGGACCCACTCAAAAAAATATTCTTATTATAGGTCCTATTTCTGGTCAGAAATATAGTGAAATCACCCTTCTTATTCTATCCCCCGACCCTGCAACTAAGAAAGATGTTCATTTCGTAAAATATCCCATATATGTAGGTGGGAACAGGGGGAGAGGCCAGATTTATCCTGATGGGAGCAAGAGCGACAATACAATTTATAATGCTACAATAGTAGGAGTAGTAAGTAGAATTAGACAAAAAGAAAAGGGAGGATATGAAATAACCATCGTGGATCCATCCGATGAACGTCAAATAGTTTATGTTATCCCTCCAGGACCAGAACTCCTTGTTTCAGAGGGGGAATCCATCAAACTTGATCAACCAGTAACAAGTAATCCAAATGTGGGCGGATTTGGTCAGGGAGATGCAGAAATAGTACTTCAAGATTAATTACGTGTCCAAGGCCTTTTGTTCTTCTTGGCGTCTGTTATTTTATCACAAATATTTTTAGTTCTTAAAAAGAATCATTTTGAGAAGGTTCAATTATCGGAAATGAATTTTTAGATTTGCGGATTTCTCAAGTTCGTAACAAAAAGAACCAAACAAATTTTTGATATGTATGATAAAAAAATTGATGAAAGAAACCTTTTTCTTGTTTCGCTACATATATTGAGAATGACATGCATTTTTATTCAGATACCATTTGTATAGAAATGATTTCGAATATGATAGAGATAGATCTACAGAAATATTTTTATGAAATTCTATTTTTATTGTGCTATCTAATATACCCAATTGAGTGATTTATTATTTCTTCTCTTCTTTAGTATATTTTGATAGAGACTAAAGAAGATATGTTCTCTGAATCAATGAAGTTCAATATGTTCCATTAAATAAAGAATAAGGAATGATAAAAAAGGGCATTTTTTCATTGAATTAGTTCATTCTTACTATCGAGATGACCCCAATCCGGAATACGAACCGTAAAAGAAAATACCTATTAAACCAATCACTGGAATACTGGTTATAGTACCTATTAACCAAAGAGGAATCCTTCCAGTAGTGTCGGCCATTTTTTCCCCTCCATCCAAATTTCATCAACTGATCATGCTAGAGACATAAACAGTCATGGATTGAATTCGAATTCTAAGATTATCATTCCAAATGGGATAAGAGTATTTTTATGATCTTTAATTTTTTTCATTTAATTGAAGAAATATTTGGAAAATAAAACAGCAAGTACAAAGATAATTAATAAGCCCCAGTAAAGACTGGTACAATTCAATTCTACATTTTGTTCATTCGGATTTGATTGTGTCGTAGCTCTATAATTCAGATTAGGATTATCGTTGGATGAATTGCATTGCTGATATTGATCCCAAAAAAAGACGGTAGGTACAACTAGTCCGTAAACAGCTAACCATCGCACTGTAAAAATGGGATAAGTTTGATCTATGGTCATTGGGCCTCCTACTAAAAGGATTTACTAAATTCATCGAGTTGTTCTAAATGATCAAAACGGTGAGTGATTAATGGAATTCATTGTCGGCTCTCTGTAAAATATTCGTTTGGTCGAGGGCTTCCAAACACATCATAAGATAAACCTGTGCTAACGAATAACCAACCTACAATGAATAGGGAAGGTATAGTAATACTCTGAATGACCCAATATTGAATACTGGTAATAATATCAGCAAAAGAATGTTCTCCAGTACTTCCAGACATACTGAGCTCCAAAGATTCTTCATTTAAAACGGATTGATTCTGTAAAAGATAAGATGATACTAGTAAACTAATTGATTGACTGAAAAAAATATCTTTGTTATATTGTAAATATTACCGATGGTGTTTTTGAAGTATACCAAATAAGTATAACTATCCTTATTATAACATAGCAATGCAATTTTCAGTATCGAACAATAAATTTTTTTACTTTTTTTGTTTCTTTTCATATTTCATGCACTAAAAAAGGAATACTTTTTCTTTTCTGTAGGAGTTTTTTGATTGAATTCAAACCAAAAATATATATTATGCCCGAATTTAGAAAATTCTAGTTTGTAGTTGTATATGTAGAATAAATAAGTTTTATTTTGTTGGAATATTTTTTTGTATTCATTTAACGAATTGCTTAGTCTCCCATTCATAAAGTAAAGTAAAATGTATAGATTTTTTAAAAAAAAAATAAAAAAAATAAAAAAAAAGAATTAAAAGAATTATATTTTAATATTGATTCAATTCAAAGAGAGTTTAATTTTTTTAAGAAGTTACACAATACAGTTATTCTTTTAGTTTATTCAAGAATTTTTACAATAAACCTATTGGTTGGTATATCGGAAAGTATAGGTAAAAAACTGTCAAAAATAATAACATTTTCTTTTATATCTCTATCTTCGTTTTAGTGTCGTCTATCATGAGTATGATTGATGAATCCAAAACAATGATAATTGGATTTTTTGTGTTGGTTTTTCTCTACTAGGCTCTGTCAACATGGATACTTAGTTATGTTTTATAAAAAACAACATATTATGTGATAAAAAAATAAAATATTTCACTTAGATCTTTTATTAATATGTATACTCTCACTCGTTATTTTGGGGTTTTACTAGCAGTCTTTACTATCACCTCCGCTTTATTTATTAGTATGATTAAGATATGACTTATTTGAAATGAAATAAAAAAATTCATCAAATTCAAATATAAACACTTTCTACAGGATTCCATTATTTCTATAGTTTTTCCCTTAGTATATTTTGGTCATTGATATTTACGAGTAATTTGGTTTAATAGAATTGATATTATCGTCATTTTTTTTTCTTTTTAAACAAATTTAAATGATTGAAGTTATTCTATTTGGAATCGTGTTAGGTCTAATTCCTATTACTTTGGCTGGATTATTCGTAACTGCATATTTACAATATAGACATATTGATCAGTTGGACCTTTGAAAAATCTAAATCATCTATCTTTTATCTTTCTTTTTCATTTTGAATTCACAGGAGGTAAAATTAATCTTTTTATTCTATGTATAGAATTGTATCAGTGTAACAAGAAAAAGTGAATCACGCTCTATAGGATTTGATCCTATGACATTGGGTTTTAGAGACCCATGTTCTACCGAACTAAACTAAGAGCGATTTTAATTGATACGCTACTATAGAAGTACTATAGAATCTATAATAAAAATAATCTATAATAAAATTAAAATATATAAAAAATATATATAATAAATAAAATAAAAAATAAAATGGTTCTTTTTATAAGAAGCCTCCCATATACATTACACGTAAGAATTATTTCATAAAATGAAACAATGATGTCCAATTTGAATCTCAATGCACACAATATGATATGGATTTTAGCAAATGTAATTCGAAAGAATAGGATATAGGGATGACAGGATTTGAAACTCTGACATTTTGTACCCAAAACAAATGCACTACCAAGTTGCGCTACATCCCTTTCAGGGTCTATATCATTGATTCCCTGTTTTTTCTATTTTATACAGAATTTTCTTACATTGAACCATCTCCCTTATTCTTTTCATTTTGTGTCTCATTGCATATATACATAGAAAAAACATAGAATAAAACAATTATGAAAAATATATGAAACACTGTAAAAAAATGAATCCTTGGTGGGGAATTTTCAAGAATAAATGGATTTTTTTTAATACAAATAAATGGATCTACTGGATACTGGATTCTTCATTATACATTATACATTATACATTTCTAATTAAATTAGAGATTCCGCGTCTTTCTATCAGAATATCTGATGACTTCTCATTATGTTCAAAAGAATAATACTAAAAAGGAGAATTTTCAATTCTAGATCTAAAAACTTATCTTTCCACTGCACTGGTACTAAGTATGCTATGGTTTTTATCTTTAGAGGGTCTAGTAATAGAGATCAATCGTTTTTTCCCGGATGCGTTGATTATATTCCCTTTTTTTCATTTTAGTTATTGACATAGAATCGTTGAGTCAATCAATCATTCAAAATCGGGGGGGATTCATGGCTAAGCTAAAAGTGTTAAAGGTGGCCAAACCTGAGTCACAGTTCTTTTTTTAATGTACTTCTGTACTTACTAATGTTTGAAAAGGTGTTTTTATTCATAAGGAATCCACAGGTGTTTCCTATGACTCAAAGGATATGCGCCATCTAGTTGCTTAGAAGTGATAAAAACTATAACTATAGATTGTTTGTTCATATTCATACGATTGATTCATAGTTAGGTTAATAATAAATAGAAATCGATAAAAAATAACCCTGTGTTGTCAAAACAGGACAAAAATGACATCGATATAACATAAAAACTCATTTTCTATACAGACAAAAAGATATATAATTTACTAACCTATTTCATATTGAATGAATATATTATATCATTATTATATCATTATATTATCATTATATAATATATAATATATTATTTTCATTCATCTGACCGAATAAAATAGGATTTTCGAGATGGAATAAACAAACTATGGATAAATCTAAACGACCCTTTCGTAAATCCACACGATCTTTTCATAGGCGGTTGTTTATTCCGATCCAATCAGGAGATCAAACTGATTATAGAAGCATGAGTTAAATTAGTCGATTTATTTGTGAAGAAGGCAAAATATTCTCTAGACGAATGAATAGATTGACCTTGAAACAACAAATATTCATTACTATTGCTATAAAACAAACTCGTATTTTATCTTTGTTACCCTTTCTGAACAATGAGAAACAATTTGAAAGATCTAATACTATAACAACAATAAAACAACAATAAAAAAATAGGTTTTTGTGGAATCATAAAAAATGACTTCATTTTCATTTTGGATGGTACTATGTGGTACTATAGATTATAGTCTATTATAGTATAAACTCAAACACGGATTAATATTATTCGATAGTATTGGGGTGTTGTAATCAGATAAAAATAAAAATGATTTTGACCGTTTTCTTTCATTTTGAAAACCTTATCGTATATATTTTTATATATTTTATTATACTAAAAATCTACTGTTTTATCGGAGTTTTTTCTCTGGAAACTAAAAATTTTAAATTATTCCGTAAATGATTCCTGCGTATTTTTTCCACTCTCCTTCTATTTATGATCTCATTTCAAAACATAGAAAGACAATTTCTATTTGATATTGCAATTTGCGCCAATATTTTACGATTAATAGTCAATTTCCTATTGTGCAGATAGTGTATGAATAAACTATAGCAATAAGAGGATTCCCTATTCCCGCTAATTACTGCGCTTATCCGAGTGATCCACAAACTATGAAAGTCTATTTTTTTCGATCTCTATCCCGATGAGATGAAACCAAAGCTCTTATTTTTTGTTGAGTAAAAGTTCGAGTAAGTCTTGAATGAGATCCTCGAAAACATGATGTAAATAAACGAATTTATTTTCGCCATCTACGAGCTATATATCCTCGTCTAATTCTTGTCATTGACTAAATGAAAATTTGATGAATAACTAATAATTTGAGTTTCTTTTCTTTTTTCAGTTATTCTTTTACCCCTTATCGGTCTATTAAAAAGAAAATAGATTTTTCCAATGTATAAAATATAAATTCCAACAGTTTTTGCTATAATAACCTTCCCAACCACGATCTTTTTTTGTTAGGAATTTTTAACCTAGATACTATGATACTATATATAAATATAAGAATATGAATATAAATTATGAATATTGGGGCCCAAAAAATGGATTATGGTGGATTACATCGTTTCTATGACGACTTATTGAAATGAAACGGTGAGGTCCTCTCTATACACCGGAGCCCTTTTCTCTGATTTTAGGGCATATAGGTCACTTGTACAGTTCACATGCTTTGGCTCGACCTATGGAATTATCCAGTAGTAATAGATCTTTCACAACGAGATCTAACTTATCATATACAAGTGACGGTATTGGATTATGAAGGTTAACTAGTACTAGGTAGATGACCCTGTTAGTCCGTTCTTGCACGTGTGATAGACTTTCATTTACATGACTATACGATTAATAGTTTTCCCCGCTTAATGGAATTCAATTGGATACCAATGGGAGAAAAATGGATTCTTCAATTGAATTTATAGATTTGCACCAACGTAAAAAATACATAAATTTCATACAAGGGAATGGATTCCTTTTTCGTTTGTAGAGATAGTGAATGGAGTGAAATCCGATTCACTGGTTGTACTGATCATTGATACTGGAAAATCCATTTCTATTTTTCCAGACTCTGTGATCTGAACGAGTCGCACATACACCTTCGTACATGTTCCTCGACACTGAGGGAATTCCTCAAGAGCAGGGGATTTTGTTACATTTTTAATTGGTTGTCTTGTGTTTCTAAAAAGTTGTTTCATAGTTGGCATGCAGAATCATATCCATAATGAGTTGGTTTAGATCGATCTTAACCGCATGAGTATGAATTATAAAATGAATAATCAATCAAATTGAAAATGATATAGATAGAAATACAAAGACTCATGGTGTTTGTGTAAATACCCTGCTATTTTTTCATTCAACTGCTACTAGATCAACAATTCCATGAGCTTGGGATTCTGTTGCTGAAATAAAAACAACCCTTTCCATATCTTCGGATACAACCCTTAACGCTTTCCACGTTCATTTTACATAAACTTGTGTCAAGGTTTCGCGCCGTTTCAGTAGTTCTTCCGCTTCCAAGATAAATTCTACTGTTTGTGCCTCAAAATAAGAACTAGAAGGTTGATGGATCATTACCCTGATATGAAAAACATAAAAAAATCAATTTTTTCTCTTATCATGATGTAAAAAAAATGAAATAATGTTTTTTTGATCATCAACCGTACATGCATTTTTTTTGCACAATGTGCATGCAGCTCTACAATGAAATTTACTTCTTTATTTTTATTTCTGACTTCCATTTTAATAATATAAAGAAATAATATAAATAAATAGTACCACATTCAAATAAAATAGGTCAATTTTCCAATTATCACCCTTCATTTTTTTTTCTCAGTGAGAAATACTATGATGATTTCGTTGCTTTCATCTTTTTTTATCTCTGTGAATAAGCAATCCCAAAGTTTTTTTATTTGAGTGAATTAAAAATAAAATCAAGTAAAAAAAATAAAATATTTTCATAGTGCTTTTTCATAACTATAATACATAAAAAGCATATAAGACCTCTTGTGTAAAAAGTGTGTGACACTGAAGACTTCTGATAGAAGAACCGTAAATATCCTTTCATTTCTCTCATACGACTCTCTCGAAACAGAATCTAATGTTTTAAAAAATTAATAGAAGACTAAAAAATATATTTTTCATATCAAATGAAAAATGCCCTGATATTATTACTAATATATTCTCTATGGCGAAGGCATAGTATTTTTTTTATATTCAAAAAATCATGGGTGCCAAGCGTGCGGGAATGGTAGACGTTTGGTAATTGATCCTTCGACCAGGATAAATGATCCCATCGAGGTGGCTAAGCCCATCCATATAGTCTTTACATCTGGTCGAACAAATTGCCTAGTGTCATAAATAGAAATTCTGGGGATGACCCATCCCCCAGGAGAGTGGATAAAAAAATAAAAATCTTTGGTATCATTCTCTATACTGAGATATACCAGCAGACTAATAAGTTGATTCGCGATCTCACTATCTACCCATTGACCTAAAAATAGTAATCTTTCTTGATAAAGTTAGTTGATTAGGTCCATCATTAAATGGGTTTCCTTAGTAACTGTACATGCACCTTTTTATGCATACGGTTCAAAAAATGGAAAAAAATTCAATTTTTAGATTCCAAGGAACTTTTTGTTTTTTGTTTTAATTTTTTTTTGACTTTTTCATTATTTTTTATTTATATTTTTTTTTATATTTTATATTTTTATATTTTTAATTTTTATATTATTTATTATTTTTAATATAAAATAAAAATATAATAAATATAATAAAATAAAATGAAAAATAATTCGATAAACATACCAAACTCACTTTTAATTGATTTATTTTTTCACCGATTCAAATCATGATGTCATTTTCTTGTTCTTGAATGGGATTGTTCTATTCATCATTTAGGTTTATGCTCTACTCCGGGTAAAACCCCAATTTATATTTTCAATATAGGGTAATAAAAATGATAATATAAATCCTCCTAATCCTAATATTATTGCTATGCCTTCTGTTTTTTTTTCACAATTCCTTTCCTCATATCTGCCAAATTTTTTATGTATCCTAAAATTGAAGGTATAATTCAATAAGAATTGTGAACCTATTTATATAAAAATAGGAATCAATTTTGATATGTTTTGATATGTTATAGTAGTCCCAAAAATAGATATTTCTAATTGGGTTTTTTTAAACGGAGCCTCAATACTTCATTATTTGATTGGTCAAACTAAAAAACCATAAAATTTTTGTGCTTTATATTTATTGTGAATACTTCCCAAAATAAAGTATTGACGAATAATTTTACATCATCACACGTTCCAAATTTGCTTCAATATTCTTATGGGTGACAGAAGAAAATATCTCAATCGGGTGAGAAAACGTGGAAATACCATATAGCCCAAGATATCTCACAAGCCACACTATATGTCAACCCAAGTTGAATATTCCTCTCCAAGAATTCGAAAAGGGACTCTTTAATACCAATAGGCATGAAATGAAAGAAAGAATGAATATTAATACACTTTGATATTGAAACGTAAAAATGGTTGTATTTCTCCAATTGTACCCTACTCATCTGTACTCGATTTATCCATATAGAGAAATTATAAAAAAAGAAATAATATGATGAATCAAAATCAAAAAAGAAAAATAAATGAATTATTATGAATTAACGAATTATTCTAATCGCACATATAAAATATATATCAATTTATTTTATTATTTTATTGTTATTTTTTATAGATTTATTTTATATTATTATTATATATTTATTTTATAATAATAAAATAATAATAATAATATTAATATAAACCCCACCATTGCATATGGATTCTTTTCGGGTATAAAATAAATCTTCTTCTACTTATTCCTAATAAAATAATTTTTTTCGGACTATACATAGAATACCAATATGTGAACTAAAACAATGACCATTGCCCTGAGATAAGCCATTTACTAATGAAAGGGTGACGAGGTCCATACAATCCATACAATATGCTGTTTCTTTTTTTCAATACTGCACTAAAATTATGTTATAAGAATATCATTGATATTAGATAAAAAATAGGTTTTTCCATGGGTTTACCTTGGTATCATGTTCATACTGTCGTATTGAATGATCCTGGTCAGTTTCTTTCTATCCATATCATGCATACAGTTCTGGTAGCTGGTTGGGCTGGTTCGATGGCTCTCTATGAATTAGCAGTTTTTGATCCCTCAGACCCCATTCTTGATCCAATGTGGAGACAAGGTTTGTTTGTTATACCCTTCATGACTCGTAAAGGAATTACCAATTCATGGTCTGGTTGGAGTATCACAGGAGAGACTATCACAAATCCAGGTCTTTTGAGTTATGAAGGCGTGGCCAGGGCACATATAGTATTTTCGGGTTTTTGCTTTTTGGCAGCTATCTGGCATTGGGTATATTGGGATATAGAAATATTTTTTGATGAACGTACATGAAAACCTTCTTTGGATTTGCCCAAGATAATTGGAATTCATTTATTTCTATCAGGGTTGGCTTGCTTTAGTTTTGGTGCATTTCATGTAACCGGCTTGTATGGTCCGGGAATATGGGTTTCTGAACCTTATGGACTAACGGGAAAAATACAACCTATAAATCCATCGTGCGGTGTGGAGGGTTTTGATCCTTTTGATCCAGGGGGAATAGCCTCACATCATATTGCCGCAGGGGCATTGGGAATATTAGCGGGTTTATTCCATCTTAGTGTCTGTCCGCCCCAACATCTGTACAAAGGATTACGTATGGGCAATATTGAAATTTTCCTGTCCAGTAGCATAGCTGCTATATTTATTTCATCTTTTGTTGTTTCTGGAACTATGTGGTATGGTTCAGCAATGACTCCAATCGAATTTTTTGGACCCACTCATTATCAATGGGATCATGGATACTTCCACCTAGAAATATATCGAATAGTTGGTACTGGGTTAGCCAAAAATAAAAGTTTATCGGAAGCTTGGTCTATGATTCCTGAAAAATTATCCTTTTATGATAATATCGGCAATAATCCGGCAAAAGGGGGATTATTCAGAGTGGGGTCAATGGACAGCGGGGACGGAATAGCTGTTGGATGGTTAGGACACCCGATATTTCGAGATAAAGAAGGTTGTGAACTTTTTTTACACCATATGCCTACATTTTTTGAAACATTTCCAGTCATTTTGGTAGATGGGGATGGAATAGTTAGAGCCGATGTTCCATTTAAAAGGGCAGAATTAAAATATAGTGTCGAACAAGTCGGTGTAACTGTTGACTTCTATGGAGGTGAACTCAATGGAGTCAATTATAGTGATCCTACTATTGTTAGAAAATATTCTAGACGTTCTGAATTTGGTGAAATTTTTGAATTAGATCGTGAAACTTTAAAATCCAATGGTGTTTTTCATAGTAGGCCAAGAGGTTGGTAAACTTTTGGACATGCTTCGTTTGCTCTGCTGTTCTTCTTCAGACACATTTGGCATGGTGCTAGAACCTTGTTCAGAGATGTTTTTGCTGGTATTGACCCCGATTTGGATGCTCAAGTGGAATTTGGAACCTTCCAAAAAATTGGAGATCCAACTACAAGATGAGTAGTCTGATATAACATGACTTGAGAATATTTCGCTTCTTTTGATTGGGAGTGTGGAAAGTCGAAATCTACGAGAGAACTCTTTTTATTTGCACTGCCATTATTATGGGATGACTGCTTGTTAGTTATCCGAAAGAGGATCATAAACAGATATGAAGGATATAATTTTTAACTATGATCGAACTATGGAAGCATTGGTTTACACATTCCTTTTAGTCTCAACTCTAGGAATCATTTTTTTGCTATATTTTTTTCGGGAACCGCCTAAAGTTCCAACTAAACTAATTAAAAAAAGATGACATTCAGATGGAATTGAAGTAACGAGCCCCCTGCGGAGGCTATTTACTTCAATTAGTCCCTGTGTTCTTCGAATGGATCTATGAGATTTTGAGAGGGCTTCCCAAAAGCGATATAAAAAGCATACCTAGTAAAACTGAAAAGTAAACTAGATATAAAGATGGGAACTAGGGTAGCTGTTTGCATTGTATAATTTAGAGAATATGATATGATCCTTTTTTTATTTTATGACTGAATGGGATACAAAGTCAACATGCAATGAATAAGACACAAACAAGGAGGATGGATGGCTACAAAAAACGTTGAATATCGCTCATCTGGTCCAAGACGAACTTACATCGGAGATTTATTAAAACCCTTAAATTCAGAATATGGTAAGGTAGCTCCTAGATGGGGAACAACTCCTTTTATGGGTGTTGCAATGGCTCTATTTTCGATATTTCTATCTATTATTTTGGAAATTTATAATTCTTCCGTTTTACTAGATAGAATTTCCATGAATTAGATATCTATATATATATATCCATAATAATTACGAAGGATTACTTTATCAAAACAATGTGAATTGGTTAGGTATTGAAATTTGTCCATTCTATTTTGGTAGTTTGACCGCGGAATTTCTTTGTTTCTGTATTTCTAGAATATGAGTCTGTGACATATTATAATGAATCCTATTTATTAGAGAATAGTTCTTTCATATTTTTCTTCTATCAAAAGTTCTACCTATGTCAGATATTGATTATAGTATTATCTGAAACACGTAATAGGAAATAGAATAGGTCCATAAAAAATAGGTCCATAAAACAAATATTTGAACTATGATTCATACTTATTATTATATCTATCAGCATACGGACTCCAAAAAAAGAATTTTGAAAAAAAGGTCTCTAGATATGGAAGGATTTGTCTTCTTTCAATTCATATATAATGCTTATTTACAATATTTACCAAAATAAAAATCATTATTCTTTGAATAAGTGATGAGCCAATGGTTCTTGCTCAGGGAATCCTTGTTTGGTCTGCTTGGCTTGGATATGGAGATCATCAAGGTGGTTCTAGTATGAATCTATGGTTTCAATCGATTGATAGGGTCTTAATAATATAAATTCATTCATATAATATTAAGATTAGTATTATTTAATGTAAAACCGAATTTTTATCAAAAATAAACAATATTGGGAATAGAGAAAATTCAATAATCTTGTAATGATAAACAACACATACGATGTCTTTGGTTCTGTTCATTCTGAGAGAAGATATACTTGAGAATATTAGAAAATGAGTACATGGTAAAACGTCTTCCCATCCAATAGTGTTGCCATATCATCAAGGAGAGGACCACATCTTCTAACACTAGGTCATGGGTAGTATAGTACTGCTCGTGCTATCTCAGCATCTGAGAACAATATGTTATCAATGCTAGCTCTAGTATCTAGACACACCCGAGTCCGGTCTCTAAAGCATCACAGAAGACAACGTACCCAACGCATTCCTCTATTATCCTCAAGATGGGGGTACTAGTCAGCCTCTACCTTGGATTCTGAATGGATTGCTGGTATCTCTCCGACCACATGAAGGTTTGACCATTCTTCTTCAAGGTTGATAGCGGTCCTAAAACTCTGGAGAATTATGGAACTAATGATCGGTTATGACCAGTGAATCCCAGGAAACTCCATACTTTTGTCACACTCCTGGGTGGCTCCCATGCAATTACCACATCAATCTTCACTGGATCCACTACAATTCCAGCCTTTGAGATGATGTGTTCCAAGATGTGAACCTCTCCTGTCCAAAATTTTATATTCGAGAGCTTACCAAAAATATGTTTCTCTCAGAGTGTGTCCAGTTCTACCTGCAAATGGTTGGCATGCTCCTCCTTAGTAGTCGAGTAGATCAAAATGTCATCAATAAAGACTAAACAAAGCGATCGAGGTATGGATGGAAGATCCTATTAATGAGTCCCATGAACACTGTTGGAGCATTGGTTATGCTGAAAGGCATAACCAATAACTTGTAGTGGTCGTACAAAAATATGAAAGTCGTCTTCTGCACATCCTTGTCTTGAACTCTAAGTTGGTGATAGATTAATCTAAGGTCTATCTATGAAAACCACCATGATCCCTTCAGCTGATCAAAGATGTCATAAATCCTCGGGATCGGTTAATTTTTCTTTACAGTCACATAGTTCAGGCTACAATAGTGGAAATACAGCCTTAATCTCCTATTTACCTTCGTGGCGAACGGAATCGGGGCTGCATAGGGAGAAACACTTGGGTGGATGAATCCCTTCCCCTGTAAGTGCTTTAGTTGTACCTATTGATCACAAAGCTCCAAAGGAGCCATCTTATATGTGGGTGTCGATATCAGTGTCGTCCCAGCATACATGTCATTGTAAATTTCCGCCTCTCTATGAGGAGGCAGTCCTAGAATATCATCAGGGAAAACATCCGTGTATAGGTCCACCACTATAGGATTGCTCAGACTCTCCACATCAACTTCTTTGAGGGTAAGTCATGCCAACTGATGATTGATTGGTTTCACCCTCCTCTATGTAAATGTATCATGTGCTACAAAGTCTCCTTTCTCACATGTGAAGGTAAACCTGGTCCTATCTGGGTGGACACACCAAACATTGAGCCTAATACATCCAATCTAAGTATGGACGTTTTATAACCAGTCCATACCCAAGATGACACCGTAAGGCCTTGACGTCGCAACTAAGAGATCCCAAACAATGCTCTCACCTCCTTGACTAATCTCACACATCCACCACCAGTGCGTAATTGTCGATTGTGATCTAGTAGGAGTCTCTAGCCACAAGGATCAAGCCAACTGCTTCGTCGGAATCTCTGATCTCTGAACGAGGGCAGCGACAATGAAAGAGTGACTGGAACCTTAGTCTATAAGAACTGCAAATATGGTGGAGTAGACATAGATCGTAACTTGAATAATATCTAGGGAACCATGATCATATGCCTCATCTACCTGGAGCTGAGCTCTCGCATGTCCACCTGCTCCCAGCGATCCAGGTGGACCTCCAGGTGTTGGTGGTGGTAACAACTCGAAACATCTTCCACCGCCAGCTACACAGCTAGCTCCTCTACCATGACTACCTACTCCCTATGGACCGCCATGTTCGAATCTTTTTCTATGCATGGGTGGTCCTTCAACCATCTGCAGATCATCTGAATAGCGGGTCGGTCAGTCACAAACCATGTGACCTTTCCCGCCACATGTGTAACACTGCCCACTCATTGCAGGTCTTTATTCACTCTGAGTGCCCCACACTACCGATCTTGAGTCATGCGATCATCCACCTAAGGGTCTTTTACTATTGGACATCTGTGACATATGTCTAATTCCAGATGCTGATGACTCCACTGCATAATGACTATTGGTGGGTGTCACTACTGGAGACTACTCACCAAAGAAACTCTTCACTGAGAGGGCTTGCTCCGACACCCCCTCCTGCGTTGGGATGCTGAGGGAGATCATCAAAGCCCATATATCTCTTCTGAGCCCCTGATTGAAGGTCGAAAACATGAAGAAGCGTCATGTACCATATCTATGGAGTTGCGCGGGTGGTTAGTGAACCTCACTGAGGACTGTTCCACTGTCATGCTGCACTAATATAGATGAAGTATCTCCTGTATGCGGACCATGTGAAGAGTTGCTGGAACAAAATCTACCTGGAACATGCTCTTGAAGTTTTCCTAGAGAAGCAGCATCTCATCGTGATCCTAGAGAATCATGCTCTCACATCTTCTCGTTTCTTCCTCATAAAGGCTGGAAACAAGAATCGCCATGAAATTAGATGGTTCCCTACCAGTCAGAAAACTCTCACCATTGCCTCTAGCCAATACTTAGTGTCATGTTAGTCCTTCTCTCCACTGAAATGCGGTGGCCTCGGGCACATGAACTCATGAAACACGCTCATGTGGCATGCATCATCGGCTACATGGGATGGTGGCAATGGTGGCCCAACTGGAATTAGTACCACTAGTGCCTCCACTGGAAAAGGTCCCTGAACCGAGGCCTCGTCACTCAGTGGGCTGTATGTGCATTCAAATCTCGTTACTCTAGCTGGTCATCCATGTGGAGTAATCCTAAAAGAAACAGATTTGACATGGTCAAAACAATATACCTGGTGAGCTGACCTGGTTGAACTGACATAAAGAAAACATTTGGAAACACACACGCAATTAGTGTTTTCGTGCACTGAGTCGTAAATCATAAATCAGGGTCCTGGTGTATGGATATGTCGGTCGCCGCACCAATACTACACTCCCTGAACTGAGAACCACACTTTGTACCCTTAACATTAATGCTTCAATGAAAAGAAAGATCAGAGTCCTATGTTCTGAAGTAAAACTGACTCTCATGATACTAATTTTCCACGAACTGTCCCATTGGGCCCATGCCATGACTACCCCAAGCCCGCCTTCCATAGGAATGGGATGGAGACTAGTACGAAAAGCATAAATCACCAAACTGGGAAGGAATTGACTTCAAAAAATGAAAACTCACACAACAGATTATGAGTAGGAATAAAAAAACTATGTAAAACTGTATACAAATTGTGCTAAAAGTAGAGGGTCGGAATACAAGCCCAATAGTAAAGTAACAGTACAACAGAAAAACATGTAAAACAAAAGAAAGGTAAAATAGCTACGGGATCTTCCTCTTGAATTCCTACCTGATCGGTAGGTACAACTGGCCTCTACAACACTCCATGTCTATCTGTCTCCTCCATTTACCATCACGATGTGTGGTCCACCTCTGACTACCGTCTAGTCCTCGTACACCCATCCTCAGTCCATGCTCCCCACCGTGGGTCTGCTGCTCTCACAAAGAGGCTCTCCCCCTCATAGCCTACTGAGGTACTCCTCTTGTCGAGTATCACGGGTCTGCTGCGCTCACACAGAGGTGCTCCCCACTGTGGGTCTGTCGCAAAACCAAGGTGTTTCCCACTAGGCTAGTAAAATCACTGCAAGTAGGAGCAGTTAGCAGATTTAGGTCTCAACTAGCTACAAGGTCAACACACTATGTTTTCTAATCTCCAAGTGGATCTGATTCATGATCTAGAAATCCAAACTCCAGCTATCACGAAGTCCCACGTATAAGTATCATAAAAGTTTTCCTTGTCATAGAGGTCTCAACGCAATAGACGACGCGTCAATCAGACGCCCATTCTGTGAGTTATTAGCATTTTAGTCCCAGGCGACCAGATGGATTTGTGCATGATCCAACCTAATAGTATCTCAATTTTATGCCGAACTCCAGTGGGGTATACTCAATGGGATCGTCACGTTCATAGAATACTAGCACCGCTGACATTTCTTCAATGGTCGTCTGATGCCAATGATAAGGCCAAAAGAAAGTAAAGGGTCCGGAGTGGGTCGAGCCCTGTCCTACCTCGTCGGACTGACTCTCCCCAACCTAGTCTGGGCCGACCCCGTCTGGGTCGACCCAGTCAGTCCTGTTGGGTCTAGCTCGGCCCATTGGATGGGCCACCCTATTAGGTCGGACCAAGCCCACTGGGCCTCGCCAATCAGGCCGCGAGGTCGTTTCAGCCAGGAATGTCACGATGGCGCCGCCAGGCCTGGAGGGATTGTCCTCACTGGTTCCACTACAGTGCCCCAAGGGGGGCCACGGGCTAGCTTTGGAGGTTGGACTGCCACGAGGCGGCTTGACTAGGCACAGCCAGGTGGGCTTGCAACTGTGCAGGGCGGAAGGCAGGCTAGCAGGCGGCGGGGCAGGGCACGACCAGGAAGGGAGGCAGCCGAGCAGGGAACCAGGCGGGCCAGTGGGTGGCCAGGAAGGGCTCCGGGTAGTCCGATGGGTGGCCAGGCATTGCTCTGGGCATGCCGACCGGCGGCCGGGCAGGGCGTAACCTAGTCGGCAGGAGGCTAGGAGGCCAGGAGGCTGTGCCGGCACAGTTTAGGATGGTGCGATTCGGCGCGGCTCGGGCCAGTGCGGGCGGGCGAGGTTCGGTCAGGGCACGCGAGAGGGCGGCAGTGGTGCGTCCGTGTGTGAGAGACATCGGTGGTGGTTCGGCTAATGGAGCTTTCTCAGTTGGGGCACTAGAACACCGTAGGGGAGGCTCGGTTCGCTGAGGCCACGTGAAGCGCAGCCTTTTCCTGTGCCTTCACCACCATCGACGTCGCTTCATCACCATGCCGATAAACAACCCATACAAGAACGACGGAGGGGTCGGGCCATGTTGGGTTGGCCCGCACCATCCACCTTTATGGTGGTTACACATGGATCATCAAAGAGTAAGAAGGATGAACAATAATTATTTTACAACAACGCAATGATTCCTTTCCAATTCGAATAAGAGAAAGAGAAAAGGAAAGTTACAGAAAATAAATCCCCTATATTTGGTTGTATGTCATCAATGTTGTAGTCATGGGAAGAAGATGAAGGAGTTCATCATTCTTTACTTCCACCACACACTCCCATTCCCGATCTACAATGGCTCATTGACAACGATGCAGAGGGTGGGTCGGTTGAAGATTCCCCACATTGGTAGAATTGGAGGGAGGAAGTCGAAGAAGGTCATCGTTCTTCGTTAGCGGGGCGTTCTTCGTTGGATGAACTCTTCTACCAAGATCTTCTCTTCCCAACCTCCACCAAATGAGAAATGACATGAAAAAATAATAATATATTGAGTTTGTCTATTATTTATTTGCTGACACAAAAATAAAATTGGTTAATTAAAAACGTGACTCCCCTAATTAATTCACGGGTGATAGCACAAATTAATTTGGGGAGTTTACAAAAATTAATTAAATGGGAGGTCAAGAATCTCTCACTCAATAATGAGGTAGAGTAGAGAGGTTTTACACTCCTCCATCTATAGGGGGTTTATCCCCATGTGGACCCCACGACGTAACCTCTCGCGGGATTTTAGGTTCAGGTGGGCCCCGACACCATAACCTCTCATGGGAGGTTAAGTTGTGGTATACCCAAAATCAACTTCCATGAGGAGGTTTTAACCACCCAAAAACCAAATGGAGGCTCAAATAATAATAACCTGAACCTCACTTTATTTTATTATTCTCCAAAAAAACCCAAAAACTATCTTTTAAACTCAACCCGTTGTTGTCGATGTGAAAGCCTCCATAAGTTAATACCGGTGCTGCGAGTTCAACGGTGCCCTCATATTTCAATTCTGTGCAGCGGTTCAAAATTTATAAAAAAATTCTTGTATGTTTAATAAAATAACCTTATAAAATTTTTATAAATTGATTATGGGAACATTGGGCATCGGAATCACACGCTTTCATTTTTCGCCTACTCATAAAATTCCCATGTATTTAAAAAAAATCAACGGAATTTCTGGGACTTTACCTATTTGGGGAGAATATTAAAATATATATGAATAAAAAATCATAAATTATATATTCACAAATAAAAAGATTTATTTGAGCCAATGAATATGTTTATTTCTGATCAAAGACTATGACATCTCAATCCATTAACACCCTGTGAATAAAAACATGGTGGAAAATTCTATATGTATAAAGGACGTTGAGATTTAATCATTGATGATAATTTACAAGGATCCAATCTTCTTATTTTTGATGAAGACTGAAATGGGAATCATAATGAAGATAACATCATCAGTCCATTCACAAATTATTTCTCAACCATCTCTTTTGGAAAGGATAAAAGATTCTAAGAAGGATGATGTGGGAATTTTGAAGAAAGTAGAATCTATCAGAAAATGGAAATACTCAGATCATAATGTTAATGAAGAATGAATTTTGAGATATCAGTCAATATTATGTTTTCAATCAAATCCAGATTTAAATAATTTTCTTTTGGATGATTAACATAGTTCGAATTTACCCATTAACTCAAGAAACACAAAGATGTATCAAGAAATCTGAGAGCATTATTGGTTGGGTAACATAAAGAAGGAAATTGATGATTATACATCAATTTTACTTTTATTTTAGAAAGTGAAGGTGTGGAGGTATATGTCTAAAGGGATGATGCAATCATCACCCATACCAATATTTTAATAAGAGAACACCACCATGGACATTGATACCAGAATTCTTAAAAAATCTAAAAGAACAAAATGATATCTGTGATGTATTGGATCATCTTACAAAGACTGCACACTTAATTAAAATTCAAGAGGATTTCTCATTTGATCAACTGGCTAATATATACATTAGATAAGTAATAAGGATGTTTGGATTACCACTATCTATTATATCATATCGAGATATAAGATTCACCTATATGTTCTAGAATAATAACCAAATTTCGTTGAATACTAAGTCGAAATTTAGTACGGCTTAGCATCCTCAAACTAATGGTCAATCTGAGCAGAATATCCAAACACAAAATGACATATTGAGAGAATGTTCAATGGAAATCATAGGATTATGAGATCAACATCTTCCTCTAGATGAGTTATCTTACAACATAATTTTCCACTCAAGAATCCAAATGGATTATTATGAATCACATTATAGGAAGAGGTGAAGAACAGCAACATTTGGGATAAATATCTGGAGAAAAAAATTATAGGTAGTGAAATGGTAGATGAAATGGTAGAGAATGTTATGATTTTCCAACTTTACATTAAAGCTAATCAAAGTCCACAAAAGAGATATTTTGAGAATCATCAATGATATCTATTATTTGATGATGGAGAGTTAGAATTCATCTTAATATCACCATGGAATAGTGTTATGGGATTTGGGAAGAATTGATTTCCTAGTCCAAGGTAAATCAGTCTTTTTGTGATCCTTGATTGCATTGGTGTAGTGGCATATCGACTATCACTCCTACCTAACCACTATCAAGTTCAAGATGTATTCCATGTTTCACTCTTGAGGAAGAACATACCTAAACTATCATATATATTGAATGTAACGGTTGTACCATTGGATAATGAACTCTCCTATGAAGAGAAGCCAGTGAATATCATAGACTGTAGTGAAAAAGTTCAACGAAATAAGTTGATTTCCTTCATCAAGGTGTTGAGGTGAAACAACAAGTTTGACGAAGTAACATGGGAACCGTTAAAAATTATGAGGTAGAGTTGCCTTAATCTATTTTAGTGCAGGGAAATGAAATTTTGAGGGAACAATTAATAAGGGGAATGTTGTAATGACCCAATATTTTATAAAAAAAATTCGATTTCATTATATGTCTTATAATAAATACATGAAATATTTATTATTATTAATATTTTTATTTGGATTAAATGACCATTAAGTATCCTTAATGATGATAATATAGCCTTTGAAGAGTGATCACATGATTGATTTAAATTTAAGGTTTTTTTAAAAAAATCCTTTTGACATAGACAATGAAGAGGATGACTTATTCCTATAGTCTCAGGTCATAAAAATCCCATTTTAGAAATCTCCATAAATGTATAGCATCACAGTTATTATCTCTTGACCAAGGCCAAGTAGAGCTTTAACTAATTAAGCTTCAATGGATGTTCCTACAGGAGAAGATCAAGTTAATATATATTACTATCTATGTGATGTTATCCATGATTCCCAAGAGTCTTTCTCCCATGCACACCTTATCATTATGTTATACATAGTTATTATTAAGGATTATGTAATTAGAAATTTGTTACATGTTTTGTAATCTCTATTTACAAATATAATCTTTATTCAACAAATTCATTTATGAAAAATAGATTTTTTTTAAATGTGATGAATTTGATAAATTTTATTTTTGTGTAAAAATGGTATGTTTGAGAAATATATACATATATTAAACTATGGTTTTTATTATTAATATTATAAAAGAATTCATAAAAAGGATTATTATATCAGTTCATTATTTTTATGTGTTTAGCTAATCCGTTAGATAAGAGTTATATTATTTAAATGATAAAATTAAAAATGTATTTTGGAAATAATTTAATTTAATGAATTAAGGAAATTTTAAATTTTTTAATATTTTTAAATAATATTACTTTAAAATTAAATTTATGAATAACAAATGAGTATATAATTGTTTTGAAGCCAAATTAAATCTCTGTTATGGCTTAAAAACAGTTTTTGTCAAAAAAGATAAATATTAGAAAATGCTAGTTTTAATTTTAAATGTGAAAAGTAAAATATTTAAAAATTTATTTAGATAAAATGAGAGTAATTATTGGAATAAGGAAACTGAATTTATCCAATGGTAAATGTTTCATAATTTTCTAAGATGGTGGAATTTTTGTGTATAAAATTAAAAATCGTATAAATAAAAAAATGTGTTTTATGAGATTATAATGACATGAAAATGATTTAATAAATATATAATAATTAATCTTGGCCAAATATATGTTTTCCCATCAATGTAATATGATTTTATATTTGTTTAAATTATTTTATAAATCCTTATTGAATCTTCCAAAATGTATAATATATTTATTATTTTAAATTCATTTCTTTAATAAGGTGACTCAACTATAGATAAAAAAGATCATATTTAAATATTTGTGGAGATTTGACTTATAATATAATTTTTACACTACAATTAGAAAACAAACCGTTGGAATACATTATGTAATTATTTTTGGTTTGGATTATTTAATTATATAATTTCCAAAACCTAGGTGTGTGAAATATTAACGATTTCCCCTCGCATTTTCAATATAAACCCACCCAGTTTCCCACTTACATTCACTAAAAATAATTTTAAAACGTCTATACTCTTCCCTCTACTCTATAATCATTCGATGGTTCCCCAAGATCTCAAGAAGCCCCTTTTCAAGCCCTTGAAGTCACACACTCAAGCAATGGATTCCATCCTATCTCATTTTTTATCCCAGTTTCTTTATATGTAATATCATTTGACATTCATTTATAAATTGTGGGCATGATTTTACACCTCCCCCATACTTCCCTAATTATTATTGAATGATGAGATACAACATTACTTGAAATTAATGGCTTCAATGTATACCAGTTACTACATAATATTTTCTTAAGAGATTTCTCTCTTCTTATTTCCATTCAAGTATATATCCCATATTATGCATGTTAATTCATTTTCATATGTTTGGATATTTTGTTCCACGATTCCCTTACTGTATATATCATGTATAAATGATGTGATACCTCTTTCTCACTCATCACCCTCAATTATTAATTTCCATTTGACAACATTATCGTGCCGAAACTGTACCATGATTTTACAAGGAATAATCATCAATTAGTGAATACCATATCCATTTCTCTAACATGGGTATTAACATTTATTCAAATATTGAATGATAATTAAAATTATTTATTCCAAATTTCTTATTCATTGAAGAACTATTGATGTGGAATGATTCTATGTCCTATGATATATGTGGCACACTTATGCAAAAAATGAAATATTAATAATGGATGTTCCCTGATAGTGATTAAATTCATTGGGTAATATTTATTATCATGGTATACCATGTAAAATGAGGGTTTACACATGTTAATCAATGTGAAATGAGGTTTTAAGCATGATAATACATGTGCAATGGGGTTTTACTCATGCTAATGCATGTTCAATTAGTGTTTACTCATTCTAATCCATGTTCAATTAGCCTTCTCTCATGCTAATATAATTTTTTAAATGGTTTCCCCATTTTATTGTTATGATAACCATTCTATATCTTGGCTTTACATTAATGTTTCTATTATTCTCAATTGATATACCTATTACCTAACATGTATTGTATTCTTCTTATTATGCCTTTTTTATTCCCTTGAGAGGATTTATAGATCACACATTTTTTTATGTATATGCTAAGGTTAACCCATGCGAAGTAGTATGAAGGAATGAGTAGGTCATGTCAATGTATGTTGAAATAAATTTGTTGTATTTCATTTTTTACGTTTTTCTGTAATGTTTATAGTTTCCCAAGACATTAGTCCTCTTGATCCATGGAGTTATCTTAAGTACATGTTTTTGTAATAAACCACATTTAGGTGTTTATATAAGAGAAGGGTCATTATAAATAGTATTATGAAAACTCTATTACTTAAATATAATAGATAAAAAAATTTATTTTTTCATGTGTGAAAATAATCACAATACATTTTCTATCCTATACATTTAATAATTAATCATGATTTATACATTTTAATGTTTGATGTATCAAATTTAGATAATTATTAAGATCAAAAAATAAAATTTTATAAATCAGTATTCCTCAATTATGATAGATATTATTTATGATAATTTTTTAATAATATATTGTTTATGAGGATTATTAACAATATAGTTTAGGTTTTATTTATTGTTAAGAAGTTCATAATAATCCCATAATGATGTAATAAATAATTAATCACTTTCAACGACCTATAATTTTTTTATTTAATAAATATCATGTATTTTAACTGTCTTTTATGAATTTACAAACACATAATTTACTTTAAAATTAGAAAAATGAAACATTGACTTTAAAAATGTTATTTTGAAGAAATATTTTCTTATCCTTGAAAAAATAAGAAATATAAAATGATGGTCAGATATTGTGAATTAGAAAATGGAAAATATTGTCCCTTGTGTCTAATACGATGGGACACCCATTGTTTTTTATTTTCCACTTCCTATATTTCCAAGACACATTCTAGTAAATTAATAAACAAATACAATACTTCTTCTACAAATACACGAACATTTCTTCATTTCCCTTAACTCCAAATTATTCATATATTAATCATTTGTAGTTCAATATCCAAAGTGATCCTAAAATGATTCCATCAATACCCCATGGTCCCATCACACATGTTTTAGGAGTTACATTTCAAGGTAAGGTAATTATAATTATTTGCACTATGTTTAAAGAAAGTCTTTTTGTATATGTATTCTGAATATCATGGATAATCTATATCACATCATTTTTATTCGATAAATTACTATCAAATTATTTTTTATCAATGGGATACCCCTATCGACTATTTTTTAATCCTTTTCTAACACCATGTTTTATACAACTTATGTTGTTGAATTAAATTCTCAACATTTCATTCTTATCCTCTAGAAATTACCTCCTATATTATTTTTTCCAATACTCAAACAACTATTATTTAGATGGGTATTTAGAAATATATTAAAATTATTTATTTTATTCTGGAATTTTTATACGTAAAACCAATATTCCTATTTTTTGGGTTAAAACTGACATAATAATATTTTCATCAAAAACATTTTTTAAAAGTCATTCTTTGGATACGAAATCTCTATCTTTTATTCACCAAAATTTATTAAAAAATGTTTTATTATGATATATGTGTATAAAATTATTTAGTACATATTTATGGAACACCATTATAGTTATCCAATGAATTTTGTAATGAAATTATTCTCGATAGATAACATGTTTAATGATACCACAGTGAATAACATTGGTTATTATTATGACACATAAGTGGAAAAACTTGGTGATATGATTATGAATTTTTTATTTAAATGTACTATCCACATTTATTTTTTATCCATCATGATATAATTCTTTTTATATTACTTTTTATCACAACCTTTTGTTATGATTGATGTTCTTATTGATATTCATCAAGATCTCAAGTAAACTATCTCACTAATATTCCATTATAAGGACTTATGATCACCCATTCCAATGATTTATTTCCCTGGGACTTGAAATTTAATAAATATATGTAGGATGAACCTTTTAATATTACTTATATATAGATTAGAATAATATTATATGTTTTCATGTATTATGTACCCTTTTCCATGAAACTAAACCTAAATTATCCTCAATTTGTACAATGTAATGAAATTTTATGTAATAAATAATTGAGATATCACCATTAGTATTATAGTATATTTTTGTCATTTAATGAAATTATAATGCTAAAATATTTGGAGAGACCTTAGGGAAATGATAAAATATAAGAAAAAATCTATTATTTTATTAAATTATTATGATCGTGGTTTAAAATGAATAAAATCTCTATCAGGATTCAAGCAATTTGATGTGGTGCAGGCACATATTTATCTAGTGATGAAACACTGAAACAGTACTTTGAGAATGGATTTAATGAGAATTGGTTCATGACAATGATATTTGTAGTATTAATATTTTGACAGTGCAATGGGATATGTTTGGTTAATCATAATATTTTTATGAAACATTTTTAAGGATTTATAGAGAATGTAATTTTTGATAAATAATAATATTTTTAGAAAATATGTTTGACGATATAAAAAATTATTTAAAATTATATGATTATAAAAGGAATCATGTTTCTCAGAATGGTTTTATAAATTTATAAAATATTGGTAAAGAGGAGGAACTGTGTAAATGATGATCACAATAGACCATGCGTTGATGGAGTTTTGATAGAATCTATAATAGAAACAATCGTGATAATGGTGAATGAACTGAGTTGAGTTATAAATAAAAACATGAATCAATCCAAGATACTAGATTGAACTCGAAGGGGAAAACTTTTTTTGGGTTATTTACGCACCAATTCCCACCATCTTATACAAAATCTATTGACCCATATATTGTCAAAAAATTGATAATCTCTATAGAAAAGATATTTTATATACATTCTAGATCAGAATAATAAAAATTTACACTATATGTGTTCCATTTAGAGTGACAAGATGATCAGTGGTGGATGATGATTAAAAAAATGAATCCAAGAAGGGTGGATGAATCTATGGAGTAAGAATAGTTTTAACGTAAACCTCATAAAAAAACTACATAGTTCAAAGAGAAGGTAAATTTATAATTAATTACTAATGATGATGTCGAAGAAAAATGAACTTGTGGTATGATAAGTGATGAACATTACATGACTCCATCATTACACACATATTTTTTTTAGATCCTAATAGAAAGTTTTATTGATTCTTTGATGGACTAAAACAAGATCAATGACAAAATATATCTAATTTAGGATATGATAGATACAAAAAGATAATGTTATTATGGTTGATATAGAGTTTAGAGAGATACAATGGTCCAATATATTGAATAGGAAGAAGATATATAGGGATCCAAGAATGGGACGGAATATTGATCATGGGATAGAAGGAAATCATGTGAAACTTCCTATGTGATATGAATGTGGGAAGAAAAATCTCAGGAACTCCTTTAGCAGGAGTAGGAAATGACAAAATGGTAAAGATATGAACATTTTTCTTGGAACTATTTAAGTAAGGGTAATCCCCATCTTTTAAACATTAATGAAAAAGGGAATATGGTGATTACCCAACATGAAGTCCACATCTACATGTGTGGACAAAATCATTACTTTACCAATAATTTTTCATATCAGAAGGTATTAGAGGGAAATAAATATAAACCATGGAATAGGTCAATATATGAAATATTTTATTTTTATAAAACAATGGTTAATGTAAAATCTCCAAATGAGGTGTTGGTAAGTGGACTCATTATTCTATAAATTCTAGCGAGTATATTATTTGATTCTGGTTCTACTCATTTCATAATATCCTCTAAATTTGAAAAGAATTAAGAAAAATCTCTCTACATCTAGAATTATAGTTTTCATTAATTACACCTATATAGATTTTCAGTTATTCCTTTGTATATAGAAACTCTTGTATTTTCTTTAGAAATAATGGGTTAATAGAAATTCTAGTAGTCATTTATATGATGGAATATGACACAATACAAGTTCTGGAATGAAACTTAAATTATAATGATAATATCAAATGTTGAAGTTATAAAATTTCAGAATGCATGAATGGAAAACAAAAAATTATCATCAAAGGAGAGATATATCTACCTCAGTATTTTCTAGAAGCACCTCCCACAACCATAATTATAAAAATTATCAAATAATATGTATTTGTTAATGGATATAAATGAATAGATATTGTCCCTGTCATTTCAGGAATAAATTAATGTATTTACTGGGGAACTTTCTAGACGACACCAAGAATGAAGTATAGAGTTCAACATTGAACCCATGTTTTCATCGAATGAGATATCAAATACCCAATATAGAATGAAAATTGTTGTGCTACATTAAATAATGAAACACCATCAAGATATTTAGGATAAGGTTTTTACCTCTCCATCTGTGTCTCGGTGGGTATAAAGTACACTATTTTTCAAGTATAAGGATGTATCAATGTAGTTATGCATTGATTATATAGAGCTTACTAGGATCATAGTGAAGAATAATTACCCTCTTCCATGAATTGATTATTTGTTTTAATAGATTCATGGAGTTCAATTATTCTACATGTTTGATCATTGATATGGTAATCATCATTTGATTTTGTTGTAATAAAATATTTAGAAGACTGCGTTCTAATCATGATATGTAAATTATCACTTCAGATTAAGTAATGAAAATGCAATATTTTTGGATTTTATGAACAATGTATTTAATGAATGTCTAGATAAAATTTTAGTACATTTTATTTATGATAGTTATAAATAGTATAAATTTATAAAGGATCATTATGATCATATATGGTTTACATTGCGAACTATGAGGTAGGGGAGGCTATTTGGAATGTTGAAAAACTATGAATTCTGGTTAAAATAAGTTCCTTTCTCAGGGGAAATTGTAACCAGTTAAATAATATCACTTGACAAAGCTATGACATAGTTTATGAAGGAGTGGAATCATCCTAAAATAGTAACATAGATTTATTATTTTCGTGGTTTAGTAGAATATTATAGGTATTTTTTGAAAAATTATTCAGGACATTCTAATCCACTAACCATTTGAACTCAATAACGGGCCATGTTCATCTCGATTAATGACTATGGATCTAGATTCAAATAGATGAAGAAGTGACCTTTAAATAAACCGATATTAACTCTGCCCTCTATTATAGAATGATTTTTAATTACAAGCTATGAGTATATGATTGGTATTTATTTTGTCCTTAGGATAAATGAAAAGATTATTGCTTCTTCATCTCAATAATTAATGCCTTAGGAGTAGAGTATTTCTATGCATGATAGGGAGATATCATCAGTTATTTCTTCTACGAAAAAATAAAGGTACTCTAATTATGTGGATAAATGTTATATATACATTGACCATTAATGTATAACATATATTTTAATGAAAATATAATTGAACGTGAGACATAGGATATGGTTGGAACTTCTAAAATACTATGATTGTTCAATTATTTATTATATCAGAAGATAAAGTTAGTTCATTGAGGCATTAAATTGGAAGGAACATATTTTTAATGATATGAAGAGGATTATAAGTGATCCTTTTTCAAAGACCTAGAAAAGATGGAAATGGGAATCATATGTGAATATTAATCATCAAACCTATCCCAAATTAATTCGTAACCCCCATTACTAGTGACAATCAAGATTGGATAAACAGAAGATCCAATATTATAGAATAATATAGTTTATTTTAAAAATGGAAATTTAACGACAAAAAATATTGATAAACAAGGTTTACTAGTTTTTTAATATAGAAATGTGTTACATATATTCCAAAAATAATGATTACGATGATTGATGTCGATTGTAGATTTGCAAAATTTGTACACTATGGATGAAAAAAAATGCATAGGTAACAACATGATAATTAATATAGGGATAGCATGAAAAGGTAGATTTTTTATTACAATAAATGGTGTCTAGTATTTTAGCAGGTTAATGAGATGAAACACATTCCAAAAGGGGTTTAGAAATCAGTAACCATACCGACATGGAAGTGGGGAAATATCACAATGGACCATATCACTTATCTCCTAAGAAAATACAATTAAAACAATAGGGTAAGTGTTATTATGGATTATCTCACCAAGACATCCCATTTCATCACAATTTTGGACAATTTTTCTCAAGACCAAATTTCCATTATTTACGTAACGGAAGTTGTGATATTTCATGGGTTTTCACATTCTATCATTTTTGATTGCTATCTAAGCATTAGATAAAAATTATAAAAAATTATAAAAAATTATATGAATAATAAATTGAATATTTGTATGGCCTACCAGTATAAAACTAATGGAAAATCAAAAAGGACTATTCATACACTTAACAGTATAGAGAGAAATCCGTCAATATAATTTATATTTTTTTATTACCAATATCTCCAATTATTTCAGTTATCATACAAACAAATATTACATTTGAGTATTCAATTGGATTCTAATGAAGATCTATATTAGAAGCGATGTTGAAATCCCACCTCTAGGGATGAATTTGGTGAGAAAAATATTATTGGGGTTGAATATATTCATGAGATGATTACTATAGTTCATTCAATCCGTCAACGCATTATGGAAGCTCGGATTTAGAAGATGATAAATGATAAAAATCATTGAAGAAACTATGAATATAATATTGGAAACAATCTTATCCTTTTAATATCACCTTTTATGAGATTCAATATGTTTAAGGAGAAATAGAGGCGTAGCCCCTGGTACATTGGCCCGTATAAAATCATTGATCACCCGGGTGCATTATTCCATCGACATTCACTTCCACCAAAAAATAGCTCATATTCATAATGTATTCCATGTATCTCTCTTGAGGAAGTACATAATCTATGATTCACATGTATTAAATATGATGGTGGTATTCCATGTATATCTACTAAGGATGTATATACTCAATAAAATACATCCCACCACGTCATAGTGTTGTGGGGTAGACATAAAGATGAAGGATCAGGATATAAACCAAAAAAGACAATGAGGCAAAAGTACCCAATATATTTATCAACTGATAGAATGAGTTAAAATTTTGGGGATGAAATTTATTAAGGGAGAAGAATTTAACAAAATATACAGTTTAAATTAAGAATTTTCGGAAATTTGTTTAATAAATTATTTTATACACAAAAAACCATGTTTCATTTATAATGAAGTGAATGTAATTTGAAATGTGACCATCATTTTTTGATTTTTATATTACTATTTTCTAATATATCCATTGTAAACTATAAAATTTGACACAATTTTTATGGTATAATTTTTGTTTACAAGTAGACATGAAAAAAATAGTTAACACAGAATTGAGAATCGATGGCCCCAACCAGTAGATCGTTGTCTTATGAGACCCATTTGGCATAACAAGGGATAGAGGTAGAAATATTATTTTTCTATATTTAATAGTTATTTTTCTAGCTTCAACATGTGAATACTAAACAAATCTCCAATTAAATAATTTCATGGTACTATAAATTACAACTCAGGGGATCTAAGCTGATCAACCCCAGAAATCTATAACCAACTCACACATTACCTTATGACATATATGGTTATTATGCAAGTTTATTTTTAAAGTCACTAGTTATCTAATGTGTAATTACATTGTATAAATATTAATATTATTCTATCAATTATATTTTAACAATAGTGTTTCCTAATAAAATTGTAATGGGGTTTGATAAATCTACTTTTCATAACAAAGATTTTAAATTTTATAAAAGCTTTTAATATTTAAAATAAACAACTATATTATCAATAATAATTATATTAAGGAAGTATTATTGTAAAAACAATAATATATAAATATACATGATTAAAAAGTAATTTTTTTCATCTATTAGAATTTTTATTATACATTTCAATATAGTGTCTTATTAAAAAATAAGGATTTTTATATTTTGATGTTTCAATTTTCATATTTATAGAATTATTCTAATTAAATAAATATAATTTTTAAAATTACAAATTCAAGATTATGTTTTGGTTAATTTATGAGAATTTATTAAAATATTTTCCCTTTTTCTTGAATAGTACAAATACAGTTTGATTTTTCTGGTATGTTTAATGAGTTCAAAATTATCACATAATGAAGTAATTACTGATTAAAATTGTAAAATACCTAATATATGATATTTTATTTATATAATTTATTGTATTTTGTTATTAAATTTTTAAATATACATTTTACTTTCTAAATCCTAAAATTGAATCATTAAATTTAATTATTATTTTGAAAAAGCATTACTTTTCTATTCCAAAATAAGTAATATAGAATGTTTATAGACCCTCTGGATTACAAAAAAATAAAATAAATCACATATTTTCTATACTATGGGAAAATAACTTGTCCAATACCATTGTTTTTAATTTTATACAACCTATGACTCCATGATATATATTTGTAAATTTATTAACAAATACCCTAATTTTTCAATAAATACCCACTCATTTATTAATTAAATTAACCTCAAACTCATCATCCACGAATAAATAATATTTATAACTACATAAGAGTCTTACAAATGTTTCCTAGTTCCCCCATGGTCCCAACCCTCATGTTTTAGGAGTTACATTTCAAGGAATGGGAATTACCATTATATAAACTACATTTCAAGAACCTATTTCGTATATGTATTATGAGTTTCATGGAATCTCTACAGTATTTTCATTTTTTAAATCCATATATTTGAAATTATGTTTTGTAAATGGGATTCTTATGGACCCTTTTTTACCCATTTATAAAACTAGGTTTTAAACCTTTCATGTTGTCTAGTTTACATATATAACTTTCTATACTTTCTTTTTGAAATTCCTAATTTTTTTATTTTTCTAATAAAAAAACCCATTATTTTTAGGGGTATTAAAAATTATATAAAAATTATTTATTTTATTATTTACTAATATACATAAATAATTCATTCATTTTCTATGGTTTAAAAGGAAATAATAATCTTGTCTTCCTGAACTTTTTTTTAATCTCAGTGATTTTGATACAAAACTCATTTATTTTATTCCCCATGGGTTATCAAGGAAATTTATTAGTTTGAGCTATGTGAATAAAAATAATTTATACATATGTAGGTTGAACCCTAATAGATATTTAACGCACTAGTTAAATAAATTAATCTCTAGAGATGGCATATTTTTGGATACGTTGGTGATGACCTTGGTTGTTTTGACAGCACCTCGGTGGAAAACATTGGTGATATGATTATTAATATCTCATTTAAATCATTTATCCACATTTATATTTTATGGATCATTTTTGTAATATTATAATAGTCCAATTTTTCAATCATTATCATTATGACTCATGTTATTATTGACATTTATCAAAATATTAGGTAAATTGATTCCATTGCTTTCCGTTTGTTGGTCTTATAAACGACCATTCCATTGATGTATGTCCCCAAGTTTTGAGATGCATTAAATTGACATAGTATAAACCATTTCATAATCATTGAATGTGGATTATAAAAAATATTTTTTATAAAGATTTATGTACACTTTTTCCATGAAACAATTCCTTAAAACATTATTTGATTGTAAGATGTAATGAAATATTATGTAACAAAACATTTTACAATATCATAGGTGGTGGGATTTGATGATGCATCCTGGGGATAATGGTTATGGGGATGAGACTCTGGGGTGATTCTTGGGTGAAAATACTAATATGAATGTGTCTTCAGTCTTCAACGGTGTGGGATCACATGGAGGATGGCACATGTGGAGTCATATGACATGGACTAATGGACCTAGTGACATCGTTGTTAGATTGTGTATAATGGGTGTATGTAATGATTTATATCCAAAAGTCCCACTAGTCATTTCAATTGGTCTCATTTACATTGGGATATTTGGAGAATAAATTAATTACATGAAAAGAACAGATAATCAACGATATTATTTCCAAAATTCCATGTAATAAAAAATAATTGATATTTCTACCATTAAATAAAAAAATTCATATATAAAAAATATTTTTTAAAAAACCTATTTTTAGAGATCAGGGAAACTATCTTTATGAAAATATATGTTTTTAGAAAATAAAATTAAAAAAATAGTACAATTATCAAAGAGGAAGCGCTTTCTTATATGTGAGTAAACCCTTTACAAAATCATTATTCAAAGAAACACATTTATGAACATATGAAATTATAATCATTTTTTATAAGAGAATAAATAAGTAATGTAATATACCTTGATTATAAAATGATTCATGAATATTTATATAATGTTTTTTTAAATACTATAAATGAATTAATATAATTTAATTAGTAAAAATTCTCATAAAATTTAAATATTGAGACATGAAACCCTTGAAACATGGTATTAAATGAATCAAAAAGCTAATGAATAATGGAGTATCACTTGATTATATAAATCCCATCATTTCATATAATTTATATTATAATATCATTCATCGAAAAATTGGTAAACCATATAAAATGAAACAAGGTTCATAATCAGAATTCATTCATTAATAATTGAACTTGGGACAATGAAAATTGATTCAAAAAATATAAAATATGAAACAATATATCAGGTAAGATTAAAAATAAAAGGAACATTTAACATCATTTCTAAAGTGTTATTCAAGATATAATATCTCAATATATAGAATATAAACCGTATACTGATGTAAATAAAACTTACTCTATAAGGAAACATGATAAGTAAATTTAAAATGCATCATATCATATACAAAAAAACAATTAAATTTTAAAAAAATTATATTTAGATGTAATTTAAATAATTTAATTAGATATTATTTATTCTAAAATTACATTAACGTTCTTTTCAAGACTATTAACACATTTTGACATTATGTACATAACTATAGTAATTGAAATCATATAAAATCACCTAAAAACATATAATATTATATATAATATCTGGAAAAAAATAACCCAAATTATATTACTTCTAATGTTTTTAAACTCAAAATCATTCTAGTTCTACTTCTCAAACAAGGACATGTGTTGTCATTTTGTAAGAATTAATGGAAATTATTTCAGCCATAAAAAATTTTAAAAAATAAAATATACAATAAAATTTCAATATAAAGAATAAAATTTTGGATGAAATAAAAAAATTATCTCTATCTCAATGTATTATATATATTTAATCAAATTAATAAGATTTGTTTTATTTTTCTTTCATAAAAAATAATATAGTTGTTATTATAAAAGGTAACGTGAATAGACATACAATGCTTTTTAATATTTAATGGGGATGAAAATATTAAAATCATTACATGGATTTAAATAAACTATTATAATTATTTTAAATCCTTTTCATATTACTTTTTACACTATATAAATTAATTTTCCCATTACTATGGTGATAAATTTTACCGTGGTTACCATTCACTCTGGTTCAAACAAATGCTGACCTATTTACTATATTTATACATGTGGTACTAAAATATTGAATAAATTTAATATTTTTAAATTCTTATATATAGATGAAATTTAAATTATAATGATTTGGAAAAACATGATGTAATGTTTTTTTTCCAGCAAATAATATTTTAATGTAAAAAATTGTAAAAGTAAAAAATTTAATAAAAATATCGATTCTAAATAAATTAATAGGGTTCAATTTAATCAACAGTAGCAGATATATCTTTAAATAAATATAAAAAATAATATTATATTGTAACAAAAAATAAATAAAACCAATTTATGAGAAAAAAAATATTTTTTAGAATAAAATTAATTTTTTAAAAACTGTATGTGTATTATCTACGAATTAATAAATAAACATGTATTTAGTGGGAAATTTGATTATATAACTCAAAATTAATTTAGTCATATTCTTCTTCACCCATTCAAAGGAATTTTATTTAATAATCATATATGAGAAATAATATTTTCTTGTTGTTAAATCACATTTTTAATGAATGTTTTGCTGACAAGCATTTTCTTATTTTAAAATGCAATAGTGATACATTCCACAACATTAAATAAATAATTGCCACATAATTTTATCATGATATTGATAATTAATGGGATTAATAATTGAAAATACCTTTTCATGAAACCCCACACCATTAAAAGAATTTATAAAACACAATTTTGAAAAGACATTAATAGGAATGTGAAGGTCATCTAGAATAACCCATACCTAGGTTCCAAAATCATAGAAAAATATTTTAATGTAATTATTTAGTCATGGATGAAAATATTTATTCCCAAATAATTATTTGGTGTGAAAAAGAAAATTTATCACAAGAATATGAATTATTATTTGAAATTGAATGACCAAGAACCCATATATAATTGAAATATTCAAAAAACAATTAATTCATCAAAATTGATTAACTAAAAATTAATATTTTCAATATCATAAATAGTAAGGTGAGGGATATTTTTATAATTAATATGGTGAATTTTTCAAATTAAACATATATTTTTCATTAAAACCATTATTCAAATTTCAACCATCGGATGATTGTTTCATTGTGTTTCCACCTCTTTCTCACCCCATACATAAAATAACAAATATCCAAGATTAATATTTATGAATCCAAGTATATTATAGTTGACATCCTATAGATCAAATGATAAATAAAATAATGAATTTATTTTTCTTTATGTCACTATTATAAAATAGGATTTCATAAGTAAACATAATTTAGAGAATGAATAAACCATCATATATTGAAATAAGTCATTGATTTTTAAATTTAAATATTAATTCAAAAATATCAAATTAAATAATTATACAAATAATTAAATTTGTATCATAAAATACTCTACAATAACATATTATCTTTAATGAATATCTTATAATAATCATCATACATCCCCAAAAAGAAATAATATTCTACCAAAATATTACATTATTTTCAATGCAATGACACTCTAAAGGGTTGTATGTACGTCCACCAAATAAATTATCTTCATAAATATCAAGAACCATTTTAAATCCTATAACATAAAAATAAAAATAAAATTTATATATTAAATTTAATTTTTTATCAACCATAATCTTATACAAATTTTATGGTATCCATATCTCATAAGATAATATCACATAAGAACATCCTAAAAACCTTCCTTTTGTTACTTTTCTCAAATACAAATGATAACAACACTAAAAATTCATTCTTGGATATAGTTATAAAAACAAAATATTTACATTTCTTTTATTGACACTAGTTAATGTGCCATAGTTTTATTAATGCATGATATACAACATCAAACGGAAATATTTTATCACTTACATGCCAAAGGACAATTAATATTTAATTATTCAGATAATTATGATACACTCTTATTGAGTAAAACCCATTTCATTGAGTGATCATTTTTATAACCATATTTTACAATTTCAAAATATATTAAAAATATTCCCTATATAATTTATCACAAATGAAATATATCATGACATATTTAAATTGACATTACTTTTTATAATGATTGGATGTGGAAAATAATACAATACCGATCTCGAATTCTCGTTTATTTTAGCCATACGAATTAATAATTAAATTTAATCCATTTTAATAATAAGAGAATAACATTATGAGATATAGTAAATTTTTATGATCATATCATAAGAAAATTCAAACACAATAAAATTTTGATAGTAAATCATAATTCATAGAATTAGGATTTATTATAAGGGTGGGTCATATTACTAAACAACAATAATCCATGTGAAAAAAATACATGTGAAAATGATCCAAAAGAACTTATATCAATAATTAAATAACAATGTTGGTATCCTCGAATTCAATCATTAATTATGGAATCACCTAGTATGATAATTCAGATATCTCATTATAGTTACTTATAACTAATAACCCTTATCACCAAGTTAAAATTATTTGTAATCAATTGACCTTTTAACCACATTAGATTAACATAATAGTATCATTTATTTGGAGTTACTTCTCTCTAGTTAGCTATATCTAATTACTGAATTCTTTATAATGCTATAATGGACCCACTATTCACATAGCATAAAAACTACACTTAGAATTTTTATTCATTCCATAATTCCACAATCAAAAATAATTTCCAATTAAAATATCGTGAAATAAAACACACTAATTCATATATTTTATCAAAACTATCATATCATTATTTACCCATGAATAAAAAAATGTGTTTCCATACAATCACATAAAAAATCACAAACCATTGAGAGAATGGATGTAAGTGGTATCAGGATATCATAAATAAATTGGGGAATTGGAATCATTAATAAACACAGACATATATTACAATTCTTTTAAAAGAATATTTTGTAGGATTTTGAAAAATACATTCAATTCCACTTTCGTTGTGTACAAATAAAAAGATAAATTCCAAAAAACTTGAGAAATTAATATTATTTGAATATGATATTTGAGAATTGTAATTTCCAAAAATTTATATTTATAGTGGTGATAAAATACCTTCATGATGAAAAATTTCAAAATAATTTTTTTCAATCTTTTGTAAAGAAAGATAAAATGGATCCAAAGAGAAGAGATTGTGAAATTTCCATTTAAAACGTTATTAAAATTTGGAAAATTTCCCTGAATATATATTTATATAATATTTTATTTTCATTAATAGCTATTATTGAAATAATATATATATATATATATATAATAGTAAAGTATTAATTTTTTGAATTTTTAACCTTTAATGTAATATTTTTAATGATGAACCATTGAGTACCCTTTAAAACCAACAAACCATTGAACGAAAGTACATAAGAAAGAATAATAAATACTATATGTATAGAAAGATCCATGATATTATAAGAAAATATTATGTTTATACACTTTATTTTACATTATAGTGATATAAATAAAAGTATTTATTATTGAATGGTGATTTAGAGTGATAATCCCTTGATATATTAGCATTCCTTGGCTACAATTATAATTAATATAGAATGTAACACCCCATGATTGCAAAATTGGAATATGATATTCAATGTTTTAAATGAAATGTACCATAGTGAATACAATGTAATGTAACAACAAAATACATTGTGATAAATTTATTTTTAATAAAAATTCAAACTAAATTATATGATTCAATTTATGCAACATAGGGTATAAATGAACCACAATACTCTATTAAACTTTAAATTATTTATGTGTAAAAATTATAACAGAGATAGTTAATTAGATTATTTGAGTGGTTATAACTAAATTAATAAAATATTATGCCCTAAAAAGGTATATAGTAAATTTTAGGGCTATCAATTTACTATAAATAAATAAGAACCATTCGAATGAGAGATTATTTTTACTTTTAAAACTATATTTTTATAAATAAGGTATTAGTCATCATTTTCAGAAATAATTTAAAATAATTTTAAAAACTATTATAAAATATTACTACGAATATAAAAATTATTTTCAAAACATAAATTTCAAATTTAGGTTTTGGTTATAGTTTGATTAGTTTATAAAGAATATGGTAAAATATTAAATTTTATTTAAAACTAATTTATATTTTTAATTATTTAAAAAGTAATAATATATTACTATTTTATTTTAAGGTAATGTATGATCAATAATATTAATATTTAAATAATATATATCATTAAAAAAAAATATATTGATATGTGTTATTAAAACAATTAATCTTATGATAATATTCTATGTGGAAAACTGCTCTTTCATCTCATCTATGGAATAATTTTGGTAGAATTGGATTACTTCCTTAGATATAATGTAGATACCCAACCCTAGAGATCCCATGGCCAGTTTCTAATATTAATTACACTGCAATTATTATAATGATTCTAATATAGAAGGACTAATGGGTTTTGTAGTCAAAGTAAACTAGATACATAAGTGAGTATTGTATTACATATTAACACACCAAATACCATATAATTTTTTCATAAATAACATATAGGATAACTCTATTTGATCTAGTATATCCAAGGATAATTATCAAAGTACGATTATTGTATTCTTATGGGAAAAACATAACAAGGGTTAGCTCAAATGATCACTATGGGAAAAATATAGCGGAAGCAATATTTAATCAATGAGTGTAATAATAATAAAATGATAAATAACCCCACAGACATACCGTATAATAAAAAAACAATGAATTAGTTTCATAAAATATATGGTAGAGTAATAACATGAAACATATGCCATTCTAGTTACAAGATAATGATCAATCAATATCATAATTTAGGAAACTAAAATGAAATCTATCTATCAATGAATTGAAAATGAAATGTAGCCATATATTCTTCAATGCATAATATCATGAATAACTAATAAATAATTTTTTTTAGAAATACATAATTATTGGATTCCATGATTCCCTAGTACATGGTACATTTACCCTCATGAAATGCCAGAATATGGTTTATAAAATATAAGGTAAAAACCTATGTATGGAGGCAATCGAAATGACTAGTCTCATGAGAATAATGATGCATTAAGGGGGTATCTTTAACTGGGCCCCACCTCTGTCGTACTAGTAATAAAATTCATCATATAGAACAATCAATGTAAATAATACACCTTATAAAATAACTGTATTGAATAATGTGTACAAAATTAACAATATTTCCTCAGATAATCACATAACATTTAAAGTAGACACCACAAGAAAAATGTTATATTATTTTAGAAATACTAATATCCTTGATAAATTATATATATAGTTTTCTAAAATTCAATTACCATTGGATATTTAATATTTCAATCATATTTCCAAAAATAAATCAAGGTTGTCAATATATATAACATCATTAAGAAATCATAGAAAACCCATCCAAAGAAAGTATAACTATAGTTCTAATATATAATTTTCCAATTAGAGTGAATTAATGCATTTTATCTTTGCTTAATGAAAATATAATGAAAATATCTTTTAAAATAATCTTATAGGATAATATCATTTTGTTTTTAAAAAACTTATAAAAATCATTGTCTTGAACATCAATTTAAAAAATCATCAACAATTTATAACATAAATGTTAAAAATATTTTAAGTAATAATGGTGGGTATATCTATACATGTCTAACAATTTATAAAGAATGTTAATCTTTCATGGTAAAATGATTATAAAAAATTCATTGTTTAGATAGTGATAACAATATTCCATGTCAAAATTTGGAAAAATTCTAAGTGTTAAAAATCATTACCCAATAATTTTTAAAATACTTTTGAAAACAATTTAGTAAAAAAATTGTTTGTGGGAAATAGGTTCTTTGACTAAAGAGATAAATCATCTTAGGTTTTCTGAAAATACATTTTCTAACACATTTTGATTACCAAAGAGATGGAACATGTTTCTAATAATAGAAAAATTTCATGATTAACCAAATTGTAGAGAAATGTTTGTTTTTATTTAATAATGTTAATATTATTTCTATTAATTGACATATTATTAAATGATAATTAATATTATTTCAAAGGAAAATAATGTTTAATCATTTCAAAGTGTAACCTATAATTTCGAAACATTAAAAATTATTACAATAAACATGGAATAATAATAATGAGAAGTTTAAAATACAATGATGTTAAAAGGATTAATGATATAAAACAAAAAAAATCAGTAGATACACAACACAAAATATGTAATTGGTTAACATGACATCTATGTCACATGTGTAAAATGTGAGATGGGAATACCTTGTTTTTTTCTATTAAAGTGAACATGATTTAAGTTCATATATAATATACTTGTGTAAATTAAATTATTTTTTAATAACTATTTTCATGTTTATAATTTCATTTATTTCACTTATTACCATTTTTTATACATCTTCTTAAAAAATTATATTTACGTTGGCTGTATTCCCAAAAATCAGTTTATGTGTCATAAATAACTTTGGTAGGTGAACTTTGGTCAATGTGGTCATTATATAACGTCTTCATAATAATAATAATCACATTATTATTTTATTTATACGTGTACTGTAAATTTAAAACAAATACTTAAATATGGTTATGAAAAATGGAATAAAGTTACACTTATAGAGACTATAGTCCATACGTACACATGTGTAACGCTCCCATTTTACAATAATAAATATAAAAAAAATTTAAGTAATAATAAATCTTATATAATTATATTTATATCATAAATACCATATTATTAATTCTTATATACTTATATATTTTTTTATGATGAATAATTAATCACATCATGTTATGGAGGTGGTCGTCCACAAGTCGAAAAACGATTTTATCACTCTATATATGGATGGGTATTAAATAAATATAAAAATTATATATGATTTCTAGAAATATAACAATGTAATAACTACCACATATATTTTTTATGTCACAAATTTCTAATTAAAATAATCTTTTTTATGTTGCATGTATATTGTGAATGAATTGCTCCTCTTTCATGGGCGGTAGTCCACACATCCATAAATATTGTTTTTGCATTTACACAAAATGGACAGTATAAGGTTATGATTTATAAAATAATTAAAGGATAAAAAATACCTAAATAAAATAATATATAACATGTATAAACATATATTCCATCATAGAAACCACCATGAATATAGAAATGGAAAAAATGAACAGTGGTCATTTCACGAGACGGTAGTTCGTCATAAAAAGAAATTTATTTTCATTTCCGATTTGATGGAATTGCATGGAATTTTAGATATAATCCATAATTAAAGTACAGAAATTTTCTTAATGCTTGGGTAATTATAAAATCATCATTTAAAATAAATTTAAAGTGTGGAGGTGTAAATGAAAGAAAATATATCGTTAGAAAGTATTACCTTAGAAATCAGGTAACTACTTTTAGCTTATACCAAAGGGATTCCTTAGAAGTATTTATCCCCAAAGGGAGCATTAAAGTATAAGGGAAGTTATTTTTTCAATATATATCAAAACAAATATTATATTCTCTATGGTTTTAGAGGTGTGATGAATAGGGTGAGGTGGTGACCTTTTATAGTGGAGGAGAAGAGTTAGTATTGAAATATATTGACAACGAGATTCTCCCACCTTTCACGTTTTAATTCGATCTAATAATGGACACAATTTATTCAAATATATTATAGTTTCTATTTATGTTCATCAAATTGCTCTTATAAAAGTGTATAGGTTATTTTTGTCCATATGGTTATGTTTTTGTCCTTTATTATGCTAAATTTTCTCTTAATCATTGTAATTTATTTTAATCACTTTCTCTATTATTTTTTTCTCAAAATATAATTTTACCATTTAATAAATTATAAATAATTATTTCTAATATTTATTCCATTATTCATAATTCAAATCACAGAATGGGCAGAAATGTTTTTAAAAATTTTCGCGGGGGTGATACGACAATGTGAGATTATAAGTAAAAAACATTTGAAAGATATATAATTTTTTGTCGTCAATTTAAAAGTTAATTTGATTCCAATGAAATAAAATGTATTAATTGATAAAAGTATTATATAATTTAACTAGAAAACAAATTACTATTAAAATTTATTCTTATAAATAAAATGGACAGAAGAGTATTTTTAAACTAAAATTTAGTATTTTAACTATTCATTAAAAAATGAATTGTTTCCAAAAATTATACAAAAATCCAGTATAAACTAATTATTATCATTATTATTCAAATATGATATTTATTTAGACATTTTAAATTTATATAGTGGTCTTAATTTGTAATTAAGATAGGTTCCCCTTTAAAAGGCGGTAAAAGTCATTAAATAAAAATATTGGTTTTTGTGTAAAATTGGGAGTGCTCTTTTCTTATGTATGTAAAATCATTTGGATGAACATAAATAATATTTCATTTAATATGTATATATATAACATAATTATAATTCTATAATTTTAATTAATTTTTTTATGAAAAAACTCCATTAGAAGCATAAATAGAAAAATAATTATGTTTAATAGAATTGGTTCTTAGTTTCAATTATCATTAATTAGTAACCCATGAGTTTGTTTTATATTTATATAAAAATTAAATGATATAAATTTATTAAAAATTATTCATAATTTATAGTTTATGTATTTTAATATTAAATAATAATATTTCAATAATTCATTTTTATTTGGTGAAACACATACTTCCATTTAATGGAACCTATCATCAAAGTTCGCTCTTGTGTATAATGCATGATGTTGATGATTGATTCTGTTGAGTGAAATTTATGATAACATGGTTTTGTGTGTATTACATGACATATAATATATTATATTTATTTAATATAGTAAATATATCCTTATGAATCATATTATTATATTCTTTTTTACACATGTTTATGTGTGTCATAAGAATTATAAATTGTGAATATGTACATTCTAATTTTAGGGTGTCACATTATCTCCATCATAACAAATAAAATATATGAAATTTAAACTTGATATTGGAAATATATTATTATATATTTACTATATTGAAATACCACATCATGATGATGGTTTGTAAAATAACCTCCGAATAGTGATAATGGGATGTAAAAAAAAATCACATGGTCTACCATGTAACTATGTCCTTAAGATGCATAACATTAGTGTCATGTGAAAATATCTACATAGATAAAAAATCATTAATATTTATAGGGAGGTAATGATGTAATCAATAAAAAACAAGTGAATTATCAATATAAAGATAATGGCCTCAAATCCACAAATCATTGATGATTTCAGAGTCCATCGGTTCAATAGAAAAGAGGTTACCATGTCAACATTTTTTTAAGATAAATTTCTTATTGTTTAAGAATTATTTATCTATCTTTGTATGCATACATGATATATTTATATAACTAGAAATTAAATTGTTGTTTTTTCATTGACCGATTTTCCAATTCATAAAAAAATTAATCTTGATAGTTGAGGCATTAAAATAAATTCATAAAGGATCTTACAAACTATAAAAACCTATTTTTTCTGAAAATTTATTTTTAGATTTCCTCCAAAAGAAATATGGTTTATTTATTATCTAATCCAAAAAATTGATACTACATTTATATTATTATTAATTAGTCATAATATTTATTAACTAAAAAACGTAAAAATAATTTGTACATTCCATAGGTCAGTGATTGGAATGAAACCCATATCATCCTTTAGTTATGGGGTTATTACCCACAACCAGGACGAATTTGAGTGGATGTAACATGGATTATAGGTTATTATTTTTCTAAAACAATATTAATATAATTTTAAATGTTTTATGGACATCTGTGAAATTAAATATGATATTTATAAAGTTTTTTTGTACGAAATAAATACATAAATACCTCATCCATTGATATTAACATGGGTCCTTCCGTGGTCAACGGTTTATAAATAATATCGGTTGTATGACTTATAAATCATGACAACTTATCTTCAATCTATAAAACCATATTATTAATCAAGGTTATTCATCATCAACATCATTTATAAGTGATTATTAATAAAATGTGAAAATTTCTATGAATATCTTAGGGGACTTTCAAATGAGGTGAAAAATAAGTCTTTTTGTCATGTACTATGTTACACCTTATTAGGATCGACACCACTTATCCTAGTTTTTTCTCTTATGTACATTTGTAATAGAACCATTTCCACTTATAGTATCTTGAATGTAATGTATTTCAATGAATAATACATAATCACTATATATCTAAATCATTATGATGTTTTTATAAACATATCCTCAAATTTTACATTGGGCTTATGATATGTAACCTATTCATTAAAAATTCTAGTTCCCAATGTTGCTAAAAAAATTCCTCTGATAACAACTATTGTGACTCAACCCCAGATTTCCTATATTAGTTGTATTGTATCAATTATGTCAACATGATTACATGGAATCAAATCCATAACAACTGAAGAGTTTAGTTGTCTTGGTAAACCAGATACATAAATTTTTTTTATTAAAAATAAATACTCCTAAAACCCCATAAATTCTGACTAAATAACATTGAGGATAATACTATTCCATCTACTTTATCCTAGCCTATCATTTTTTGTGTGATTCTTGAATTCTTGTGCTAATAAATAAGGTTGAACTAGAATTCATAGTAAGGGAAAAATATTTTGGATTTAATAATGAACTCATGAGAGTAATAATTATGGCATGCTCAATAACTGAACACACATACCAAATGATCAATAAAATGAGAAATATGTACATAAAAAATATGGAATGTTAATTACTAGAAACCCATGCCATTAAAATAACTAGATTTGGAAAAAATCAATATGGAAAGGTAAGAAATAGAAACAAAAGTCTTCCAATCAATGAAATAAAAATTAAATGTATCCATTGATATATCGATTTCCAATCTCATGGATAAATAATAATTGAAACTAAATGTGAAAAAATAATTTTCATTAGACACCATGTTTCGTAGTTATGTGGAACATTTACCTTCAAGGCCTCTCATAATATGGTTTCGACCATATCGTGTAAAAACCTATATAAGGAAGCATTCCAAACAACTTATCCAATAAGACTACTGATGCATTGGGGGGATACATATAACTGGGTCACACCCAGTTAATACTAATCCAAAACATTCCTCATATTTACTAATCTAAATAAATAATATACCTTATCAAATAATTGTAATGAATGGAAAATATAAAATTCTTAATATTTCTCCAAATTATCCAACAACTGTTAAGGTAGACACTATATTTAAAATGATTTATGGTTTAAAAAATATTAATATTCAAAATAAATTATATTTATAATTACTGGAAATTAAATGATCATAATTGATTAAATATTTCAAATGGATTTCAAAAAAGAATCAATGATGTCAATATAAATAATATCATTGACCTAATAAATAAAAATCTCTCTATAGGATAGATATGGATGGTATCAATATAACATGTCCCATGTGGAGTAAAATAACATGTTTTTGTTATTGACGAATAGAAATATTACAAAATGATCATTTAAAATCTTTCTTGAGGAAAATATACATATATTTTGAAACACATTTTAAACCTCCTTTTCATGGAAATTTAATACTAGAAAACATTTTATTTGTAATTTAAACTATTAAACATGAAATGATATCATCAAAGTATTGATAGAGGGTGAATCCTTACATGTCATACAAGGTTAACAAATCATTCCTTTTTCACAGAAAATATTGGAACCATGGTCTTCTATGAATGATTTTGAGTATGGTTTGTGTTTGTTTTCAATCATAAATGGAAGTTCGGATCGTGTACCAGCAAAGAGATCATACCATTCAAGAAGACAAAGGCATGAATTTCGAGAAGAGAGGATGCATGGTTTGGAAATCGTGAAGACTAGAAGAATAGCGGCGGTGAGTCTCCGCTATTACGCCAAGCTTCACGAATGGCAGAGGCTGGAGAGCTTTGTGGCGATGAAGGACTTTGCGAGGGATCTTCGTGGCGAAGGTGCAAAGAAATTGATGGGATGCTCCACGATTACGACGAGCTCTGCGAATGGAAAATTTCTATAGTGCTTCGCGATTTTGAGAGAATTCCGGTGGAAACTTCGGAGCTTCGAGATTTGAGATGACATGGCATTGACTTCGCATGGAAGGGTTGAGGGTCGGTGGAATCTTCTATAAATAGAGGCCAACCCACTCAAGAGAAGTAGATAGAATTTCATAGAAATTTCTTTACTCTCTGTTCGCAAAGGTCTCTCGTGAAGGCAGTGTGCTTCACAAAAGAGGAGATTTCTGGTGGCTATTCTAGCTCCGCGAATGTGGAACGCCCCGCATTGGCTCAGTGAGCTTCGTGAAGAGGGATGAGCTCTGCGATAGACAAGCATTGCGATGGCTGGAGCATCGCGAGAGTGCTTCGCGATTGAGCTTCAAGAAAAGTCAGGGACTCCGTGAAGGCTTGTTTGAGCATTGTAAAATTGGGAGCCTTGAGAAGTAGGGTACTTTGTGAAGGCCTTTTCCAAAGGTCGTTTTCCCAGTGGTCAAGGGAAAAGGGGTTATTCATCAGTGGTTGGAATTTGGACTTTAACAGAGCATTAACTCAGGACTCTGATGCAAGAAAAGTCTCCTGCTGAACAGGAGACAAAGACCTTCATGTCTATATTTTGAAGAGACCTACATGTCTATAAACTGAGTGAGACTTCACCAACGGCAGTGAGCCAGGGGGAGTCAACGGGAGTGACCTGAGGGAAGCAGTGAGCTATCCCTGAACCTTGGTAAATGCAGTGTGCCTGGGACAGAGTGACTGTTCCCGAACAATTTTAATCCACAACTTGTGAAGATTAGTGGATTTTGGTACGATCAGAAACTTGTCGGCGTATTCTACTTGGACATAGCCCTTAGTGGTGAACCAAGTAAAAAAGTTTGTGACTTCTATGTGCATGTTCATGTTTGCTTTCTTATCTTTTTCATCATACAGGTTTAACATGTTATTACCAACGTGGGAACAAGATCCATCACATTAAAAGAAAATGTTTTCACCCTGATTCACCTCTCCCCTCTCAGGGTGTCCCGGGGTCCTTCATGTGGTATCGGAGGGAGGTTATTGGTGTTGAATCTGGCCTTTAGTGTCATGGAGAATGCAGTCAATGTCAGGGGAGTCCCACAATTTGATGAAGTAATTTCTAGATCTGGAAGAAAAAAATGAGATCTCATATAAGATCTCTTGTAATGGAAGTTATCTTTTCTACTATGCAAGGAATACAAGTCACTGACCCAACAGGCCTGGCTATGACTGAAACAGAAAGGAAAATTCTTGATGCAGATGCTAAAGCCCAAAATTCACCTACTGTAGCCCTTTCTGATTAGATCTACCTAAAGGTGATAAATTGAACCTTAGCAAAATCCATGTGGGATAAACTCGAGAATATTTTTGAAGGAGATAGAAAACTGAAGGAGGTGAAACTAAAAGTGTTGCACAATCAGTTTGATGATCTGAATATGCATCCAGATGAGAATGAAAACTCTTTTTTCAATCGAATTACTGAAGTGGTTGGAGAAATACGGGGTCTAGGTGAAGAAATCAAAGACATTGATATTGTAATGAAAATATTAAGAATACTTCCACCTCTATACAATGCAAAGGTGCCAGCCCTTGAGGAAAGAAATCATTCAAAACTTTCTCTGGATGATCTACATAGTAGCTTGGTTGCATATGAAATGAGAGTCAAACTAGAAGATGCTACATCTCGTGTGAGCAAGGAAATGGCATTCAAGGCCATGGATAAACTGAAAATCTCAAAATATAGTAGTGGTGAAGATGAATAAGAAAAATAAATTCTTTCTATCATTGCAAATAAGTTCCATAAGGGGAAAAGGAAATTCAAACGAAGGTTACCTCTCGCATGTTTTAGTTGTGGAAAAGTTGGGCACATTTCCTCTTAGTGCTTAAGAAAGATTAATGATGATGATAGTGAAGATGAATGCATCGAGAAGCCTCGGAGAAGGTTCTTCAAAAAGGGAGACTTCACATCTGGAAATAAAATGCAAATGAAGAGTTTTTCCTGTGAAGATGAAGAAGATGATAATGAATTATGTGATGAAGAAGAACCAGAATTCAAAACTGGGAACCATGCTTCCATGGTGGCCACTGTTGAAAAGACAGAAGATACTGGTGGAGAAAAACAACTGAGAACTTGTGTAGATCCCGAGATTCAACTTAAGGATGTGGTTAATAATGATAATATTAAATGCAAGAGTTGCAATAAGTGGAAATCTATTGTAGAAGAATCAACTAAATATGTTGATCAACGTGAGGCTGAAATTGAACGAATGGAATAATTTGTGAATGTACATTCTAAAATAATTGAAAGCAATGATGATGAAGTGGATCTGAAGATGAGAATTAAAGAACATGCAAAGGTTATCAATGACCTCACCTCAAGACTAGATGCAAAATCCAATACTGCTAAGGGTCTTAAGGAGGAAGTTGTTACTCTAAGGAGTAAACTTTAGACCGAATCAATTCCAAAAGAATCGAGGAAGAAAATACAGTTTGGAATATTCTCATATGCAGAATTACTTCCAAGAGCCAAGTGTGGTTGAGATGGGGTAAGAAAAATCTTGAGTAATCAATGACCAACTTGCATGGGAAATAGTGGAATTGGATGTGAGGCTGAGACATCAACTGCTGGAAGTGAAAATATCCAAAAGAAAGATAAGATGAAAGTTGAACATGTTGAAACGTTGCCTAAAGTGCTGAAAAAGGATCCCTCAACAAAAAATAAAAGGAAAACTGCAAATTATCCTCAAACATTTAGAAATGACAGATAGTTTAACTTTTCTCCCAATGAAGAAGTTATGAAGAGAAATTCAAGTGAGAAGACATTTTCTCTCATGAAGTGTCAGTTCTGTGTCTATCTAGGCCATACCATGTCTTATTGTGAGGAGGCAAGATGCTATCTGAATGGAGAAGCTATAGAAGTTCAAAAAAGGAGAACAAATTCATATCCTAATATTTATAGAAGAAACAATTTCTATGGATATTGTTTTCGTTCATCTAACATTGATCATAAGGCTGCTAATTACAGGCAGAAAATGGACATGGACACCTCATACCATGTTCAAGACAAGTCAAGTCTCGTCAGCAAAACAGTGTTGCTCTTTGAAATAGGTTTTCTTTTCTCGAAGAAGATTTTGACTTTGAAGAACCTGGGTATGCGGCAGAGATAATTGAAAGGCCACCAGTTCTATATACTCAATCCAACATCTCATGGAAGGAAATAAAGAAGATTGAGAAATCCAACCTGGCAGAGGTGGCCCTCAATGCTACAAAGAACAACAATACCTGGATTCTAGATAGCAGTTGTTCATCTCATATGACGGGTAATGCGGGCCTACTAACAGATATCAAAAGGACTGTTGATGGTACAGTACGTTTTGGTAATTATGGGGCTCTGAAAATCAAAGGGAGTGGAAGTATCGAGTAAGCTAATGGAGAACTAAAGAAGAATGAAGTCCTTTACGTTGATGGCCTACGTCATAATCTTCTCAGCATGAGTCAACTTTGTGATGCAGGACTTATAGTTACATTTAATTAGAAAGGCTACACTATCAAGGGAAAGACAGACAATTCACTTATGAAGGGATGCCGAACAAAAGAAAACTTGTATCAGGTTGATAGTGAAGAAAATGTATGTTACATGACTGTTGAAGAAGAAAACAATTTGTCTAATCGGAGACAGGGACACATCAATCAACAAGACATGGAGAAAATATCAAAATCTATAATTGTCATGGACATTTCCAACCTGAAGCATGAGCATCAAAAATCTTGTGAAGCTTGCATTCGTGGGAAACTGGTATGTAGTTCATATCGGCCAAAGAAGAAAAGGGCATCTCTCCTTCTTGATCTGATTCATACAGATGTATGTGGGCCGATAAATGTTGTCGGAACTCATGGAGAATGTTACATTGTCCTTTTCATAGATTATTATAGTAGAATGGCATGTGTGATGGTCATTCACAGGAAACGAAAAGTCCTTGACCGCATGAAAACATATCGGCGAATCCCCGAGAATGATACTGGACGAACAATCAAAGTGTTGCGATTTGATAATAGAGGAGAATACACATCCATTGAATTTGAAAATTACCTATAGAATCATGGGATACAGCATGAGGTAGCTGTTGTGAGAACTCCACAACAAAATGGAGTTGTTGAACATAGGAATCGACAGGTGAACAACATGGCACAAACTATGATGATTGAGAGTCGTATTCCACAACATTACTGGAAAGAGGTTGTCCAAGCTTTAGTTTACAGTTAGAATCGAACGGGACTTTATATGGGTGAGACGAAGACACCATATGAATTGTGGCATGGACAGAAACCTTCTTTAAAATACATTCATGTGTTTGGAATTAAATGCTTCATCATGAACAGAGAAGGAAATCAAGGGAAATATGGTGACAATGCAGATGAAGGAATTTTCATCGGTTACTCAATGAACAATAAAGCCTACAAGTGTTTCAACAAGCATTTAGGAAGAATTGTGGAAACCAGTGATGTTATGATAATTGAAGAGAAAAGTAAAAATGCTTCAAGGACTTCATATGCTGATTTGATAGAAAGTCAGGAAGAAAGTGAACGGGAAGAAAATAAAAATGCAAAAATAGAGGAAGTTGTTCAAAACACTCAGCAGTCACATCATGATGTTGACTCAGACGAAGAATCTAAAGAGGAAATCTTGGATTGTGAGAATGTGACTGAACCTCACAGGAGAAATCGAAGAGCAGAAATTGATCCATCTAACATAATTGGAGACAGGAATGCACCCACACAGACATGGAGGATGAGGAACAACAGACCTTCTGCATTTCTGTCAGTTGTGGTGCCATCCTCATTTGAAGAAGCTGCAAAGGATGAATCCTGGGTGAAATCCATGAATTAAGAGTTAGATCAGAATGACAATAATCATACATGGGATCTTGTCCAAAGACCAAAAGGTCACAATGTTATTGGAAAAAATGGATATTCAAGAACAAGTTTGATGAGCATGGAAATATTATCAGAAATAACGCTCGACTTTTATGTAAAGGGTATTCTCAGATTGAAGGTGTTGATGATGAAGAGACCTTTTCTCTAGTGGCTAGTCTGGAGTCAATCAGGCTGTTTCTTTCCATGGATCTCTAAAGAGGATATAAAGTATATCAAATGGATTTTCAGACAGCATTCTTAAATGGTGTACCCGAAGAATAAGTCTACATTGAACAACCCGTGGGTTTTCTTCTTGGTGCTAATGAATCTAAAGTCTGCATGCTAAAGAAAGCACTTTATGGCCTAAAACAGGCTCCACGGGCGTGGTACTCCAGACTGGATTCTTACCTCAAGAAGCTACAATTCAAAAGAGGAGGAGTAGCTCACAATCTCTATATGAAGAATTCTTCTCAAGATCAGTTCATGGTTCTAGTTTACATTTATGACATTATATTTGGTGGAAGAATGTAGAAATCTATGGATGAATTTCCCAATCATATGAAATCAGAATTTGAAATGTCAATGATTGGGGAGCTCACATATTTCCTGGGACTGCAAGTGACTCAATGGAAAGGCTACACTTTTATCTCTCAGGAAAAGTATGCCAGAGAGCTGTTGAAGAAGATTAATATGGAAGACTCCAAACCAATTTCAACTCCGATTGCAGTTGGAACCAAACTTGGAATGCATGTGGAAGGGACATCTATAGATCCCACCGTGTATAGAAGAATCATTGGGAGCCTACTGTACCTGATAGAGACATAGGCATATATTTTCATTGCCACATGCCTTGCAGCCCGCTTTCAGAGTAGTCTAAAGGAGGAACATATGGCAGCAGTTAAAAGATTCATGCGGTACATTCAAGGTACACACAACTTTGGGTTACATTTTCCTGCAGGTAGGGACAGTGAATTATCAGCGTTTTCTGATGCTGACTAGGCTGGTGATGTAGTAGACAGAAAGTCCACCAGCTGTGGTGCTTTCTATATTGGGCAGAAATGTGTTGGCTGGTTGGGCAAGAAACAAGAAAGTGCTTCTCTTAGTACTACTGAAACTGAGTATATCTCCACCACAAAGGCACGCACTCAACTATTATGGATGAAGCAGCAATTAACTGATATTGGCGATGAGGTGAAGCAACCAATGGTAATTTACTGTGACAATAAGAGCGCAATTGATCTTACGAAGAATCCTATTCAGCATTCTCATACAAAACCCATTGAAATCAGGTATCACTTTATCAAAAAGGATGTTGAGAAAAGCGCGATTAGAATGGATCATGTGGGAACAGATGAGAAAGTGGCTGATATCCTGACAAAGCCACTGTCAGCGGCTGTGTTTGAGAAGCATCGGTTGAACCTCGGTGTTCGGCCACCTTCCAATTCATAACGATGTTACGGAATTCCCCTCTCCCCGTTTCTTATAACATTTTTAATCTGTTTATAGCAGTGATGCAGGTTTATGGGGGAGATACTATCTAGGGGGAGTATGGTTTGAGTTGAACGTGAAATTTTTTTTGGTCTATGGATTTATTTTCAATGGGGGAGAAAGGAGAATGGAATAAATTCAGGAAACTTCTATGATGAGAGGAATGAGAAGGAAAACAGTGGAACCCAATTCAAGCCTCCTCTCTTTTTTTCTACACCAATCTTTGCTCACGTAGACATAGAGTGTTGGCTGAGTTGATTCCTCCATTTTAGATGGAGATCTATTGAATTTAGTTTCGGATTTACAACAAACCCAAAGGGGGATATTGTTGGAACCATGGTCTTCTATTCATGATTTCATGTATGGTTTGTGTTTGTTGTCAATCATAAATGGAATTTGGGATCGTGTACCAGCAAAGAGATCATACCGTTCAAGAAAACAACAGTATTGAAGGTGGCGTCGTTTCCCAGTGTTTGCCATATTTTTGGGGTCCAAAATCTGAAAGTTGCTGAGCATCGCGAAATGTGGATTTCCATTAAGATAATAATTAAATATGGAAAATTCATGAATTTCGTGAAGAGAGGATGCATGGTTTGGAAATCTCGAAGACTAGAAGAATGGAGGCGGTGAGTCTTCGCGATTATGCCATGCTTCGTGAACGGAAGATGCTGGAGAGCTTCGTGATGATGAAGGGATGTGTGAGGGAGCTTCGCCGCGAAGGTGCGAAGAAATTGACTGGATGATCTGCGATTACGATGAGCTCCACAAATGGAAAATTTATGTAGTGCTTCCTGATTTTGAAAAAATTATGGTGGAAACTTCGGAGCTTCGCGATTTGAGATAACGTGGCGTTGACTTCGCGCAGAAGGGTCAAGGGTCGGTGGAATTGCCTATAAATAGAGGCTGACCCCCTCAAGAGAAGTAGAGGGAATTTCAGAGAAAGTCCTTTGCTCTCAGTTCACAAAGGTCTCTCGCGAAGGCAGTGTGCTTCGCGAAAGAGGAGCTTCACGGCGGCTATTCTAGCTCCGCAAAAGTGGTGCACCCTGCGTTGGCTCAGTGAGCTTCACGAAGAGGTCGGAGCTCTGTGATATCCAAGCATTGCAAAGGCTAGAGCATCATGAGAGTACTTCGCAATTGAGCTTCGCGAAAAGGCAGGGACTCTGCGAAGGCTTGTTTGAGCTTTGCAAAATTGGGAGCCTTGAGAAGTAGGGTACTTTGTGAAGTCCTTTTCCAAATGTTGTATGCCCAGTGGACAATGGAAATGGGGGTATTCTTTAGTGGTTGGAATTTGGACTTTAACAGATCATTAATGTAGGACTCTGATGCAAGCAAAGTCTCATGCTGAATAGGAGATAAAGACCGTCATTTCTATCTATTGAAGAGTCATTCACGTCTATAAACTGGGTGAGACTTCACCAACGGTAGTGAGCCAGGGGGAGTCAATGGGAGTGACCCGAGGGAAGCAGTGAGCTATCCCTGAACTGTCACGACCCGACCCAACGGGACGACCCGAACCAACGGGGCTCGAGCCGCGACTCCCCAAACCCGCCTCTAATAGGCCATGGGCTGGCGACTAGCGCCGAGTAGGCTATCACACACATGGGAGGCATTAGCCTATGGTACCTGTACACACGCACCCACAAACACCTCCGTGCAATAGTGCATAGATATAGAAACTGAAAAGTAAATGCATGCATACAATCTATCCCAAACCAGAGTGCAACAGCAAAAGTACAAGGGAAAAACTGGGCCCACCAAAAGAAAACTACAAAGTGCGTCCAACCTGCTCCGAAGAAGGGGAACACTGCCATAAAAACCCGCCAGAAAGCTCCCTCGGCACAGCTCCGGTAAACACCCCGGTCAACTCGCTCCCTAAGCTCCGCCTGCTCCGGGTCCTCCTGGGACTCCGTCAAAAGGCCTGTGGTCTGCACAAGACACAAACATGTGCGGGCAAAGCCCATGCAGGGGTGAGTATAAACATACTTAGTAGGCACCCCAAAAACCCAAAACCCAAGGGAGAAACTGAAAGGCAACAGTCCACTCAACCCAGCCAGAGGGAACCCAGACGAGAGAGAAACTCCATCTTGTGACCATCCTCGGCTAAACACAACAAGTCAGCTCACCTCAGCTCTGGTGTATGCCCATACATACACCTTGAACAATCCAGATATACACAGCTCACTCCACAAAGCCACTAGAGGTACCGACCTCATCACCAGCAACAGTCCACAACCAGGAGAGTACACCACGAACACTGTCATACCAGATGACACTCATCCGAGAGATACACTCCATCGAGATACTCGCAAACATCACAGACGCTCACCCGAGAGACCACGCTCGTCGGATAGCATCTCTGAGGAAACCCGACTATAGAAGAATAACCACCAAACTCCTCGGAGAGGGGATCTCCGCTAGGGTCTGCTAGGGGGATACCAAGACCCACTCCGGTATACGTAGCTCACAGATAGGGGATCACTCCCAGGGTCCGCTGGGGGATACCACAACCCGATCTGGCATAAGTAGTTCTCACAGATAGGGGATCACACCAAGGATCCGCTGGGGGATTCCACAACCCGATCTAACGCTCGACAGAAGCTCCACACTCAGATAGAGGATCATCGTCCATATAAAGATGGTCACGACGATACCGAACCCTATCTGGTATAACTCGCGATGTAGGGGATCGAACCGATGATGCCGCAACCCTACCGAAACCACGCGCTGAGTAGGGGATCGTATAACCAACAATACCGCAACCCTACCATAAACATCATGATGAGTAGGGGATCGTAAGCTCGACGATGCCACAACCCTACTGTGCACGACCCACCGCGTAGGGGATCATATGTTCGATGATGCCCCAAACCCTACGGGGTTAACCTGCTAGATAGGGGATCGCCGCCCGTAAATAAACGGTCACAGTGATACCAAGAACCCGATCTAGGGTAAAGATTCTAGAGGATCCACTCCGGGCCCACCGTAGGGATACCACAACTCTAACAGTTTAAACATCCCCTCGAGAGGATCACAAACCCATACGAAGGTTGTGATGCCACACGAACCCTCGTGGGAACGAACCAAGGGAGAACCCTCAACCACTGCTGGTCCAAACGTCGCTAAGCCGAGCGACCCGCCACATCGCCACACTGCGCACCTCCTAGGCCAAAACCGAGGCCACCATCGCATTCCACGCAGAAAAACACGCAGGATAAGCTGTTTACTCGCCCGAAACGGAGCACCGGTGAAAAAGGCACTATTCACCGTAGCCAGCTCGTCCGGGGCCCACACAACGATCCCGAAACCCATCGAACGGATCACACCACGGCGATCCCCTCGGAAAAACAAGCGGAATCGACTACTCGCTCGCCCAAAACAGACACCCGGTGAAAAAGGTACTATTCACCGAAGGCCAACTCGAGTGGGGCCCATGCATGGATTCTGAAACTCATCGAACGGAACACACCATTGCGATCCTCTCGGAAAAACACACAGGATCGACTATTCATCCGCCAACATCGGACTCCCGGTGCAAAAGCTGCGTTTCTCCGCAAACGCCAAAACCCGGCCTCGTGGGGCCCACACCCCATTCGCAGACCCAACACCCGGAAACCATCTCAAAATGTCCGTCGTACCATCAGGGTCTCAACGCCACTGACGGCACGTCAATCGGACGCTCAGGGTAGAAGTTAAAAAGGCCCGAAGCCATAAAATAATAAAATAATATTATTTTTTACAACGTTTCTAGCTCCCGGGCCACGATCCCGAACCTTTAAACCCTCGAACCCACGCCGGAGGGTTCGCCTCTTTGTCAGGGTCACGTCGCCGCAAACGGCGCGCGAATCCGACTCCTGGAGTGGAAGATACGGGTGTTTTAAGACCCCCGTATGCGAAGTGTGGCCGGACCGGCCCCGACCGGCCGGTCCGGCCGGCCTGGACCGCCCGCCGCCGCCGGCCCGCCCTGGCAGGCGGAGCTCCGCCGTGGGCCACCACGCTGGGCGGCCGGCCGCCTCGGGCCACCGGAATCCGGCGGCGCAGGCGCCGCCGCGCCGGTGCCGCGCCGGCGGATCTTCGGCGGACCGCCGGGGGCACCGGTTGGTCCGTTTTGCGATCCGGAGGCGTCTACGCGACCCTCGGGACCCGATCTATACTGCAACGGCTTCAATTTATAGAAAAATGCAGTAAATACGGGATCAGGGGTTAAAACTCAAACCACCTACCTCGCGGGTGAAATGACGACGTTCTGCCTCAGATCCGCGCTCCCGAGCTTCCGATGCGCGCTCCTGGAACGTCCGCCGTCGAATTCTGAGATCGTGGGCGCTCCGTTGGCTCGATTCAGCAGAGTGGCAGCGAAGAACGACAAAGAACGGTTAAAAGGTGGGGGGGGGGGCATTGATATTTATATCAGCGGCCCGCCGGCGCCAAACCCGCCTCGGACCCGACGCCCGATGCGAACAAAAGTAAGGTCACCCCTAGGGTAAACGCGTCGTCCTGAACGCAACGGCGGTCTCAGATTTTCCATCCGAGACTCCGTTCAGATGTTATTCGAGCCGACGCTCGCACACTAACTTGCCACATATTTACAGAAACGCCCCTGGTGATGTTTCTCACCGCAGGCCCGCGCTTGCAAAGTTTACATCCCGCCTAGGGTAAACGGCACGTTCCGGACGCAACTGTGCCCTCAGATTCCCGATCTGAGCTACCGTTTAGGAGATATCACACACCCGCCACGTGAATAGTATGAAAAATACTTAATATTTTTATAAAATTAATTCCGGGCACACCGGGCCTCGGAATCGCACGCCGTCTTTTCGCCTAACTCTGGAATTATTCGTAGAAATATTCCAAACTCTGACAGGGCCAAAAAAACTCGAGTCGCTACATCCTCCCCGCCTTAGAACTTTTCGTCCCCGAAAAGCCCTAAGCACAAGGGAAGCGACTGGACTCTCTGGGTCTCACACACCAGCGAGCTCACCAACAAACAACCACTCAGGGTCTTACCAACGCCCTGAACAAAACTCAAGCAAGCAACAAAAGGAATGAGTACCGCTAAACAGTGTCTGACAAACTACTGCAGAAAGTAGAAAGACACAAGGCGTACCTCTATCCATCCGCAGGGCCTCTGGGTCAACAGCCTCCAGGGCATGCAGCTGTCCTCTCCCTCGACCACCAGCTCCCTGAGCTTGGCGTGGACCACCTGGGGGTGGGGGTGGTGGCAACTGGTATTGTCTACCACCGCCTCCCGCTGCACCAGCTCCGACGCCATGTCTGCCACCATGCGGACCTCCTTGCTCGAGACGGTGCCTCTGCCAAGGCGGCCCGTCGACCGACTCCCTCTCAGCAGCACGTCGGGTCGGACAATCTCTAGCAAGATGTCCCCGACCATCGCAAGCGTAACACCGCCTCTCCTGCGGCTGACCAAAACTGGCATGCGAGCCCTGTGAGCCCTGAGGCTCAGATCCTCCATCCTGGGGTCGCCTCCTGAAACGTCGGCCACGTCCAGACCCCTGAGTCTGTCTTCGGCTACCAGATGTCGATTCGACCGACGAAGTCTCAGCTCTCTCATGCCCAGCACTAAAAGGAGAGATCTGCTCGGCCAGGAAGCTCTCCACCACCAGCGCTCGCTCCAGCACTCCAGCATAGGTGGGCAGGCACAAGGAAACCACACCTGCTCGGATATCCCTGCGTAATCCCTACTCGAAAGTCCGAGCCCTAAAGAACGGGTCTCGAACCATATCTAGGGAGTAGCGCGACAGGTCTGTAAACCTCGCTGAGTACTCCGACACAGTCATGCTCTCCTGTCGAAGCTGCAGAAGCTCCTGGATCCGCACTGACCTCAGTGTCACCGGATAAAACTCTTCCCTGAAGAGCCGCTCAAACTCTGCCCACGTGAGTGTCTCCTCGTCATGGTACTACGTCACCAAAATCCACCATCGCCCGACCGAACCATGTAGAAGGCTCGCCTCTAGGACCACCATCTGATCAGGAGGTGTCCTCACTAGGCGGAAAACTCGAGTGACTGTTTCAAGCCAGTTATCAGCTACCTGGGGGTCTGGATCACCCCGAAACCTCAGAGGTCGCTGCCTCTAGAACTCGTGCAGCGCACTCAGCCTGCGTGCAACCTCGTCCTGCTCCGCCGGCAAAACCAGTTGCTCAACAGGTGGTGGCTCAACCGGCAGACCACTAGGAGGTGCAACCTCAGAACCTGCGCCCTGCTCCACAGCCACTACACGGGGCGGGTCATCAGCACAATCCTGCTGCGGAACCCTCGCTGGCTGTCGTCGTGGAGGCATCCTGAAATACATTCAAGACGCACCATAGTCAAAGAGTATATCTGGAGAGCTGACTCAAGAAGGACAAGGAAAAACAAAAATCCCAGTCCTATATGATGCATGCACCATTATGTCCCCGAGACCAGTGTACGAATTTCCCGAGTCGAAAGGCAGGTTATCAGAGTCTTGGTGTATGGATACGTCGGCCGCCGCACCAACACTGGAGTCCCTCGCCTGAAATACGAGCTCGAAACACCCTAACACTGCCGTTATGTAACCCAAACCAAGCTCGCAGCTAGACCAGCTATGCTCTGAGATCCCAAAGGTGGAACCTCCTCTGATACCACTCTGTCACGACTCGACCCAACGGGAGGACCCGACCCAACGGGGCTCGAGCAGCGACTCCCCAAGCCCGCCTCCAATAGGCCAGGGGCTGGCGACTAGCGCCGAGTAGTCTATCACACACATGGGAGGCATTAGCCTATGGTACCTGTACACATGCACCCACAAACACCTCCGTGCAACAGTGCAGAGATATAGAAACTGAAAAGTAAATGCATGCATACAATCTATCCCAAACCAGAGTGCAACAGCAAAAGTACAAGGGAAAAATAGGGCCCACCAAAAGAAAACTACAAAGCGCGTCCAACCTGCTCCGAAGAAGGGGAACGCTGCCACAAAAACCCGCCGGAAAGCTCCCTCGGCACAGCTCCAGTAAACACCCCGGTCAACTCGCTCCCTAAGCTCCGCCTGCTCCGGGTCCTCCTGGGACTCCATCAAAAGGCATGTGGTCGGCACAAGACACAAACATGTGCGGGAAAAGCCCGTGCAGGGGTGAGTATAAACATACTCAGTAGGCACCCCAAAAACCCAAAACCCAAAGGAGAAACTGAAAGGCAACTGTCCGCTCAACCCAGCCAGAGGGAACCCAGACGAGAGAGAAACTCCATCTCGTGACCATCATCGGCTAAACACAACAAGTCCGCTCAGCTCGGCTCAGGTGTATGCCCATACATACACCTTGAACAATCCAGATATACACAGCTCCCGCCACAAAGCCACAAGAGGTACCGACCTCATCACCAGCAACTGTCCACAACCAGGAGAGTACACCACGAACACTGTCATACCAGATGACAATCATCCGAGAGATACACTCCGTCGGGATACTCGCAAACATCACAGACGCTCACCCGAGAGACCACGCTCGTCGGATAGCATCTCTGAGGAAACCCCACTATAGCAACATAACCACCAAACTCTTCGGAGAGGAGATCGCCGCTATGGTCCGCTAGGGGGATACCAAGACCCACTCCGGTATACGTAGCACACAGATAAGGGATCACTCCCAGGGTCCGCTGGGGGATACCACAACCCGATCTGGCATACGTAGTTCTCACAGATAGGGGATCACACCCAGGATCCACTGGGGGATTCCACAACCCGATATGACACTCGACAGAAGCTCCACACTCAGATAGAGGATCATCGTCCATATAAAGATGGTCACGATGATACCGAACCCTATCTGGTATAACTCACGATGTAGGGGATCGAACCGAAGATGCCGAAACCCTACCGAAACCACGCGCTGAGTAGGGGATCGTATAACCAACGATACCGCAACCCTACCATAAACATCATGCTGAGTAGGGGATCATAAGCCCGATGATGCCACAACCCTACTGTGCACGACCCACCGCGTAGGGGATCATATGTTCGATGATGCCCCAAACCCTACGGGGTTAACCTGCTAGATAGGGGATCGCCGCCCGTAAATAAACGGTCACAACGATACCAAGAACCCGATCTAGGGTAAAGATGCTAGAGGATCCACTCCGGGCCCACCGGAGGGATACCACAACTCTAACAGATTAAACATCCCATCGAGAGGATCACAAACCCATACGAAGGTTGTGATGCCACACGAACCCTCGTGCGAACGAACCAAAGGAGAACCCTCAACCACTGCTAGTCCAAACGTCTCTAACCCAAGCGACCCGCCACATCGCCACACTGTGCACCTCCTAGGCTAAACAGAGGCCACCATCACGTTCCACGCGGAAAAACACGCAGGATAAGCTGTTTACTCGCCCGAAACGGAGCACCGGTGAAAAAGGCTCTATTCAACGTAGCTAGCTCGTCCGGGGCCCACACAACGATCCCGAAACCCATAGAGCAGATCACACCACGACGATCCCCTCGGAAAAACAAGCGGAATCGACTACTCGCTCGTCCAAAACGGACACCCGGTGAAAAAGGTACTATTCACCGAAGGCCAACTCGAGTGGGGCCCACGCCTGGATTCCGAAACTCATCGAACGGAATGCACCATTGCGATCCTTTCGAAAAAACACACAGGATCGACTATTCATCCGCCAACATCGGACTCCTGGTGCAAAAGATGCGTTTTTCCACAAACGCCAAAACCCGGCCTCGTGGGGCCCGCACCCTATTCGCAGACCCAACACCCGGAAACCATCTCAAAAAGTCCGTCGTACCATCAATGTCTCAACGCCACTGACGGCACGTCAATTGGACGGTCCGGGTAGAAGTTACAAAGGCCCGAATTCGTAAAATAATAAAATAATATTTTTTTTACGACGTTTCTAGCTCCCGGGCCACGATCCCGAACCTTTAAACCCTCGAACCCACACCGGAGGGTTCGCCTCGTCGTCAGGGTCACGTCGCCGCAAACGGTGCGCGAATCTGACTCCCGGAGTGCAAGATACGGGGGTTTTGAGACCCCCATATGCGAAGAGTGGCCGGACCGGCCCCGACTGGCCGGTCCGGCCGGCCTGGACCGGCCGCCGCGCGCCACCGCGGCTCCGCCACGGGCCGCCGGAATCCGCCGGCGGAACTTCCGCGAACCGCCGGGGGCACCCCGGTGGTCCGTTTTGCGATCCGGAGGCGTCTACGCGAGCCTCGGGACCCGATCTATACTGCAACGGCTTCAATTTATAGAAAAAAGCAGTAAAACCGAGACCGGGGGTTAAAACTCAAACCACCTACCACGCGGGCGAAACGCCGACGTTCGGCCTCAAATCCACGCTCCCGAGCTTCCGCTGCGCGCTCCTGGAACGATCGCCGTCGAATTCTGAGCTCGTGGGCGCTCCGTCGGCTCGATTCGGCAGATTGGCGGCGAAGAACGGCGAAGAACGGCGAAGAACGGCGAAAAACGGTTAAAGGGGGGGGGGGGGGCACTGATATTTATATCAGCGGCCCGCCGGCGCCAAACCCGCCTTGGACCTGACGCCCGATGCGAACAAAAGTATGGTCACCCCTATGGTAAACACGCCGTTCTGAACGCAACGGCGGTCTCAGATTTTCCATCCGAGACTCCGTTCAGAAGTTATTCAAGCCAACGCTCGCACACTAACTTTCCACTTATTTACGGAAACGCCCCGGGTGGCGTTTCTCACCGCAGGCCCGCGCCCGCAAAGTTTACACCCCGCCTAGGGTAAACGGCACGTTCCGGACGCAACCGTGCCCTCAGATTCCCGATCTGAGCTACCGTTTAAGAGATATCACACCCCCGCCATGTGCATAGTATAAAAAATACTTAATATTTTTTTAAAATTAATTCCGGGCACACCGGGCCTCGGAATCGCACGCCGTCTTCGCGCCTAACTCTGGAATTATTCATAGAAATATTCCAAAGTCTGATAGTGCCAAAAACCCGAGTCGCTACATGAACCATTGTAAAGGCAGTGTGCCTAGGATAGAGTGACTATGCCCAAACAATTGTAATCCACTACTTGTGAAGATTAGTGGATTTTTGTACGACCGACATCTTGTCGGCGTATGCTCCTTGGACGTAGCCCTTAGTGGTGAACCATGTAAAAAGGGTTGTGCTTTCTCTATGCATGTGCATGTTTTCTTTATGATATTTTTCATAATATATGTTCAACAAGTTCCTACCAACGTGGGAACAAGATCCATGACATTAAAAGAAAAAGTTGTCACCCTGATTCACCCCTCCCCTCTTAGGGTGTCCCGTGGTCCTTCAGAAAATAGGTATGAAAAATACATTTTTTTAGAAAGTGAAAAGAATATTCCATTTAAAATAATGGTAAAATAAAAATATGGAAATAATGCATTAACGAAATAATAATAGAAACATCTTTGAAAATAACATTAATAAAACAAGGTTCTCTGATTAAAATAACTTATCGAACTATAGAAATCAATAATTTTGGGTTTTCTAAAAAACATTTTGAGTACCAAATATCGGAAAAATGGTTCTTGTACAAGAAATGTTTCATGAATAACCATTAGAGAAAAAATTAATTGTTTTATTTTATAATTTTTATATAATTTTCCTCAAGTTATTATACATCTGAAATATCATTAATGTTATTGTTTACTAAAATAATACTTAAAAATTCTTAAGTGTCCCAAACCACTTTGAAACATTTAAAATCATAATCCTCATTAAAGAATACAATTAAATTACGATTTGAAATATTGTGATGATAATAGAATTTTTTAAATATTTTAAAAAATGTATCATCAAGTATAACACAAAAAATGATGTATGTGGTGAATATGACATATATCTCACGGATGTAAAAAATGTGATGGGAATCCCATAACATGAGTTTCTATATGGGTGATCATCCTTTATCACCATGTATAATAAACATGTTATAAATAAATACATTTTTTAGAAACTTTTTCTTGTTTATCAAAACATTTATTTCACTTTAAACCATGTTGTATAAAACAGAATAAACAATTATTTTTTCCTCTGGTGTTTTGACCAAACTTGGTTAATGGGTCAAAAATTACATTGGTAGGTTAACTATGGTCAAATGGGTAATTATATATCATATCTATAATAATAACCCAGACATAATTATTATATATAAACATATATTATACCATAAAAATAAATCATTAATTATGTTTATGAAAAATGAAACAGTGTTACACTTATTAAGTCGATGGGTATTACGTATACATGAGTAAGGTTCGCATTTTTCAATGACTATTATGAGAATAAGGTAAGAAATAATATATCATACATAATTATCTTTACATCATAAATACCATATATTTTTTTCATATGCACTTATATATATAATTATTGTGAATTAAAATAAATCACATCTTGTTGTGAAAGTTGTATTCCATACATCGACGAATGACATTATCACTTTTTTTGTGAAAGGATAGTAAATAAAATGATATATATATATTTTATTTAAAAAAATATAATTATCATGTTAATATAATATACATTTTTTATGTCACATAATTTAAATTAAAACTATCCTATATAAATTCAATGTATAGTGTGCACGAATCATTTCACTTTGATGGGTCAATAATCTACAGATCCAAAACCTATGTTATAACATTTTTATAAAATTAAATGTATCAGGTTAAGTGTTATAAAAGAAATAAATAATCATAAATAAAATATATATATCATATATAACAAATATTAATATAGTATTCATTATAATTTCCACCATGATTGGTTGCAAATGAAAAATGAACAAACATTGTTCTGTGGGGTAGTAGTTCTCCGTTCATAGAAACATTATCTTTATTACCCATTTGATGGAATTTTCACTAAATGTAATTATAAACCATAATAAAACACATCAAATTATATTTATAATAACTTTTTAATAATAAAATCCTGATTTGAAAATAAATTAATGGTAATAATAGTAAATGAAATAAAATAAATCCTTCAAAAGCATTAAAATAGAAATCAGCATACTCAGTTTGGTTTTAAATAAATATCATTTATGGAAGGATTTTTACCAAAGATGAGGATTCAATGTATATGGGAGGGATATTTGGATTAAATTTTAAATAATAGGTCTGATCAAAATTGGATTGAGGGATGTTAGGAATAGGGAGAAGTGGTGGCCTTTTATAGGGGACGATGAGTGGAAGTCTTGTATTATTTTGATAAATGAAATCTTCCCAAATTTAACATGCTGAAAGTGGATCCAATAATAGATAAAATTTTACAAAATAGGTTATATTCTCTAAATATTTCCATAAAATATATCTTTGAAAATAGTATAGGTCTTTTTGGGATTTATGGTTGAGGTTTAGTCCTTTATGAAGATAAATTTTATTTTAATCATTGTAATTAATTTTAATCACTTTCACAAATATTTTTGCCCAATAACTAATTTGAAATTATATTATGTTATAAATTATTCTGATTCTAAATATGTAATCCATTTTTTCAAAATTCAAACAACACAAGATAAATAATTAAATTGAAAAATCATCATGTTGGATGGTAGATAATGCATGGTTTAAAAGTAAAAACGACCAATAGTTTGGTATGTTTTTGTAACCAATACCATAGTGAAATTGATTCCAATGAAATTATTTTGAGTAATAGATAATAATAAAATATTTTTTTCATTAAAACCAAAAAATATATATTCATTAACCTTATAAATAAATTTGTTGAAAAAAAATCATTGAAGTAAATTTCAGAATTTTTAGCTATTCATTAAAAATGAAATATTTTTTTAAAATTGAAAAAATTAAATATATATAATTTATTATGTTTATATATAAAATATTATTTTTATATTTACATATTTAATTAATAAAAGGAACCAATTGTATTTTAAATGTGTTGTCTATTAAAACGGTGTAAAATATCTTTCATAAATATATTGTTATTTATGTGAAAAATTGTGTTTGTTCTTATCTTATGCCTATCAAATATATTGGATGGATATAAAAACATTTAATGATAATATTATATATATAAATATATATATTTATGACCTAAAAATAAATCACTAATTGTAATTAATTGTGTTTAATAAGATAAAACTCTTTTAGATGCTTAAAAATGATGATATTTCTTTTTATATGAAATTGGTTCTTTTTTTCATTTCTAATTTATTTGTATCCCTTGAATTAATTTTATATTTATATAATAAATAACTTTTAATAATATAATTAATACTATTCATATTAGATCATTTTTGTTTATTATATTAAATAATAATATCATAATATTTCATTTTAATTTTGGTGAAACTCGGTCTTGTGTGTAATGCAAGGTATCATGGAAGGTTGTTCGTGTGTGTAACATAAGATATCGATGAATTTCACTCATACATGTAATGATAGTAAACTAATTGTTTCATAAATTAAAAGTTAAATAATAAATTATGTTATATTTTTGAAATTAAACATATTGTAAAGTATCTGTTTACTGTATTATTTTTTACATATGGTGTTACATGTCATAAACACTATAAAATTCAAAGATTTAGGTTAGAATATTTGGGTTTTACAATTAGTTTTAATAATGGATTCAATATATTCAATAAAATTAATTTACATCATATAATATGTTAACATAATAATTTACAAATATAAATGGTGAAAGTGATAAATTGTAGTTATTGTGGTTGTGGTGAATATGGGATTACAATGGGGATCAAACTAAAATTATAATGGTTGAAATAACAAAAACTATGTCCAAAATTAATTTTATTTACATATTTATACGTTATTAAAACTATTACCTAATAATGTCCCATTATAGGGGGTTTCGGTATGATAAAAATGTGGGCATCTTTCTATAATTCCAAAAATCCCATGTGTGTCCACTCCCCCGCTTATAAAATCCCACCCCTCTCTTTCACATCACACAAGTCCAGAAAAAATTCCTATATAATACCTTCCAAAATTTATCAATAAACTCCCTAACTACAACCTAGATTAATTATTTTTATTATCATGCTATCCTATTAAAGGATTAGATATAAACATAAAGAGGCTCTCTGAAGAATTGGTAAACTTTTTAAATGTGAAAAAAGAATTTTTTTCTTAAATTATCATAAAATAATATTAATCTATGATTATATAATATCACCAATATATACTATATAATTATATGTTTGTATTATAATTCCAGAATCCATATCTATCTCATCATCTGGACAAAATAAGAAATGAAACTGTCAATCAGGTCTACTACGGATTACTGTCTCGGGAATTGAAGTAAAATTATTTTTAACAACATCATTCATGGATCGATGAAATTAAATAATTAAAAAGATATATATGATATTTTTTACATTATTATTCTTCTATAGTTATAATATCTCTTATACCTTCTTTTATTCCATTCCAAGGGGGATATGACAGTGTTGCTCTCCTGTATAGCGGACAACCACATCAAAAAGTGTTGTGAATACTTTTTATCCTATAATTTACATGGTACGTATTGCGGATATAAATAATAAATACATGGGATACTTATGGCCTCAAAATACATCTTAAAAATAAATTATAACATATAACTTATTATTATCCTTTCAATTGGAGAAAAATAATTTCTCTTTGTCTAAGTGTGGATTATCGCCTCCCCATAACGATTTAACCTTTTTCTTTTTTATTTTAAAATATATAGTAATAATATTTTTCTCCTAATATTCGTTCTATAAAATAAATAATAATGAATTTGGAAATATAAATTAATATTTATTTTATTTTTTTCATCTATCAGTAATAATGGAATGAACGTTCATGCATGTGTATAGACAACCATCTGTATGAACTGTATTATATATTTTTTTCTATAATATAAATTGTTTAACATAAAACCATATATGATTAATATATATTATAATTATATACTGGAGAAAATTACATATATTATTAATGAAATATCAAATTAAAATGACGAATTTTACCAAACAAAATCATACATGAAATGTAATGCAATTATCAACCAGCACACAAATTTTATCAAATAACTGTTATCAGACTATGTAATCCAAGACGTATATTAAATAATATAATGTATTATATATATGTGTGTCATTATATATAATATTTATAAAAAAATTTATGCAATTATAAAAGGAGTTTCCGGGCATATATGAAGGAAGTCAATCCCAATGTAAGTGTTTCTCATCTAACTTTTTCTTTAATGTGACATTATCTATATTCACCAATAATTACATTATGTGGTGTATATCATTCCCCATTTAATAATTTATAGAATTGATATATTTATATTCATTGTATTTATATTTTCATTTGATTTTATTTCAATCATGGGGATAATGATTCAAAAGATTACATTGTGGTAAGGGTTAATTTCAAAATTATATATTTATTCAGGATTGTTTTTGTTAAATACTCATATGCATGAATTATTCTATATTTATACCATGAAATAAATATTTCTTTATTTATCCTATGGATATTAATGAAATTTCCATGTTAATTTTAAATTTATCCTCTCTATGATACTAAATTTTATTGAGAAAATGTTTTTAAAAAATTCGACTATATTTCTATTATCGGTCAATAATAATTTTTTCCAAAAAACCTTGCATTACGAAAGTGATTTAAGAAATGTTATTAAGAATTATAAAATGGTTTTCGAAATATATTTTTACAAATTCGAAATTTAAAAAAAATTAAAGGACTTTTCATATAGTATTACAAATACATTTTGTTTGGACTTTCATGATAATCTCAAAGGAATATTCCATTTAACTTGTATGGAATGAAATAATAAAATCCCCCGCCCTTGCCACATAGTGTGTTATATAATAAAATAAAATATCTAAATGATTATTATCAATAAAATGTATTTGGAAAATAAAATTTAACATTTTTTATTTAAAATATTTTAAATTTAAACGTTTATTTACAAAAAATTATTATAATAACATTTTTTGGTAATTCAATTCTTTGATGAAATAAATACATTATTATACAAATGATCATCTAGGTATATGTTGTATTTATATAATATGTATTATTTTTTGGATGGTTAATGATTAGAATAAATTTGGATGTATACTTTTATTACCATTAAACATATTTATCAAGATTTCCAATGATTTAGTATACTTTATTTGTGTATGTATTAACATTTCATATGTAATTTTTCAAATATTAATCGTTATATTGATTATATTTCAACCCTATTATATGATTAATTCTTTTTGAATAGTATATGAGTTGTGGGGAAGAGTTATATAAATCCCCTTGATGCATTTATATGTATCACAATACAAATATGTTGGCCATGATACTGAGGTTACTAAAAATAAAAATAAACTATATTATGAATGGTATTGATAGTAGGGTTTCGATGTCTGAAAGAAATCATTCCAGAAATTTTAGGTCATTTATTTACATCCATGTGATTATTATATTTGTTATATTCTCCACGGATATGTTTTAATATTATTTTATTTTATATATAGATTTATTTTTTAATCATTAATTTCCTCCATATTTGTCACAGTTTGTTGAATAGTTTTAATTTTTTTCTAGTTATTTACCTTTCTAAAAAGATTATTATTATTTTTAATTATTGATTTTTATGAATTCATACAGTTAATGGGTATCTAATATTTACACATTATTATATTTTATTATCTACAGGATAAAAATTAGCATTCTATGATTTTTATTTTGGGATGTGCTATGATGAATAATGGGCTTGTAAATGAAAAAACGTTTTGAATTTTATGTTTTAAATTATAATTTGAATTTCACATACAAATTTAGAAAACACTGATGAATAAATGGTTGAGTCCTTTAGTATGTGATTCCTTCTATATGTATCTAGTGTAAAAAAGTAATCATCATTTCAAGGATACAAGGTTTGGGGTCATTAAAGTTGGTATTAGATGAGGTTTAGTAAAAACCCATGGTAACTAGATTTAGGGAAAAATAGATTGGATTACATTTGTATAATATTAGATATTATGAAATTTAAGAATGACATATTACTATTTATATGAGGAAGAGAATTTTTGGTTTTCCAAGAAATACAAGCTTTTCGAGATACTACATGTGTACATGGGTTTGTAATATATGCACTTAGAAGTTGAAACATAGAAAATACATATTAACATTCACTAAATAATTACTTTGTAAAGAAAAAACCTTATATTTCAATTCATTTGGAATTCATAGATTATATGATTTATATAATTCATAATTTTGACTCAAACTATTATGATGGATTTAGAAATATATTTTTGATTTGAAATCATTTCAAAGGAAACCATTTTATAGACAATAAGATTTTAAATGTACAATAAATTTCAATTTATTTTAGATAATTCACATCTTTTGGGATTATACATTATGAATCATAATGTAATGATGTAATCTATGGTATTATATTTTTGTAAATGGATCCTAGAATATGATATGTGAATCGTATTAATTCACATAATCCAAATTGTATGAATGATCATTTATTTTATGGGTTAATTACAATAATTCGAAGAACATTAGTCTCCAAAACAACAGAATTATCTGGGGAGCTTGTATAACGTACAATAGATACATTGACAAAATTATCCAAATATTATGTATTCGAAGGAATGAAAGAGAATAATATAATGATAGAGACAATTATGTATAATGGGAATATGGGAATGAATGATTTCCCAAAAGTGAAAATTTTGTAAAGAAACTAAAATAATACTCTTATAAGGAATGAGTTTTTGTTAAGGTATTAGTGGTTATGGACACAATGTGAATGATTACAAGGGTTATAATTATGTTTCCAAAATGAAATTCAAAAATTTTATGGAGAAGGGGAACTGAAATAAATAATTTTAAAATATATATGGTAATATAGCCTAGAATAAACTAAGGGATCATGATCATGTTTCTATTATTGATACAACTGATGTCAAAATATTTAATTATTATAATTTTCTTACAAAAAATATGTTGTATATGTATTTTATTATTAAAATTATCATTATTATAATTAATTAATGTATGAGTAATTAACTACATTAATATTCCTTCTGTATTTTAGAACATATGTTGAATGTAATCGATTACTATAAAAAGCCATTTAGTTAAAGGTTAATCATTTTATAAGTCACATAATTGAAGTATGATAATCCTCAATTTGTGATCAATGTTCAGGTAATAATGATACAATAAATTTCATGTGAAAATATTCCAGACCATTAAAATGGTTTCTAATTATATGGTATAGGTAAAAAAAATTTAAAAGATAATGTATTTTTGGATTTATGGATTATATTTTATGACTAGAGGTTTTATTTTTAGAAGAATCAATCTATTCGAAATGTTTTTTTACTGATCTATGTATTTTCATATTTATAAAGTTACATTAAGAGACACTAAATGTTTCTAAAGAATATAATGATCATTGAGTGGCCTCAATAATATAATTTTTTAATTTAAATTTGGTTGTTCATATTTTGGAATTGAGATAATGGTATCAATTTATGGAATCAATTATGTTTAAGATTGTATTTCATTGGATAACATGGGATTACCATTTTATTCTTCGATAATATCCAGATATAGAAATATTGATTTTTAATTTTTTAATAATATAATGATATTTTAATTGTTAATTTTACTGATTAATGAAAAACATCTTAATGATATTAATTTAATGGTGTAAAATATGAAATATAATTTGATCTAAGCACAAGGAATGGAAAAATTGTAATCTTATTATCCATTTTTCAAAATCACAATGGAAACATAATACCTCAATATTTGAAAAATGGTCACGAGACACAAATTGTGTCCTACTAAATTAATTTTTATTGAATCAATGGACTTTTAACACAATACATATTCATTTTTTAATGGTGGTTAAATTTATCATTATAATTACCTATATCAAACTCTATTAATAATTAGGTATTAATATTCTTTTTATTGTCCATGTTTTCATTTACAATCAATGCTCTCCTATATGGAAACCTAGTTTTGTTTTATTCTAGACTTTCTTCACACGTACCTTTCTCTCTTATAATATCGAAGGTTTATTTTCCACTATTATGAGGTGTGTTTCAAAAAAATGTATTTTCAAATGTAAAACCCTTGATTACCAAGAACAAGGTTACATTGCAAGGACAAAATTTATTTAATGGGTATAATTGAACATCATTATATTTTAAAAGAGAATAATTATATTTGATAATGTATATGGAAAGAAACACTAATCATAGATCAGACTGCAACACATACAAAGTTCAAAATATATTTAGCTTAAATAAAATCAATATCTTTGACATCTTGTAATGCATAAAACACCATGATTAAATGAAGAATTGTACAATATTAGAATATTATTTTTCAAACATGAACACTATAAAGAAGGGTTTATTTGGTGGGTATGTATAGTAAAAAATAAAATAATAATGTTATATGTTTTACACAATTATAATAGAAATTCAATTATTATATATTAATTTTTATTATTATACAAACCATTTGAATGCGATAGACGTATTTATTTGAAGTAATATATATTTATTAATAAATAATCAGTAATTATTATTACAAATAATTTAAATTTAAAATTTAATACTTTTATAATATTTATTTCAAATAATAATTATATCTATTTGATATATATATGTCAAATTTTTCCTTTGGTGAATGATTGATAATTTTTTGATGAATTGTGAAAACTAATAAATTATATTGAAATTTTTTATATCTTTAAATTATTCACAAATTTATATTAAACAATAAACTTAATTTCATGTAATATTAGTTTAATTATATTAAAAGATATATTTTTTAGTTAATTTGAATAAATTTCATATTTATTTATTATATTAAAATATTCTATAAAAATAATAATGTTCTTTTTGGAAAACTAATCTTTTTTCGTGTATACTGTTTTTTTGTAAATTGATTTGTATTACTTCATTGAATTGAATTTAGAAAAATTCACTATATAACTGAAATAAGAATAATTTATATTATTTTTAAATTTCAAATTAAATTTAGAAAAAAATTAAGAGTGAAAATAATAAAATTAATTATTGTTGTTAAGGAAAAAATGGCTTTACCATGGTGATAAAAAATGTGATACAAGTAAAAATGAACTAAAATATGTACAATAACCATTTTTGGACATATATCAACCTTATTTCTAATTAAATTATATAATGAAACATTTATGAGTATTTTGTAATAAGTAAATATGGTTATAAAATTATCTTTTAAAAATGTCCACATGTTTCCTCCCACCCACATATAAAAGGTGATAGCCTCTCCACCCCACATCAGACTTCTAGAAACCATTTTTTCTAACATACCATTCCATGATTCCTGCATTAATTCCATAACTACATCTTAGATTCCTTATTTTTATTAGGATTATATCCTAATTGGGTTTTAGTTGTATACCAAATGATTCTCATCATAGAAGATATAAAATTCCTAAACATGTGTATTTTTTTTAATTTAGTATTCCTTCTCTTTAAAAACATATTCAATTATGGAAATATAATAACTTCGAAATATATTATATACATAGATTTTATTATGTAAACTCCATAATCCTTATGTGTCTCCTCTTCCATAAAGGGGAAATGACTCATCAATTGTAAGAATGACGAACTATAGACATGCAAACATATGTAATTCATTTGGTAAAACCAACGTTCAATAATGGATAAAAAATGTATTTAACATAATATCTGATATTTTTTCATTGTTATATTTTTTAATTTTTATATCACAATTAACATCTTACATACCATTTTAGTAAGGACACACCAACATCGTTAGTGTGTACAATGGACTACCACCCCACGAAGAGATGTGATTCAATTTACACATACGTTTTACAATGAAGTTATTATGTTTATTATTTATGAATATGAGTAATATATATGACCTAAAAATACCTTTGCAAATACAATATCACATTTAAGTTATGAGATTCAAATCTATTGGGAAACAAAAATGAAACTCATTGGTTTGGGACGAACTACCGCCTCTACATAATGATGTGACATGTTTTTCCTTTTCTTTTCAGATAGATGTTAATAAGAGTGTATGAGATTAAAATGTATTCTCTATATGATAAAATTATGATTTTATATATATTAGTTAAATTTTCATTTTAAATTTTTTTATCCTTTGAGATAAAATGGAATCATCTTTCATCTATAGGTATGACCTACAATCTCCTGGAATGGTGTAAACCATTTTCTATCTATAGAATTAATATATTAATATATGAACATATATAAAGAATGTATATGATATATATATATTTTTTACATTCTTTATATGGCATAACCTTGAACAAATTAAAAGAGCAAAAATAAATGAAATAAGAAAATGATAGAAAAATGATATAATTAACCCTGAAAAAAGTTATTTTAAAATTTAATTGTTAATAAATAAGGGAAAGGATAATAAGTAAATTATATATGGTATTTTTAACATCATTTAAAAAAATTCTTGTATTTCCATATCCATGAGATTTTATTCCCGTTTATTGGTTTGGGTATTGTTTTGAGGGAAAATTTGGAGGATACCTATAATTATAAATTCATATATTAGTTGGAATCATAGCATAATCAAAAAAAAATTTAAAGGTTATATGAGGATTTCATGTCATGTAACTACGTTACAAAAAATTAAAAAGATGGTGGATAAAATTTGTGTAATGCATCATGCTATGATAGGTTACCTGATGTTCAGAGACCTTAAACATTGAGAATTAATAAAACTATGATTTTTCACCTCACATAATTAGTTTTATGAAATATGCAGGACTTTGGAAGTGAAATTTCATTTAACAGGGTTACACATCATTTAAAATCCCATGTACAGTTTTCAAATAGGCATCAGACTGAATTTTTTTCAGTTCTTCTTCCAAACTCTCTTTCTCTCGACCCATGGAAATCCCCATGTGAATTTAGGAGGATCATCTACTAATATATCAATTATTTTGAAATTCAAAATCTGTTTCCAATGTGGTGTATCTCTGAGTAGGAAACCATTCCACTTCTTCTTTGACAATGATTGTGGTTTCTCCCATGATTTCAGTTATGAGATCTATTTATCTAAGAATGTGTATTTTCATTTCGTCTTCTAGATCCATTGTTTGATCTTATATTGGGGTCCATTCCATTGTTGGTTTGGGTTTAGAAAGTATTTATTATTGAGGTATGTGGGGTTACCCCATTCATTCAACCCCTTGTTTTCTATATTAAATCAATATTGTGATGTGTTCTGGATTCTATGGCCTTTGTTGTCAAATTTGGGATTTCATTGTTGGTGGTTCATGTTCATGGCTTGTGTGACCTATGTTTTTAGGTAGGTGGTATCATCATTTGCCTATATTGATAAACCATATTGTTATTTATTTACAAATAAATTTATATATGTATTTTTCATAATTTTGTTTGATTGAAACACTACTCTAAAAACTGGAAAGGGAAGCGCTACCCCTTTATTAACGATCAAAATAAGCACTGATAAAGGGGGGAATTATCAGCGTTGAAAATTGTTATATTTCAAAAAAAATCTCGAAAAATAAATTATTCTTATATAAGTATATTTATATTGATATAAATACAATATATATTTTTTTAAATATGTTATATATACGTATAAATAGACTATTACATTTAATATATAAGAAATTTAGTGAAAATAGCTTCAAAATATTTTAAGAAAATATTATTAATTAATACTATTATAATTATTATATATTAAAAATCATTTAATAAAAATTTTAGGACACACAAAATCTAAAAAATTAATAAAAGATCTAAAATATGTTGAAAATGTAACTCAAACTTCAAACGACCATAACTTTTGATATGGGTGTCTGTTTGTGCTCTACAGCATATCAAATCGAATCCTGTGATGTGGTCTATGTTCTAGTGACAAATGAGAATCCACTGTCACATTTTTCGGTCCCTAAAAGGGACTAGAAGTCCTATAAAACTGAGTTTTTAGTCGGGATACCCCAATTTTTAACATTCAAACAAGTATAACTTCTGATCCAGATGTCTTTTAGGTCAGCACCACATATTATATCAAATATTGATTCATTTTCATCGATTTGAATAGTTGTGGCATTGAAATGGGATTCTGTATTATAAGTTATAGTCATTTTAAAATTATAAATCATTTAAAATTCTCATATATATGTATTTATTCGTAAATATATATGTGTCTGTGTGTGTGTGGGTGTCTATGTGTGTGTTTGTGTGTTGTATATATGTATATATGTATGTATTTATTTATTTACACTTATAAAAACACATCAAAAAAATATTTTTTCATAAATGTATTTAAAACTAATCTTTATAAGTACATTCTATGGATTTTCAAATACACATATATATGTATTTATTCATAAATATTAATGTGTTTTTGTGTGTGTGTCTCTCTCCATGTGTCTGTGTACTGTATATATCTATGCATGTGTGTTGTATATATCTATGTTTGTAAGTATTTATTTATTTATAAACACACATAAAAAACATATTCATTCATGAATGTATTTAAAAATAATCTTATATGTATATATTAATATACAAATAAATATACATATAAAAAATTATAACTAAAAATATATATATTAATATATTAATATACGAATTAATATATATATACTAATATATGAATAAGTATATTTTTATTAATATGAATCTATATCAATATATAACTATATATAACTATATATATACATATATAATTAAATAAAGAACAAAATGAAATGGCATATTTGTAAAGGTGCAGCCGCGAAAGGGGGGAGGTCTCGGGTTCGACTTCGGGTGGAAGTGAAGGGGGTGTGCACATATGAGGATACACGGGAAGGGTAGTGTGTGGGAGACCTCCTGGCACTAATAAAGGGCCTGTAAAGCGATGATAAAAGCACTACCCCGTATTATTTTTAATTTTATATTTTTTTAATTTTTTTGGACCTTTATCAGTGCTTTTTAAAAGTGATGATAATGCCCCTTTTATCAGTGCTAAAAAATAGCTCATAGATGGGTCTTTTATCAATGCTTTTCTAGCACTGATAAAAGCGGCCTTTATCAGCGCTTTTCAGAGCACTGATAAAAGGGACACTCCTATATTAGCAGTGATCATTACAGCACTTTTGTAGCACTGTTAAATCTCTTTTTTCAGTGCTGATAAATGCCGTTTTTATATTAGTGAAATGTGTTTTTAATGAAAAATGGGTTTGACCTAGTTATTAATAAATAGAAAGAAAATCGGTATTTTCAAAACTATGAAATGTATTTTGTGATACGGTTTTCAAATTATTTTCAAAATAGGGAAGTGTTTGAGAAAACAAAAACATGGGTTTCTTTGGGTATACAGATGAAGGATTTGTTTAAGGCCATTGGTCATTGTGGGGGGTTCACATTCTGGCATGTTCCTCTTGATATAATGTATAGACTAATTGGTCTAGGTATGTTTAAAAAGATGGGGATTCACATTCAACGGTGTCCCTATGTCCTATAGTCTATATAATTGGGTTCAATTACCATAGTGAACTATTCATTGATTTTTGGGTATGTGTAGTTTACTGCATGACTTGTTTAATTCCTTGTTGTTTTGTTTAATGTGCTGATACTTTTGGTTTTTTCTTTATTGTATTTGTATTATTTTATCCTTGATATTCATATTGATGCTTGTGAATGATGATAATGAAAATTTCATTGAAATTGATGTTGTTATATTGTTGAGATGAGTAATAAAAAATAAAAAGTTTAACACATTTTCTATAAAACTAATTTACTAATTATCTTACATGTAATATATTAAATATGAAGACAAGAATTGTTATTCAGGGACTTGTTACAGAACACCTGGGCGGGATCCTATTGGGTCTATTTCACACCATTCACACCTATTAATTGGTGTGTAGACCATTGATTGTATTATATTGTAGGGAAACTAAAAATAACATAGTGATGTGGAGAGGATTCATGTACGTTCGGTAATGTAGCTTTTGGTTATATTGTGGGAAAATTTCAATGCCATCATATAATGTATATGTTTTATTTTAGTCCTATGTAGTTGAACTTTTGTTTTGGAATTGTACATACTTTTATATGGGTTTCTATGCTATATACTTACAATTATGGAATATATTACATATATTTCCGTTGTAGTTTTATATTCCATCTGTACATATGCCTTGCATTATATATGTTATGAAAAATTATTTCCTCTAGTTTGTTGTTCAATTCCCATGTGCTTGTCTTCAACCCCGGGGCATCGAAAATACCATTCAGTTATGTTGATAATCGGATCTAGATCTCATTTTGAGGGTATCTGGGGTAATTACATTACAATTTCATATCATATTATGTCATTTATCAAGGGTACTTAGGTTGAGATGTTTGTTTGAATGTATATAGGATTGTTGGGATTTGAGAGGTTTGATGTGATTAGTGACTAGCCATATCATGTCATGATGAGATTCGACTATCTATGGAATGTTGGGATATGTGTCCCTAGTGTTGTTTTTCTGAATCATAGTTTAAAGATATGGTTTTTATGATCTAATCTATGATTTCATATATTTTCATATCATTCCTTCTGTTTTAGAATGTAGTAGTATGCCTCTATGTACTCTTCCACGAGTTCCTCTCAAAGGTGTCGCTGACGCTCCACAAAGAAAATCTTATGCTGGATCATAATTTCATCATGACTATCAAATGTGTAGTTAATGTTTCTGATTTGGGAATTACAATAGTTTATAGCGTAGTATTTGAGGTACATCCAAGAAGTACATCATATAGATATCGATAGAGGGATTTTTTGTAGAAGAATATATCTTCCTTTTACTAAAAAATTAACCTAAAGAGGAAAAGAAAATGGTGGGTAAGATTGATCAAATAGTCAACTTCCTTTAGAGACAATATAATATCATAGTGATTTCAGCAATATTAATGCTCAAGGATTCTAGTAATTGTTGTTGGGACTCCATGGTCCACATAGATAGACACATTGATTTGGGTTTTAGGGGTTTCAAAACCTATTTCTTCTTGGGTTTTTTCCAGAATCTCTGATGTTATATTAATATTTATAGATTAGGTCCTTGTAGCAGGGAGATAATTTACGGTTTGTGTACACCAATTGGTATTATGAGTTTGTATTTTTTTTATACAAATGTGGTGAAGAACAAAAAGATAAAAGATGAAAAGTACCTATATGGTTTTCCAATGGTAATGAGATAAAAAGTTCTTATGTTAAAGATTTATACCTACATAGAGAAGGTAGAAAAAGGTATTTTGGATGTGATGGATATGGAATGAAAGGATGGGTTTTCCAAATAATCTCTCACATCAAGTGGAAACTTATGTGGAACATTTTTTATGATGAGGTACTAGAAGGTCCATTTCAGGAGTGGTGGTGTTTGGAATCATAAGCGATCTTCCTCAGCAATATCCACTACAGATATCAATTTGCCTCTAACTTCCTATATGTGTGGAATGTTTGAAGACAAAATATTTTCTTCCTATTCTCACAAGGATGTGCAATATATGTAGACATGTAGGGACAATACATTACATTTTTCTGGATTTGACTATTACTCATTATGTTCCAGGATCATCAGTTTTAAACACTTTTATAGTTTACATAGATCCACTAATGATTATAGGGCTTTAGTAATATGCATCAAGAGTGAATCAATTTCATTAATTAGATGATTTTACATTGTAATTAAATGTGGGTCCATAAATAGTAATAGGTACTATCCATATATCATCATTTTTGAAATTGATTAATTTGGTACTACATCCTGCCACTAATTAAAATTTTCATGTTTTCATGATATCCTTAAACATATAATAGAAATTATATTCCATTTAATAGAGTTAGATACACTTATTAGAAAGATTAAATAGTAGGTGTTTTAGTGTCATAATTGTTCATCAATGAAAGCCGATTCATGGTTGGTCTAGGATTTTCTCATTCCTGGTCAGGATCTATTTTACATCATCTCGATATGGATAGTATTGACACACATAGAGCCGAGGTGGATTGTTATCATCAGTAGTTTTAGTTTTTCATACTGATGTGAGATATAATGTGTTTCAGGGGGAGTGGGAGTCGAGGTTAGGTCATGCAGATTAACGAACCATCCCAGGCCACCCTCAAACCTAGCACCTGGCCCAATTTTTCTCATACCTGAAGGGAATTATTGATCCCCATAGAATGGAAAAAATCAATAAAGCATCAAACTACAAACTCATAGTGAATTATGTTTTCCCATCCTGAGAATCCACATCTTATATATGTACTAAAAATGAAAACTAGTTGGAAAAAATGTTTATTCCATAACTATAAGAAAGTAGTGAAAATAGACCACACAAAAAGTAGCTAAAAAGTCTAAAGTACGTGTTCAACATAAAAGGATTGAAACCAAATAGCTACACCAAACAATGGCATAGTATAACTCTCCCCATCTCACCACCATCTACCCAACAACCAGACATGAACCTCGCCTCCTCACTATGGTTCCTTCCCTCTCCCAACACTGAAATACAAATGAAGGACTACACACCACCAAATAGGTGCATGTTGTGAGATCTAATATGATCAGTAGTATCCCAACCACGTTTTTTATAACATTCCTCTATATAAAAACTCATGTATGCTCATTTTAAGTAAAAATATTGCACAATGAAGTCCCTAGAACATCGAAACTAAAAATTAGTGGAGTAACCCCTGAGTAAATCCCCCAAAAATGTCAATATATGTCTCCCCGAACAATGTTCCTAGGATATAGTGGAAAGCACTAAGACAAACATCATTGATAATCTAAAAACAATGGAAGATGGCATCATGCAAAACCAACCACCAAAGTACACATGGTAACTCATGTTCTCTAGATCAAAATTCATTTCAATGAATTAATGGCCATTGAAAAACCATTTCAATTAACACTCTAATGATTCAAAAATACCCATTACCAATTCAGCTTTCAATAACTTTGGAAAATTCATTTTCAATGAACAATCATTAAAAAACACACAAATAAATCATTCCAATATTTCATTATGAATCGATTTTTAATAAAAAAACAATAACCATTATAATTGGATAGAGACACAACCAACTACCTCAAAGTGTATGTCACATATGCTCACAACTAGGTCCCCAAGAAATAAAACCCAATATTTCAATTGAAGTACATAGAATAAAATTATTACATCCTAGGATTGATCCAATTAAGGAAAAATGGTGTCAATAGAAAATGAAAACACCACATACCTCAAGAATGAATAACTACCACACTAAGATAAAACATGAAATGGAATCCTGATATAGACCACACAATGAAGTTAGAAGAACACAAGAAGTAACATCCAACATAGATCAGTTGATCTAATACAATAATTCTAGGGGGATACTAGGATCATAAGGAATGAATAAGAAAAAAAAACTTACCTGAAGAGATACAATGCATTAACAACAAAGATCGAACATAAGAAAATCAATCTGAAATATATTGTTTCTTTGAAATACCCCTATGAGGGACCTTAGGTTTAGGGTGAAAAATTATTTAAAGAAAGGGCCAATAAAAACTATCATGATTGTGTTGTGAAATGTTTCACATGATGTTTCACGACATGAACCACCCATTCCCATCATGAATTCCATTCTAGATAATTATGCATAAAACCCCATCAAATTAGATTAAAAATCAATTATTTAAAACATTCATGATTTTATGCCACCATTCATGATGTGTAATCCTTCAAATAGTGAATCCCCTTTCTTAGCATGTACCAAATAGAAATTACAAAGCCTAAAACCCAGTTATGCGGTGGGAAATATTTTGATATCCTAAAGAAAAGGTATTAAATGTTGAATGACAAACAATTCATTGACTTCACAATTATAGGTATCCTCCCAATTCCTTCTTGGACCTATTCTGAAAATGTGATAATGAAACTTCAATAGAGAAAAAGGAATACCCAATGGTTTGGTAATGGGATGTTACAAAATCTCCAGCCTAAAAACATTTCATCATTAATAAGTCATGTGAAAGACGTAAACCTTGGAAAAAGATGAGGCCACATCCCCCTCATCAACGATACATATTCCCAAGTCTCGTGAGTCTTTTATCACTATTTCAATAGAAGTATTTCCAATGGAATCAAAATCCCATGCATGAATTCATATTTCCAGTCAACAATCTCAATTTATTTCTCCTGAATAGATGCATATGGATCTCAGTCAATTTTGTACATCATAGAATGTGGTTGGGGTTAGGTTGATACATCTTGTGTAGAGATATATATATATAAAATCATGAATACATGTAAACTGAACCAAAAAATTGAATAGATAAGGAATATGTATGAGATTTTCAATAACCTAAAATGGTCCAACATATATTAGAGCTAACTGTCCCAATTTTCAAAGTCAATTATGACCCAACCAAGGAGAAACATTCCAGAAAAACAAGCATACTATTGAAAAATCCAATGGTAGACACCACAAATACACATTTGATTTCTATTTAAACTATGATTTTTTCAAAAAAAGATGTGCATCACTAATCATCATGAACATCTCCTTACCCAAAAAATATCCAACTAGACATACATCTCCCACCTCCATAAAAACGAGGTGATCTAAATGGGTGACCATACAACCCATCAATGGGGATAATCTAATTTAATTCTTGAAACTATTATTATAATAAATCTCAAACAATCCTATATGGATATTCCATGATCCACTGAAATCCAAGACACGGGCATAGAGCATATCCTCCAATAACAGAAAAACACAGTCCAGTTGGACCTTCCTTATGTGGATTATAAGTTGTAGTTAACTTGATCTAAGTTCCTACTTCCTTTTGATGTATCCTTCAGAACATCGTGGTGAATCTAGGATATCTCTCTTAAATGACAGCTTATGGTCTCCCATGAAACCAAAAAACATCATTCACATTCAGAATACCAATATCATCAACAATAGTACTGTATTGTATGGAAGTGAAATGAGAAGTTTTCATTATCCGATCAACAACCACCTAAATTTCATTCCTCCCTTAGAGAGTCCAAGGTAATTTATCAAAGAATCCATGAACACTATCATCCCATTTTCAATTTCACACCGTAATAGGATAAAGGAAACTATAAGGTTTCATGTGTTGTATGATTATTTGTAGGCATGTGTAGCAATTGGGAAAAATCTATGTGATGTCCCACATCATATGCACTGGCCAGAATCGATGCCTCATTTCATAATACATCTTCATCATACCATAATTAAAGGAAAATAAATTCTAGTGAAAATAGAACATGACTAATATTCATATAAATTCAAGTAAATGGATCATTTTCCCATAGGGAAGCATTCCATCTGATGAAATGGACCAACCTAAAATGCTTTCCCCCCAACAAGTGCATCCTCAAGTCTTATGAAACACTTCAACCAGGAGATGAATATGCAAAATATAATCTCTAAGTGTTGATGATTTTTGATTACTATATTGAACCATTCCTGAAACATCCTCTAGATTATCTATATTAAAATGAGTGAATAACCCTATAAAGTCGAACTCCATCAATTATAGAATAGCATATGATTGAACAATACTACTAACATTGTATAGAATGATATTTCTTTTAATTCTATGTAGGTGATATCAATATAAAATTTGTAAAAGTATTTTACCTATAATTTCTACCTAGGAATAAATTCCTTATGGGAAAATATATTACTAAAACTCTTATGATTAGTAAATATTATGAAACTTTCCCTTAAAAGATTGTGCCTCCAACATTTGAGTACATGCATGACTTTTGAATGCTCTAAAACATTAGTGATATAGTTTTTTTCATGTTTTAGAAGCTAAATATAGTCGTAAGCTACTAAACTGTCATCCTACATATGCACTCATTCCAAACCATCACCTAAATCATTGAAAATCACCATGTTTTCTTTACTTATATTAGGTAAAATTACAATAGTATCTAATTCCCAAAGTCGTTTAAGTTCATCGAATGAAGAGTAAAAATTCACATACCATGTGAATTTGATCAATTTAATTGTATGTGTAGTCAATGGTGAATCCAATTTATAGATGTTGTTCAAAACAAAAAGTAGAATCTAATAAAACCAATTAATCACCATATATTATTGAAATTATTTAGTTTATTCAATTACTAACCATATTTTACATTCTCTTGATCAACTAATATGCCATGATCATAAATTATATTCCCAAATTACTTCACATCATGAATCTTGAAACTAAATATCTAATGATTTCCAAACAAATTGTTACTTTTAAAAATTTCCATAACAAAGCTCATATTGTTCCCATTCTCATGCTCGAATTACAAATAAAACATAATAGCATCCATGAACACTATAAAAAATATTTCAAGATGTTGATGGAAGATCCAATTCATCAAATCCATAAAATGTTCCGGAGCTTTAGTTAGTTCAAAAGGCATCACATGGAATTCATAATGGTCAAACCTTCTCTTCATGGATTTCATTGGTATTTTAGTTTCTCAAACTCTAAGATGATGTTATCCTAACTGATGAAAAATATTTGAAAAAAATAGTTCCCCCTTTATAATATCTAATATATCATCCACACTTTGAGAATGATATTTTTTCATAACTATTTCTTGTTTCATCTTCAACAAGTCCACACATATCTAAAGTGAACCATCAACTTTCATAGAAAAGGGAACTGGGGATGCCCATGGAAAAATGATTGCGATAAATAATCCTATTTCCAAAAGGTAATCCAACTAAATCTTGATCCATTTCAGCTCTTCGAGTGTTATATTGTAATTAATTTTTTATATTTGTTGTATATGTGGCACAATATCAATATGAAAATCTACCTATCTCTCTTGGGGAAGACCAAATAATTTTTCTGGGAAAAATTAGGAAAGTCTCGGACAACAATAGGGATATAAACAATTGAAGATACAAAACCTATATTAAACCAAACATTAACCAACGAACTCCTCACATCAAGGAGAGATGATCCTCTAGTACTATTCTGTGCGTCCCACTCTCCTTGAAACACATGATAGCTCACATAAGTAGAAAAAATGAAAAAAAAAGATAATAATCAACATTAGCTTGACGAGGGACAAGCCAATACATACTTATGATGATGTCTAACATATCAAAATCAAGAATGAGCATGTCCCAAACCAACTCTGTATCAGATATTGATAACGAATATGAAGGACCACAAAACCCAAATTAGTTTCACTTATAGAATGGGCTTTATAACAATATTACAAAGGGAATAAGTTCTATTAGATATTTAATAACATTATATGATGTTCTGATATAGAGGACTGGGAGGCACCATTGTCATATAATTTTATTACAATGAATGTTTCAATAACGATAGTGCCGATCAGAATTGTTGAACCTACATTAGCATACATTAAAAATGTATCTACTATTTTTAACTACTTTAGCTCTATGGCCTATGACAGGATCTATACAAACATTTAATCTTCAGAGTGTGACATAATAACATTTAGATCCAATGAACCCTGAACCTAATGATGCATAATCATCGCCTGACAAAAGAGTCATAGATGACCAACACATACATAAATTTTCATCCACTTCAGGGCAAATGACAAGTATTCCTAGTTTGTATGACCTAACCTTACTTATAAGAAGTATGATACACATTACCCACTATAGTATTTGATGCATAGGAAGCTCCTAGATGTGATCCTCCTCCACTACTGTTGTGATGATCTTTCCATTTACTCTTCTTCCCATGAGCGCGACAGATGATTCCTCCTGACGTAAGTAAAGAGGTGGGGATTACTACCTTTCTTTCCATATTAACATTTTCTATCATAGCACTGTTAACCATCTCTTCATTGGTATAATGTTTCAACATAAATAACTACTATCTTATTCCTAGTCATAAAACATATAGGTACTTCATATCCAACTTCTGGTCATTCCTCGCCATGTGTAGAAAAAATGGAAATTATCATAAAAATAAATTGTGTATAGAGATAATGAACACTCTCTCTATTGTAAAAAAGAACTCCATATACATTTTCAGAATTTGTGGCTATGGAAAAAACTACTGATATAACATGGTTTTGTAACCCTTCCAATCCAAGTCCATGTGTCTATCTTCCTAGACCATATAAACACATTCCAGTTGATGTATGTACACTAATTAGAAAAAATATTATTTCATAAAATGAATTATGTCTCAAATAAATTCAATTGAGATCATGAAAAACAATGCAACATATGTAAAATTTGATTCAATATAACATTAATGTGGAAACTAAAAAATATCTTTAAAATAATTATAATGGATTCCATTAGGAAATAATTTTTCCATTGTAAGAATATAAATATATAAAATGTCGTAGTTCATAATATGAAACATTTTGGAAAGAATCATTATTATGATAAATAATACATTAAAATATCACATAAGTGAACAGAGAAATAATAACTGAGGATAATATTTGTCATAAATTTAAATCCAAATGTTTCTTGAAAAAATGAAAATGATAATATAATCATATTTCATTTCATATATAATTTCAGAATAAAAACTTCAATGGATAAGTGTTCTAACCTAATGAAAATAAACTATGTTATGAAACCACTTACCTCATGTCTATATTTTATATATTTATCCTTTAAGTAATATATATTATACTTATGTTAATTATTTAAATATTTTAAATCCTTATCGGGATTATAAACTTTTATTAATCAATTTATTTAGTTTAATTTAATATCATTATTTTAAACGTAATCAGTAAAGTGCACATCAGGTGTTTTGATCATGATCGGTTCATATTAAAAAATGGAAAAATAAGGGTTATTGTTCCCTAATTTAAAAAATATTATTCATATGATAATAATAATTTCTAAACTTAAAATACATGTTTATATCAATTTATTAATGAAATTTATGAAAATGAATCAACAATCTGCATGGTGGTGGTAATCAACACTTATGCATGAATGACATTATCATTATCAAATTAATGAAAGGGTAAATAAGTAGAAAATACATTATATATAAAGAGTGATAATTTTTAGAAATATTATTATAAAAATTAAATATATTATTTAAAAAATCCATGATATTAAATGATGTAAAAATAAACACATATCTTTATGGAGAAGGTTGTGCATGTTTAATCACACTTAATGTTTTTATACATAATTCATAGAAGAATGAGATATATAGGGTTATGATCTTAACATAATACAATCATATTATATTAGGGATATTGATGTTATTTTATATAAATGTTTTGGTACAAATTTATGGTTTTATAAAGTGCAGTAAAATTAAATTTCTCAGTTTATATGATTACATCATATTTGATGTGACTCATTGGGATGATAATATAATGACCATATGGATGGTATTATAAGAATAAAAAACATTATAATATATATATATATATTATTTTAAATATTTTCGTTCATACGGTAATTTCAATATATCCCACTCATTAAGAGTGTATAAGAGAGGAGGGGTGATGTCTCATTATATGTGGGGGTAGAGAATCACTGAAATTAAATATATTATAAAATTAACATAAAATATCTTTCATGTTGAGGTTTTTACAAATGTGTATATTCATAATATAAGATATATAAAATTATAATTATTATCATCCAAAAAAATTATAATGTTTTTTGGGATATTTCAACCCATATGACTTACTTTTAATAATTTTTAATCATTTTTATGATTACCAGGATAATAATGTTCATTGAAATTAGAGGATCATGCCATCAATTATATATTGCAATGTTTCCAATAATTAGAGAATGGTTGAATTAATAGACCATATTCCATTAAAATTATCAATGATAATATTCTTCAGATTTTAAAATAAATTAAATAAAGATTATTTAATATAAAATACCATTATATACAATTTTTTATAATATTAGAATAGTTTGATTCTGAATACATCAAGAGAGTAAAAGAATTTGAGTATTAATCATTAAAAAAATCAAATATTTTCTATTTAACAAAATTATTCATTAAATACAGTAATTCATAAAAATTATTTTATTTTTAATGTTTTAAATATTATATACATGATCTTTCATATGAAACCTCAAACATTGTGTCATAGTTGTGTACCCATTTAAAAGAAATATTTTCATGAAAAATTAAATTTAAATTTTGCACATGAATTAAATTATTCATATTAAATAATTTGATGAATGTTTAAAACATCTTCGTATCTGTTTAAAAAAATTAAGGTTTCTACAAGCAATGAAGTCACATTTGGAATATTACATTACATAATATATATGTCATTTTCAATGAAAAATAGAACCAATCATTAATATTTACGTTTATATGAAGGGGAGTTCTAAATAAACTCATAAAAAATATTAATTTATAATTTTCTGATGATTTTTTATTCCTAATAAATCTATTTTCATACGTTATTTAATCAAACTTACCCTTTGCAATGGTGATAAATTATAACATGGTAAATATTTTTTTTGTGGAAAAATGTTGACAAATTTTACAAAATTTGACAATATTAATATATATATTGATTAAATTTTATGAAATTAAAATCATATATATGTTTGAAATTACTTTTTAAGGAAACCCACAATATATTATTAAAACAAATTTTTATAATAATATAATTTTAGTATAAATTTGATTTCATATAAATAGTAAGCATAATATAATTATTAATGTAATATATTAGATTATATAAAATAAAAATAAACTAATTATATTTTTAAATTAATTGAATAAAATGGAACATTGTAAATAGTTGACTAAAATAGAATTTTTTATTAAATCGTAATTTTTTATTATTGACTAAAAAAGAGAATATTCATAAAAATAACACAATTTATCCTTATGAATATTTCTGTATGATTATTTCAAAAGAATGTCATACTTTTATTAAATAAAACCACTGAAAGCATCATATATTAATTATAATATTCCCTCATGATTATAAGTTATAAAAATTATGTAGAAACACATTTTTTAAACAACAAAAAGACTTTAATAAATATATAATTTTTATATGTAATAATTAATTGACATATTCGGATTTGGTATTGAATATATATATAAATATATATATCCAATTTAGTTAATGATACTCATATATTCAAATTGAATGACATGGTTATATTGATAATTTTTATATAGTAAAACCTTGATGTCTTTTAGCTCGATAGTGTGTGTATTGTGTGAATATCGATTATTTCCTTATTTTAAAATAACATTGTATTATATTTACAATTCACACAATGTCATATTTCAAGTCATGGAATGGCCTATCCTCAAATATTTAAATGTTTGTGTATCCATTATGTTATCTTCAATCATTTACCAACATTCGATATCTTTAGTTGACTAGGAACAAAGGATATGATCTTAAAATAATGAAAAATTGAATATTGATTCCAAATATCAACTAATAGTGGAAATTAAGAAATCTATTTTTCTAACTAAAGGTATTTCCAAAATATATCATAGGGTAGATATCCAAAATAATGGAAGTCGAATTATTATAGGTGTTTTCCATGAATGAAGATGGTAAATGTAAATAATATATAAAGAATCGGGTGTTTAGGGGGATGCTACTAATAGTTTATAATTATGAATTTATTTTTCATTTTTACAATACATTAAATCTTGATTTAGTTTCATCCAATTTACATTCCATCCCATATGGTGGTATAAAAACCATTGGTGTTTCTTTAAAAAGAACAATACCATATTAAATTTCATATAAATGTAATTTATTTATTAAAACACTTATTCTATTAGTCTACGTTTTTATTCATATGCCTGACATTCCATTTGATTTGATTGTGGATATATTATTTTTTAATTGGTTATTAATTTTTTGATATTTTAAACCATAACACTTCTTAAATTATTTTATATTTGATCAAATATTCAACATGAAAGTAGAATTGAAGTTAATTAATTTAATTTAATTGTTGAAACATTTCCAAAATTTTATGGTAATGGCGATTTTGGGAATGATTAACAAATTTTGTCTTATTTGATAATAATTTCACAAAAATATTTAGAATATTTTATGTAATTTGTGTTTATGTCCAAATTAAACCCCATAATATTATTCAAACAATAGTGTATGATAATTCTAATTTTTATTCATTATATTATTATATTGTATATATTAGTGTTAAATAATTTAAATTCAATGATATAATCTCATTTAGACAAAAAACAATAATCTCATCGCCTATCATCTTTTCAACTGAATTTATATTCTCCTAAACAATTATAAATTTCTCTTTAAATAAAATGACCAAACGACCTCCAATTTTTAATTATGAAAACACAATTTTAAACTTATAACTTAAGAAAATTGTGATTTTCAATATATTATATATATCAAAACCTTATGTTAATGAATATTTTGTAAACCCAGTGGTAATTGTGTCAAATACATTTCTCTATTCCCAATTAGGTGGTTGAAAAATAATAATAACATTTAAATTCTATGAAAATATCTAATAATGAAAAATATATTTCACTTTATATATAGATATAAAGAAAACAAGTCAACTAATATTATCAATTTATGAATCATATAAACAATGTAAAACTAATTTTAAGACATTTCATTTTAAAAAACCGTTTAATTTTATTTCCTTCACAATGTTTCGATTAAATTGTAAGGAAAATGATCCAGTCATTGAGACAGTATTTTGAAACTCGCATAATTTCCAGAATAAAAAATATGACATCTCATTATTATAATTATAATTTTTTAAAAAATAATTTGCCTTACCAATTTTATACTAATATTCATAACAATTTGGTAATAATCAAAAATAAAAATTAAAAGATATTTCACCATTATACGGAACCTTAAATCTAATCCTTCTAACTACCACTAAACCTATAAAATAGTAAATTAGTATATGAGGAAATAAATTTAAAAAATAGTTTAGAAATAAATTCCTAGGTGTTAAGGAGTTCTGAAATGATACAAATAAATATGGGAATTAATTATAAATCACTGTGGATATGCTCTATACTTTTCTATTAAATAAACAACTAAACTAATTTGAACAACCAAAGGATATATAATCCTATAATAAACTAGAAATGTAAAAGAAACCACACTGATTAATATATAATACTATGAAGAACCATACTTCTACTAATAAAGGAGAATAAATTATTCCAAAAATTAATAGGTATCAGTAAAGGAAGAAGGAAACTAGAGTGAAAAAAAATAATGTATAGAAACTGAGGAAAATTCAATAGAAAATAAAATTTGGAAAAAGAAATATTCAGAAATAAATTATGGGAAAGGGGGGCTTTACCATTTCATATCCCTTGCGAATAATATAATCATGGATGTATTAAGAGAAGAAAAAAATATTCCTTAATCATTTAAGAATTATTAAATAAATATTCCCTTTATAAAATATCATAATAATATTAAAAATATAATATATATATCTAAATAAACTATGAAAGAATTGTAATTGGGTTGATGTGGATAAAATATTAATAAATGGAAGAAGAATATCATAAATGACTACCATATATCTATTAATCAAATTTAGTATTAATCATATGACTTTTTATGATGAGTTTCACGATCCATGAGCATCTATTAATATAATAACAAATTTTTCATTATCTTTTTATGGGATAATTAAAACCAAAATGTTTGTTTTTAAACATTCTAATAGATCACATGTTTTACCATAATTTTTTCAGAAATATGTTCCTATTTGAGTAAATAATTTGATCTTTACAATTGAAATCAATGCGATAAACATTGATGATGAAAGGATCAAAAAACAATCACTCATCATGATGGTAAAGAAATTATATATTATTTCATAGACAATAATAATTTTATGTTAATAAACACTCCCTATAGTAATTATTGAGAACATAATCAACATTTTTATTTATATCTATATAAAATACCTAGAGGAAGAGAAATTAGTTTTCACACATTCACACACTAAAGAGGTTAAACCATGTCATGAATATTTCATGATAAATTTTATTTTGAGTACATGAAATTTATTATGATTTGGATATTATGATAGATCTAAACATTATTGTCATATACACCATATGAAATAATTTAATTAATTAGATTCCATTGATTTTAATGATTTATATTATTGGTTTTTCAATAACAATGAAATAAATATTTAAATTTAGTGATGTAGTACATGTATGTGGGATAGTGATCATAAATATAACATTATGAATTGTGAAGACAAAAAATAGGGGGAAATACCTTATTTGATAAAATAAAATTTGTTTTCTTATTTTAGAGGAGAATGATATAAGTCATCATTTCAAGGAACATTTCTCTTGAAGAAATGAAAAATTGTATTGTACTTCTTAACGATAATGAGAATAAAACATGAATGTTTTTTGAGAAATCACCTAGATAGGTAAAGAAATGTTTTTAGAAAAAATATTTATAGTATATTATAATATATCATGGAATATATAACCCATTGATCCTTGAGGATGTTCAAAAGGTAAAAAAACGAATAGAAGCTTGTCTTGTATTTTCAATTACATTCATCCAATGGGTCATCAAAAATCAATTTATTCCCAATGAAAAATGAATATACATACATAGGAATAAGAAGAATAAAAATTTATTATAAAGATACTATATAAGTAGAGAGTATACAAAGACATTATGAATCATAACAAACTCCCTTGTAAATAACATTATTTTATTCATTTTTATGATAAAATGATAATGATTAATAATGAAAAACATTCCTATTTTATAGAGAGATTCATTGGTTACATCCAGTTTCATATTATACCTATGGAATGGGATAATATAAAGTTAAAAAGTATCTATTGTATTTTTATCAAATAATAAGGCCTTTTATATTATGTAATAGAATAAAAACCTTTCAAATATATATGGTAATAATTTTTTTAAAAAAAATTGGAAGCATAACCTAGATGCTTTTGTAGATGATTTCAATTTTTTAGATACTATATTGATCACATTATATAACATCTTGGCATTTCTTTTAAAACATTCAACGAAAATAACACGGTATTGAATTTTGAAATCTTCTATATTTGATTTAAATAACCATAATGATATGATATGTTATTTAAATTCTCTTCATTAAAATAAATATATATGATATTAATGATTACAATTAATTTCCTTTCATAAATTGTATCAATAATAAAATATATTTTATATGACAAGTAGGATTACCTACAATATTATTTACATATTATATTAGGTTTTTTATACCTTCCTCATGATTAATATCTTTATTATTTTTAATAATATTATAAAAAATTTGTAATTGATTTCATGAATTGAAGAGTAAGTTTATAGCACCACTAGTAATACCTCCACCAAACAAGGAGAATTCCATTATGTATTATTGGGAGGATTCGAGATATTATTATCAAATAGTGATAGTAAAGTTAATTAATGATATGAATCATGAAAGTAAAAATATTTTATAAATAATTCATGTATCAAAAAATAAATACAAAACCAATTATGATGAATTTTAATATTTTTTCATTATACTTATTTAGATCATATTTTACTTTCTATTAAAAAGATCATACTCATTAATCATTCATCTCATAGATTACTAATGGTGAAAGAATAATATATATATATATATATATATAATCATGAAATACGGATTCTATTACCCCTTTGTTTTTATTATGAGATAAATTATGCTTGATGTCTGATAATTAATTCATGGATTATAAAAAATAATATAATATTATGAAAGATGGATATTCAATATAAATAATAATATAATGATTCTTCTCATGAAAAGGTGTTGGAGTTTTTAATTGATTTAAACTAAGATATATCATTTTTTAAATATTATAGTAACATTCTATGACCAATCATAGAAAAATCCTCATAAAATAATTGAATTATGAGTAGGTTATTTTCATTGAGTGATGAATATTATAAAACATCAATCTACCGCACTATATCATACGAGGGAATATTTTTACATCAAATTTATACTAAAATTGTTTTCAGATATGATATAAACTATCCCACCTAATTTATTATATGACAAATTTTTATGACCATTGTAAATTAATAAATCTAATTAGCAGTAGACTATATAAATTTTGTATATATGATGATGCTATTATCAATATTGATTTTGTAAAGAATAAAATTTTTACTCATCTTTATTCATAGGGGATGTAAGTACGGAAAAAGTCACTTTTTGATAATGGAGTTTTTTTATAATGAGAAATTATGGAATGAGTCATAATATGTAAATACTGTAACATTCAAACCCCAATAAACATGGTTGAGATTAAAATAATTATATTAATTGATTGCATAAAAAGGAATGATAACCTAATAGGATATATTGAATCCAGTAGATTAAAAATCATTATTGAAATAAAAAATTAAGCTTTGACACAAATCATAATTTTTCGAAAAAATATTGATCTCCGAGATGAATGTTCACATACTGGGGAGTTGGAAGACAGTTCTTATTATTTATTAATTGGATTGAATCATCATATGTCAAATATATGACCTTATTCAATACTATAGATTTAGGAACTTACTAAACAATAAATTAAACAATCTATAATGTAATGAATTTACATTGAAAATTGAGTGGTCTGCCATAGTGAGTTAATTAAAAAAGTCATTTACCCCGTGAAAAAATGTACAATATAATGAAGGCTTAAATAATTATAAGTAATTACAAGTCTTATAGGAATATTAATTATATTTATTAATATATACCAATATAGTTTTTTCATAATTTTCAATGTATGGGTGTTGAATATATTCAGTGTTTATGGAAATATAGTGAAGTTTAATCAGATAAATCTATTCCATGAAAAATTGGAGGAGAACACATTAATCTAAAATATCCACCAATATAACCAAAATGGTGTAGATTTCTGAAAAAAAAAATCACTATTTTACTTATTTCTAATATTATAAAAATATGATATTGGTTATAATGGATTTGGGCATTTCAGCATTATAACAATATAGAGGAAAATCCATTATGTTTTATCAAATATTCTTTTTTCATTTTCATAATATGTATCATTATTTTTCATTTTTCTGTGTTTCCACACCTACTGAGGTCAATTTTAAAACCATTAATATTTTTTATCCCCTTATAATTTTGATAATCTTATATGACTAAATAACTAAAAATTATAGAAGGGTGACATATAATATTTTCCAAATTCAATGTGTGGGAAATTTATGAAATGTCCAATGAATTATTATTATGATTTCAGGAAATATTAGACTATATGAAAATAACATGTCTAAGAGGATTCAAAATCAATGATTATATCTTTATCAATAGGGAATAAACATTGAAACAATTAAAAATTATTTGAATATAAAAGATTTTTAGTGTAATTTTTCAATAGCCCTTTAAAATTTTCTATATTCCATTTTTTGTGATTAAGGAATTATTTTGGTTCCAAATTTATTTTAGCAATGAACAACAATTTTGGATTTTTATGAATTTTATCCCTTATAAAAACTATTAGAGCTAAATTATCATAATGGGAATACAAATAATAAGGCAAATGTCAGTAACAATATATAAATATATGTCAGTTCATGATCATATCTAAAATAATGTGCACTTGATGGTTAAGGAAAATTTAACTACATTCATAATAGGACTAAAAATTTTGTATATGTGATAATATAGACAATATTTTTTGGGAATATTTGATACATTGATTCTAATTGAACTCAATATTAATACAGTTTAAGGATATGTAATCACAACAACCAATGGTCTGAGTAAATGATGTTCAATTTTTTTCATAAATGATGAAATTAATGTTTTCCATCAAAACTTTAATAATTAAACAATTGGAAAAAAATGAAGAAGGAAACTTAGAGGAAAAATTTATATTATTATAGATCTGTGTAATGTGTGGGATATCCTAAAAATTAAAATAGTAATCAATATCAATAGTTCCTATAAGTTGAGGGAGGAATGATTTTATTCTTATATGGTGACTTAAATATTTCAATTTTATTCATGGGGAACTATAAATTTCGTTTCACCTCTAATTCCATCAATATCAGAACCAACATACCATCCCTTGTAGAACGACATTAAAATTTTTGCATGATATGTGAGTATTTTTCTATTTAGTTGGAGATTTTTAAATTTAGAAACATTGTGGTTACCCATGTATTATCTTTGAATCATATATAATTTTAATAAATCTCATTCCATACTTTTTATTGAAAAGGAATCTGATAAGAAATCTATGAATTTCTATGAGTATTGATGGAAATAGTGGAAATGAATTTTACAGAAATCATTGATAAAATTAAATTATGAAAATTTTAATTGGATTGGGAATTTTTGGTTTAGGGATTTCAAAAAAAATTATCATATTACTATGGATTTTGAATTTTTTTGGTAATATATTTGATGTTCAGTTGTCTGAGTTTCTAATGTATCTTTATGATGGAATAAAAAGTAGTGATACATTCTTCTTATTTTCTTAACATGAATTTGATTTCATCCCTTAAATTGATAATCTAATTGTGTCTGAAGATGTTTTAAATTAAAATTATCATTTTAATTATGTATTTGAATATTTCATAAATTTGAAAAAATTATAAAATCAATTGACTTATTTATGATTTGTATATTATTTATTAAATTTTATTGATTTTTATGTTTATTTTTATAAGGATATTTAAATTGAAACATGGTTGAAAATGGGATATGTCTTGTAATTCCTATGAAGTAGTGTGAATAGAATATATATTTTTGTGAGTGGTGAAAATAGAATTATTAAATCTTCTACTGATACATAAATTCATTGGATGTCAAACAATACATTTTTCAATGATGATTGAAGGGACGTTTCATACATAATATATTTCTAAAAAATACAAAATATCCTTGATCAGATGACATGAAGGTTAGTTAATGAACATTATTTGATATATAATTATTCCATGGAATGTTTCATAATTTTAAAATGGATGTGGTACATAATAATATTTATTTTAATAATTATATCTTGAGTCGTTAAATTGTATACATTTTTTTAGTAAGATTAATATGTATTAAATTTCATTGAAACTCTCATTCATTCAAAATATATTTTAAAACAATTAAATAGTCATGAAAATTTTAATGTTCTTTTCTATGATTGATAAATAATATATTCACTTGGATTCATAATATATTGTAATGGAATATTTTAAAAAATATATAATACTTGTGGATTTTCAAACAGCTGAAGATAAATAAACAGATTTTCTACACTGTGGTATTAGTATTCATGTTTCAAAGTGTTGAAGGATTCCATTCCTATAAAATTTTTATGGGCCACACCATAGCCATTGATGTGTCAAGCTATGAACCATATTCATAGAATGAAATTTTGAATAATTATTTATATGATATTTATTATTTTTTATACATTCTAAAATAATTATTTTGTAACAATATTTGAGAGGATACCTAAATCATGGAAAAATGATTCCTTGACAAATGCAGTAAATGATGAATTTACTGTTATATAATTCACATTTTTCTATCATATATCATTTTTAGGATATTAAAATTCACAAAAAAGACAATATTATAATGGTAGGAAAAAATAGAAAACAAGAAAAATAATAAAGATATTAAGGATTAAGGGCATTGGGGTTTGGGGATCTACGACTACTAATCCATTTTTTGAATTTTTATTTTAATTTCAAACTAATGTTATTTCAGTTTGAATTTCATCCTAGGATGATTACATGTAAAATAGTGTGGTTAAATCAATGGTAATTCAAATAATGGAAGGAGATCAGTTTATAGGGACAAAATATATTATCCATTAAATAAATATTTTACTTCATTCAAGTAAATTTTTAAAATATTTTCAAATCATACATTTCAATGATTTGTGTAAACTAGTGAAAATTTTGGATTCAAAATTCAATCATCAAAACAAAGAAATATGTCAGGAAGATGAAATAAAAAAATACACCAGAAATCATGTTCAAAATTTCTAAAAAGTGTGACTGGATGATCCCTAACCAAAGTCAGTGGATAGTAAACCATATATAGATCGAGCACTGTGCCTGCAAAGATCAAGGTTTCATGTCGTCTTACACAAGCCCAACATTGGTCAATGATATCATTGAAATTGAAAATGATCAACTTCATCTCTATATTCATCATTAGATTCACCATAACCAATCTCATATTAGATGAAACATAGTGAATAATAATCGTAGTATAACTATTTTAATTATTGGAGGCCAAAACATTGACTCCATCATTAAAAAACCAATACATTGAAATCAAATTAGTTGTCACTTGCAGCTGCAGATCCTCCATCCTCATCGCCTTTAGATGTCATCAGTGAATCAAAAAATACGTTGGCATAAAAAATATAAAATAGTAACACAATAAACATCCTCTTACAACAAACCAATACTAAATGAAAATAAAATTTTTGATTCCCAAATCCAAAAATCACAAATTATAATCAATGTTGAAATTCCATCACACCCCAAACTCAATGAAAATAGGAATGAGGATTCTTGAATTAGATAAAATCATAAAAAAATAACCTATGAATTCCAGAATGAAACCAACCCTTTATAATAATATGAAATCCATTCTTATAGATTCCACATATGCTGAAATAATTGATTCCCACCAATGAATGGAAGTTGTCTAGCACCACTTTGGGTAGGATATACAGTTACCATGTTCTGATGGGTCCCCTGAACACAATCATGAGATGAACTGACATGAAAGAAACAACATATTTCTTACCATATAATCTGGTAGAATATAGGTTAATCCTCGACAAGTGATGTAAAAACACATATGGCCTGATAAGAAAGAAGGATTCAATCATGCAATCAAGAAGTTAAATTATATTTCCAGGATGAGGGACCCCACAAAATCACATTAATTGTGCTATTCAGATTTTCCAAAGTATTTTGCTTATGATTTTCTTGTTTTATTATATTTGTGACCATCACTGACACATAAAAAATAGTATTTATGAGGCTATGATTACACATAGATTAAAACTTGAAATTTTATTGAAACTACGTTGCATGATAATGAAATTTTGGACACATTCAATATTAAATAAATATGAAAAAATAGTAATCTATATTGATGAAAATTAAATAATTGAAATTTGAAATGCTATATTTATTAAATTTCATTCCATAATTTTGACGAAAATCCACTTCAATCATCTTTTTTAAAATTTACCAATGATTAAATTCACAAAACATATCTTTTTTCTGATTCAAACAACATAATTGTTTCACCCCCAATTGACCAATCCCGTGGTTCTCACTATACATTGTTTGTATAGATATTTTTCTTTAACTAGATTTTTTAATTCCCATATTATATATATTAGAGACCAAATGATTACCATACCATAAGATTAGTGTTTAATTAATAACTATATTCGGTATATAGGGAAAGGGATGTCAAATAAATTACACAACATTCATGTACTATACGATTTTCATGACTTGCTACTTAAATATAAATATAGATAGATGAAAATTGATGTTGACTATTTTTTTTAGTGAAATATGGATATCTTCCCAATAATGGGTATGATAAATTTCTAAAAGACTAGTAATTTTATTATGTACATTTAATACGAGTAGTTATTATGTTTTATAAAACATGAAAAACATATGAATAATGATTCAATTTAATTTTAATAGCATCATAATCATGAAATTTTTCATTTAAATTATTCCATGAAAAGAATAACATTAAGAAATTCTCCATATATTAGTAAAATATTAAATATATTTATAATACATTACAATTCATGTGTAAGAGACACCACATATATTGTAACAAACATTTATGTTGTTCAACACATACACATGGATTCTTTTGGGAATCATATAATGATTTACAAATAACCTCAAAATAACTAAAAACATGAGTTTGAACAAAAATACACTCTCCAAAAATGATTTAATAAGGTATTATTACTAGACAGGTTAAATAATATAAAAATGAATCCAATGATGAAGTTCAATAACACACTACTCAGGTACTATTGGGGTTTATCCACTGATTTTTTCCATTAATTCTAATGTATATCCCCTTCTCTGAGTTCATTACTATGGATTCGTCTTCCACTATGTGTTTTAACACCCTCTGTTTCCTTACATCATTAATAGGGATCTCTTCTGATGGGTGATGCGATTGATATTCATGGTGGAAGGGTTCACATTTTTCTATCTGTTTCACATTGTGTTGTATCATTAGGTGGTATTTTAATTATCACCCAAAACTGTTCTCAATGGGAGATTCACACATTAGGTAATGATATTTTCCTTGATTTTAGTGAGTCTTGTTCTTCGTTTTTGTTTTTCATTGTTAGGATGGTAAATATTTGTTCACAAACATCTTTTTTTAATAGGCGATGTTGATAGATTTAAATTTGGATCAGTGGTGCTTCTATGGAAATGGGGGATCGATTTATTCATCACTAGGCTTATTTAATTGTTTTAGATCAATTTTTATTCAATTATTAGGATGATTTTTCTTTGATTTTTTTAATAGGTAGTGATCTATTATGTTGAAGAGATTGTTTCTTCTCCCAGTGTTGATTTTTTCACCCAATTATAGTTAAATGGTAAATTTAGTGGTGGTTGTTTTTGAGTGGGATGTGTTTCTAACTGGTTTATAGTATCCCCTTGTGCCTTATAGTGGGTTATAAATGATGAAATTATAACTATTTAAATTTCTCATAATGGTGATATTTATCACTACTTAAAATACAACCAATATAAATGAATGTAGACAAACAGTTTGAAAAAACCATTGGAATAGGCCCCCATTCCCAGCTGTTTTCCAAAAAACGTTTAAATAATACACATTTACACCACTTTTCATAGTAGTTTAGGAAAAATGTTGGGAAATGGTTCAATTTTCACAACAGTTTTGGATAACCATTGGGTAAGGGTCCACTTTTCTAAATGGTTATGGAAAACTGTTGGGTGAGGGTCCACTTTTAACAAATGATATGTAAAAAAAATGGGAAATGGTAATTTGAGACCACTTATCCAAATGGTCTGCCAAACCATTGGTTAAGGGTCCACGTTTCCCAACAGTTTAGTAAAATCATTGGAAAAGGGTACATTGAGACCACTTTTCCAAATGGTTTGGGAAAACTATTGGGAATGGGTTGGAAAAGGTGGGTACCTATCCGAACAGTTTTGAGATCCATTGGGATATGTACATTTATATTTTATATAATATATAGTTTAATATATTAAAAGTAATCAATATATAAATTTCATATATATATATATATATATATGAATATATTAACAAAGGTAACTATAGGATTGTGGTAATGTGTTTGATATATGACATGTAGGATGTGGGTTCAAACTTCCATTGTAACATTTTTTGATTTACCAATCCCAATAGTTTTCACAACCCATTAGGATAGGTATTTCCAAAAGGTTATCCCTAACTTCTAGGATAGGTCTTACCAAATGGTTTTCAAACCTTTAGGGGACACCTTTCCTAATAGTTTTAGAAAAACCTTGGGAAAAGGGTACTTTTAGATGACTATTACCAATTGTTCGGCCAAACCATTGGGATAGGTATTTTTGAATTCCTAATCACCTAATTACATCCTATATCATTTTTTATGCTATAAAAACGGTATGGGGACTTATACAAATGTTTCTATACCGTTAGTATATGCAATTTATTCATTACTATATGGATGGTGCAGATCTCCATGTGAAGGTATTGGTTCTCTATTGTGGTCCTTGTCTTCTATATACTCTACTATTAATTAATAATTCTATTCCACAACTAGTTTTGTGTGGTGATTTGTATTACTATGAGGTTTGGAATGTGGAAGTTGAGTTAAAATCAAAGGCATGGTGGTCTTTTTTATCTATTAAGAGCCTCATTTACTGTAAAATCTTCCCTTAAATCGTATTTCTACTACTCAACATTGTCTGATGGTGTGGTGGTCTTCTATGAAGGTTTGTGATGTGTTGTTAGAGTATATGATGGTGTTCATGGAGGTGTGACGTGAGAAGTCACTATTCATTTGGGAACTCAATGGTGTTTTGTGTGCTTCACTAATTTTTTGGTCCAAACTTTTCCCATATAAAATTTATCCATGATGAGACGATGGTTCCAATTTTTAATTTGGTTTGGATTTGTGATCGGTGGTGATCAAATATGGAATCTTCATATGTTACATTAATGATTCCTAAATAAGTGATCATCAAGGATGACAAACCGTGGTGATGGGTTACTCTTGGATCATGGTTTGATGAAATCACAATGTTGTTCTTGAGTGCAGCTGGTTGAAAAGTGTCTCGTCTGGTAGCGGGCACATAGAGCTATTGAGATTGATGTTCTATTGCTGTGGTTTTTAGTTATAGCTATGTTGGTGGCTATATTTGGAAGATTATTATTTTTCATTCTAACAAAACCTTAAAATTTTTCCTTTTAATAAAAATAAAAAATTTCAATTGATATAAGGAAAATTACACTGTACTCATATATACCCAATATGATTGGGAAATATAAATGCATTGAAAGGATGGAAGTTTCTCAATTATCGTTCTGGTTGTCGAAATCCTTTAGCATGAAATTTTACATAAATATGAATGAGATAAATTAAGTGTTACATATGTGTATATATTTTGATGATAGATGAATAACATATTTAATGTATAGTTTCTAGTGATTCATATACATTACACAAGTATAAGAATTTAATATCAAAGAATAATTTTTTTAAGCATGCAACAATGATTCATTAAGGTATTAAACATGATCTTTTTTCTACGTATGAATCGTGTTTTTTTGGTGTGTTCGATAAGAAGTGGAGTTTATGAAAATTTCAGGAGTACAAGCTACATAATTATGATTACACGTTCTGTACCCGGTTTCTATGGGTAGTACTATGTTGTACATGTAATGGGTGAGTACATGGTCATGTGGGGTGACATAAGGACATCCTAAATACAACACCGGTTAAATCAAGTACACTCCATGTACCCAAGGGGAACATGAATTGTACTTTTTTATTAAATTGATTGGGGTCATGTCTAATTGGAAGAACATAATTCTTCTCCATTCCTCTCATCCAGGAGTGAACGAGACTACAAATTCTACTCTGAACCCTATAACCACTACCCATTCTCCAAATTGAACTTTGTCGATTATATTAGAATTACATACGTTAGTTCTTCCTTCTTCTAGATTCTCATCTCCAGATTCCACTTCTTTCGTGAGATATCGTTGGTTGACCATTTTTACCATTTTTTAGATCTATAGAGTTTTTGGGTTGTTCGAGTCATGAGGTATACATATATTGATCATAAAACACCAAGGTACGTGGTTTATTCCTTTATGTAGTCTTCATTTGAATTATATGTGAAAAGTTCACAATACCCTTGTTCGGGGTATTTAATGTTTATGGTTTTTATCCCTGTTAATTCATAATATCCATTATGTTCATGAGTAGATGATTTATGATTCTAAATAGTGTTATTTTACCATGTTATGGATGTGTTTCCAATGTTTGCATGATTTTTATCATTTGGTCTAGCTTTCCTGTTAAGATTTTTTGATATCTAGGATTATTATTGTTAGGATGGAGTGATTTTATTTGAAATGTGGTGATATTATGTAGACTTTTTAGAAATGATGGTCTTGAGTTTTACCTTGGCACCATATACCATTTCTGCACGATTATTTACACTGGGTTGTGGAAACCAGGTGTAGTAGACCAAATGGAGAATGGATGTTGAGGGGTTCTCCAGAGTGTCTGTTTACTTTACATTACAAGACCCTAGTGGGGGTGGACATAAGTTATCCCTTAGAGTGTATGTAGTTCTTCATTATGAGACCACATGGTGAGTTGGATGATAAGTGCTTCCCCGGAGTTCCAATAGTTACCGATACATGACCATAGGTGGAATTGACATTGAGTGCTTCCTCGGAGAGTCCTTTCTAAAGAAGATACAGAGAGGTTAGGATGTGAGTACTTCTCTGGGGGTTTCTTTCAGTTTTTCTCGTAGAACTAGAGGGGTTAGGATGTTAGTCCATCCCAAAGGGTTACCTATTTGTGATTACCAACTTACTTGATTTTTAAAATTAAAACAAATTGAACTATAGGATTGTTTATTTTTAGTACTTCCTGGTTTACAGATTATTTTTTTTTATTACAGTACTTATATATTTACTGATTGTTAGGAATAGTTCTTTTGGTAGTCGGATACCAGGATTAGTCGCACACCCAATTTGGTTCATGCTTTTGGTCTCAACTAGATTATATTAGTGCAGGTCTAGATATGGGAAATAACCCTTTTACTTAAGGAACTTGATTTCTATGGAGCTGGGGAGCATGGGACTACGATAAGGCATGTTATGTTGTGGATCTGTTTACATTATTTTCCTTGGTAAATTTTTTAGTAATGTATTCCATTATTGTGGCTTGTTTGGATTCATTACAAGACATATGTATCAGGCATCATTTATATATGTTCTCCAATTGTTTATTTCTTCAGTATTCCGTTGTTTATTTATTGCATATTATATTTTCTTCTGTTATTGTTATATGTTTATTTTTGTGGTGTTACTCTACCAATGAGGAAATTATTTTCCCACTATCTCACCTAAGGCCATCACTAGTAGTCGTCAGCCTCTGGAGTTTGGGGAAATGTTCATGAGGCCATGTGACCAACCAGGTAAGGGTAACCTCTGGGCGTCTCCCGAAACAGGGATGATACAAAGTGGTATTAGAGGGTTCTTTTTATCTTGACATACATATTGTAGACTATTTCTAGGGATAGGAAGGAAACATGTACTTGATAATAATCTATTCCTAGAAGTAGTTAACCCTTGTACATGGAAAAGCCAATTTTCGTCAATTATTGTAATTTATCTGATTTTGGAATAATTACAGTTGATTTGACTTCATCGTTGGGTGATTCACATGTTTTATGTTATTGATATTATTGAGTATCTATTTCTATTTCAACCTGAATAGATAAGGGTATGGAATCTCAGGCATCATATAGGCTCTTTCAAGAAATCACATACCATGCATCCCTTCCATGCCATTTAGGGTCTATTAACAATTACATGTTGTCGTGATATATGTTGAGCTAAATATGAAGGGTGTTGTTATAAATTCCTTGATAGAATTCATTTTGTTTTATAGGGTATTTTTTGTGTATGATAGTGCTAGAATGAACACCAAAATTTTGTTCTTGGGGTGTTATGGGCCCTCATGTATCGATATTTGGTGGATTATTTACTTGTTAATCCTTGAATATAATATGTTTAAGATTCCAATCATTGATTCATGGGGAGTATGACCCCTCACACAAAAGAATTTGTCACTTTAATGATCGTTTATTTTTCATGGGTTCCAGAGTAGTTTCAAAGGATTACTGTCTGAAAAACCCCTAATACATGGCGTGTAAGGATAAATAAATTCCATTTGTCCATCTGTTTGGGACGGAAATGTTTTTTCTTAAGTACACACCATGTACCAGTGTACAAGCCATGTAGTCTCTAACCATGTCACTGGCTATGTGGACAGAGACACATGGATGTGAAATATTTGGTGGGACCCTCGGTGTACAGGACGTAAACGTCGTGTTGTGTAGAACATGTGTCCAACCATGTGACTAATGATGCAGATGAATAAAACATAGCTTATACACTTCATGTCACTATTTAAAATGCCATTTAGTATAAAACTTGTATCCTGCCTTTTAACGAACAAAACATGCTGGTGGAATCCTTTTAGTAGATGTCGTGTTTGGCATAAACACGCCATGTAGAGTCAAACGTGTGTCCACTAATGTGACTAACAACACAGTCATTTGAAACCTAAGTGCTGCTTGCTGTGTATGGCACAAACCTGTTGTGTAGTCATGACCATGGAGAACCCTGTGGTTTAGTCATGTAGATATACTTTGGGAGATGAAACAAATCAATTAAATGTTGCATCATGGGAGAAAACGATGTGTGTATGGGTTGTTACATGACCAGTTTTGGCTGAAGTATGCCCACATGTGAAGGACTAATGTAAGACACCATGTATGGGTTATACATTTCATGTACCATGTTTTGAGAAACATGAATTATGCCATTTTCCTATTAACTTCTTGCACTTCTAAGTTTCATTCCTTGATAAATCATGATCTTAAGTAATGAATTTGACCTTATAGAGTAATGACACCATGACTTCCTCCGATTGTGAACCAGTTACAGGGCAGTTATCAGACAGTACACATGGCTGATCAGGGTCTACCAGCAGATCGTCTAATAGTGCCAGTCATCACACCCGCCATCATTTTGGACACAGGTATTGACACACAGATTTGATAAGGCTTTATGAGGTTCCTACACACCTTTCATGGAGCATTCCATCCTACCTAGTAAATGATAGAAAAGATGTGGGTTTTCCAGTAGCAACATCCTCCCACCTTGATAGGGGAAGGAGGACCTCGGGCTAAAGAGTCATGACTAGAATCCATCTGTTCTACCTTTAAGCATCTAGAGATGCATCCATAGAAGAGGGTGAACCTTTCTATGTATATACTTTATTATTGCTCCAAGAGATAGTGGGATGTGATATCTCAAGCGGGATGCCCAAATGTTATGTGTTGGGTTGAGATCCAGCGTTCCTTCAATGATTACTTTTTAATAGATACTTTGAGTTCCTAAGTCTGGAGTAGGGCACTCTTTCAGTTGTGGAGTATTCTTCTCGATTCACCAAGCTAAAAATCATCACATCCATCTTAAAAGGTGATGAGTTATTTCTAGAAATAATGGTTTAGAATGGTTTTAGGTACAACATCTAATTATAGGTGAAAACATTTTGTTTGACTTCCATCAATACTATAGTCAACCAGATGTAGATCATGGAGAACAATTTGAGGGATTTTGGGATTTTGAGACAAGGTGGCTCGGTATCCGGAGTCTGTACCCATCTTTCTGATATCCGGATTTTCCATAGGGAGATTACGTTCATTGATATGAGGATGTGTTATACTTCTTCAGGAGGATATGTGGTGTGAAACCGGTGTGGGAAGAGAGGGAAAATGATGCCACTTGGCCCAAGGGAACTAGTGGAGTGCCGATATTGTTGAAAGATGGGCCATATCTAGCGTTTTTTGTCAGTTCTACTCACAAGAATCTTGTGTAAGGGGTTATTATATGACTCCTCATTAAGGGGAAACCCTCCCAAATTTTCATCAGTCTGGGAACTGGAGTTCTTCCAGGTATTCAGTCTAAGGTGGATGTCGGGGGCGTGGTATCTAGTCGCCAGGAGTACAGTGAAAATAGGGTGGATCGGCTCAGGGGGGTCAAGCAGGGTTAGAAGGTCGTGTTATATGGCATGGTTTTGTAGTAGAGTAAACCTAGTAGGATCTGGATCTTGGAACCTCTATAGTTTGTGGTACTCTTCTAGTGGCATCAATTTTAGATTATTCAATTTTTGATACAGAGGCTTCCCATAGTTTCATAATTGTTGTTGTTGTGGAGCTCCTTAGAATCTGTATCTTTTCTTCTACTAAATTTGTAACACTGGACACTTTGTTAAGGACAAGAACTGATAGTATACAACAGTTCAAGGAGTTCCCTCTTGTGGTTGGTGACTGTCACTTCTTATGGAAAATCTATGTCTTAGAGATGACAGGCTATGATGTCATTCTCAGGATGGACTGGTTAGTTTCCTTCTTTGCAGTTGTCGACTTTTATCACCGTAGGGTTAGTTTCACATCACTAGATGGTAGATTATTTCATTATATGGTCAAATTCGATGTCTATGAGAGTAGAGAAGGACCCGAGCTTCATGGGTTCAGAGGAGTTATATCCCAGATTTCTAGTCTATATCTGGATGACCATGGGACTTCACAGATAGACTTTCCTCCAATGGTGGATGGATTCAGGGATGTATTTTTTGAGGACTTTTCAGGTTTTCCTTCATAGTGAAAGATAGATTTTTCTATTGAGCTTTTTCCATTGGCGTCACCGGTGTCCATTCCTCCTTATAGGATGGAAACCCCAGAGCTACAAGAGCTCAAGAAGATTATCGAGGAGTGGAAGAAAAAGGGTTTCCTCTGACCCAGTACTTCTCCTTGGGGTTTTCATGTCCTATTTGCAAAGAAGGAAAGAGATAACCTCAAAAGTTTTGTGGATTATCTGATGTTGAACTAGTTGACAGTCATGATCTAATATCACATTCCAAGGATTGATGATCTCTTTGAGTATCTTTGAGGAGATTGGGAGTTCGTGAAAATTTACTTCAGACAGGGTTATCATCCTTTTTTTGTTAGACCATCTATATTCCTCTTACAGCCATTTGGAGCAGGTATGATCTATACAAGTATGTGGTTATGTCATTTGGCATCAGAACGCACATGAGGATTTCTTGGAACATATGAACCGAGTGTTCCATCCATACATAGATTCTTTCATGGTGTCCTTTGTGGAATATATCATGGTGTAATCTCAAACTCGACATAACCATGCCACACATCTTGACATCATTTTAAATACACTGAGAGATAATTAGTTATATGATAATATCTCAAAATTCCACATTTGGTTTGACTGGATTCAATTTTTCAGTCATGTTATCTTAGAGATAGGAGAATCAATAGACCCATAGAATGTGAGGGAATTATTTTCGTGGGATCAGTTAGTGAACGTCAATCAGGTGAAAAGTTGTCTAGGGCTTTTTGGTTTCTACATAAATTTCCTACATGACTTCTCACACTTATAAGCACCACTGACTGGATTAACTAAGAGGTATGTGAAGTACTTGTCAACATATTTTTGCAAGTCATCTTTTTTTTACCTGAGTGGGAGGTTGACTTCATCACTGATACTAGTATTTCTATAGACGAGCAAGATATATTATGGGTATTGCGATGCATCAGGTACCAGGTTGGGAGGAGTGCATATGTATGTAGAAGTACTAACTGCGTATGAGTCTCGGTAGTTGTGGCCAAATGAGATGAACTACCAAATTCACAATCTTTAGTTGGATGATGTTGTTCATCCTTTACACTGTTGGAGAAACTATCATATGGGAGATCATTTTGTGGTTTTCACATTCCACAAAAGTCTCATGTATATCATCACTCATCATGATCTAAAAATGAGACAATGTTGGTTGGTATAATAACTTCAGTCCTTTGACATTGAGCATGCCTACATGCCTGGGAATAATAATGCAGTAGCTAACGCGTTGAGATAGAGTACATAGATACAATTAGTTCAGGAGAACAGTAGTGAGTGGCAGCTTATGTCTTTGTTTTCTGAGATTCGTTTGGAGGTGTATGACAAACAAGGGGAGAAGTTTCTTTCTTTTATTTCTATTACCTCTACACTTCATTGTAAAGTGTTAATGAAGAAGCTATCAGATGCTTAAGGCCTAGTTCAACTGAGAGAGTGTCCGGAAAGGACCTGATTCTTGGATGGACAGAAGTCAAGGATGATATCATGCATTTTTAGTGATGTGTATGGTAGTCATCAGACTTCCTCAAGGAACTAATATGAGACTTTCATTCCTCAATTTTTATAGTTCACTCTGGTGTCACCAAGATGTATCATGATCTACACCATTAGTAATGGTGGAATGGTATGAGGAGTGATGTTTTTGTTTTTATCGTGATGTGTTTCACCTTTCAGCATGTGAATGTCGAGCATAAGTGACCAGTAGGGAATTTTCAGCTGCTACCAATTCCCATGTAGAATTGGAATGATGTCATGATAGACATTGTGGCATGGTTACTAAGTTATCATTCAATGAATGCTGCAATTTTGGTTCTCATTTAAATATTCACAAATATTTCTCACTTCTTACCGATCCAGGAGACCTTTAGTGTAGATGAGTTAGGAAGGTTGTAAATATGATAGATTGTATATTTACATGGGGTTCCACACTCCATTGATTAAGTTCAGGATGCATGTCTTACTTCTCAGTTGTGGAAGGGACTATAAATGGATTTGGGTACATTGGTACGTCTGAGTACAACTTACTATCCCTAGAAAGATGGCCAGTTTGAGCATACTATTTAGGAACATGATTACATGCTTTGAGAATGAATCCGGCATTTTGGATGTTCCTGGGAGACGTATATACCTCTTGTAGAGTTTTCCTAAAATAATAGTTTTCAAACAACTATTCATATGGATCTTCGTGAGGCCTTGTACGGTAATACATGATGATCAACCAAATGTTTGTTGGAGGTAGTAGAGTCTAATATGCTGGGACCACGTCTTGTCCAAGAGACCACCGAGTAGATAATTTTGATTCAAAAGAGGATGACTATTGCACAATCATAGAGAAAGTCTTATTCTGGTCTATTTAGACATCTACTGGAGATTGATGTCGAATATCATGTTTTTATATGTATCACACCAATTTTGGGAGACTGGAGGATTAAGAGATAGTGTATGCTTTCGCCAAGGTAAGTCGGGCCATTCAGGGTTTTCGAAAGGGTCAGGCCAGTTGACTATCAGTTTCAGTTACCTCAGAGGTATCGGGATATGAATGATGTCTTTCACATTTCTCAGTTATGATGCTACATCTCAGAAATATCACATGTCTTTAAACCCTAGGTGGTTGAGAAAGAGGTGGATGAAACCATCGAGGATCATCCTTTTCGGAATATTAATAGCAGTGCGAAGGTTCTCTGTGGTCAGTCTTTTCCTCTAGTACAAGTGTTGTGGTTGTACGGGTGAGTACATGATGAGACATGGGGAAGGGAGGCTGATGTAAGATTGTAGTGGCCCAATCTATTTGAGTATTCTTCTTCTACACCACCATGCAAGGAAAATTTGAGGAAATATTTCATTAATGGGGAATGTTTGTAAGAAAAGTGGATCTTCTTTTCATTTATGAATCTTATTTTATGGTGTTTTCGAGAAAAAGAAGAGATTCTGAAAATTTTAGGATTACACACTGGGTACTTATGATTAAATATCGTGTACCTGTTTGTCACGTGTAGTCATTGGCTAGCCATGTAACGGCCGAGTACATGGATTTGTGGAGTGACATGGAGACTGCCTAAAGTAAAGGCTGGTTAAAGCATTTACAGGCCATGTACAAAGGAAGAACACATCGTGTCATTTCATTTTATATTAAAAGGACTTGGGTCATGTCTAATTGAGAGAAAACCCTCTATCTCCATTCATCTCATATATGAGTGAATGTGACCCCTGATTCTTCTTCGAGCCCCGAATATTCATCCGTTCTCCGAATAGAACTCCATCTGTTCTGTTGGAATCACATCGGTGAGTTATTCTCTCTTCTAGAGTCCCATATCCATATTCCACATATTTTTTTGAGATATCCTCAATTGAACGTTTTTTGAGTTTTTGTAGATATACGGTGTTATAGGGTGATTCAAGGCCTGATTGTCATGTATATGAATCATTCAATACTGAGGTAGGTGGTTTGTTCCTTTCTGTAGTTAGTCATTGAGTTATATGTGAAAAATATCCCAATACCCTTGTTCAATGTATTGCGTGTTTATAGTTTTTAGCCTTGTTATTGTCCACAATGTCTTGTGTTATTGAGTAGAGAATTTTTTATTGTAAATAGGGTTATTTTATGTTTCTATGGTTGTGTTTCCCATGTTATATTGATTTTGATCATTTTCTCTAGATTTTCCTGTTATGTTGTTTTGTTTTTCATGCCTCGTATGGTTTGGATGGAGTGATTTTATATGACATGTTGTGAAATGTTTTAGACTGTTTATCCAAGTTTTTATTGAGGATTACATTGTCTTCCATATACCATTTATGCATGATTGTTCACACATGTTTATGGGAATTTGGTGTAGTACACCATAGAAAGAATCGACATTGAGGTCTTCTCTTGAGTGTTTGTTTAAATTACATTTGGATACCATAGGGGGAATGAACATATGTGCTCCCTCAGATTGTTTTTAGTTACTCGTTATGAGACCACCTGAGGAATAGGATATTGAGTGCCTCCCCAGAGTGTCTATAGTTACTGATATGAGACCACATGGGAAATTGACGATGAGTGCTTCATCAGAGAGTCTTTTCTAAAGCTAAACCAGAGGGGTTAGTCTGTGAGTACATCCCATAGGGTTACATGTGGTTGTTTTGGTTGAACTGGTGGGGATGAGATATGAGTATATTCCAGAGGGTTACCTATTAGTGATTGGATACTTACATTATATGTTATATTGAATGCAGGGGTACTATATAACAGTTTAATTTTGATTACTTTCTTGTTTACTAATTTTTTTTATTACCTTCCATATATATTTAGTGACTATAAGGCACAGATCATTGGGTGGATTCCTATTGGGATTAGTCTGATAACCTATTTGGGTCATGTTTTTTGGCCCAAAAAGATTATATTGGTGCATGTCTTGATAAGGTCATGCACCATTCGACATCAGGTACATGATTGATGTGGAGCTAGGGAGCATGGGACCAAGCAAAGGCTAGCGATGTTGTAGTTCTATTTACATAGATTTCTTTTATACTATGATTATGTACTATATTCTAGAATTATGAATTGTATGTATTCGTTGTTATACATAGGTATCATGCATCTTATATATATGTGCTCCAGTTTTTTATTTCATCAGTCATATGATGTTTACTTATTGCATGTTATTACTGCTTATGCTATTGTTATCCGTTTATTTCCACTATGTTACTCTTCCATTGAGGGAATATTTTCACCACTATCATATCCAGGGCCCTCACTAGTATTCATCTCACTCTGGAATTCATGGAATTGTGATTGAAGCCATGTGACCCACCGGGTATGGGGTAGCTCTAGGTGGCTCCCGGTATAGGGACGTTACAATTAACAAGCCTATAATGGTCATTAAAACCCGGAGGTGTTGATATTGAGTAATATTTCCATCTAATTAAATTTTTGAACATAACATAAGGTGTTTTTGAAAATTCATGCAATTTCATTGTCTGTTAATATTGTAATAGAAATTATTAATTTATTTTTAATTTATTCTATCACAAAATATATAAATTTATAATTTCTTAAATATAAAAATGCTCAAATATATTAAAATAATAGATAATTCTAATAGTTTTCATTTATGTGATTATAAAAACATATTTCTATAATAATACATTAAATTTATATGGATTTATGAAAAATATAAGTATATTTTTAAAGGATGGAATAGTTATATCATATAATTAATTATTAATGTATGTTTTTTTGTTGATATAGATGAAATGGACCTAAGGGATTATATTTTTATAATAACCTTATTAATGGTTGAAGGGGAACACATAGATGGCCCATAAGATTGATGAAATTACATGACTCAAATGTATTAGAGAATATAGACCAAGACAATGACTACTTGTTGCTTCCCCTCCCTATCGTCTACATTTTGATGTCAGCTCTCTAACTTCTCATAGTTATATAGCTATTTTTCATATGCATAGATTCATGGGCCTGGTACTGATATAAAGATTCATACCCTCTCATTATTCTAATTCAATTATATAAAATCTGTTGAATGTTCCCACTCTGAATTCATATCTAGTGTATACTATTTGTAGAGTCTGTCTTGTGACTTCTACAATGCATGTGTTGTGAAGGCCCTGAGGTGACCTGAAGGCCTTGAGGTGTCCCAAATGCATTAACGTATTCTGATAACCTTATTAAGACAAATTAATTGGTGTCCCAATGGCCTAAAGTACACAATGAAAAAATTGGTGGCTGGAAGGCTGAAATATATGAATAGTTTCAACTACTATAGAATCAAACAATTTCTATTACATTACCTTACACATTGACTACTATAGTACTGCTACACTAACCCAGAAATATTCCATCACCCTAATTTTATCTAGGGTCTTGTGGATGCACATAGATATTCATAAACACGTATGTTTAGGCTCACATTCTGGTTAATATAGATTCATAAAGGAAAGTAAGATATTATAGAATATATTCACTTGATTTCTAATTTGTAGGAATATAAATCATTTTCATTCTACTACCATCCCTATAACATTTTAATGAATAAATCCTTTGTCTCATGAAATTGATACAAACTAATAGAATATTATATATTGGATGGATTGAATGGATTAGGTTTTAAATATTCATTCCATTTGGAATTATGATTTATTTAATAAATAATAATGGTGTTTACTGTTTTTATAATGATATTCTAAAATTTATTTTCCCTAAGAGGTTGGTCGTTGTATGTTTGGACATTGGGATGCTCAATATTGGACAATATAAGTTTTTATGAAAAAATATTCAATTTTAAAATGTCATAATATTTTAAATGAATCTATAATGTCGTATTAAAAAAATTTAAAACTATAAATTTAGTTACCATTGATTGGTGACTACACTTTATATCCAAAATAAACATAGGATGAAATAGTAATGAAATAATTTAAAAAGTAATAATATTCTCAATGTATTTTAGATAACATATTTAATTGAATGTTATTATATGATGATGATGATAATGAACATAGATTTATTTATAAGTGGATAGCATGTTTCATTAAAAAAATATTTTACTTCAGAGTTTGGTGGTCTTTTTATTTATTATTTTTTGATTTGAACATTATGAATATAATTATATAATATCACTATTATTCAAACAATAATTCATTATAATTGTGACTCAAACACTTTATTAGTTAGGGCATTTTATTTTATAGTAATTTGGTTTTGTGAAACGAATTACATAAAGATGTTATAAGTTTAATAAAACCACGAGAATTAATAAATTAATATGGATAATTATGAAGAATATCATATATTAATGATAGACATGTTATAGATAAGATTATGCTAAAAATAATTATTTAATTGATGAATATATATGTGATCGGTTATTTTTATAGAAATATAGACTTTATCATTCATTCACATTATAATTATAAATAAACATATATATATATATATAACAAGCAGATATGATAGATATCTTCTCAATGAATGATTTTTTCCCAAATCAGTGGTTATCAGTATTGATGATATATTATTTTTCCCATGAGTATATAATTTTATTAGATTAAAAAATTCAAGTATTATATAAAATGAATAGTTTAATAAGATAGTATATTGAGATATATTATTTTCACCAACACACCAAATTTTATCATTTTTATTATCAAAAGGTGAACGATATAAATAAAGTTATATGAAAATAATTAATTCACATCACTAATCAGAACATCATGTTACATGATTTTAAGAATGACATGAACCAATTTTTTACCATTATGTAGAGTCTTTTTGGTAAATTTATATATATTTTAGGGGTTTTTATGGCCATTTGTGTTGTCCACAGTTGCTGCAAATTTTGAACAAACTATTCACCCCACAAGTACAATTTATGAACCCCCTAATTAGTGTGGAATCCATGGTTAGTGCACAATTCCCCAAACTATAGGCCCAACCAATGTAATTATATTACCCTAAATTGTAGGATTTCATGTTTGTCACACTTTTCCACAAACCATTCCCTCCCCTCCAGCTAACCATGGACACATGATTTTAATGTGATAAATAATAATTTAGAATTACTGAACCCCCATGATTACATTTCTTATCACATAATTCTGACCGAACAAGATTCATTCTTCCTCAGAGGCTCCAAATATGTGATTTTGGAACATCTAGAAACTTATCATTGTGGATCTATGTGGAATTAATTTAAATTGATTTCATTTGGTTACGAGGATATCCTATAATATTGTTTTTGTGGTTTCTCTTTGTATCTTGGTTAGATAAAATTATATATTCATGTAATGTATGGATCTACACGTCCTTTTTTAGGTTTGTGATTCTAGGTTATCATTCAAGTTAATCCATGACATCATTCTTCATTGGGGTGTCTCATTGTGGGAGTTGATTTCTCTGTCATTCATTTAATGGATGTTTGTTCAATAATTATTTTCACTATGATTGAAACATTGAATTTATTTATTAAAATAAAATTATTTTTTAATGTAATTTGATAATATGAAATGAAGATTATTCTTTATTTAATTTCAAATTTTAAGGGAAATTGAGATTATCTCAATTTTTATTTCAATTCAAATAGTTGTGTGGATTTATAAAAATAGATACCATGATTTAGAAATCATTTATAGGAAATATTTTGATTGCGATTGTTTAAAAATGACATAAATTTAAATTTTTTTTGAACTATTGTGAAATTATGAAATCCAATAATTTTAATTTTGAATTATAAGATATGTTGAAAACAGATATTTCATAATTATATTTTGAACTATGTTTAATGATTGATAGGATTGATTTTTAATTGATGGTTTAAGAACATGATTTCATGGGTTGTTAGTGTTAACATGGACATACATGCAAGGACAATGGCTACATAAAAATGGATTGATGATGACAGTTGATACTAAGAAAATTTTTGACTGAATTCCAACAACGGGTTCCCTTTTTAGGGTGTAGACTACAAATGATGGGTTCCCCTATTGTGGTTTATTTTTTGTGTGAGCACCTGATTTGAAATTTCATCATTGTGATATGAGTGAAGAACCTATTACCTAATTACCAATGTTAGCATTAAGATTATTCACATAATAATTTTCTAAGATTTTATTGATTTGAAAAACATTCTATTGATTTTTTGAAATATTTTATTCAATCAATTCTATTTATAATAACTATTTTATATAAAATGTTTATTTTGTCATATTTTAATGTTGTTTTATTATATACTACATCCTTATAAATGAATGAATGATTTTTATAATGTGGTAATGTAATTCATGGAATTTTGGTATTTAATATGTTAGAATAAATGGTAAATTGATATGGTATTGAATGTGAAACACTTAAAGAGACCCTATTGGGATTTTGAACTCAATACGTACAAATTACATTATGATTTGACTACTTTCTGATGCACGAAGTGGGAAGAGGAAATAACCCACTTTGAAGTGGATCATGCTCTTAATCCTTTGGACTTTAGATTGATGATATAGGTGATCAGTGGATGTGTTATCAACTTATTTCATAGGATTTATAACTTTTCATAATAATCTAGAGTGGATACATGGATGGTGTATTTATTTGGGGTTTTCATGCTTATTTTTTATTGTACATCTCCATTCATAATTATTGAGAATGATAACTTGTAATATATTTACATCGATTATTTTATGAAAAAATTGTTCCATGTATGATATTGTATGATTCTATATGTTATTCAAAAACCCATGGAGATTGGTAATTTCTATTTTTCGATGTTATTGTAAACATGGGTATTTGGGTATCTGGTTATCTAGGGTTATTAATGAAAAGGTCGTATAATATTTTTAGGTTAAGCATCATTATTTCATGTCAGTATATAGTTTAGGTTATCCTGGTAGATATGATGTAGGATTTTTTTGACATAGGTTATATTTATGATTATGTTCCCATCCATATCTTATCATAATGAGCCTTATGTCACCATTTGGGTTTGAGAAAATGTTTCCCAAGGAATAACATAATCTGATTCTAGTCATTCCCCAATATTTTATTTTGGTATACTAAATTCCAAATACTAACAAATTATCTGATGGGAATGACATTTAAATTTCTATTATTTAATTTGTTGATCTGAGTAACAATTTCATGATGTCTTAATTGAATTGTGTAGATATTTTGAAGAATTATGCCTCAAAGGATACATTTGAAAAGTCTCCATGGAAACCTGTGGGTGAACAACACGAATTGTTTCCTCCCATGGAACATAATGTTGTATATATTATTGTCCATGTTTTCTACTATAAAGACCCATAAATTTGAAGGAATTTTTTTTCATAATTCTTTTTAATTTAATGAGTCTGTGGCTTCTAACGGCTCTTGATTCTGAGACCTGGTGTGCCTGGATTCAATTTCCGATGATTATTTTTGGTATTTTCAGTAATCGTATGTGCAGGATTTTATATATTTTGAACGGGTGATAAAAATTGAAATCTGAGGGCACCGATGAACTCGTAGTTCCGGTATTCTCCTAAGGGTACCTTTACCACAGTTTCATTTTAAGCGGGTTGTAATTTAAAAATTGGTGTTTAATTAAAAAGTTAAATAAAATTGTTTAGAACAATTTTATTCACCTTGGTGGTTAAATCCTACATGGAGTAGTTAATGGTGGGGCTCATCCCCACATAACATCCCATGTGTGGATATTATTGAGGTGGGGCCAACACGAGCCCCAACCATTCATCTCCCCATAACTCTATTCAACTCCCTTTAACTCACCTTCATCAATTCTTTGACAAATCCCCTCATTTAATATGAGGAGCCTCTCCACCACCAATTTATTTAGGTTGAACCATCCACCTCCCCTGCTGCCTAATTAATTTGACAACACCTCTTAGTTAATTAATTGATCAACAATTAATTAATTATGTCAAGAGTTTGAATGTTGAAAAGGCATGGCAGTATAATATATTGGGGAAGCCTTCACATAATTTTGGGTTGTAAAATATCCTTCTACGGAGGCTCTTAATATATTTAAGATAAGGGTTCTTCCTTCAATGAGGAAACATAGATGAATGTCGATTTTCTCCTTTGATCTTCAGCAAAGGAAAATGAGAAGGAGCCACCCGCATGGAATGCTGATGACACTCCATCCTAGGCCTCTTATTCCTCGACGTCAACAATTTGACATCGTCTCTTCACGACACCGTTCTACTACGCCGCTTGCCTCTTTCCGTGGATTGATGACGTGAAAAGTCATAATCGAGGTAGGGGGATTATGTTCAATTTTAATGGATTAATATTTTCCTTGTTCTAAGTTGTAAAAATTGTATTGTCTTTGGCCAATTGCTACCACCTAACATGGAGGGCGTGGGCCGAACGCACATGACCCGATGACACTCCAACGTTTCTTATTCTTTTAATTCTTGAGTGGAAGAGGCAGCGATTGGAGAAGTGGAGGTTGTGCATCGGCCGCATGCTGAAGAACAACGGCTCGCAACCGTGGGCCGCTCGATCGGGAAAGAACCGACCACCTATAGTCGGTTGAGCCGAAGGGAGGAACCACATCACCCCACAATGTCGCGCTGTGGAGAACCGTGGCTCACGCAGGGCAGGCCGCTTTTGTGGAAGAACCTTCCAGCTCATTGGCTGGACGAGAGGAGGAAGGCCACGACACCACGATGTCGCGCTTGACGAACTGCGGCCCACCTGAGAGGTCCGCTTTTACAAAGAAGGCTGGACGGCTTTGGCCTACCGGTTATGGAGGGCAGCACTGCATTGAACCACTGGTTAGGGAAGCCTGGGGGCTGCACCCCCCCCCCCCCCCCCGCCTTGGACCACTAGTCCCCCTTGGGCTGAGCCACTCGGCCAGCCGGCTAAGCCGCGGCCGGGCTGCGCCGCGCCGTGCATGGTCAGGCCGTGTCGTGCCGGGTCGGGTCGCGTCGGGCCGCGGCAGGGTCACGTCGCGCCGTCTGGGGCTGGGTCGTGTCATGCTGGGCCGCACCCCACCGGGATAGACCATGCCCTTTGGGCTGGTCCGTGCATTATATCAGGCCGAACCAACCCCCTGCCGAGTCGGACCAACCAACACTGGGTTGACCAGACCCGCCAGCCAATTGGGCTTAATAGGTCGGGCCCGTTTTCACATAAACCTGAAAAACATGAATACCACCCATAAGATCGACACACTATCTATGGAACTGGGACCCTTTCAATGAGACGGTCCATTTGCGATACTTCTAGTTAGTTTTGGAAGACTTTGGAAAATGGCCGGCTTTGGAACGAACGTAATGCCTACCAGGCCCTCGGAGCGGAAAATCTTATAAGTTAAGGACCAGACGTTTGATTGACGTCTCGTCGACTATTTTGGATTCCTCTTTATGATATAGTTCTTTTGGCATACTCCACACCAGATTCAAATGATATTGGAGTATGGTCAGGTTGGTTTTAGATTAAAAACCAACCGGGCCCCTGGAACGGAAATGCTAATAACTCACAGACCGAGCATCTAATTGACACACTGTATATTGTGTTGAGACCCATATGATGATGAAATCCTTTTAGATACATCCAAATGAGATTATGGGACACTTTTAGGTATCGCCCAATAGCTCGTGTAGCGGACCCTCCCGGAAATGAGCGTACGGAGTGCAGAGGCCTAGTAGCTGTAGACCTGACGACTGCTTGACAGATTCAAATCGGAGTGATTCGATTAGCTCAGTGGACGGAGTGCCCAGTTTGGTAGTAGACCCATCGCTGACGGAGCTCCTAGTTTGTAACTAGACCCGTGGTACTCGACAAGAGGACTACCTCTGTAGGATATTAGGGGGAGCGCTACTGTTTTGTGGTGGAAAACCCATAGCGGGAAGTGCTACTACGTTGGGGAGACCGAACCGCAATACTAGAAAAGAGGAGTACCTCAGCAGTATAAGGTTATTTAGTAGTTCCTTGGGGTCAGGACAGGGCCACTGTACTCAACAAAGGAGAAATTCTCCAGAAGTTGTGGTCTCGTTAATGAAAATCCTGGTTTGAGCTGAGTCAATGACCTTTGTGATTTCCTCGTTATTGTGATGGGTTACTTGATAACTTAGGTATATGTATGGGCATATAACTATGTAAAGTTTATCTATTGAAATATTTCTTTGTGGTTTATCCTTATTGGATTTAGTGAGACCTTAAGGGTCTCAGGGTCCCTATTGAGTATCGTTATACTCACCCCTACACGGCCTATGCCCGCACCTCATTGTGTTGGATGTAGATGACAGACACCACTGACCGAGGCAGAGTGTACGAGGACTGGACAGTACCCAAAGGTGGACACTTAGCATGATGGCACATGGAGCAGACTGATAGACGCATAGTGCTAAGGAAGTCATTTGTAACTACCTTACAGGTGGGAACCTGGAGGATGATCCAGGAGCTGCTTCCATCTTCCAACTGTTTGTCTTTTCAGTTGTACATTCTTTCAGTTGTAGCTGTACTATTCTGTTGGGCTTGTATTGTCGGCCCCTTTTGTATTTTCAGCACACTTGTTATACTAACTTAAATACTGTTTGCTTCCTCTTGATTTATAGTTGTTTGAGTTTACGTTTTATAAAGGCAATTTATTCCATTTTATAGGGATCTACGCCTTTGGTACTAGTCACCAACCACTGGCCTATGGAAGGCGGCTTGGGGTAGTTACGACATGGGCCCCGGGGGACTGGTTTTGAAAAATTGGTTTTAGAGGAGTCAATTATACCAAAGAACGTAAGAATCTGATATTTCCTTTCTATTAAGCAATAATGTTAATGGTACTGAGTGTGGTTATCAGTTCAGGGAGTCCAGTGTTGGTGCGACAGCCGACATTTCCATTCACCAGGACCCTGATATCTGATTTTCAACTCAGTGCATGAAAACACTTAATGCATGTATATTATTAAATGTTTTCTTTAATTTAGCTCAACCATGTCTTCTCATTGGGTTTTAATCATTTGACTGTGTAACATCTGTTTGAGATGCCTCCATGAAGATAGTCAGTTGGAGTTCCGGGAGAGTACACGACGACTGCCCACCGAGCGACGTGGCTCCAGTGCGGGGCCCTCTTAAAATGTTTTCTCCTTTGAGTGGTGTACCTGCAGCACCACCACCCGTTTGTAGCTGATGCCACCAGCTGTACCGGCGGACGGTGCACACCGAAAGGGCACGTTTCATGAGTTCTAGCAGTAGAGGCCTCCGAGGTTACGAGGCGAGGCAGATTCCTAGGTAGTAGTGGACTGGATTGAGGCGATTTCTATGGTTCTACACCTAGTTTAGACACTAGTAGAGCAGATGGTGATCTTAGATACTGGTGTTTCCCAGTGAGTGACCATGAGGTTGGTGTGCATAGGGAGGAGGCTTCGGTCTGTGGACCGATTCCAGAGATAGTACCTTCAGGTAGTGTTCCAGCTATATCACTACCGGTTGGTCAGCAGTTTCAATCGGCGGTACAGGTAGGTGACACATGTAGGCCTAGTGCCTTACACATGTTTCAACATCACATACCCCTCATGTTCTGAGCTGAGTCCGACTAACATGCATCTGAGGACTAGCTTGATATGGTGGCGGAGAGTTTTCTAGAGCTTATACAGCTTCGTCAGGATGACATGTCGGTAGCTGAGTATTCTTCGAGGCATACCGATCATTACAAGTACATGATGACTATGATAGGATCAGTGCTTTTGGGCTTGGACTACCAAATGAGTTGAGTTTTAAGGATATCTGAGCCAACACATTTCCTCTATACATTCCTACATATGATAGGGTGCTAGAGAGAACCATTGTTGTTGAATGTTATTTAGATGAATGGATACAGTTAGACAATGTTAGCAGTGGGAAAGTAGGGAACTGGCACTAGTCTCAGAGATTTGGGCATGTAAAATGATTCAAGAGGATGTAGTGTTAAGGACATAGGAATTTTCAGGGTAGAAGACATGGAAGAATCGCTAGGAGAGTAGATTGGGGTGGTTTACTTTTCGACATGTTACAACCACTCGCCTTTGTAGTCCCCACCAGACATAGGGAGTAGAAGGGTATGGGAAGAGAGTAGCTGCATGCATTCAATGAGTGTGATCCAAGGGCTCTATGAATGATTCGAGGTATGGTATGTGTCTACTACTAGCTTCTGTAACAATAGACATTGATACGAATCATTCCTTCATTCCACGAATCTTCTCCCATACCTAGAGTTTCCTGTTAAGATGTTGACTTGACCCTCACGTCCAGAGATACCGTTGGGAGAAGACTCGATAATCACACTTACGGCAATGTTGTGATCTAACCCTTGAGAAGAGATTTTCATTTGGAACCTCTTGGTGGTAGCATCGAGGCCTTACGACATCATTTTGGGTATGGACTTGGCAACCATAGTTCATACACATATTGACTGTACTAGGAAAAAAGGTTGTGGTTTACCTACAAATTTGGGATGGGTGTTCCATGGATGGAGAAAAGAAAACCACAAGCAGAACAGGATGGAATCAAGCACAAGTCAGTGTAGTTGATCACTCATAAGTCTACCGGACGTAGATTTGTGCCAGACTTCTCCAGATTTGCTGCACCTCTTATTAATATTAACAAAGAAGGGGAAACCAATGGTGTGGTCAGAGAGATGCCAGTAGAGGTGTTATGGAGCCGAGGGAGAGTTTGACTAGTGCACCCTTCTTGAGGCTAACAGAGAAGGTGAGAAACATACAGGAGTGGATGAAGACTACATTGAGAAGACGGAATTTTTATACTGATAGGAGACAGAGACAACTGGAGTTTGAGGATGGAGACCATGTTTTCCTACGGGTCTCACCTTGATGAGGTCTACGGATATTTGGATAGGGAGGAAAGTTATCTCAATGATTCTTCAGACCTTTCCAGGACCTCAGCAGAGTAGGCGAGGTGTCTTACCATCTAGCCCTTCCACCTCAGTTTCTTTGGGTGCATGACGTCATCCACACATCTTAGTTGGGGAGATAAGTGCATGACATTTTCCACATCATCGTCCACAGGGAGCGGGACATTGATGACGGGGAAACATTCATGGAGGTTCCATTGGAGATTGAGGATTAACCAATGTTGGTCCTCTGTGGATGGATGATTCCTCTTGTGCGCATTTGTGGGTAGCACAGGAACCTCCATGGGAGCACATGGGAACAAGAAACTCAGATTCGTTCTCAGTACCCCATTGGTTTCCCTAGTGTGTGTTCTGGCTTTGTGAGGATGTAAATCCCTGAGGTGGTAGTAATTTAAAGGCCCGAAAATTTCAAGGAAAACTGTATCATAATTATTTGTAATTTTTCGAGTCGGTGGGATCTGACGGCATTTGATTCTGAGGCCCAGTGTGCCCGGAATGAATTTCCAAAGTATTGATTGGGTACAATCAGTAAACGTATGTGTGGGTATTTCTATATTTTGAAGTAGTGCATGGAATTGAAATCTGAGGACACCGATGAACTCACAGTGCCAGTATTCGTTTAAGGTTACCTTTACCATAGTTGCGTTTTCAGAGGGTTGTGAGTTAAAAATTGGGGTTGAATTAAAAATCTAAATAAAAGTTTTTAGAACATTTTTATTCACCTTGATGGTTAAATCCTACATGGGGAAGATAATGGTGGGGCCCACCCCCAAATATCATCCCATGTGTGGATATTTGTGAGGTGGGGCCCACTCGATCCACAACCTTTCATCTCCCCATAACCCTATTCAAATACATTTAACTCACCTTTATTAATTCTTTGACAACACCTCTCATTTAATATGAGGGGCCTCTCTAGCTCCCAATTATTTTTGTTAAACCCTCCACCTCCCTCTCTACATAATTTATATGCCAACATCTCTTTGTTAATTAATTGATCAACAATTAATTAATTAATTCAAGAGTTTGAATGTTTAAAAGTCATGGTAGTATAATATATTGGGTAAGCCTTCACATAATTTTGCGTTGGAAAATATCATATTGTGGAGGCTCTTAATAAAAAGAAGAGAAGGGTTCTTCCTTCAATGAGGAACCACCAATAAATGGCGATCGTCTCATTATATCTTCGGCCAAGACAAAGGAGAAAGAGAAACCTGCATGCAATACCGACAAAGTGCCATCCTCAGCCTCTTCTTTCTCAACGTCAACGAGTTGATGCCGTCTCCCTGCGACGCCATTCTACCGCGATGCTGGACTCTTTCCGCAGCTCGACGACATGCAACATCATAATCAAGGTAGGGGGATTATTTTCGATTTTAATGGATTAAAATTATTCTTGTTCTACGTTGTAAAAATTGGATTGTCTTTGGACAACTTCTACCGCCTAACGTGGGGGCGTGGGATGATAGAACATGACCCGACGACCCTATGACGTTTATTTCTCTGTTAATTTTCGAATAGAAGAGGCGGCGACGGGAGAAGCGGCAGTTGTGCGTCTGCCGCATGCGAAAGAACCACGGCCCGCAACAACGGGCCGCTCTACCAGGAATGAATAGGATGGAAACAGCCGGCTAGGCCAAAGGGAGGAACCATGGAACCCCACGGCAATGCGCTGTAGAGAACTGTGGCCCGTACATGGCAGGCCCCTTCAGCGGAAGAACTGACTGGCTCGTCGGCTGCCCGGGCAAAGGAAGGCCGCGAAACCAGGTTGACGTGTTGGATGAACCGTGGCCCGCCCGAGCGGGCTGCTTGCGCCAAGAAGGCTGGCAGGCTTTGGCTGGCCGGTTATGTGGGGCGGCGCTGCATGGCACCACCGGTTCGGACAGCTAGGGGATGCGCCCCCCGCCTTGGACCGCTCTACCACCTCGGGCCGAGCCGTGTCCAGGCCACACCCTTCCGGGTCGTGCCGCGTCGTGATGGACCGGGCCATGGAGAGCCGAGCCCAATTTTTATCGCGCCCGAATGACCCCCTACAGAGTCGTACACGCCAACACTGGGTTGAACCGACCCGCCAGCCCATTGGGATTAACGGGTTGGGCCAGTTTTCACTTAAACATGAATAAGATGAAGACAACACGTTCGATCAACGTGACTTATATGGAACTGGGACCCTCAATACGAGTAGGTCCTTTTGTGATACACTATGTGAGTTTTTGATGACTTCGTAAAATGGCTGGGTTTGGAACGAACGATATTCCAACCGGGTCCTCGGAGCGGCAACACTTATAACCTAAGGACCAGACATCCGATTGACGTGTTGTCGACTATATTGGATTCCTCTTGATGAGACAGTAATTTTGGCATACTCCACACATTATTCTGATTATATTGGTTTATGGTCGAGTTGGTTTTAGCTTCAAAATGAACCGGGCCCCTAGAACGGAAATACTAGTAACTCACAGACCAGGTGTCTGATTGAAGCACCGTCTATTGCGTTGAAACCCCTATGACGAACTAGTCCATTGAGATACTTCAACTTGAGATTATGGGACACTTGGAAGTATCGATTAGTAGCTCATGGAGTGGACACTCCCAGATACGAGCGTACGGAGTGCGGAGACCTAGTAGCTATAAACCTGACGACTGCTTGACCGATTCGACTCGGAGTGATTCGATTATCCCGATGGACGGAGCACCTAGTTTGGTGGATGACCCATGATGGATGGGGCACCTGGTTTGGCAGAAGTCCCACGAAACTCGACCGGATGAGTACCTTTGTAGGCTATTATGGGGATCACTACTATGTTGGGGCGGCAGACCCATGCCGAGAAGCGCTACTTTGTTGTGGTGATAGTATCTCGATACTCAACAGGAGGAGTACCTCAGCATTCTAAGGTTAGTGAGTAGTTCCTCGGAGTCGTGACAGGGCCACTATAATCAACAGAGACGGAGTTCTCCAGTAGTATTGGTTTTGTAAATGAAAATATTGGTTTGAGCTGAGTCAATGAACTTTGTTTTTTCCTCTTGATTGAGATGGGTTACTTGATAACTTAGGTATATGTAAGGTAATATACCTAAGTAAAGGATAACTATTGAAATCATTTTTTATGGTTTATCCTTGATGGATTTAGTGAGTCCTTGAGGGTCTCGAGGTCCCTACTGAGTATCGTTATACTCACCCCTACACGGGCTATGACCACACCTCGTTGTGTTGGATGAAGATGAAAGACATCACTAAATGAGGCAGAGTGTACGAGGAGTGGACGGTACCCGGAGGTGAACACTGAACGTGACAGCACCCAGAGTGGACCGATAGAGGCAGAGTGCTGGGGAAGACATCTATACCTACCCTTCAGGTAGGAACCTGGAGGACGATCCATGAGTTTCTTCCAACTTCCATCTATTTTTCTTTTCAGTTGTACTTTCTTTCAGTTGTAGTTGTACCTTTCTGTTGGGCTTGTATTTCTGGACCCTTTTGTATTTTCAGCACACTTGTTATACTAATTTACTTAGTTTGTTCTTCCTCTTGATCTCTGGTTGTGTGATTTTACGTTTTATAAAGGCAATGCCTTCCAAGTTTTGGGGATTTACGCCTTTGGTGATAGTCACCAACCCCTGGCCTATGGAATGTGGGCATGGGGTAGTTACGACACGGGCCCCAGGGGACGGCTCATGAAATCTATGAACAAGGAATGACTCATAGTAAATACCTAAAACATATATTAATGATATTCCATTCTAATAATTATTTCATATAGTAGAATCACATAAAATCTAATTAATATCACAATAAAAACATAATTGCTGGAGAACTATTGAAATTAAATCCATTTCTAGAAGTTACGAAACCTACACCATTGAAATATTAACTTGACGTTTAGAATAAAAATTTGATCATTATGAATAGTAAACTAGCTAATTGAATTGTAACTTCACTAATGGATGAATACTAAAAATTATACATATTTTTAGTGACACTATGAAATAATTATATCATTATATAACGAATCACATATTTCAAAATTTATTTTTTAAGTGTTTGTAGTTTTATAATTCATAAATATTTAAAAAGAATTTTTGACAACATTAACAATTAAAATAACATGTGTCATAATATAATTTATTCATAAATGATTAATTTTATGTCTTATGATATAAGATACTTTTATGATAGCTTAATAAAATTTTCAATTTATTTAGATAGTAGTTTAAATTTTAAAATATATATTTTCTATGTAAACAATGATTTTAAATATAAAATAAAGTTATTATAATAAGAAAATAATTTTCATAAAAATTATTCATTATAAAATTTTAATTGTTGATAAATGTTATTTTTTGAATTTTTCTAATATAGTTTTTTGTTTCGGGAATATTGAAATATAGTAAATTACAATATATAAAAATAAATGATTTTTTGTGTCCTACTAAAGTCATGGACGATGTAATTTGAAATTATAATGAATTCACATGATAAAATTACTTTTTTATATATAAATAGAAATCCCTACTACTGTTCATGTAAAAAATAATAAACTAGTGTATTTAATATTGATTAAAACCCCCTCATCCATTATAAATTCCATCCTTCACCTCCTATTCTACTTACACCTATCAAGCTTTGAGCCTTGTCTATATTCATCACAATATTCTTCACAATAATCTTTCTAAAAACTTATAGATTTTGGTCTTATCAAATGATCAAATTCAGTTCCCTAAGTAGGATCTCAAGAATATGTAATCAAGAAGTAAAAACCTCTTCTGTGTTCATTCACTTTCATTTCATGTTCCTTTATTTTTTTAATCTCAAACCTCCCCTCATCTGAAGATTATGAAAGATCTATTATAATGCATATAATATAATTTTAAAATTTTATGGAATAATTCTTCATCAAATCGCTTCTTTAATTTATCTTACATTATGAATGAAAACATTGTCCGCGAGGTGCTGATTTACAAACTTCAAGGAAGATGTGGTTTAATTTTTAAAATCCATCATTAAGGCTAGTCATGAAATCATATTTATATTTGATACATGTAATAATATAATTATTGTATCTTATGTAATATTTTTTAATAATTTTCTATACATGGTAATAATTTATAAAATAAGATTACTTCATTAGGATCAAAAACATTATATTAATCCAGAAAATTATCATTAATAATATATCTAAGGACTAATCATCACTTCTTGATAAAGAATTATTTTAAAATTATATATGATAATTAATAACATATACGTTATGTTTTAGAAAACAATCATCATTATATGTAATTTTACAAACTCATATACTGGTTAACCAATAATGAAAAACAAGGAAATCAATGCTCCAACAAGACGAAATTGAGTTTAATAACCCACCAAAAGTGACATAAATGAAAATAATTATATTTTAAAAAATAAAAAACATGTGTAAGTTGTTCTATAATTATTCATTAATTAGAATAATTTTTTTTATTTCGGATATTAATATCAAATGGATGATCGTTTCAAACATTAGGTATTAGATTCAAGCAGAACATCCATTATTCTTTCGGGTCACTCTTCCTCTCTTTTTAACCAAATGAAATTTTCATTCCTTTTTATTTACATATTATAAAAGTTTTTTAAATGGTACAAACTCATTTATTGATATCATTTCATCATTTTTTATGGGTATACATGTTTTTAGAAGGTTCATACTCTATTATTTGGGATATGCAAGCCCGGTTTAAGGGAATTTCCAAAAATCATACCCATATTTAATTGTGTTCCATTAAATATTTTATTCCAAAATTATTTCTATTAAATCAATCATTTTATCCAGGAAAACTACCATGGATCAATTCTAGCTTCAAACAAACAATTTCCCCTTTTTCCATTTTAATGAATATTGAAATATTTCTCTTAAACAGTAAAAAATGATTTATTTAGAAAGTTTCTTAAGCATTATTTTCACATCATTCTAAAATATACTATGATGAAATATGCATAATTCCTTTATATACATCAACATATTTTATAATTCATTTCTTTCATGTATAGTTTTATGTTACTCTCATTTATTATTCTCTTTACTTGATTATGATACCCAATTCATTCCATGGGTAACCCTTATTTTTATGTTTGATTGCATTTATATCACTTTTTATTAAGAAATAATATTCATTAACATGTTATGATTTGTGTTCTTATATCTCTCTTATTAATTTTGTAAATTTTAATCATAGGATATTTTATATGAATCAATTATAGTGGTTGGTCTTGACTCATTCTCCTCAAGGTGCAATGAGCCATGTCGCATACTCATATATGTGAAATGAGAATTTAATAAATATAATGTCATGTTTTATGTTTCCTCCTCATTAATATAAATCCATTAATATGATATACCATTTTATGAATCTTTGTGTTTAAACTTCTTCCATATCATTTTATATCATTATGCCATCCATTCTTACCCATGTGTTATAGTTTATCTTAATTTTTATTTTATATCTTGGTTATTATCTCATAAATTTTTTCATGTAATCCCCAAGTCATTATATGCATATCTAAGGTCTCAAGGAATGTTAGGAGATCATAATTTATATTAAATAATTTAATTTTTTATTTTGTCCCATTTTCCAGTTTTATGAACATTGTATTCCATGAAACCGAACAGTACCACCGTTGAATTTTAATTTGATATCTAATTATTATTAAAATCATGTAATGATATGTGTAAAAAGATATGGTCACTATATTTGGTATTAGAGGATAGTTTTATTCATTTATTGTGACTAGAAATGGAGATATTTTGTATGAACCCTAAAGCTAAGACTTTCTATGAGAAAACAACCCCGATTTATTTAGTATATATTATGTGGTCTATTAAACAAATATATCCATATTTAGACACTACAAGTAGATGTGGTTTTAGAATAGATGTGTCATTGATTAAAAACTCCAACATGGTGATCCATACCTGACCTAGGGAAACCATGTACATGACAACGAGCCATACTATGCACCTTGTATGAAACTCCTAGGGTGATATTATTTGGTAAATTCATAAGCTTGTTATAAAATGTTATTAGGGTTAAAAAGAAAATGCTCATTAGAATACATTCTAGGAAACAATTCAAGGATAAGTTTGATTGAAACCTAGTGATTCAGAAGTCTAGATATATTTTTAATTTTTTATTTTACCCTTTTAAGTTTAATGTTTCATTTTAATGTTTATTTTCAATGTAATAAAGAGCCATAATTTGACTTTCCTTTTCATATATAACAACGTAAAGTAGAATAACATCTTCCAAAAATCAATGTGATATGATATGTCATTACTACCCTAATGATATGCCATATATGATGCGAATGGGTGCTCTAAACATTACAAAAGTACATTCTTAGCTAGTTCATATTATGAATAATAACATGAATCACATGGAACACCATCCTTATCAATTTAAAGAACATGTTTCATAGAATCTTACATGATGAAATGGATAACCATATTTAGTGGATATTATGATACCCAGCTTGTAGAACAGTGGATTAACTCCATTAAAAAAATATTATATATTCTACAATGCTCCGAAGATGATGATTTTGTGTTATAGGTCAATATTTTTATAGTGTAGCTAATTAGTTGTGTAAATAGATCAAAAAACAATGAACAATGATGAAATTGATTCCATATATTGGGAATAATTGAATAAAAAAATTTCCATAGATATTTTACCAAAACCATCCATCTCATGATGGAAGGAGACTTCCTTAGACATATCAAGATGGAAGATGAGTCGATTAGGGTGTACGAAGAAAACATTAAATTTCATTCAAGATACAGCTCCAAAATTTTAATAAACACTTAATAAAAGGTTGATAACTTCTTTAGTGGAATAATGTTTTTTCTATGAAATGTGTTGGTGATTTGAGACATTGATTTTAACGAGGATACTATCTATTATGCCTGAAATATTGAAATTGACATCAGATACTCATAATGGTCTTGTGGGCCTGATGAAAAATAAAGGAAAATGGAGTCTAATATGGATGGTTCATTAAATAATTCCCATGATGGAAAAAAGACTGAATATTCAACATGTCAAAATTGTGGGAAGTAACATCTTGGTAACTTTCTAAAGGTATCCAATAAATGGTTCAAATGTGAAATAATGGAATATCTGGATATGAATTATGGAAGGGATATAAATTACCCCACTAACATGGAAGAAAAAATGAATGTTCATATCAATTTTCATCATGTAGTGTAATGTTTCAACTAAAAGGAACATGTATGTCATAAAAATAAATTCCCAAGGACTAGGTTTTTTAGAGGAAATCAATAAAATCCACCAATTTAATAAAGATGTACTTATGCTACCACAACTGCTGATGTGATGCCACAATAAAATGTGATGATAGGTACACTGGATATTCATTCAAGAATAAATAATGTACTATTTGATTTTAGTTTTATATATTCATTTATATATTTAATGATTAGTGAAACAATTCAAACACAACATAATCATTTATAGATTTATTTATCTTGGGGAGTAAATAATAGGGAAATTATTACATCCAATTTACATAACTCTTCCGCAAATAATGTTTTTGGATTGAACCTCCCATTCTTAATTCATATGGTGGGGTTTTCATCTATTTTTGTCATGGAATGGCTATAATTATACAAATCCAACATCAAATATCAGAAAAAGGTGATCACACATCACATACTAATGAATCTTCCAATCCATTACATGTGTACATTGAAAGATGAATCTAATCCATAATAGTCATATCAAGTGTCTATATTACTATATTCTGGGAAATATTAACTCACCCAAATGATTGAGAGAAAGGAGATTGGGCCAATTGAGACGGAAGAGCTGAAGATGATGTTACAAGAAAATATGTACAAGGGTTTTACAAGAGTGAGTGCACCATCATGGAATTAATTAGTCCTTTTCATTATAAATATGTATGTATTAATGTGATTCAACATTCATTATCATGATCCCAAAAAATCGTGATAAAGAACAATTTTTCAGAAACATTGAACGATGTCTTGTTCAATCAGCTATGCTGGGCCAATTATTTCTATAAGGTGGTCCTTTGATCGATATATCACAAATTTATAGTGAAGAAGGAATATATTACCATTGATAATTTTTTAATGAGGTATGGAAACTATGAGTTCATTGTGATGCCCTTTGGACACACCAATACTTCAGTAAATTTCATCTACAAAATAAATATTTTCATTAAATATTATCTCCACAAATTTTTGGTAGTATTTATCGATGATATGGTGCTATACTCTAGGAGTAACGGGGGACATGAGGAACATTTGAAAATTTCATTGATTAAATTGTGAAGGTAGAAATATTATGAAATGTAAATTAAATGTGAGTTCTGGATATTGGGAGTATCATTATGGGGGAATATAATCTTGATATATGTGATATATGTGGACCCTTAAAGTACAATTTATAATTAAGAGTGTCCTATGCCAACATATGTAATGGATATATGTGAATTTATTATTCTAGATAGGTATTATTAATTATTTTTAATTAACATATCAAGATTTATAATCCTAATAACCAAAATTACATGGAAGGGGCTAATTCGTTATATACTATAGAATGTTAGGAAAAATTAATAGAGTTCAAAAAGAGTCTTATCACTATTTCAGTACTCACACTCATGATAAGTGGAAAACTCTTTGTAATCTATAGAAATGCTTCAAATATAAGATTAGGTTTTTTTACTAATGATAATTTATAATGTGATAAACTACGCCTAAAGGTATTGAAAAATTCATTAGAAAAACTATCCTACGCATGGTCTAGTGTTGAACGTTAGGATATTTGCATTGAAAATATGGTTTCATTATCTCTATATCGATATGTGTGAGATATATAATGATATCAAGTGTTTCAAATATATATTCAAATAAAAGCATATTAATATGATATAGCGATATAGCTAGATATGAACAAGGATTAATACTTCTCAATCCATTAACATCATGAAAAGGAAAATAAGGTTGCAGATGGTCCATGTAGAAATGATCCTTTGTCATTATAAATATTGAGAACTGAGAAAGATCTAATTTTAATATACATATAAATGATGTATATGGGAATCATTAAAGTAGGAACATAATTTATCTTTTCTAAAATTATTTCTCAAATATCACTTATAGATAAAATAATGGATTCTCAAAGAAATGATGTGGAAATTAAGAAAAAGGTGGAAAGTATACTGAATGGGAAATCCTACAAGTTCATGATTTTTGAGGATATAGTAATAAGATTTGGGTCATGAAAATATGTACCATGTAATCTGGATATAAAGAAAGATATTCTGAATGATGAACATATATTCACCTTCTCTATTCACCCAATGATAACAAATATATTTGAAGACCTCTTAGAGAACGTTTGGTGGGAAAATATAAAAAAGGATGTTGTTGAATATATATAAATCTTCATAGTATATCATCAAGTGATGTCTAAAATAAAAAAGTATAAAGGGATTATTCAACCCATACCTATACCAACATGGAAATTTGGGAAACATAAACATGTAATTTTTCATTAGTCATCCAAAGACATCCAATGGAACTAATTCTATATGCGATATTATGGATCAACTAATTGAGACACCTAATATTATCACAATTTTATAGGAATTGTAACTAGATCAACATGTATGGATATACATAAATGATGCTATTAGGTTACATGGAGTACCACTAACTATTGTATCTCTCTGAGATGTGATATTCTTCTCCATGTTCTAGGAAATTCTCTAATCTTCGCGAAGCACTAAGATAAACTTTAGTATGGACTATCATCCTCAAACTGAGTGCCAACCTGATCAGACTATTTAGAAACTGTAATACATATTGAGAGAATATTCAATAGACTTCCATGGGGGATGGGAACAACATCTACCCCTTTTCAAATCATCATATAACAGAATTTTCCACTCGAGCATCCAAATGGATCTATATGAAGACCATTCAGGGAAAAGGTGAATAAAACTAGATTGATGTGTTGAGTTGGTTAAAGGTAAGCTTATATGACATTAAATGGTCGATGAAATAGTTGAGATGTTTAAAACCATTGAGAATCACTTCATGTCAAAAAAAATCAATAGAATTGTTATGTAGACAATCATTGATGGTACCTCGAGTTTATAGTCATATACATGGTATTCCTTCGCATATCTATATCAAAAAGGATCATGAGATTTAAGAAGTAATGGAACCTAAATTCTAGGTACAACTTCCACTTTGATAACCATGATCATTTCGATGTTGTGGAATATCAACTTGAACATTCCCCAACTATGTCTTATGTACATCTTGTATTCCATGTATCCCTCTTGAAAAATTACAAGTTGTATCCTTCAAATTTACTGACAGTAGAGGTGTTATATTTGGAGAATGATCTTTATTAGATGGATCATCTAAGGAAGATCATGGATCATAGATATAATGTTCTTTGAAAAAAAGACTACTCATCTGGAAAAATTACATTGGAGAAACCTTATGTATGATGTGGAAACATTGAAGAAGAGAAACCAATGAATGAGAAGTACCGATATCTATTTTTAATACAGAATGTAGAAAACATTAATGGTGAAATTTCATAAGGGATAAAAAATGTAATGTCCCAAAACATTTATTAATCAATTCAACTTCAAATAATTTAGTCATCAAATAAAAAAAATAAAATCACAATAATAACAAAATATAAAATTATAAAGTAATAATTCATGAAAAAAAAGGAATTCTTAGAACATAAGAACTTACGCTGTTGAAATAGTAAAATGACCTTTGGAATATTAATGCAAGATTAATGAATATCAAATAGACTAGTTGAATATTAACCTCACTAATGGAATTATAATAAAATTTATCCATATTAAAAGTGAAAATATGATATAATTATGTCATTGAATTTGTAAATTTATATTTTGGAAATTTTTAATTAATGGTTGAATATTTTATCAGTCATTAATATTTAATTATACGTTTATGACTAATTTATAAATTTAAATAAAAATATATTTTACAAAAATTATTTCATAAATCATAGTTTTGATGTCATATTATAGTAATATTATTTTATGATACCATAATAAATTTTTCAAAGATTTAGAAAATGAGTTTAAATTTTTAAATTTGTTTTAAACAAGTAAATAATGATTTTTATTTAAAATTAAAATTATCATATTTATAAAATTATTTTCATAATATGTTGTTAATTTTTTATTTCCATATGTAGAAAAATTAAGAGGATGTTATTTTAGATTCTTCTAAAATACTTGATTTTTGGTGAATAGTAAAATATGATAATTTACATTATATGTAAATAAATGAATTATTTAGTCATTCTTGAGTCCTTGATAATGTAAGTGACATTTTTTTAGAATTATCATGAAAATGTTATTGTATTTAGTCTCAATAGACTACACACATTCTTGTATTGAGAAAAATAATAATCTAATTAATTAAATAATGATAAAACATCCTTTCATCCATTATTAATACCACCCTCACCCCCTCTTCTCCTCAAACCTCTCATTCCATGCGACATCTAAATATACTACCAAATATTGTTAAAATATTTCATTTTAAGTCCAAAATATTTTCCTAATAACAAAAGGCCAAAAACAATTCCCTAAAGAGGTTCTCAAGAAGAAGGATACAAGAGGTAAAACCCCCTTCCGTTTTCCAAAAATTTGTTTTCATGTTCCTATATTTTATTTTTCTCTCCTAAACTCACCCCGTCAAAAGGTAATGCAATCTCCCATATCTTGAATAAAAAAATTTTATTTTGTTAATGGAATAACTCATCATCAAATATCCTCTTCTCTCTATTTTACATTAATAAATAAAACATCATCTTTGTGGTGTCAAATTACAACATTTGTGGACGATGTTCTTTCACCATTCAATTTCATCATAAATTACAAACATTAAATAATTTTCATTGTTGAAATGTGTTTTAATATATGTATTATATATTATGTAATGTTATCTAATAATTTTTTAACTTGATTAAAATTTATTAAACACGATGAGTTTGTTGTGACCAGAATCGTTAAATTAAGATAAATTATTATCAATAATTATTTATCTAATTAATACTACTATATTATATACATAAAATGTTATTTAAATATCATATATTTTTATTAATATCTTATATGTTCAATTCTAAGCAGCTATCATCATTCTATATAATTTTCCATTCTCATATATAAGTAAATTAGTAATGAATGTCAAGGAAATAAAAGATCCCATATGATGAAATTGAATTTTATAACTGAACAAAAGGGACATAAATGAACATAATAAAAATATAAAAAATTAAATATATGTATAAATGGTTCTGGACCAATTATTTAATTATTATAATTTTATTATTCTGTAAGTTAAGTTCGAGTGAAAAATCACATCAGAAATATGGAATGGGATTCTACCCAAATATCCATTAATTCTTTCAAGATAATCATCATATCTCTTTACCAAAATGAAATTTTATTACCTTTTAATGTATATTTCATAAATGTTTTTATATAGTCAAAACCCATTTATCATGATCCATTAATACTTTTAGTCATGGATATATATGTTTTTAAAAGGTTTCATACTCAATTATTCTATATAAGCAAGCCCTTTTAATGAAATTACCCAAATTAATATCCATTTTCATGTGTAATCCATAATAAATTTTAATCAACAATTAAATTTATAAAATAAATCATTTTATCATGACAAATTACCTTGTTTAAATTATTGTTCTATAAAGACAAATTTTGTTTTTTCAATTTATGGAATCTTGAATGTTTTTCCTTGAACCGTAAAAAATGAATTATTACTAAAGTTTAATAATCATTATTTTAACTTTAATATGAAATTAATTATTATGATATACACCAAAATTCATTTATTATTGTACAATTATGATTTAATTTGTTTCTTTCATATACACTTTTATGTAACTCTAATTTAATATGAATTAGAATTGACCATTGATCCTCTTTGTACAATGAGCCTCGACTCATGATCTTTAATGTGAAATGAGAATTGACACATGATAAATTCATATTTTTATGATTCTGCTACATTAATATGAATAAAGGATTATATGATCCCATTGTATGGTTCCTTATGTTTTCTCATGTTCTGAAGACTTTTTATATCATTATGATATGCCTTCAATCCCATGTGTTATGCTTTATATTAATGTTTATTCCATTGCTGGTATTTTTAGCTCATCCCATTGTTCATGATATCCATATGATATCCTATGCTGTTTTATGTGATCAGATGATTTTATATGATCATAATGAGTGTTAAATAAGTAAATAGATTATTTAATACCATGTTCTTAGTTTTCTATAACTAGTCTTCCAAGACACTAGACTCAATGATCATTTACAGGAAATTTGATTTTTATTATTCATAAAATCATTTCATTATATTTGGAAAAGGCTAGGGTCTCTATACAAATAAATTGTTTTTTGTTCAGGAACTAGTTTTGGATCCTTCAAAAGATGAGTCTTAAAAATATTCTCAATAGATGAAATATTACTCACAAGGATATAAGGATCCTCATGTTGCTGATGATTGGTTTAACATGACTAAGAATCATTGATTTCAATGAAATAGTTGAAGATATAAAGGTTAAATGTTCTACCTTTAGGAAGGAAGGTCCTAGAAATATATTGTGAGATATGATGGTGATAACAATGAACCATGGGGATTTGTAGTAGAATTATATTTGTATTATTTTGTGTAATAAGATATATTTAGAATCAATGGTTCTAGAAATATATGTAGAGTATTTTAATCTCCATTCAACAGATAGGGACTTGTCGTAGTATGAAAACACTTTTTTAATTTGTTTACATTTCCACTAAAATTTAATCAAATGATAAGATGAAGTATTGAGGGTTCAATATTGGACTTTGAGTAGACATTAATTAACATATTCTCTTACAAAATATCACTTTGTCTACTTATCTACTGGATAGTGATAAAATTATTGAACATGACATGGATTGTATGTTAGGTATAACAATAGTTCCATTTTCTCCCTGTGGTAGTTTTATGAGTTACATTTTAGGAACAAGAAATAATTAGTCTCATGGTGGTTCCCAATTGAAATTATCTTTAAATCCTCTTGAAATTACATAAAGAGTCCCTTTTACTTTATTCTAGTGTTTTAAGCTTAGGAATTTTTAGTTTGTTTGTACTGTGGAAACAAAGATGTCATCTTATTATCGATTATCAAAAAACATAAAGAATATTTTCCATTAAAATAATTCAATGAAAATTATCATTGTCTGAGAAGAACCTAAATGTTATGTTGTGATGTCACATTATATTATATCTAAGAGGTTCTAGCCACATACATCAGGGATGAACCATCTTCATATAGTGGAAGAGGCATGACAGGATTGTTATAATGGTCTATAGACTGTGAGAGGTACTATCACTAAACCATCATCATTCATGAATGATTTACTTAATACCAGTGTATCTCACACATTTTCATGGAATCGTATTTTTATCCCACTAAATCATAATACAACAGTTTTATCTTAGTTGATGGATATTATTGCACCCCTCAGAACAAAGATAGAAAAAGGCCATTGATGTCATGAAAGTGTGTTATTTTTATCAAAAAATGTACATAGATTGTAATTAATTTACCTCAATATGAAAATACTTCACCTCATTTTATGGATGGATTATTTCATTTTTAATAGTCCATAAATGTCTACTATTCTTTTTAGTTCACCATTACTATGGTGAATTTGGTGTGTCATGTATTATAGAATGTGTGGTACCCAGGTTTGAATAGATTTAGTCCATATTATATATAATTTGGAAAAATTAATATTGTTGATTTATTTTTAAATAGTGAACAAATAATTGAGTGATGAACTCAATCCATTTTTCATCCTATTTCACGATGTGTTTCCTTATGATTTATCCAGTTTGGGACCTGTAAGATGGTGGAGTTTTCTATTAATTTATTTCCTCAAACACATCTGGTATTTATTCCTTCATAAATCAGGGAACCTTCATAACTAATATAGTTTATGATTATCATGGATGATATGTTAGAGTAATGTTTTATATGTCCATATGTGTGACCTTGTGAAGTGCGTGGTATCCTTTTAAAGAAAAATGACAGGACACTTCCTCTATATATTTATTACTAGAAAAAAAGATCAATCATGAGATATTAATATCTGCTACCATGTATTGATCGTCTATATTACTAGATAAAAGGGGTGTAGTGGTTATCGATGATCGGTCTGTAATCTAGTTATCACCAATTGGGAATAATATATTATCACATTAATAAGAAAAAATTCTAGATTATGTATTTTCATTATGAGTATCTTTTCATTCCATTTGTTTTAAATAGTTCACATAATGTCATTATGTATTTAATCAAAAAAATATTCCATGAGTTTCTTGATAAAATAAGTGTGGTCTTTGTGTAGAAAATTTTATTTTTCTCTTAATTCAAGGAGAATCATGTACCTCATATATGTGAATTTATAGAAATGTTAAAAAGAAACCTACTCTATGTCAATATAACAAAATTTTATTCCTGGATTTGGGATGTGACTTTATTCATACAAGTGGTCTCTATGTAAGGTTTTATATTTGATCATGGAAAAATGAATTATTTAATGACATGGCAACAAATCTATAATATTTTAAATAACAAAATCTTCTTGGATTTGTGGAAAATTATTGACAGATCGTAAAGTATTTATAAAAAACAATATTCACTGATGATTATGCTCAATCGTAAGTCGGAATGTTTTTTGGGATAAAAATTTGTTAGTGTAATTTTTTTCGATAAATTTATTTTGACTTGTATGATAATTTTGTCTATTCTAGATGTTAGAATAGGATATATGGAGTATTTTTATGCATCATTTGTATGAATTGGTTTTTTTCTAATTTAGTTTTATGAAATGGTATCATATAAATATAGATATCTTAGGCCACAACCTACCAATTATTAAACTCATGATCTCAAACTCATAACCATGACGCCTGGTCTTAATCAATAGTTGAATTACCTTATTTCATAATGTTTTACCATTTTTTATTATCACAAAAAAATGATTTTTATATTATCTGAAAAATATTTCAATCATTTTCATATCCTTTAATTATAGTAAATATAGTTTATGGATTTTCACATTGGCTATACCCTAAAGAAGTGAAATGTTGTTGCGAAATCTTTGGAAATGATAAATATAAAATATTTTTTTCTGAAGGAATCATCAAAAGTGTAGAACATGATGGATTTTTTAGTTCCATTTATGATTATATGAGGAAGATGGAATTGTATTATTTAAATGTGTTTAGTTAATATCCTATCTTTTTGAGGTTATTTTTCGGGCAACACATATTTTTAATAAATTATTTGGAATTATGGATTGTATTTATATTGGGGAGACCTATGGTGAGTGGTTTTTCTCTTATGTTTTTGTACTTTTCAATCGAATAAGTTTATTGTTACCTCACCCATGAGAAAAAAGTTTATCAATTTTTCCATATTTCATAATGTGAAATATTACATGGAATAACAAATATGTCTTATGATAAAGGATGATGATTTTGTAGGCCAGGAATCAGATATGAAATCTATATATTTCTTATCACTATTATACTTACCCATATGTTATGGTTGAGAACCAATGATATCATGTTTACTTCATCAAATTTTTATGTAGATATTGAAGTGGGATGAGATCTCTATAGACGTTTTGGTTCTGTTATTGCATTACCATCACAAAAATAATGTGATTTGGGTTATGATCCATTAGTAGAAATAATATGGTCACTTCTTACCGATTATTTGTACATCCTATGATGTGGAGTTGTTAAATAATTAACTGAATTATATTGTTCATTTTAATGGATTCCAATATTCTATTTCCTATAATAGAGTCCCTCATTTTACTTCCTTATTTTGGAGAGGTCTCAAGGAGGCATTGGTATATCAAGTATCGTTGAGTAAGGAATACCATCCACAAATGGATGTTCAATGAAATTGGCCAATAAATATTCTATAATAAATCCATCCATAAAACTTCCTCAATTTTGGATGATATTGGGACGTTTATTTTGGATGGATTGATATTTCTTATAATAATATTTACTACTAAGAAGTTTAGATAAATTGTTTATAGGCATTGTATTTCCATTATTGTAAATCCCCATTGTGTTGGTAGTATATTGGATAGTCTTCCTTGGTTATATCATGCATGATCCAAGAGATGAAAACCAAGATTTAGTCTATTATTTAGATAATGTTTATTAAAAAATATACAGTAAAAAACTTTTGAAGGATGTCATAATGGACATTAGTTATTTTTTATAATAGACTTTGTATTCAACAGAGTTTGACATCAGTTGGGTCACTAACATCATGGGAGGCAATTTAATTTTAATCCTTTTTTATTGTAACTTCTGATATATTTTTTCTCAGTGGTAATGCAGAATAATATTTAGCACTACCACTACAGTTTACAATGACACGATGTTTGTTCCATGTATCGTATATTCAAATGTATCTTATATTCCAATACCATGCCTTGAATCTAAGAGGATCTTGTTTTTGAGATTGATTTATCCATGAATTAAAATCCAAATAGTGTTAATTATTCTATGAGTAAGGTACTTCATGGAAAGATGATACCCTTCGTATGTGGTATACACATATTATTATGAGTCGTTGGACCCTATGTCACTAATGAGAGTTGTGGCATCATTTTATAGATATAGAATTATATTTATTGGCTTCCTAGTGGAAAAATATTTTTATTTTGGGAGGTTGTAACCTCCCATTAATTTTAACCAGGTATTCCATGTCCCTCGATTATTCTTCCTTTCGTTGGGTCTTATTTTGGGTCATTCTTAGATATTTTTTATATTTTTGGATACTTTCTATATTATGTTATTTTCGCAAACAATTTGGAAAAAACATGTATCCCCAGTCAAAACATTTCAACCTGGGATAGTGGGGACTGCATGGTTTGAACACCATTTAACAAATCATGATCCCTCCCGAAATATCATTGTTCCCTAAATAGTTTGTGTACATGGATTGATCTTGATTTTCCACAAATATGTTTCATCCTATTTTTAAATATTCATCCATGATTTTAATTGTGAAAAAATTAATTTATGTTTGTCAAATCTATTAATTAAAGTCCATAATCACATTATCCATAGCTAACATGATATTTTAATTCCATAGAGGCACCCATGAGGTGATTTCCCCCCTCCATACAAATTCCCAGGCTAATAGGAGTGTAGATGATGATCTGTATCCTCAATGTAAGTAGATCTCCACTCATATAGACTCTTCTGATAAATAATGTTCCTAATCATTCTATTTTGATGGAAATCATGTAATGAATGAATCTAAACTATTTTTTGTTGGATCATGATTCATTTTTGTGTGCCTATTTCATTTATTCTTGTATTCTTTCTGTAAAATCCAATTGTGGGTGTTTATTTCAGCAACATTGATTTAAAGATTTGTTGTTATAAAAATAATTTCCCTATGATTGAAACCACCAATTTCATTTTTATTTTTTAATGAGGTTTTTTAATTTATTTTAAAAAATATATTTGAGAATATTTTATATTTAATTTTAAATGGGGATGGAAATTGAAAAAAACACTTAATTCTTTTAAATTGAATTTTTTGATGTATTTATTAAAACTAATGGATTAATTTCCAATTTTTTTTTGAAATATTAATTAAATGTATTATTTTATGAAATTTACATAAATTGAAAATTAATTTTAAATGGAACGAAATTGTTAAAATATATGAATTTTTAAATAAAATGTCATTTTGACTAATAAAATTTGATAATATAGTTTTAAAATGTTTTTAAATGATTTATTGCCATTTTTTATTGATTGAGGAAGAAAAACCTATTCTGGGTAGTTACTAGTAACATGGATAAGTACTATATGACATTAAATCCCTATAAATGTTTTGACATCCATAACTATTACTGAAACAGCTACGACATGACACCTGTAATGGGTCCCCATTTGGTGTATATACTTCCTATGATGGGTTCCCCTATTGCACATCATTTTTTCATGCACACCTTACTAGATAAGTGATCATTATGTGATGTGTGAGGTTCCTATTACCTAATTATCATAAATAACACGGGGATTATAAAAAAGGATCTTTGCTAGGATTTTTTTATTTCTTATTTTATCGATTCATTTTTTGAACTATTTCATTCATGCCATATGATTTATATATACGGTTTTAAATTGAATTTTCATTTACACCTATTTTAATTTTGTTTAAATATAACTTCCATATTAGTGATGAAATAATGTTTTGGTTTAAAATATTAAAATTTAATTTAATGCATTGTTTAATTAAAAATGATAGAATTAATGGAAAATTTTATTTGTATTGATTCTGTAACTCTTGATGATACACTAATCAGACATATATAATTTTCCTTAGAAATTACCATAGTTTTTGTATAATATTATATGTCAGGTCTATATAATGGGAAAGAACCAGTTGAACTTGACCCACTGGGGTCTAACCCATGAGTCCCCAATCCATTTTCTAATAGGATAGTGCTTGCAACGAATGCCATGTAAGAATATCCAACAAATTAGAATCATTATATTAAATTAAATGTAAAAACATAATCATATACATGAAAAAACAATTCTAAATTTTCATACAATTGAAACTAATTAATGTAAACATAAATAATCCCACACATAGAGTATAATATTATCATTTTAAATGAGGAAAAGGGGCCAAATACAATCCCCCCATAAACTGTAAGGAGACAAACCTATTCAAATGTAAATGACTAAAATAAAAAAGAAATATCACATCAAACACCTCAGTTTGAAAAGTGGTAGAGACATATCACCAACTCCACATCACCCAAGGAAACCATTATAATGGTCCTCATCTACATAAGACATGAAAAATACTGGGAGATCCCATGTAGGGGTGTGTATGAATATATCTACTAGGACACCCCCAAATAACAAAAAATGAAGTAACAAGTATAGTCATCACAATACAAGATATAACAATCAATGTGTAATAAAAAACACCCATCAATACATAGCAATGAAACCACTCCACTATGAGGTCTTAACAAACTACGATTCATTAGATTATGCCTAATCAATGCTCGTTCCAGGATATTCAACTCCATGAGCGATGCTATCACTGGAGACTCTCATCAAAGTGGTCTAGGTCAATGGTCCATGACTAATACTTTTAAATTGTATTAGAAGACCATGATACTCAAATATTGGATCATGACAAGAATAATTGGGGGGAACGAGAAACCCAAACTTAATTAACACGCTACATATATGATCATATGATAACTCCTTCTAGGTGGAGGATCCACACCATAGTAATGGATAACATGCTGAATCCACAACCCAATACATAGGTATGTATTTGATAAAGGGTCATACTCCAATCTCACAGAAGGAAACCAAAAACACTTTTTGAGTAAAATCCGGAAGAGGGGCTCAAAATACTATGATGTGGATGTGATATAGCAGTGTACCATCGTGGGTGTGGATTAAGTGAAAGACGTCAAAAAATAATGATCCACACTAATGATACATATATCCAAAATCTATTTATGTGGTACATATAATTTTTAATGGGTATACACCAAGACCAACTATCCCCAAGTATTAATGTGTGATAAATCTAACCAAAAAATTTGAATACCTGAATAAACTGTGTGTAGGAAAGGTACATGTAATGTAGAAATGAATAAAAACCTATATGTGTATCATAGGTCTGGTCTGTGATATTCTGGCCATGCACATGTACCATTCCATGTAAATGCGGACTTTTCTATGTTCATGTACACAGAATGAAACATGCAAAGTACTTTTGGTCCTGTCCATGTACTTTCTTAAGTGCTCGATGATCCATTATTGAGAGGTCTCAAGGAATGTGGCCATGAAACATGGTTTGTGATGCATACCTCACCGGATAAACCTATCACATCATAGGGGGTCCCACATAGGGTACATCCCTGTGTTACTGGACCATTGATATTTAGTACCATTGGTTCTTCAATCTTGTTATCTTTCACATCACCGGATCCACCCATCCCACCAGAACATCTAAGTCCATGGTTGGATAACCCCAATCATCATCACTTTCGAGCTTATATTACCTCAATGTACTATGAAAACCATCTTAACAATCTATATGTATATTCACCATACAATTCTTAAAAAATGATGAAATCTATATATGGAATTGTTCTCCCAAGATCCATCCACATTCATCATTTACTCTTTAATAAAAACTATAGTCATAGTTTTAATCCATTGCACCGGAAAAAAAATCATTCAATGACCGAATTCAAGGTATTTGTCATAAAATTGTCCACGGAAAAATCAATGATGACATAACTAATAATAATGGAATAATTCCTAAAGACCTAAAAATTAAGGAACAACCCCCAACATTTTTTGGGACTAAATTCTTTGTAGTAGAATAAGAAAAATGAAGAGGAATAAAAAAAATTCAGAAAACAAAAAGTCCATAAAATTAAATTTACTTTTGACATGTGTAACAATTCTATTTGTGGAATTGATCCGTTTTCATCCAATATTAATAAATTTTTCAGAAATCACCATATAAAGAATTCTACATTTAGTTTAGATCAGTTATTAAGGAAGAATAGTTTTGTGTTACCATCAATGATGAGAATCATGAACTGCATCGGTGCAACAATCCAAAATTTGGCCTTGATTCGTCATCATTCACTAAGGAAAATATTCAACGGACATCTATATTTGTAGTTATTTTAGGCCAACCCTGATGAAAATATCAAAATTTTATATTATTAGGAAAAAATTGTTTTAGCATAAAAAGTAAATAAAAAATAAGTAATAAATAAATAAAAAAATACTTATTTTATTTATTTATGGGAATGATTATTTTTTCAAAACTAGCCCACGAAAAAAAATATTATGGTGTGACATGGGTAAAACATGTGATCAGAACACAATCGTTCAGATATATTTATAATTTAGTCTGTCATTAATAGGTTACTCTACATTTTCAAGAAACCATTTCTCAAATGATTTTTAAAAAATTTAATATATTTCAAACATTTATTTTAAGGAAAATTGGGCCATAGAAATGGACTCCATCATAGTTTTTTGAATGAAAATTTATCTATATAGTATTCGAAAAATAATTCATGGAAAATATGTCATGAAAAATTCTCCCCACCTTTGGGATTTTCATTCAAAAAAGAGAAAAAATACTCAAAAAGATAAGGTCACTAGGATCACATCTTGGTCTCCCTCACCAAGGTTATCTGCATAATATTTGCATTTTACCACCAAACTAGAATTAGGGGAATACATTTACCAACAAGAAACCTCTCATTCCAATCCACTATCTACAATGGGTACTTTTCAATTTAGCTCGATCCTCGATGTCCATTTTCTACAGTCGATAACATGTGATGAGTCATGGAAAAATATCCTTAAGTATAACACATGGAATATAGAATATACCTGGCCTGACTAAAGACATAGAGCTAATAAGCATTCCACCTCACCAACTATATGATGTGTCTGAATGGGGACAATGAATCTCGAATAAATCATTCTTCCACAACAAAATCGTTAAAATACATATCTAGGTGGGACTATGAAGAACACATGGTCACCATCCTTAACTAATACAAGTCTCATTCATCATTTATCATAATAATTCAAATGTATCTCTATATTCCTCATATGATCCTAGATGGTTTTCACTATATCTTTAGTATCTCACACCAACATTGGTCCCATGTGTGCTAACTCTCCATGATTAATCCAACAATGTAGTAAACAATAGGGTCACCCTTAAAAGGAATAAAATTCATCTATACCAATTGTGGAATGACATGTTTTGTTGTATGTAAACTCTTCCAAGGGTATATGATCCTTCTAATGGTTTTTAGTGTCCAATATGGATGCCCATTGAATTCCCTCCAAAATAAAAATATTCCACATTGTATTGTTTTCAGTCTATGGGTGACATTATGTACTCAAGAGAAACTGAGTCCCATATCCCTCCTGATATACTCTACATAATTGTGACATGAAGCCAACATCAGGATCATAAAATATCGGTAATGGGAATTAATTGAATCATACTATCATATGAATATAGAGGCATCCCAAGCTCCATACTAAACTATTCATTCAAATATCTAGGATGTGTGCTAAATTGTGGAGTTTTCAAAGTTCACCCATTTAAAATAATTTCTTCTAGATATACTATGTAAAACCATCATTATTTCAAGGGATATCCAATCCCACTTCCACGATGTCACCTCATGGTTTCTAGCTAAATATGATAGAACCTCATTCTCTACATTCACTTTTTATCAAGTAAGAAAATGATAGAAAAAATATTTAACCCCCTCATTATTGTCTAAAGATAACTAATGTTAGATTAAAAGGTCCATATTTTCCATTCCTAGATACTCCTCAAATGATGATTTAAGAACCCCCCACCACACCACCTCTTATAACGTCAAAGGTTTGATCATCCTTACTCTAAAAGGATAAAATTATCTACACCTTTATAATATCCATTAGGAGAATATCTGGCAGATATATGTGTATAAAAGGTATCATGGTTAGTATATCTAGTATAAGAATCTTAGTAAGGCAATAAAAGTGGTGGGTTAACAAACATCCACAGGATATATCAATTACCATTTTTCAACAATGGAAAAATGCAATGAGTATACCTTATCTGATGCATCAACCAACAATTGAGAATCTTGTCTCTTGGAAAGGGAATAATTCACCACATTCCTCTTCCAAAGATTATATATAATCATTATTTCATGGGAAAAGTAAATGTTAAACCACTCACCAATTAGGTAGTGCCTCCACGTCATAAATACCAGAAATACAACTAATAACTCTTGATCAAGGTTCATGTAGTTCTTCTCATGTGTTCTCAAAATATTACAATTATATGAAATCAAATTCATCTTATTCATCAAAAAAAAACCATCTCTAGTACCTGATAAATCACAAAATAGAACATACATGATAGCCTCCTCAGGAAATATCAATATGAGTGCCCTAAAAAATAATTTATCATTGTCCTAAAATCATTATTACCACCTTTAGTATCATATTAATGGATTACCATTAATGATAAATAATTTTAATAGTTCTACCACTTTGGATAAGTCATATAAAAACAACTAATAAAACCCTACCACCCCAAGGAAACTCCACAACTTGGTAACACTCTTGGGTATCTCCAAAGAAAGAAATTCCTCAACCACCATCGAGCCCACTAATACTACTTGTAATGATATTAATGTCTAAAAACTTTAACCTCAAAAATACAGAACGGAGACTTTAAGAGTTTTCCAAAAAGCTGTTACTCACAAAGTGAGTCCTGTACCATCCTCAAGTGTCTCGCATGATCCACCTCAAATATCATTTACACAAGGATGTCATTGATGAAAAATAATAGGAATTTACCTATAAAATTATATAAGTTCTAGTTAATGAGTACAATGATAACTATTGGGGAGTCTTTTCACACCAAATAATCATAATGCAATCATAGTTACTATAGAAACACCTAAATATAATTTTATTTATACCCAAATTTGGTACTCGTAGCTGGTGATAACCTGATTTTTATTCAATCGTTGAGAACTATATCTATAAACATAATTTACAAAAGAAGGTTTTGATCATAAGTAGTTGAAAATTTTTCTTCAAAGTAATTGGGTTCAATCATTCGTAGTCTTAAAACAACCACATGCTCCAACCCCACCTTATTAGTGAAAAACACTGGGCTCACCCAGGGGGAGACCCTCGGTCTCACAAAGACTTTATCCTAAAAATAATTAACTGCACACTATACACAAAAAGTTTCATTGTAGGTATTTGATATGCTAGTGAATTCGATGGAGATATAAGATGATTCAATTAAATGAATAATTATTTCTCTATACATAGAGGTAAGACTCGATTTTCCATAAGAAATACATCTTCATACTCTATCAATACTTTATGGAATTAAAATATCATAGCATTCACTTATCAAAAATTTATTCTCTCCAATTGGTGAGTAATTGGATACAATATTATATTCATGAGATCATCCATATCTATTCATGATTTATTTTTACCCATAATGTATATCCTTGTTCAATTAATGGGAAAACACCACATCCCCCTAATAATGCAGTAAACATTGGTATGCATTGTTAGCATAATTATAGAATCACCTAGTCACCCATTTTTTGACTCATTATACACATGTGTTGTGTGAATTTGTCAACCAAAATATTTATTTTAAGAAATAGAAATTTTCCATGGAAGAATTACAACCACCTTTGTTATCTATAATGTAGATAAAGTAGAAATGTTCATAGATCAAAAGTCAAATCATTCATGGAAATTTAAGGTCATTGGACTCTATATCCTGCTGGTGGCTATGTCTATAGTCACCAGCTCCCATTGCATGGTTTGGACCACTATGAGTGATGGTGGAAAAAATTGAAACCTTCTAACACCTTATACAACTATGTCAGATCCTTTTCCTTGATGGATTCCCTACAAATGACAATATTACTATATATTTCTCTATATCAGTGGTCTTTTGACCCTCTCATGATTAGTTGTATAATGGGTTGGGAAATACTATGATTGATAACCCCAACTATTGAGTATGAAAAAAAAATCTCTCTCTTGGATGATTAGATCCATCCTGAGATCCCTACAATGCTGACCCTTGGACTTGGAATATCCTTATACATAATCTAATATTCTTGGATAATTTAATAGTCTTTGGATTCCTTATTCCAAAGTCTAAAAACATTATTTCCCACTATCGACAATCCTTATTGTTTCATACACTGTAAGAATTCTATCTACCAACAACAGATTGTCACGAACCCCATCATACGTGGAAATGAAAATGGATACCACTATAACCTTGAGGGACAAATTCCCCTCTCTAAAAAGTGTTCCTTGATGAATCATCACCTCTATATAAGTAGATGATTGTGAATGTTCACTAACTATAAAGTGTAAGGATAATAGTCCACCATAAAAACAAATTCAATGTATGACCAATATTGAGAAGTATCGTCATGTGACTAAGTCACAATTCTCCAACATCACATAGAAAAAACCTAAAGATGAATAACTATGTGGACCTCCATCTGATATCCAGAAATCCTAAAAATGTGAAAAATTAGAGCAATTGGATCTATCTATTCCTCAGTATCCTAGGGTTTTAACCCACCAAATAAACTAGAAGGTCACTGTATATGAAACTTAGAAATTGCACTCTGCATGCGTGCATCCTCTGTCGGAACTAGTGTGCAATTTTTATCTCAACATATGGTGTTACATACCCTTTGTTGAAAAATCATCACTCAATGGATCATCCTCATGATCAGGTAGTGGATTATGTGATTGTTGTCTCTATAGAGGCATCCGAAAATAAATTAAGATTTAGCATAATCATAATAGTATATATGGGGAACTAAAACAATAAAGAAATGGAGAACATAACCCATTCCAATATGATACATGTACCAATTTGTTCATAGAATCCATTGTGTATAGGTACAAAGTAAAATGGTATGCAATCAATGTCCTCATGTATGGATACATCGACTGTCATACCAACACTAGAATCAGTATCCTTATAGCCAATAAAAAAATAGTAAACATTTGGTCCCCAGATCAGCATCACTAAGTTCATTATTATGGTTGATCTAACCACAATGGTACCTCTCTATCATGGTTGTTTCCTCTGGGGTCTGACTCGTGACCCCCTAAAATACCTCCAATAGGCCAGGGAATGGACTCCAATGCCAAGAAGGCATTTATTACAAATGATAAGTATTAACATAATGAACATATACACATATTCAAACATCTTCAATCCAATAAAAATTTTAAAAGTAAAAAAAGTATGACCAATGAATGAATAAATCAATAAACCCACAACCATAGTATGGTTCTAAATTTCTTAAAGTAGATAAATGGGACACATACAAGCCATATTTAAAACTATAGATCCAACATTATCTATGGATGATGACTAAGATCAAATAAATTATATCAATAAGAACATGATCCCAAGAATATCATTCTATGGACCCTAACCTTCTTTTCCTCCAAGGAAACCATCAATAGGATTATCATTTAATAAGTCATGACATGTGTGGGAAAATCCCATGTATGGATGAGTATAAAATTATGCAATATGGCATCCTGAAAACACAATACATGAACAACCCATGGAAATTAACTCAAAACAAGATATATCAATCTATTTATAATAGAAAGCACCATGATAATTTCAAGAAATACACATCACCACAAGGTGGTCTTAATTGTAAAGACCCGTAAAATTCAAGGGAAATATTTTCTTAATTTTCTTTGGAATTTTACAGGAACGCGGTTTCTGACGGCACCTAATTCCGAGGCCCGATGTGCCCGGAATCAATTTCCGAAGTTTGGCTCAGGTACGTTCAGTGGACGAACGAGCAGGAATTTCTAACTTTAGAACCGGTGCCCGGAATTGAATTTCGAGGGCACCAATGAACTCACAGTGCCGATATTCGCTTAAGGTGACCTTTTCCGAGGTTGCGTTTTATGCGGGATGAGAGTTAGTTTTGGGGGAATTAGAGTGAAGATAAATAAAATGTGGAAACACATTTTATTTTTTTTAACCATGTTGGTTATATCCTCCCAAAGGGAGTTAGAGGTGGGACCCACATCCACATAACCTCTCTTGAGTGGATTATGTGTGGTGGGGCCCACATGATGCCTAACTCCTCAACTCCCCTCAAAACTCCCCTTTAACCCCTCTTTAATTAATTTTTGACAACTTGAAGTAATTAATTGAGGTGGGTTGTCTTAATTTCAAACCATTGAAATTCTAGAGGTGATGTGGGGTAATAAAATAAACATAATCTTATTTTATTTTTGGGTTGGAATTCTCTTAAAACTTTGTGAATTTCGGGAGCTCCTTCTTCTTTTTCTTCTTCGAACCTTGTCGAAGAACGCTTAAGCTCTGACGAAGAACGCTCAAGCTCCGACGAAGAACGTCGCTTCCTCCTCGGACTTTCTTCATCGGCATACGGAGATTCACCAATGACGTACCTCTTCGGACGCAGCTCGATGTCAACGGAATCGACATCTTCTTCCGCGACATCTCTCTTCGTGAATCTGATTTCCGTCACCTCTTAAATCAAGGTAGTGATTTTTTTTTTGAAATAACTACTTCCTTTCCATCTTTCTTTCTCTTATAAAAATAAAAACGCGGATCAACACACGCACTTTTCTAGTTGATCCACGCATGTTTTATTCGTGGGATGAGAAGATTTTCGTTACGGAAGAATTATTGGGAGTTGGCTAAATATTAGATAATTAATGTTGTGCTCGATAAATTATTGGGAACAAGTGTTTAATTTTTCCAACTGTAAGCACAAAACGCGGTGGGCGCAGGCCGAACGAACACGGCCCGACAACCCTCCACAATTTTGTTGTTGATGCGCGGATTGATGGCGATGAGCATGTGGATCCGAAGTGATGTTTTGAGGGATCCTTTTAGAAGAACATTTTCTGGGAGGGCCACCGGTGAAGATTGCAAGTAAAATGGACCACCGGAGCGCGTCCGGTGGTCCGCGGAAGGTGGCGGCCGCACGTCACCCCGGCGTGGCGGCGCCGGTGACCGGTGGCGGCGGCGCGCTACCGGAGGAACCCGCCGCAGCGGTCAGCAATGCGGCTGGCTTTGCTGGCCGCGGAGGTCAAGGGGCGGGACCCTTTTTGGGTCCCGCGTTGAAATCAATTGGCTGGCCAATCAGCCAGCCGTTTCCTGAAGACCCGGGGGTTTGAACCCCCAGAGGTGGACGGAGCGGACCCCCCCCCCCCCCCCCCACGTGGGGGCCGCTGTTCATTACACGGGGAGGGATTCGCCCCCCCCCCCCTGTTTCCTCACACGCTCTGTCGTTTGGCCGAGCTGCTGTCGCGCGGCGACAACCCACGGACCGGTCGCGCCGGTCCGGGCCGCCCCGCGCCGGGCCGGGTCATGCCCTGGCCTGGTCCGGCCGGCCGAGCCGGGTCGGACCCGGGTCGGGTCGACCTTGTGCGGGCCGAACGAGGGGGGGTCGGGTCGGGTCGGCCCGGACCCGGACCCGGACCCCCCGTTTTTGGACCGTTTTCGGTCAAATGCTCATATCTTGAGCTGTAGACCTCCTATTGACGTTCCGTCAATGGCAGCACGATCCTTGGAACGAGACAGTCGATTCGGTATATTACACTCTAGGTTTCGGAGAACTTTGGGTTCGGCCAGGTTGGTTCGTACACGAAGCCAACCGGGCCCTCGGAGGGGAAACACTCATATCTTGAGCTACGGACGTCCGATTGACATGTCGTCAGCTTTGTTGAGTTCCTCCTAGTGAGACAGATCTTTTGACATACTCTGCCCGAGCTTTGGATGCAGGTGGAGTACGGTCGGGTTGGTTTTTCCTTAAAAACCAACCGGGCCCCTAGGACGGAAAAGCCAATAACTCTCAGACCGGGCGTCCGGTTGACGCGCCGTCTGTTGCGTTGAGTTCCTGTTGACGATACATGAACTTTTGGAAACCTCCGCCCGAGAATTGGATGCAGATGGTTAGTGGATGGGTTGGATCGCACCGAAATCCAACCGGGCCCCTGGAACGGAAATGCTGATATCTTTCTGACAGAACGTCCGTTTGACGAACCGTCAGCAGCACATGAGAGCGCTTGGTTGTAGCGGCAGACCCACGACCAAGGTGTGCTTGGTTGTAGAGGCGCATGGGAGCGCATGGTTGTAGAGGCAGACCCAGGACAGAGGTTCGCTTGGTTGTAGTGGCACATGAGAGCGCTTGGTTGTAGTGGTAGACCCACGATAGAGGTGAGCTTGGTTGTAGCGGCACATCGGAGTGCTTGGTTGTAGCGGCAGACCCATGACAGAGGTGCGCTTGGTTGTAGCGGCACGTGAGAGCGCTTGGATGTAGCTGCAGACCCACGACAGAGGTGCCCATGGTTGTAGCGGCACATGGGAGCACTTGGTTGTAGCAGCTGGCCTGCAGTACTCGATGGGTGGAGTTCTTCAGCAGTCTCAGGTTAGTGAGCAGTACCTCGGAGTCGTGACAGGACCACTGTATACTCCAGAGACGGAGCTCTTCAGCAGTTACGGTTCCGTTAATGATAATCCTGGTTGAGCTGAGACTTTGACCTTGTGTTTACCTCATGATTGAGATGGGTCACTTCCTAACTTTGGTATATGTATAGGAGTATACCTGGGTAGTGGTTATCCGTTGATTTCACAATCCTTGTGTTTCCTCATGATTGAGATGGGTTACTTGATAACATAGGTATATGTATGGGCATATACTTAAGTAGAGGTTATTTGTATCTTTCCTTTGTGGTTTATCCTTTGTTGATTTTGGGAGACCTTCAGGGGTCTCGGGGTCCCTACTGAGTAGCTTATACTCACCCCTGCACGGGCTATGCCTGCACTACGTTGTTTTCGTTGCAGACGATGGACAACGTTGATCGTGGTTGAGGCTTGCTGAGCAGGACGGTACCTGGAGGTGGACCACTGGGCAGGATGTGCTCGGAGCGGATGGCGGGACTCGAGGTGCAGAGGAGTTATCTGAACCCACCCTTCAGGTGGGTTTTCTAGTGGATAGCTCGGTGTAGCAGCTTTTACTTTACAGTTGATGTTTTCCCTTTCGAGTTGTACTTTACATTCAGTTTGGGTTTGTATACTGGCCCAATTACTTTTCCGCACTTTCAGTTGTACTCTGTTTTTACTTTGTGTTTACTTTTCTGCTTTCTTACTCTGTGGTGCTTGTATAATTTACAAAGGCAATGCCTTCCCTTTTTACCGGCATTTACGCCATGGTGCTAGTCGCCAGCCCCTGGCCTAGGGAAGGCGGGCTTGGGGTAGTCACGGCACGGGCCCCGAGGACAGGTCGTGAAAAATTGGTATCAGAGGAGTTTGGTTCTACCGCGAACTCTGATCTTTTCTTTGTGAAGCAATAGTGTCTAGCGTATTAAGTGTGGTTATCAGTCCAGGGAGTCCAGTGTTGGTGCGGCGGCCGACGTATCCGTACCCCAGGACCCTGACTTCTGATTTCCGACTTAATGCACAAAAACATTGATTGCGTGTGTGTTTCTAGTTTTCTTTGTGATTACTTTGTATCAGCTCACCAGGTATATTGTTCTGACCGTGGTGCACCTGTTCCCTTTTCAGGATGAGCCCACGATGGCAGCCAGCTAGGGTTCCGAGAGTCGAGTGTGACGACAGCCCGCCGAGCGACGAGGCCTTAGTGCAGGGCCCTTTGTCAGCAGTGGCACCGGCGGTAGCTTTACTCGCCGAGCCCTCGATACTTCCAGCACCAACCACTGATGATTCACGTTGCCTCAGCGCACTGCATGAGTTTCAGCGCCAGCGACCACCTAGGTTCCGCGGGGAGACGGACCCTCAGGCAGCCGAGGATTGGCTGGAGGCAGTCATACGAGTTTTCAGGCTAGTGAGGACACTAGCAGACCTCATGGTGATCCTCGCTGCGAACCTACTACACGCAGCAGCAGGCCGATGGTGGAGCTTGATGCTCCAAGTATATAAAGAGACATCTCTTCTCTAGACGGACTTTGAGAGAATCTTCCGCTCGGAGTTCGTCCCAGCCACCCTCCGAGTGGTGCGCATTCAGGAGCTACTACAGCTGCGGCAGGGCAACATGACAGTAGCCCAGTACACGGCGAGATTTACTGATCTCTCGTGCTACTCCACAGATATGGTACGAGACCCGTTCTTCAGGGCCCGAACCTTCGAGCAGGGACTGAGGCACGAGATCAGGGCTTCGATGATCTCCCTCAACATTCTGACTCTGGCAGGGGTGTTGGAGAGAGCCCTCTTAGTTGAGAGCTTCCTTGCTGAGTGGTTTCCAGCAGCAGGACCCACCACTTACCGGCATGCGACAGAGTCTTATGCAGCGGACAGTAGACCGTTGATGCAGCGGTTAACGAGGACTAGACCTACATGTGGTTGACAACATGACTCTGGATCGTTTGTGTGAGGCACTCGGTGTGGACAATGACTTTCCATGAGAGGGAAGTGTTACTCTTACAGTGGGGTTGGTCACATGGCTCGTGACTATCCGACCCGCCTTACGGATGACCAGCGGATGGATGAAGGACCCCCCAGGCAGAGGTAGAGGTTCAATCCGGGAAGGCCGCAAGGAGCAGGCGGCCATGGCAGGGGAGCTGACCATGCAGCTGGAGGTGGACGACGCTTCGGGGTGTTTCCCCCACCACCACCTAGAGGTCCACCCCGACCGTAGGGGAAAGGAGGACATGGGAGAGCTCAGCTTCAGACAGCTGAGGCTACGATCATGGAGCTCTGGGAGCAGATGTACAGGAGCAGAACTAGTGGATACGTCTTGTACTTGTAGTCCCTTGTTGCTGTTGTATAGTGTCTTTGTATTATGAGCTGCAAAAATAAAAGACGCATACCTTTGTGATGTTTTCATTCCTGTCCTCTCTTGTCGCGTTACAAAGAGGTTCCGGTTTAGACTGTTGACTTGACCCTCACTTGTGAGACATCTACTGGAGGATACCCAGTTACCACACACTGATGCCGACAGTGTGACTCAACCCTTGGAGGTGAGAGTAACAGTTGGATCTCCTGGTAGTAGCGTCGAGGCCTTATGACGTCATCCTTGGTATGGATTAATATCATCCATGTCGGGATTGACTGTATTAGGAAAAGGAAGTGGTCCATCCAGGGGATGAGACCAGATTTCTCTTATCGGCAATGGAGAAATCTTAGCAGCTCATGTGGGACCAGAGATGGTCCAGGCCACGACAGAGAAGGTCCAGGTCATCCATGAGCGGATGAGGACAGCTCAGAGCCGGCAGAAGTCATACGCTGACAGGAGGCGGAGGCCACTAGAGTTCGAGGATGGAAACCACGTCTTCTTGTGTGTCTCACCTCGACCTGGATTACGGAGATTTGGCCGAGGCGGCAAGTTATCTACGCGCTTCATCGGACCCTTCCAGGTCCCCAGCAGGTTAGGCGACGTGGCTTATCATCTGTCTCTACCACCTCAGTTGCACCGGGTGCACGACGTCTTCAACGTGTCTCAGCTGAGGAGATACGTGCACGACCTGACACACATCTTTGACCATGGGGAGCTTGACGTTGACGATGGGGGGACTTTTACGGAGGTCCCGGTGGAGATCGAGGATCGACAAGAGCGGGTCCTACGTGGGTGGTCGATTCCTCTAGTGCGCATCAGGTGGCAGCATGGGAACCTCTTAGAGAACACTTGGGAGCGGGAGGCTCAGATGCGTGCTCTGTACCCTCATTTTTTCACTAGTTTTGGTTGTATCTTTACGAGGACGTAAAGCTCTGAGGTGGGAGTAATGTAAGGAGCTGTAAAATTCAAGGGAAATTTTTTCTTAATTTTCTTTGGAATTTTACAAGAACGCAGTTTCTAACAGCACCTGATTTTGAGGCCCGGTGTGCCCAGAATCAATTTCTGAAGTTTGGCTCGGGTACGTTCAGTGGACGAACGAGCGGGAATTTCTAACTTTTGAACCGGTGCCCGGAATTGAATTCCAAGGGCACCGATGAACTCGTAGCGCCGATATTCGCTTAAGGTGACCTTTTCCGAGGTTGCGTTTTATGCGGGTTGAGAGTTAGTTTTGGGGGAATTAGAATGAAGATAAATAAAATGTGGAAACACATTTTATTTTTTTAACCATGTTGGTTATATCCTCACAAAGGGAGTTAGAGGTGGTACCCACATCCACTTAACCTCTCTTGAGAGGATTATGTGTGGTGGGGCCCACACAAAGCCTAACTCCTCAACTCCCCTCAAAACTCCCCTTTAACCCCTCTTTAATTAAATTTTGACAACTTGATGTAATTAATTGAGGTGGGTTGTCTTAATTTCAAACTTTTGAAATTATAGAGGTCATGTGGGGTAATAAAATAAGCTTAAGCTTATTTTATTTTTGGGTTGGAATTCTCTTAACACTTTTAGAATTTTGGGAGCTCCTTCTTCTTTTTCTTCTTTGAACCTTGACGAAGAACGCTTAAGCTCTGACGAAGAACGCTCAAGCTCCGACGAAGAACGCCGCTTCCTCCTCGGACTTTCTTCATCAGCATACGAAGATTCACCAACGACATACCTCTTCAGACGCACCTCGACGTCAACGGAATCGACGTCTTCTTCCGTGACATCTCTCTTCGCGATGCCGATTTCTGTCACCTCTTAAATCAAGGTAGGGATTGATTTTTTTGAAAGAACTACTTCCTTTCCATCTTTCTTTCTCTTATAAAAAGAAAAATGTGGATCAACACACGCACTTTTCTAGTTGATCCGCGCATGTTTTATTCGTGGGATGAGAATATTTTAGTTACGGAAGAATTATTGGGAGTTGGCTAAATATTAGATAATTAAAGTTGTGCTTGATAAATTATTGGGAACAGTGTTTAATTTTGCCAACTGTTAGCACTTAACGCGGTGGGCGCGGGCCGAACGAACACGGCCCGAAAACCCTCCACAATTTTGTTGTTGAAGCGCGGATTGATGGCGACGAGCATGTGGATATGAAGTGATGTTTTGAGGGATCCGTTTAGAAGAACATGTTCTGGGAGGGCCATCAGCGATGATTGCATGTAAAACGGACCACCGGAGCGCGTCCGGTAGTCCGCGGAAGGCGGCGGCCGCACGTCACCCCTGCGCGGCGGCACCAACGACCGGAAGCAGCGGCGCACCGATGGAAGAACCCGCCTCGGCTAAGCCGCGGCGGTCAGCAAGGCGGCCGGCTTTGCCGGCCGCAGAGGTCAAGGTTCGGGACCCTTTTTGGGTCCCGCGTTGAAATCAATCGGCTGGCCAATCAGCCTGCCGTTTCCTGAAGACCCGGGGGTTTGAACCCCCGGAGGCGGACGGAGCAGACCCCCCCCCCCCCACGTGGGGGCAGTTGTTCATTACACGGGGAGGGCTTCGCCCCCCCCCCCCCCCCCGTTTCCTCACACGCTCGGCCGTTTGGTCGAGCTGCTGTCGCGTGGCGACAACCCACGGACCGGCTGCGCCGGTCCGGGCCTCCCCGCGCCTGGCCGGCCGAGCCGGGTCGAACCCGGGTCGGGTCGACCCGGTTCAGGTCTCCCGGTTCGGGCCGACCCAGGGGGGTCGGGTCGGGTCGGCCCAGACCAGGACCCCCCGTTTTGGACCGTTTTCGGTCAAATGCTCATATCTTGAGCTGTAGACCTCCGATTAACGCTATGTCAGCGGAAGCGCGATCCTTGGAACGAGACGATCGATTCGGTATATTACACTCAGGGTTTCGGAGAACTTTGGGTTCGGCCGGGTTGGTTCGTACATGAAGTCAACCGGGCCCTCAGAGAGGAAACACTCGTATCATGAGCTACAGACGTCCGATTGACATGCCGTCAGCTTTGTTGAGTTCCTCTTAGTGAGACGGATCTTTTGGCATACTCCGCCCGAGTTTTGGATGCAGGTGGAGTGCGGTCGGGTTGGTTTTTCCTTAAAAACCAACCGGGCCCCTGGAACGGAAAAGCCAATAACTCTCAGACCGGGCGTCCGATTGATGCGCCGCCTGTTGCGTTGAGTTCTTGTTGACGATACGGAACTTTTGGAATCCTCCGCCCGAGAATTGGATGCAGATGGATAGTGGCCGGGTTGGATCGCACCGAAATCCAACCGGGGCCCTAGAACGGAAAAGCTGATATCTTTCTGATAGAACGTCCGTTTGACGAACCGTCAGCGGCACATGAGAGCGCTTGGTTGTAGCGGCAGGCCCACTACAGAGGTACGCTTGGTTGTAGCGGCACATGGGAGCGCATGGTTGTAGCGGCAGACCCACGACAGAGGTGCGCTTGGTTGTAGCGGCACATGGGAGCACTTGGTTGTAGCGACAGACCCACGACAGAGGTGCCCTTGGTTGTAGCGGCACATGGGAGCGCTTGGTTGTAGCGGCAGACCCACGACAGAGGTGCGCTTGGTTGTAGCGGCACATGAGAGCGCTTGGTTGTAGTGGCAGACCCACGACAGAGATGCGCTTGGTTGTAGCGGCACATGGGAGCACTTGGTTGTAGTAGCTGGCCTGGAGTACTCGATGGGTGGAGTTCTTCAGCAGTCTCATGTTAGTGAGCAGTACCTCGGAGTCGTGACAAGACCACTATGCACTCCAGAGACGGAGCTCTTCAGCAGTCATGGTTCCGTTAATGAAAATCTTGGTTGAGCTGAGACTTTGACCTTGTGTTTACCTCATGATTGAGATGGGTCACTTCCTAACTTAGGTATATGTATGGGCGTATACCTGGGTAGTGGTTTTCCGTTGATTTCACAATCCTTGTGTTTCCTCATGATTGAGATGGGTTACTTGATAACTTAGGTATATGTATGGGCATATACCTATGTAGAGGTTATTTGTATCATTCTTTTTTGTTTTATCCTTTTTGGATTTTGGGAGACCTTCGGGGGTCTCGGGGTCCCTACTGAGTAGCTTATACTCTCCCCTGCACGGGCTATGCCCGCACTACGTTGTGTTGGTTGCAGACGACGGACAGCGTTGATCGTGGTTGAGGCTTGCTGAGCAGGACGGTACTTGAGGGTGGACCACTGGGCGGGACGTGCTCGGAGCGGACGGCGGGACCCGAGTTGCAGGGGAGTTATCTGTACCCACCCTTCAGGTGGGTTTTCTAGTGGACAGCTCGGTGTAGCAGCTTTTACTTTACAGTTGTTGTTTTCCCTTTCGAGTTGTACTTTACTTTCAGTTTGGGTTTGTATACTGGCCCAATTACTTTTCCGCACTTTCAGTTGTACTCTGTTTTTACCTAGTGTTTAATTTTCCACTTTCTTACTCTGTGGTGCTTGTTTACTTTACAAAGGCAATGCCTTCCCTTTTTACCGGGATTTACGCCTTGGTGCTAGTCGCCAGCCCCTGGCCTATGGAAGGCGGGCTTGGGGTAGTCACGGAACGGGCCCCGAGGAAGGGTCGTGACATTAATGAAATTCCACCCAAAAGATTCAGCTCGACGTAAGGATTTTTTCATTATATTCCACTCCAAAGGGAACTGTATATATGAAATAACTCATTGAAAGAGTTCATGGTCACAAGGACCCACCCATGAATGCTAAGTCATTCAATACACAACGAAAATATGATAATGGGTCATGCCGATAACTGATGGGGAACACCATGAATTCAATATCGATCAACCACCTATATAAGGACCGCATGCCAATTATTCCACAAACCGTACTAACACAACCTACTAGATTGAGTATCAACTCTTTTCTAAAAAATATCCAATAAATTCCACAGTTTCCACCAAGAGTATTTAAATGATATAAGATCACAATCCAATATCATAGAAGGACACCATGAACTCTCTCTAAGTCTCATCCTATATAGGGTATCATAATCATATCTTGTGGAAGAAATTACACAATGAAACCTTGTTGTAATGGATCAATTGAAAAAATAAACCATGAATGGTGTAGACGTAGTAAATGATAATCTCAAATACTCTTAAGGGATGTACTCAGATTATATGAGGGCTACATGATGTATCTATATATCATCATGTCTATACATGTGGAAAATACTCACAAGATATTTAAGTATTATAATTAAAGGAATGTATTAATGTTAAAAAACATATAAAATTCACATACCACTATACCAAGTGTCACTGGAAATATATGTGTTCTACTAGTCCTGTTTGTGTATCGGCCAATGTACATGTGGACATGTCAATGTCCAAGTACATAGTTTTCCACTATCCTTTTACTTTTGTTTGGGTTTATGTACATTCATAAGTACATAGTGATCCTTTATAGAGATGTCACATGGTGTGTGTCCATGACACATGTAATTTCAGGATTAACTCACTATAGATCTCTAGTTCCCCATAGGGGGTCCCACATGGCATGCCTCACAAAGATACATGTCGTGTAACCATGAATTTTATATAACATGTTGTTATTATTCAATGTTGCTTTCTACATCGCCAGAGCTAGAATTATCCTTGGAACACTTTGATTTAGTGTCAAATGGCCCCATCCGTTGTTTATAGATGGGTTTTTGGACCACTATATTCTAATTAAACCATCTAATAGATCCATATGTAGTCACACCATACGTTACTCGTGAAAAAAATAAGAACCCATAATTTAGTCTCGTTCTCCGATTATTTATCCACCATCATTGTTGACTCAAGAATGAAAACCCACATCTCGTGTCATTCCATAATTTTTCATTCATATCACTAATAAACTATTGTGAAATGACTGAATATGGGGAATTTGTATAACCTTTTTTACTGGAAATACCAATAATGACTGAAAAAAGAAAAATGGTATAAATCTACAAACCATAAAATCTAACAACTAAACATCTACAATTTTATAGCATTTTTTTATAATAAGGATATCCTAGTGAAAAAAAAATAATGAACAAAATGAAAATTCCATCAAATTAAATCAACTAATAACATGCATATAAATTCTATTAGGAGAATTGATCTTCATTCATTTAGTATTATATAATGTGAGGGAAAAAAATATTAAGTCATTCTATGTGTTCTTGATTGATCATTATTGAAGAATAGTTTTTCACAACTGTTGTTGATGAATTCCATGCTCTCTGTTGGAAAAATATCCATGATCCCTTATTTATTTTTCTTCTTTAATTAATGATGTGATACAATTTTTATCTATATCACACAGTTTGGAGCAGCCAACACTAAGGAAATTCACATAACCATATAATTATAATATAAAACAATCCTTTCATGTAGACTAAAAAATAAAAAATAATTATTTTTAATATTTAATAAATTTATGCCTTTGAAAACCAATTCACAAATGCATCATTTCAACAATGATTATGTCACACAAATGGTAAAACCTATATTCTAAGCATAACAGTTCCACTTCTTTTTTTATTTGGGACCCCATTCAGATGTTATTCAATGTTTTCTGGAAAATATCACATTTTTTCTATTTTAAACATTTAATATATTTAAAACATTTATTCTAGGCATGTCAGACAACCTAATTTCATGATTTCATTGCAGATGTTTTCAAAAACAATCTACATAATATCAAAAAATAATACACAAAAAATATGAAACATTATAAGTTATATGGGTAGGGTTTCTTGATACATTGTACTGTGGTGTTGTGATTGATGTGAATAATAAGGATTCTATCAACCTATTACGTGGGATATCACTATTTTCATATAATTAAATATTATGAAATTTGATGATATACTACATTGGGATTTGGAATTCATGTTTATTATTGTACATATCCTTTTAGGAGTGTTTGAAACGCTGAATTTTGATCTATTACATTCCACATTTTTATATGAAATTTATTCTCTCTTTGATCTTAAATGATTTGGTGGGATAATCGCCTTCCCATTGGGATCTAGAATGCCCTTTAGAACATGTTACATCCAGATTGGGTATTAGGTTACCCGGTTTTATGTGATGATTAACGACAATAATGGTATGAGATTTATTATATATGAGAAGATTTATACTATGATTCCTTTTAAAATAATTCCTCTAGTCTTCTATAATCATTTTTTTGTAATTTTATTTATTATGTCTTCAGTTATAACATAACCAATATATTATTTTCCCACACATATGACGATATAATGCATATAAGTCCTTGATTTTGTTATATAGGATAAAGACAAGATCATATACATTTGAGAAACATTTGATGTTATTTTATACTTTAAATAATAAAATGTTGTACATTCATTTAAAATAAATATCCTATTTTAGAGAATCATGAATGTAATTGTTATAATATAATATATTTTCAAGAATCATGTGTCACACAAATTTTTTTTATTAAATATTATTTTCAAATTACTTTATTTTTTTAGATATCTGGTGTTTTTAGAACACTTAGTTATGATTTCATTACACACATCAGGAATAGTGTGCATGAAATGGACACTAAGCTTTAGCAAACAATGAACTTTTATTTTCATAGATACAACAATTATAAACAATCCACTATATAGGAGGGTATGAATTGTAGAAACAAAATTATGAAATATGAATATAAATAATCCAATAAATATTAATTTACTTAAAAATTAATATTATATAATTTATAACTTTTTAGTAATGTAAATATATTTTTCAAAAATATTTTTTTTGAAAAAATATTTATATTATTTTTTAATGAATATTATAATTAATTAATAGATATATTAGAAATTTTTTAATAATAATATCTTAATATTTCAAACAAGGTCATCAAAATTATCTTATGGTGAAAATTAGTTTTTTATATAGTTTATTAATTTTTAAAATAATGATAAAAAATAACTTATTTTAAAATATATATTATAATATATATAATATTTAATTTAAATTACCATTAATTGATGAAATTAAAATAAATTTTATTTATTTATATTTAATTAAATAATTTTATTTTAAATCAACATTATATTATGCTTTACCGTATGTTTATTTTGAGTAAAAAAATGGGTTTTCATGATAACTATTTTGAAGTGCATAATGTTTCTATGTTTTAATTAATAAAAAAATCCTTAAAATTTTATTTTTAAAATGAAATATATAAAATAATTATCCATAAATTTTAGTTTATATGAATTAAATGATTATTATTAGATATATAGTTATTATAAAATCATCTTCCACTTCAAAATACACTTCTAGAAATCCATTTTTTTATTTCTTCTATGGGATTTATTTGAATATAATTTCTCCCACATTTAGTTAATTTTTATTAGAAAATACAAATTATTCTGGAAATCAAAATTTCAGAATTATATTGTGTTCGATTTTTGAAAATATTTTGAAAAGATTAGTTTTTTCATGAATTGTGAAATATACTCTATTTTAATTTAAAACGCCATTTTCACTGAAAAAGATAAAAAGTTTATTTATATTTTCAATTGATTTTATCTTATAAATATTTGAATATTATATATTTTCATAAATATTATTTTTATTTTAATAAATTTCAAATTGATGTTTTTTATGAACACTTCGTAAACTTTTGAACTTTTTCTATTTAAAAACATGCTTTCTCTTCCCATATGCAAGATTAATTTTATAATAAGATTTCTTTATTTTTTGCATGGAATTTATTATTAAATATTCCTTCTTTTTAATAATAATAATAATAAATATTATCTAAAATATTTGACATAATTTTTTACTAAAATTAATTTTGAAAATAGTATAAAAAAGTTATTGTGGTTAAGGTAAAATTGGATCTATTGGGTGTTCACCTAAATGATATTTTTGAAAATATACATTAAAAATGAATAAAAACTATTATATATCCATATATAGGTCTTATATAATGTAATTATAATAATTTTCTATTATTGGGGGATTATTTCATGAGAAAGGACTTGTTGGGGTTCGTACTTTCAAAAAAATTACACGTGTTCCAGTCACATCACTTATAAAAGGAAGTCCCTTATCTTATCTCATCATACATTGATACAATTTTTGTTTATAAAATACATTCCCAAATAAATTATCTTCTTAAATCCTATCATCTTAATATCCTTAGTTTGGAAATAAATCCATCATAGAATGTTAATTGGTGAAAACATAAAGAATATACCTGAAGAATATGTAATGTTCATCAATGCGAATTATCATTTTATTTCATTCTCCACCTAATTAAATTCATATTATACAATTATTATATAAAAAAATTTATTTTTTATATATAATGGGATGTTTGTATGATATTTTCAGGACCTAAAACAATCTCCACACCTATACCATGGGTTACAAAATCATTGTTCATGTGTACAATAGTCTAACACCAAACATAACTATGTCACTCATTTTTCCATTACCACCTCTCAATGATGGTTATAATGTTGGATATATATTTTATTAATTATATTATTGTTATTATTTAACTTATATAATATTTATATCACTAATAAATTCATACTCTCTATTTTAATGGAATACGGTCACGTTGCTCATGTGTACGGAAGACTATGGCCATAAGAATTGACATGTTTCAATCCGGATTTACATGGATGATATTAAGGATGGTATTAAAAAAAATATTTGACAGAAATGATATAATTTTTTTCATAATGAAAATTTATCATTTTATTTTCATTCATTGATTCTGAATAGAAAATTGAAACAACTATCATGTGCACATACGACCTACCGTCTCAATGAACAGTGAATTCCATTTTCCATAACAATTTTTTTATTAATCGAAATAATTATATATTGATTATATAAGATATCAATTCAATGGTAATTATCTATATATTATGAATCCATGATCAATTATAGATGAAAAAATGAACATATCTAAATATGCATGAAAAAAATTGGTTACTATTACAAAAATGCGACCATGGGATGCACTCGGGTTTTTTCAGTGCTAATCAAAAAGCGCTGATAAAAGTGGAACATTTATTAGTTCTTGAAAAAAGTGAAGAAAAATTTACACTTAATAATCGCTAACATTAGTGCTGATAAATTCACTCATTAGTTTTAGTTATTTTCGTTATTATATATTAATTATAATAATTTTTTATAATATTATATATAAATAATTTATATATATATTTAATTATTAAGTAAATTAATATATATTTATATATTTAAAATAATTTATGTTTCCCAATTATTGTGTCAATTTATGCGTACATTCAAATTCTCATGAATATTTCTTCATTATTTACCCTAATGTTGGCAATATATATATTCTACTAGTATATATACTTTGTTTATTAATTCATTTCCTATATAAATGAAGCATTGTCATCACATAATTACTTAATATAATGATAAAAATACTTAAATGAACAATAAATGTATTGTTAAAATTTATAAATATCAATATTTAGATATATCTAAATATATATATTTTTAAATATATTATATATAATTATGATTTTATATAAATAATTAAATATAAATAAGTTTAAATAATAATAAATTTACAAAATATATTGTTTTAATGGTAATATATATTTATGAATACCTTTTGAATATATTTATTTAAAATATATGTCTTTAAGGAATATATACACAGACATAGATGTATTAATATATAATTTGAAAATAAAATAAAAATTATAAATCAACCAATATTTATATATATTAAATTATAATTTAAATTATAAAATTTTATAAATATTTAATTATAATTTATACACTAACAAAAACATTACTATATATTTATTAAATTACAATTTGTATTATTAAATTGTACTAAATATATTATTTATATATATTTATAAAATTATAAATATAATAATTATATTTGGTATAATTTTATAATAAGGAATAAATGATATGTATTTTGTATGATAATTAAAATGTGATGATAAAAGAAACATTTATCAGTGCCTTTTTAGCACGGATAAAGGAATGTTTAATTAATACATTATATTATTGCACTGTTAAAACATACTTTTAAATTGCTTTTTATCTAGCACTGGTAAAAGTGTCATTGAGATTAAAAAATTAACCCTAACGTTCTCCTCCTTCCTCACACCCATCAAGCTCTCGTGGGTGCCTATCGCTATGGTTTTCACCACATCCTCTCCTCCATTCATGTCTCCATCCCCTCCTGCCTACTCCTCCTCCTCAGTTGTCAAATCCTCTTCTAGTTCGATCTGAGTTTCTCCATGCCTCTCCCCTCTACTACGCCTCTCCTCCATTGTACCTCTCCTTTGTAGCCTCTCTCCTCCACCATTTCATCTCATATTTCGCACCTCTCATCCACCGTGCCTCTCTTACATTGTGGAAACATGCCCGCCACATGCAGAACAACAACTCCTCTATTAATGTTTTCCACATTCTCATTGAGTTCACTTATTATTGTTTGATATTTATGGTGATGTTGTTAATTTTTTGGGTTAAACACCCTACTGATAATCATGGTCGTTGGTGGTCCTTGTAGGTGAACTATTTATATTTGGTAAAATTTAATTTTCATAGACCATATTTAGAATTGGTTGACTTAAAATTCTTCAGTACAATGTGGGTTTTAATTATGGTTTAATATATATATTGTTATTGCATGAAACATATGAATTTACATGGGTGAAATATGTTTTAGTGGTGTTATTATCATAATATTTAGATTCCTATATCAAATTATGATATAATAGAATAAATGTTTTGATGGTACAATTCTATTTGGTTAGATTAATCCATTAAAATATTTTTGGATTCAGTAATATTAGATTAAATTTCTTAAGAATAAAACTAAAATTTAGAATATTGTAAAATTAGTGGATAATGAGATGGATGATACAATATTTGTAAAATGTACAGTAAAAGGGTGATCTTATCCACTATAAATGCGATGAATGTAATATTCCAATAATGTAAGAGGGGATTTATTGATGATTCTCTATGCATATAAAGATTAGTAGAGAATATTTCCACAAAAAATAGAGTACTCCAACATAACCATGGTTGAGTATTAAAATCGCTTTGCTAATATTGTGCAGTTTTCACCAGATATTTTATCTAGTTATAAGATGAAGTCAAGAAGTATTATGTTTTTGAATTTATCATATTATTAATCTCATGTTTATTGCTAAATCTGACTAATTATGATGATGTCTTGGATAGGGTGAAGACTGTTGAGATTGACTTGATTAGAAATTCCGGGTTAATGGGAGTTCATTATTTTCCTATACTAGTGTGATTTTCTTTAAAGTAAAAAATAGAAGAGTTATGTTACTTTATGTTTTTATAATTGAAAGGTTCATTCTATAACTCTTATACCACCAGGTGGATATCCATATAGTTACTATCGGTGTGTTGATCTATGACCTTCTAGGATGGTTTTTACTATGGAAACCATGAAATGTATCACTAAAATACATTTAGGACACTTACATGGATTCTTAAATAACATTTATACTCCATGTAGTGAAACATGATCCTCATCCCCCCTAAATGTTTTGAAAAATATGATTATTCACATAAAAAAATTCTAGCCACATGCATCAGAAATTGATCTACTTCACAAAGTGGAAGAGTATCCTTAGTTATAGGACACGGGTCCATCCACTATGACATGAACCATTTCAATAGAACATCATTATTGTCTACTATATTGTATGATGGTGAAGATAAATTTTTTATTACAACCCATCTTGTTAATTTTATTAATCATCCAATAGAGATTTTATCTTGTGAAATGGTTTTTACTACACCCATAGGAACGAAGAGATAGAAGGGTCCCTTTATTCCCTCTATTGTCAACCCACTATCATATTTTTAGATTAAATAGGGTGTTTTGGTTCTTGAAATGAAATCCCATGCTTTACTATTCATGGTGGATTGGATCATTACCAATTAAACCAAGCTTGATTATTATCTTTGACGTTTCAAACTTACTACACACAATAGTGTTCCTCATCTCATTCAATGGGAAAGAAACCGAAGTTAATGTACAGTTGAACCTTTTTTTCTGATGGTGGGAAGGTAAAATTATTGTTTTATTTTGATTTGGAGTTGGAATCTTTCATCAGTGATCTCCCATAATTTTGTGTTGGGTTTCTTGATTTGTTCCCCTTTAATCTCTCTTTTTTTAACACAAGTAAGAGAGGTCATGTTTTCTATTGAATTTATTTCAGGAACTCAACCAGTTTCAAATAACTCTTTCCAAATGGCTCCATCTAAAACGAAGGAACTAAAATCTAAGTTATAATATTTTATTGAGAATGAATTTATATTTCTAAGAGAATCACATTTGGTTGTGCCAGTAATTTTCACTAAGATAGCTAATATTTCTTTTCTCTTGAGTATTAACTACTGAAAGATAAATAATGTTATGGTAAATAAAAAGTGTTCATTTCTAAATAATGATGATCTATTTGATTAGTAGAAGGAGTTATGTGGTTTTCAAAGATAAAACATTGAATTTTTTTTCCATCAATTGAGTATAAAAGAATCTAAAATTTATAAAACCGCATTTTGGAGGTTGTATGACCATTATGAGTACCTGTATATGCATGTTGCTCTAACAAATTCCATTGAAATTATCATGTCATTGATGAATAGAAAATTCCATTTATATCTGGATACAGATGTGGTAGTATTTTTTGAAGAAATAATTATTTAATACATGTATAAAGAGGAAAATATACATTATCTAATAATTTTTGGATGTTTGATGATAAATCAATGAATTTATTCTATGAATTAGAAGTGTGATGTTGGGATTCATGAGGAAAAATTCATGGGAAATTTGGTTTCATAAAAAAAATATTAGTTGACCCTGAGAATGTAATGGATTTTATGAATGGAGAGAAAAATATTACATTTAGATTCATAGATTTATTGTCACAGCTAGTTATTATCATTATTTAGTGAATGAATTCATAATGTTAGATTATCTAGGGACGTCTAGGACTTGGAAGTGGGAAACTTTTGTTTGGAATGATATATTTCATTGTTACTTTTTTGAGATGAAATGGATTTTAATTACTGAATTGATGTTCACTTTTCCGGAGGCTGATTATGGTTATGTGGTCTTTTAGGATAAAATGAGTTCACTCATGGAATGCATTATTTTGTAGTGAGATCACATAGTGGCTTTTGAATCCTGTTATCTTAGGCCACACAAGATGAATTATCCTACCCATGACCTTGGAATTTTAGCTTCTTTATAGAGTGATTAGTGTAAGAAAAACTAACACTTTATAGAAAGGTTAACATTTTATTTAGATGAGAATATCATGAGTTATATTCTCTCTAAAAAGATTTAAATATTTTCCAGAGGCTTTGGGTTGATTACCTACAGTATTGAGACATTGACATCACCTATACCCATTTGAGAGTGAATGCAGTTTTAGATTCATTTAGAATAAATATTCCAACCCATGAACTAAAATAATATTCAGAAGATTAAAATTTCAAGGATCTATTTTAACATTTGAAAATTGGTGTTCAGTAAAAAGGGAATTATCATTATTTTCTATTGTATAATTGAATTTTACTATTCTCAAGAAAATCATTAATTATCAGTAACATATTTATGAATTACATTGAATTATACACTCTCGTTGTAGGGGGGATATAGTTTTCCAATGGTAGTTCTCTAAATAGAGATATCAATGTTATTAAAATTGTATTGTTCTGTTTTTTGATGCAAGGAATGTTGTGATGGGGAGTTTTCAAAATTCTTAAAGGGTTGTGCACCCAGGAACAACTATGATGATTTATTAACTATAGATGCAATTATAGTGGCTAGGTATTAGATTGAAAATTGCATATTTTTTCTTGCATTTTTATAGATGACATGTGGTAATGGTCGAGAATCAGAATCCTTCGATTTTACATCAATCACTTTATGTCTCCAGATTGAAGGGTTTGGAAATATTGAAAGTCATTGTGGTTGGGTTTCCTCGTACAAAAAGAATGTATATTTTAATATGGGGTTGGATTTCATGGGTTCAAATGTCGGCTCAAACCATATCCATTTGAGATAGAATCAAATGTTGAGTAGATGGAAATATTTAAATAAAAGTGATTTTCTTTTTTTCACAGAGTTCCATTTTTATGTTTTCTGATTGGGACTATCTGTTCACTTATCCCTATTAGATAGTCCATGAGTTGGCACCATGACCAAATGTCCTTTTGAGAATGACCTACCATCCGCAATCATATGACCATATAGAGATAATTATACAGATTATAGAGTATATTCTTCGTGTATATATTATCCACTTCGTTAAGGCCCAAGATGGTCATTTGTGGGTGTGTTTGGTTTTCTTATAAAATATGTTACTATTCAATGATAAAGATGGAACATTTTGAGGCCTTTTATGGATGTACATGTAAATATTCATCATTTTGGTCAGATATTTTTGAATATTCTTTGGTCGGACCAAGCATGGTGAAAAAGAAAAAACTAAAAATTCATATGATTCATTAGAGGATGTTGATCGCTCATAGAAGATATAAGTGTTATGATTATAGTCATTATAAAAATTTGGATTTTTCATTTGGTGATGGGGGGTTCTTCCAATTTTCACCTTGGTTTGGTAATCAATATGTTCTGATGTAAGTAATGTTTGCTCCTTGTATAGTGGATCTTTTTGAGGTTTTTGAGTAAGGGGGAATGTTTCATTCCATTTATCACTGTCACCAAACCTTGGGACAATGCATATAATTTTTCATTTATCATATCTGATAAATTATTCCTAAAATAAATCTCATGTATTGAGTTTTAGTAATCTTGAGATTGAAGCTAATTTATATCTGAATGTGCTTCCATTTAGAATAGATGATTCAAAGATCAAGTTACTTCATGGGAGGATGATGAATTTTTTTGGTTGTAAAGATATCATGTTTCTCGAAATCAGAAGACATAGGAATGTGAGGAACTGATGAGAGAAAATTGGAGTCAACTTTTTGGAATGGAATTGTGTTCTTAGGATTTCTACGGAGATAATTTTTTTTACGGTTGTGGGGTTATAATATCCTGTTAATGATCTTATTGTTTTGACAATATCCTTGTCATGGATTTTAAATTTTGACGAATAGGTGGGTTTGAGAATGAATTGGGAGGATAACAATAATGGTTATGTATCCTATTTTTTGGACTCTCATCTTTAAACAACATTTTCTAAATAATGTTAGTGGGTTATATGCTGTGTAACTTAGTTACATGACATGTAACACTTTCTAGAGACATGTTGTGAAAGGAATCATGATGTTATGGATACACAACATGATGATACATCACACAATGTGAATGAATAAAATATCTTTTTTAAATTAGGATAATGGATTTTTGAATCATAGAGACATGTTTTATGGTAGTTTGATATTATAACTATTTCATGAAGTTTAGTGCGATTAAATTTTGTGTAATACCCCAATTGTGGTTTTTTAAATGGGAAACATGATTGAGATCACTTTTCACATCATGTCTAGTTTGTAATTCCTCATCCATAGTCCTTCCTATGGTGTTCATGAAGCTCTCCAACCCATTTGGATCTTCTAGTTCATCATTCGATCATCATTGCTCATATGGTTTCGTTTCCATATAAGGTTTCTCTCTGGTTATTTGTATTTATATTTTAATCCTCCTTTGGGATTTCAATATATCCTACTAATATAGATAAATTTATGCTTCATGTTGTTGTATCTCATCACTAGTTTGGGTTTCGAGTTCTTCAACAACATTTTCTCATTGACTGGTGCTATTGCGAGCGTTACGTTTCAAGAAAATATGGGTGATTCCATCATGTTTAGCTAAATTTAATAAATTTTATTTTTATTGATTTATTTAAAAAATATATTTAAATATATACTATCAAAATTTATTTAAAATAATTTAATATAAAATTAAAATTCATTGAATTTGGAAATTTGAAATGGTTTTCACCTGAGAATTAGAAAAACCCTCAATTCCATTGAATTGGGGCGTATTTATGGAATTTGTTTTAAATAGATTAATTTATATATTTTTTTGTAAAATATTTAAATTAAATAGTTACATTTAATTGTGAAAATTAATTGTGATATTGATTGAATTGTTTTTGAAATGGAATTTGAACGTGAGAAAATAATATAAAAAGTTTTGATATAAACCAAATGATTTTATATTTTTAATGTTTAATTTTTTGATTCAAACTCATTTTTGATATTAAATGAGAAATAGGAATTAAAATTATATTATGGTATTTAATTTTATTTTCTGCAGTCTTGAAATAAATATCTCGTCATTGCTTTTGTAAGATCATATGCACACCTTAGGTAGTTGTTGAGTTATTTTCACACATACGATGCTAAAAAAATGTTCTAAAACATACATGTAGTGGGTCACATACTAGATGGAATCATGATAAGTCACATCAGAATAGTGTCTAGGGGAAATGTGTATACATATATTTTCATGATCACTTAGATTGTGTGGAGTCCAATATCCTAAAATTCTCATACAAATTTTGAAGATGACTTTGTAGGTCGATTTTTTTTGTATTTGAGATATAAATGTATGTAAATGTTTGAATAATAATATTAATTGCATCAAAAATGATATTAATTATTTTATATACATATTTTCTTTAATACATTATTTAATAAATAATTCATCACTTTTAGAGGCCTTTCTTGAAGTATTATTCCATCATTTGAATTGTATATCATGATTTTATTAAATATTATATAAAAATAACAAACCAATTAATTTTAAAAATTTATGGCAATGATTATGTTAATATATCATTGGTATCAGTTATAGAGTCCTTAGTGAGACCCTACTAGGATTTTTATCTCTCCCCGTTTTTTTCCTTCGGTTGTTTATAGATTATCTCCATCAAGGTTTGAGGAAATGGAAATGTTCTATTATAGGTGGATAATCTGTTAAGTGTTAGATAGGGTGAGTTTTCTCATTAGAGACATGGGTTTGTTTTCTATGTTTTAGTACATTTATTTCACTCCATAGGTATTTCAATCCTTGTTGAATTCTACTGAATTACTCCCACTAGAGTTTCTTTTTTATGAAAATTAAAATTCTTGTATTTTGTTTGGTATGTTTGGGTGAAAATTCATTCCCACTCACATGTTATATGATGTCAGGTGCTAGTTTTTTTTCCAATGAAAATCCGTAATACCCATTAAGGTATGACTGGGAAAACTCATTCATCAGGTTACCAGGGTACCTAGGCTATTTTGTGACACCTAATACTAATTTTTTAATAAAACATTCCATATTTTAATAAAAATAATTCAAAACATTCTTCATAGATTCAAATTTTCTATTACTTATCATTTTACCATATGAAAAACAATTTAAAACATTGGATTGGGGAAAAATATCAGAATGGTACATAAATATATGCATATTAACTATTAGTCCACGAATAATTATAAACTTTTGAAATCATTTTAATAATGACATACTTCTCATCTAAAAAAGTATAATATAGTCACATTATGAAAACATGACATTTCTATAAAACACAGAAACCATAAATAAAACAAAAACAATAAATTGACGAATTTCATACTTAGGCTTGTAACCTTCATGGAATCGACATGAATTTTTACTCTCACGAATTCCATTCAATGTAACCCCCATGGATACCATATGATGTATCTCAAATGGATACCTTACAGTGTAACCACCATAATTACACTTCGAGTAAACATTTAATTGGATCCAAATACATACACACTGAATTAATTTGAAATATATATATGTTCCACCCTTTGTCATTTATAATAATTGAAAAAAATAACACAATAAAAAAACATTAATACTTACATAATATCAAAATTAGTTTTTAATTTAGAAAAAATGATAATTTAAAATATGATTTTGAAATAAAATACCATTATAAATGGCATAAAATTGAATTCAGAATTGAAAAAATAAATTATTTTATGTATACATTGTAAATTAAAATAATAAAAAATTATATAATAAAAATTAATTTCATAAGTTTTATTACTTCCATATAATCAATTAATATTTGGTAAAACCAAAAAATGTTAATTTTGTTATGATATCACTTACCTTGGGTTTGACTTACATCTAACATTTTCGATCATCCTGTTGATTTCTCTTCTTTGAGAACATCCTGGGAGACCATGTTTTTTTTTTGTGAGACCCAATGGTCATGGATGTATGGAAGAGGCATGGGAAGGTAATTGGGAAAATATTAAATGATATACAATTATTTGAGGTGGAAGAGAAGAAGTAGTGAGCGGTGATATTTAAAGTGGATGAAAGGGGTGTTTTCACGTGTTTATATTTGTTAGTTTGTCATTTCATCTCAATAAAATGAATTGTCAAAGAATTTTAAATAAATATATTAAAATAAAGATCGATTATTTGAGGTTATGTTTCTTACATCAGAGATGACTCGTGTAATAGTGTATTTGACTTATAATGTATATATATTCCACGAATTATCGTATATTACTACTCTCCAAAAAAACAAGTATTTTAGAAAAATACAAATAATTAAACCTAAAAATTTTCATATGTAAAATTAAAAAATGAGATTCATCTTTTGAAAAAAATTCCAAATATGTGAAATTTAATTTTAAATTGAAATAAAAAATAATTTGAACAAGAAAATACAAGAAATTATAAATATTTTTAAAGACAACGTGAAAAATAAATTCCAGACTCAAAAAATTATCTTATAGTCATAAATAAAACCATTAATTTAGTCTTACATTTTATGAAAGTATATTTTATTTTAAATCATTTTATTAGTGTTTAAATTTAAAATTAAATACTTATGACTTACAAAATAACCAACACATAATTTATAATTTTTGATACATTTATTTACTTGTTCCAATATATAAATGTACAATCATTACACATATAACATAGATTAATTTTATTTACACTCCTATAGGATAATTTACTATTCAATTAGAATATATTCGTTAATTATAAATACCATTTATTTTATTATACATTTATATTGAATTTAACTATTTAATTCCAAAATGAAAATAGATTATTATATAATTACCTAGGTCATTACACTACCCCAAATTAATGAAATTATTTATTTATAATTATTAATTAACTATTAAAAAGTGATTATAACATTCCCTCATAGTATTTTCATATTCCCATGTTGATTCTACAACAATAGAATTTCTTTAGAAGACCATAACATATTGAATTATGATATTCCAAAGTATCGTCTCTCTTGGACCAAGAATATGAATTGGTTCTCTTAATGATAAATTTTCTCTTAATGTTGATATGAATCTTGGATAAAATCATTAAATTAACCTGGAACATATTTTCTCAATACTGAAACATTAAAATCATTGTGTACATAAGTTAAATTTGTATGAAAAAACTACTATATAGAAAACCAGTATAAGATTCTATAGGATTTCATATGTTTTAATGAAACGTGGACAATGATTTATTTTATTTCCATAACACATAACACTTTTACATGGTGAGATTCTATGAAAAACATGATAACATACCTCAATAGAAATGTATTTCTTCTTATTATCTGCATAACATCTAGAAATACTTTTAGTTGTCCTTAGGTATTGATGCATCATTTTCACATTTTCAAACACAAAATATACTAATTTTGGCCCCAACAACATATTTTTCAATTATTCAACCGAAAATTTAGATTTTTAGACCTCTTTATTTATAAAGATTCTACAGGATCCATTGATATATTGGAATTATATTTTTATTATAATAAAACCCATCATAGAAATATGTTGATCCCAACTTCCCTGGTACTCCACTAAAAATTCTCAAAGAATATCAAAAAATTTATGAATTGTTTACTCAATCTATCCGTAATATTGGGGATGAAAAGTTGTGCTAGAATTTTATTATATTCCAAAAGACTTTTGAACACCTTTCAATAAGTTATAAGTAAACTAGGGATCATAGTTATACATAATAGAGAGAAGAACTCTATTTCAGATTCCAATATCTTTATGGTATTTTTTTTAATGAAGATCCAAAATCATAATCTCTAAATTTGTATGAAAATGAGAATACGTAGTAAGTCAATATACAATAACAAAAATCACATTGTTTCCTAAAAAATTTTTGGCTAGTCCCACAAAAAAATCCATGGATATACAATCCCATTTCCACTCACTGACAAGAAAATGATGAATCATCCTATTTGGACATTATAGGGAATTTTTATCCTATTTTAATGTCAAACATTTAATAGTAAAATATTAAATATTTCAGTTCATTACATCCTAACAGCAGTACTTCAGAAGGTCACTATACAACTTACTACTACCAAGATGATCAATAAATAGAGAACCTTGAGATTATCTAAAAAATTATTTCTTTAGTTGGGGATCGTAAAGGACAAATAAATTCCTTAACATTCTCAAAGAATAATCTTCATCAATGTTAAATTTTAAAAAATTATCCCTTTTAAAAATTTCTAACTTCTCTGTACTAAATGGAATTCGTTGGGTAGTTTCTTCATTTTGACATATATAGTTGAATATTGTGACACCAGAATCAAAACAGAATAACATCATTCACCAATTTCTTCTATGCCTCGTGATAAATTATTTTTTATAAAATATAAACATAAAAATGTTATGGTTAGTATATATTTAATATTTGGATCGATATAAATGATGAATCCAAATTTCCAATGATAAAACCATATATTATAATTCCAAGCCTAATTTGGGTAATTTAATTTCTGAGGTGTCCATTTTCATGAATCATAAGTAGTTACCAAATCATTTTACATTAGTCCACAACAATTTCCCTTCAAATAACCATTACTACAAATGAAAAAGTCTCCCTTTATGGATTCCATGGCCAAAACTGGATCATTCACCAATCACCTCTTCATTTAAAAAAACGTCACATTCTTCTATCCAAAAAAATTTAAAAAATTTTATTTTTATCATAGTTATTGGAATATATAACTTTGAAATGTGATTAACAAACCATAATTAATAGGCTGCTAATATAATAAAAATATGAATCTCTAAATAAAGATTAGGTTTTTTCCATTCATAAACTATATTTTTGTGGGATAAAATATAATTCCATAATTATTTATAATGTTAAAAAGAAAATAATTTTTTGGCAACCAAATTTTTTTTTAAATTATCTTTATAACATTCTTTATGGACTGTTTGTATAAAAATTCATGCATTTTTTTATTATCTACATTACATTTTTTAAAAACTAGAATATCATCAATAAAAACAATAATAAAATTATCCCAAAATTCAAAATAATAATATGTTCACAAGATCCACTAATAATTCATTGTCATTTTTCAAATAAAACATTATAAAAACTCATAATTCCCATATGTAGTAGGAATATATATGTTAGAGATGTTAAATTCATTCATTTTCAACTGATGGTACCCATATATCAAATCAATTTTAGAAAAATAATGAACTCCCTAGAGTGGATCAGAAAAGTATCGATCTGAAGAAAGTTATACATATTCATAACAATAATGTTATTAAGAGATCTATATTCCATTATATATGTCATGTAACCATATTTATTTTTAAACCATAAAATAGGAACACCACATGTTGAATTGCTAATATGAATTAAGATATTATCAAGAAACTATTATAACTTAATTTTCAAATCAATATATTATAATTTAGTAATTTGATAAAGTGGTTTTGAAATTTACTTATTATTATGAACTAATAAAATAGTAAATTCAACTTTTTAATCAGGCGTAACACCTATAAAATACTAAGGGAAAATATATGGTTACTCATTTACCATTGAGAAATCATTAATTTGAATAGTTACAATATTTTCAAAAATGTGTGTTCAAAAATTTTCATTACCATAATTTAAAATTTTCAAAGCTCCCTTATAAGTTATCAATTGAATGAGGACATTCGTATACAATACATATGACTAGTTGGGGTCACACATAATAATAATAGGGGGTGGATTTATGTTGGGGAACAATTAAATGAATTTCATCTTTTTATCCTCATACCTCTGAGACCTATTAGTATATTAATTATTTTATACTCTTTTCCATATAACATGAATGTCTGTGAAAGTAGTAAAAAAACATGATATTTCTACATGGTTTAATAATCCAGAAGATTATATTTATCCTTGGAATTGTCAGAAATAATATCGACTATTGAACCACTTGAAAATAATCCATTTGGGTGGTTCCAACAAGTAGGATATAGCCTTATACTCATTAATCACTCTGAAAACAATCTGATGGTGAATGTTTTGTATCTCATGACTATATCATTTTTATCCTCCCAAGACAGTCATTTCCTTGATGATGATTTTTTCTATTTCCATGAAATCCATCCACCTATTGTGACTTGTCTGATGACATAGTTCTTCATTTTTTCATCCATGACCTTCTTCTACACTTTGTTACATACACAACATCATGTCATAAACTCCACTTATTTCGTCCAAGAAGACAAAATGATAGTTTTAAAATCATGTTCTTTTTCCAGTTTCAATAATAAGAATTTTTTGTGGATTGAATAACAGAACTCCATCTCACATAAATTATTATCAAATGATGTCAATTTGGTCGGTCACATCATCTTTCCCCATTTATATATGGCACACAATGCAATGAAACTATATAGCCCATCTATGAACTTCCTTGTACTCATAGTATCCTATCTTATATTCTCTTCGAAAAATCCTAACATTACGAACTACCCCTTTGAATTTTTCCCATGAAGGGTGGAAGTGAACTATAGCGGTGAACTGTAACCACGAACTGTCATGCACCGCATGGCGCACGTTCTCTCCAAACAACCAGTAATTTTATGGGAAATGATTCTTTTTGATGATAGCCTTTACATCCATGTACTATTTTCTATTATATAGTCTCCCTCTACATCAGCGAATCACCTTCTCTTCCATGGAATTCCATACATTCATGAATATTTTATTGATTTCCATCCCTTATGAATTGGGTCTCCTCTTCCACAAACATTCTTCTCTTCTGTAGAATGTCCTATATTCTAAAAACAATAATATCCACTATGGACTGCCTCCACATTAGTGAACTGATGATTCTTCCATAGAGTACTGATGCTACCCTAACAACCTCTTTTTAATGTCAACTGCCTTCATTTCATGGACTCCACTTACTCTACATACTATGTTTCCTATTCCATGAATCCTTATCTTCCATGGAATTTCTTTCCCGAAAAATCATCCAGGTGTAGCTAAAATCCTCCTACAATAGTGATCATTTATATTGAATTTTTCACTCTCTTAATGATGGAATTATGGTCCATTATATAAGAATATAAATCTATAAATTTCAGAAATCTTATTTATTCAAATTTCCACTATGGTATAACCTTACACATATTGTGCAAGTCCCAAGAACCATTTTCCCTATTCAGTCTATGTACCACCTTTATTCATTTATAGTGACAGAAATAACCACATCCATTCCAATAATGATATCCTTCATGAAAAACTATTGAAATTCCTTGAACTACAAGCCTCCAACAAACTATGATCCACCCACGTAGAATTTCTCATGTGTGGCCATTGTACCGTGCTTCATGGTCTATATAGCACTGTTTTGAGAATCTTATTCATTTGAAAATTTACCTTTGATGCTCCACTTACCTTATATGCATTCCATGAGCTATCCTCCATGGTACAAAAAGTATTCTTTGTGGAAATTATTCATTTTCTAAGAAACAATCCAATCTCATGATTTGGAGGCCCAAAAGTTTTTCAATCACTAGAAAATAGAGAAACCATAAATATATACTTCGGAAAGAACAATAATGATGCTTCACTGTCATCTAGCTTATTTGGAAATATGATTCATTCCTCCTTACGCTAATCTACCATAAAATATATTCATTTATCATTATCATATTTAATCATCATATTTTTCATGGAATGTATAGAAACATCCCAAAAATCCAGCAACATCATTATTTTCAATCAAAACTAAATATGAATGGAAACAAATTTACTCACCCTTAAATTTATAAATATTTCATCACAAGATCTCAAATAATCATTGGATTTTATTGAAATAAAAATAAGAAATTAATCATCATTATTTATATGGGAATTATTGAACCATGAAATCCAATGTCATAAATTGAATCCCTGTCAATTCTCAAGCCATCATCTCGAAACACATAGTCTTTAATCCATTGACATGTTTCCCGTAATATCAGTACTTATTTACTTTATCCAAGCTCTACTAAATTTGAAAAAATTTCATTATATTTATAAAAATGATATCTTTATATCTCATTGATCACTATTGACAACCAATGATAATAACATGAATACAAATATAATCTATAAACAATGTGGGCTATTCAATATACATAATGAAAATATTTTTGAAAATATGTTTTTTAGATGTTCAATAAATATTATCATGATAAAAATAAATCCAATCCCTACACAAAATAACATAAAAATATACTTAGGGAAATTTTTTTCAGGTAATACCTTTACACATACAAATATAAGATGGTTATTATAATTCCTTTTGTTTTAAAATTTCCCACAAGGTTTTAAAAAAATATGGTTTCATTTATTAAGGTGAAATTTATAATTAACCAGAATATTTAATATAGATAATGGAATTTTTAGATGATACATAAAAAAACATTAGTAACAGAATAGTAAATAAACAATGTACCTGATACAACTTAAATGGATGTCCCGTCTTCTGCTAAAATAATCGAAAATAACCTCACAAAACCTTTAATCTTATAATCTTATAGAATCCCATCAATAAAATCGTTATTTGGGAAGGTATCTAAAAAATAACCCATATCTCCAAATTTATTTCACATCAATGATTCCTTACCATAATTAATCTTATGATCATTTTCATTGCAATCTCGGGAATTTTGTCTGAATATTGCACATACAAAATAATTCCTAGTTTTGTTAAGGCATTCCTTAAGGTTCTTCTTACACCAATTTTCATAAATTGTAAATTTTATAGTCTTATGTTCAAAATTTATTGATATATTACTACCCATTTTTTCTCATATGGTCATTTTCATTTGAATTTTTTAAAAGTACATTTGATCATTAGAAAAATCCATTTTTACACAGTATACATTGAACACGTATAAAAACATTGAATTCATGAGAGGCATAATGTCTTCATTATCTTGGGTTACAACATGAGTAGAAATGATTGTTTTTACAATCAAGAACATGAATACGACTTGGAAAATTCTTAGCCAATTTGTTGATTTTTTAATCATATATATCCACTGATTTTTCTTAATTTTGATTGAATTCAAGGAATTTATATTCTATCCTAATGTATTCAAATTTAATAAAATAGTTTTCAAGGATCCTTTTCCTAAATTCATCCCATTCCAAGGAAACAATATCATCTATATACCTAATATTACTTAACACAGACCATCCCTAGTTGGATACACCTTAAAATTGATAAATAGAAAGTATAACGATTTTTTATGTAAACACCCAATGAAATAAAATATCTTTTTAAGGAGAGAGTTGTCTCATAAAATTTATAGTATCATTCTGTTATTGTTTGGTAGCACTGGTTATTATCTTTCATGGATTCTAGTGAAATTTATAGCCCACGCCATCCAAGCATTCACTATTAGTAAATTCGATGTTCTAATTAAAACCATTCCAGGTTGGTGATTTGGAATGATATCATCCTATAGGTGCGTTCTTACTTTAGATTCCCTATTTATTCGGGGTAAAACCATTCGGAAAGTACATATCTTAATTGATGAAACATATTTATCATTAAATTATGTATCATTTAAATTAACAAGAAAGTAAAAATTATATTTGGATTTTTATTAACATTATCACATATTCTTATGTTATCTAAACATTATTTTGATATCAACTATATGGACACAACCTTAAACATTACATTGTATAGTAAATTCCTTTTTAATTCACTCCCTTACATTCCCAAAGATCGATTAATGATAGAATATTATAAAAAAATTTAATAATTCATATAGATCAACACATAATCATACAAAGTGGGAACTGCTAAAATAGTATCCATTTTATCCATAATAATAAATTTTTTAATAAAACCAGGAAATTAATTGAGGTAATGTCATTATAAAATTCATATTGGATTCTTCATTTCACTTACCTTTCCTAAAACATTGTGATTTTTTTAAAATGTAGGATGAGTATAAAAACCATAGTATAGTTTATAAAACATATAGAGTGAAATAATTAATCAATGAATACATAAAAATATATGAAATATTTTTTAGAAGACATAATTATAACCTAATAAGAAACATGTTGTCACTTTTTGGAATCATAGGATTTCAATAAAACATAGAAAAAATATATAAAACCATTAGGTAATATATGGAATTACATACATACGATTAAAAATCTTCCTGCTACATTTTAATTTGTAACCCTCATGCATGAATAACAATATAACATTCATGGATATATTATTATTTAAATATTATAGATACATTATGTGGTAATAATTTTAGTCACACTTTGACTAAGCATACAGTGGAACTCCAACATAAACACACCCAATGCATTGGAGGGAGATATAATTCAAAACCATTGTAAAATTCATTTCTAAATAATAATTATATAATAAAAAAGAGTACTTTCATCATAAAAAACATTTCTTTAATGATTTAAAATCAGTCATTTAAAAGAGTATTTATAAATAAATGTCCCTTAAAAATATCATATAATTAAATTATTATTTGATAAAACGAAATGAATATGTGTATGCATTGTAAATATAAATAATACAAAATAATACAATAAAAATTAGTTTCACAAATAATCTTTGTAACACGTAATCAATGAATAATATGGTTAACCAAATGAATTGAAATTTTGTCATGAATTCCCTACCCTCGGGTTCATCTTACACCAAACATTTTAAAACCTCCTCTTGTATTCTCTACCATAAGAACCCCCTTAAAACCCATGGTTTTAGCCTTTAGTTGAGATCATTTTGTCTTAGACATGGGTAAGAGGCTTGCGAGGGGAATTGAGGAGAAATTATGTAAGCCACAAGGATTATAGGTGTGAGAAGATATAGTGGTTTGGGGTTATATTTTCAATGGAGGAGTGTGTTGTTATCTCATTATAATATTCATTATTATATAATTTTGTTAAAAGACATGAAATAGTTAGTTGAATAATCACTATATATATTAAAAAATGAAGTAGGATTCATGATTAGGGTTATTACATCATTGAGGACTCAAGTAATAGTGTATTTAACTTATATTATATATATACACACCATAAATTATTATCGTTTACTATTGGACAAAAATTCAATTACTTTAGATGAATACCAAAAAGTCGCCCAATGTATTTTTAAATTTTTAGAATTGAAAACTGAACTCAATTATTAGAAACTAATTTCCTAAAAATGGGAAATTTAATATTTTAATTAAAATCATCATTTATTTGAAAAATATTGTTTTAAAACTATTACTGTTTTTATAACACAGTAAGAAACTAAGTATAGCCACTTAAAAATAACTTATAATCAAAATAAAATATTATATATATATATATCATAGAAATATATTTTATTTTAAATTATTATATTTATAAAAAGGTTATGACTAACAATAATACCAATTCATAATTATTATTTCCCAAAAAAATCATTTACTATTTCCATGATAAAAATTTATCATGATTAAAGCTAAAAGATACATAAATATTATTTATAATTTCATTAGTCAGATTTCTATTATATTAGTATAGATTCATTACTTATAGAAAACTTATTTCATTGTAAATTTATATTAATTTTAGCTATTTAATTATAAAATGAAATCAAATTATTATATAATCACCTATGTCTATAAACATTGTTTCCTAAAAAAATTCAATCAATGTAAATATAACCTTAAAAAACTAGTTGAATAATAGATATGTCTACATAATTTGACTTTGGAATAATATTTGGAATTTTTTTCTTTACAAACAAGGCACAGTCATATCCCGTTTACAGTAAAAAAATAATGTATTTTTTACCTCAAAAATTATTATTATGCATCATTTCATTAAATATTTCATTACAAATAAATATAGTTATTTTAAATGAAATTTTTTTAAATTTATTTTAAATAAAAGTGAGATTGAAAAAAATTAAATAAGATGAAAATATTTTCGATATATTGTTTCTAAATATCATTGAATTGTATTTATATTCATCAACTACAACAACCATTATTCTTACTTAAATGGGTATACTTTTTTTTAAAATTACCTTTATTCTTTATATAGATGATTTATGGTTATTTTGACATCATATAATATTCAAATACATTTCCATTATTCATTTTGGTAGTCCCTTTCAAATATTTAATATACATTAAATTTCCCCAAATTATCCATATCATTTAACATGGATATTAAAATTTAATAAACCATATATAATTTATATATATGGGGTTCCACATTTCTATTATATGATTAACTATGGAAATAATAATATATACATATCCTTCACTCAATAAGTATATTAGATGTAAAGAAACCTTGATTGATGAATGAAATATATTACTACATATATGAGGATTTATTTGGAATTTATATCATATGTGGGACTTGATATGATATAGCACATCAATGCATCAATAGGTCTCCTAAGACAAATCAGTAAAAGTATTATTAAATGTGAGGTTACCTATATATGAAACCATCTTCTAAATGTTCTTTATAGTAGAGGTTGATTTTCTAGATGTATGATGTCCAATAATTAATGATTTCATTCTTTCAAAATTTTGTAATTATAATCCAAAAAATTGTCTCTATGATAAAATATATGGATACATTTAATTCATAGTTTATTGACTAAATGGATTGTGTATTAGATTATTTATCATTCATTATTGATAATTCCTTATGCAATTATTTACGTGGTATGTCTCTTCATTTATTTACCATTCCATATTATTATATCCTCATATAATTATTTACACATCATGTATCTTTAGTTATTTACCATACCAAATGAATTATGCTCGTTGATTCCCTATTTATTCTATTATATCTAACCCTTATTATGAATTTCAGCCAACCATTATTTTTTCCATTTCCCGATGATTCCCAAATGTATACTACAAATTATATGTAATGACAATCTATATGGAATAAAGTTATTCAAGAAAAGAAAAAAAATATATTTCGATTTGTGTATTCATTTTTCATACAATCCTCTTGTACGTATCTATTTTAGCACGACTACTGTACTATTGTGTCTATTGGGACTAGATTTACTTGTTTATTATGACAATGTTTTGGTAGTAGGTAGTATCTCTATGTTTTTAGATTCAGGGTTTCTATAAATACTATCAGTTTTAAAATTTTATCATTCATAACATGAACATGCGCACTATGTATGTTTCTTATTGTGAATGTTTTGTAACCATATATAGAGACACTTTTGGTTAATCATCTGACAACACAGTGGGATACTTCCTTTTTTTCAAATGTTCAATATATTTCATTGGATAAAGACTATAGTTGATTAGTTTTTATCTTAATCAGTGTCATCATAAGATAGTTCTTACCGTTTGAATATCATCTATGAATGGTGAATCATTGTGTGGTCATTTGGGTGACTATGATTCCACCCTTTATGTGGTAGGTACATCTCTCTTAAGGAAATCCCCTCATGTGGTAGAGTTTATTTCTTTTTTTTTTTATGAAAATACTATTACTTGATCTAAATATTTATTTTTGTTGAATCACACATGATTGATCCACTATGAGGATCACACTGATTATCCATATGACGGATATGAAACCTTATATAAATAATGAAGTGGTAGAGAGACTCTTGATGAAATTATGTTTGTTTTTATGATTACACATATCTTAATCTGTGTTTAGGTTTTTATAAAGAATCAATATTACTATCACCTTTTGATACAATATTTAAACATTGCTAATGCATTATTATATATAAGATATATATATACATTGTAACACCCCGAGATTTTATGAAAAATATTCTTTTTAATTTCATTAATGTCTTGTGTAGTACGCTACACCAAAATGATCTTGAACAACACGCATCCTTGAATTTCCTTGCATTAAACGCAAACGCAACCTTCCTCGATAGTATGTGTAGTGCGCAATACCGAGTTTCACTAAACAATGATATGCTATTAAAATATTATTAAAACATGTCGTTATGAATATTAATAACCAATTTTTTAAATTTTGTAAATTTTATTTTTCAAAATGGACTTCATTTTTGGATTCGGAATATCGAAATTAGCTTAGGGTGAAATTTTGGTACATTTCGGATAACTTTCATTTTCTGATGAATAGTGAAAATTACTAAATTTTAATTAAAAACAACCTTTTTAATAGAAATAAATAATAGTGATAAATTATTAATTAAAGTGGTTTTAAAGTATATTTAGAATATATTTTTACAATTTAATACAATTTTGGTCATTGGATGTAATTCTACATTTAAATCAGACATAAACAAGTGTCAATCTTTTTATAGTTATTATCTCTTAAGAACACGCTATTGGTTTTGACGATGGGAATTAAATTTTAAATTAATTAATGCAACTGATATGTTTTCAATTTTGTAAAATAGACATCATTTTTGAGTTCATAATATCAAATATAGCTTAGGCCTAATATTTGGTATTTTTCTGGAAACTTTCGTTTTTTGGTGAATAGTAACTTTTTTCTTTTTTTTACCACGGTTAAAAGTAAATAGGGTAATTAAGGGTACAAATGTTATTATTATTACCCTAACATATGACCTAATTATATTGGATAAATTTTATTCATCCAAGAACTACCTTATGAATAAAATATGGTCATTTGGGCCCACTTGGATTAGATTAGGACATTTATTATTAATTTATTTAAAGAAGGGTTAAAATAGTTAAAATCAAAGTTTAATAAGTAAATAATTTTTAATATAGGGTTATACATCAGATAAATTCTCCTATAAATACTCATTAGAATGATAGAAACATTTCCTACATAATGGTAGTTTATTTGTAATTTGTAGACATTTAATAATTTAATTTATTTATGACACAAAGATGATGCAGTAATTATCTTATTAATGAAATATTGACATAATTGATGTTATAAATACCCAAATAAATGTAATTTGAGACTTTTTATGAATTACACTAATTTTATAGGTTAATATGACATGTTAGTATTTATTTAATTAAATTTTTTCGAACTAATAATTCTGTTATGATTTTCACAAAAATCAATTACTAAATAGGGTTAAAATTGACATAAAATAGTTTTTAAAACAAATATTATATTATTAATTGTTATTTTATACCTAAAAATCAATGGATCGGCCAAATGAATTAGATAAGGTTATATATATTAGTAATAAACATCATGGGGTTCGTTTGGCTTGATATAGTAAGCTGATTAACCTTATAGTGTTAGAAAACAAGAAGACATGGTAAAAGTAAAATTATCTAACTTAATGTTAAATATAAATGATAAGGTTAAAATAGGAACCTAAAAATCTATAAATTCTATTGGATGGGATTATTTAGACCCATACCCACCTTTTCTCCTAAATAAATCAATTTGGAGCTTTTTAAAACCGAATTTGACTTTATAATAAAATAATAGTTTTAGTTATTCCAAAGGTTCCCCTCTCCTCCCTTATAAAAGGGCACCTCCTCCCCCTCTTCCTCACACCACTTTGAGCCTTCAAGCTCGGCCAACCCCTGCCAAATTCTCTTCTCCACTTCCCTAGAAACATCCTAGATGGTTTGTTCTTCTTCAATGACCAATTTTAGTGTCATAAAAGGAGATCTCAAAGAGGCGCTTCAAAGAAGAGGTAATGTCCATTACCGATTCATTCAACTTTATTTCTTCTTCCACATATTCTTCTTATGTTGTTTCATTATGAAGTAATAACATCAGTATCACTAATATACTGATATGTTATTATATGTATGAAACAACCCTATTTCCCCATCTATCTATCCTACGGAAAACGAAATCACCGCGCGTGTGTACGTACGGAATACCGTCTCCACGACGTGGTGAAATATATTTTCCACCACCACCATACTTGGATGGGTATAATGGTGTAAATAATAACTATAAATGATTATTTTAAATTGATATTGATTCTTAAATATTATACATACACTATAATACAGTCCCACGATCATGAGAACGATATCATCGCTTGTGCGTACGTACGGACTACCGTCTCCACGACGCGATGAGATTCATTCTTCACTTTAAACATTCATGATTGATTATAAAGTATATATAATAAGTAATCATGAAATATATGAAATAATAATGACACTGTATTTATGTTTATAGATATGTATGTCATTTACTTAATTCCATTCAACTCAATAAGGAAACGAAAACAGTGTTCATGAGTACGTACGGCCAACCGTCCCCATGAACGGTGTTTTCATTCCATTTACTGATATATTATATATATTTATATTATGAATATATATTATATATAAATCATGTTTTATATTCTGGAATTATTCAATCATTATCTAAGTAATCATATGAATAATTACAAGTCAAAACACGGACGACAAATGAAACGATTTTACCCAAAAAGCTCTTTAACATGGAATTTACAAAAGAACGGGTAATATAAAGTAATAAGTGAACCATATATGATATCATAAAGATGATTATGTTTCTGGAATAAGTCAATGTCATTATTTAAATCATTACACAGGAGGTTTGGACACTTTCGAAAAAAATCGGACCTAAGGTAAGGGAAAATATCACAATCTCATTTTATCCGAGATTGTTAATACTTTGGTATTTACTGGGGTGTATTTTATCATCCAAATACATGTTTCCTCAATATGTAATGTTATTTCCATCCACCTAAAATTTTTTAAATCCAATTTTACCCTTCGGTGAGTTTTTAGTAGATGATATGAAAGGAATCTTTTGTCGTTTTTCGTACGAGGTACTTTTTGACTTTTCTGACAAAAGTACAAGAAGAATGTTTTCATAACTTATACGGCATTAATGGATTTTTAAAACATTATTTCCAAGAAGATTCCTTTACAAGTTTTCATGTTTATTTTTAATCAACTTCTTTTAGTTTAAAATTGTATGACATGTTAAGAAAGGAAAAATGTTTTTAAAAAGAAAGGATATTTTCCTCAAGATTGGAGTTAAAGTGTTTTATCAAAATTATTTTCCATCTATGAAAATATAGGGTTCGGTTTCTATAACTATTTTTACATTGATTTGATTATGTTATGATGGAATTATTTTTATGATTTCCTTTTATCTTATATGAATTATGATATGATGGCATGATGTTTAAGATTCCCATTTTTATTACATGGGTTATGCAATGATGTATGATTTATGATTTTGTGGCACACATAAGAATGGTATCATTATGAGATGGGTGGGACCTATATATACCTCCAATGCATTGGGTAAAGATTTTATCTCATGAGATAGACAAGGCTAGAATGGAGGTTAAACCGGTTCAGTGAAACAGGACTGAAACGAGGAGTGAACTTGGATCAAAAAGGGACTTTTTCCACTAAGATAGTCTTGGAAATGAGTCTTGACTAATGAGAAATGATTCTCTATGATTATGTGTGTACTCCACAAAGATTCATGTTTTATGTTATGATTATTGGGATTAAATTTCACTATTATGATTTATCCCATGTTATGATATTATGATCACTTTTGCAGGATTAAGATTTCCAAAATGTTATGTTCTTATGAATATGATGTGATTGATATTTCTTTTGTTTACCCTTAATGAGCATTTGAGCTCACCCTTTTATGTTTTTTTCCCCAGGATATAAAGAAAGGTTTTAGGTAAAAAAAGAGATCTTTATGGGAGATGTTGAAGATCTTTCTCCACGATTAGAAGATTATATTCCAGGTTTCCAAAGACACTAAACTATTACGGTCCATGTGTGTTTGTTTTTGGTTATGTACTAAGTATTCCGCAAAAGTAATGTAATGTACATGTACGTTAAGCTTCGGGTCTCTATAGTTGGTATCAGAGGAAAGGTTTAGTCGACCATTGGAATCTAGGATGCGAGAACTTTAGTGAGATCCCTATATATATTTCTAAGGTGTGTCTAGGGATGTCCCTAAGGTTAAGTATAAGTAATGGTTATAGTCCTAGAATTGCGCTAACTATCTTAGAATTAAACCTATGATGTTAGATATTGAAGGTACTCCCCCTTTACTATGTTGTTTTCCCTAGCATGTTTTTTGCCTCTCACACTATTCTTTATGGGTTTTAGACGATGGCTGGAACCCGAAGGAACCGTGTTGATCAATGCAATAGAAAATGCAATGATTTTCCTCCTGAACAAACAAATGTTATGGGAGATGGAGTGAAAAATCGTATTGCTATACTTACACAAGCTATGAATCATTCTGGACTTCCAAATGAGCAGATAAGGGAGCAATATTCTATTGATTCCTTAATGAGGCAACGTCCACCTTCTTTCAGTGGGTCTTCTGATCCACTTGTTACTGAACCATGGATCAGTACCATTGAAAAGATATTTTCAGATCTTCAATGTTATGATCATGATAAAGTCATCATAGCAGTATATCGTTTGGAAGGTGAAGCTGATTAATGGTGAAATCTTATTAAGAATACGAGGCAATGAGATGAAATTGAGTCCATGGAATGGGACGAGTTCAAAAACTTAATTTTCAATAAGTACTTCCCTCGTATTCTTCGAACAAATATGGAGAAGGAGATTCTTGAACTAAAGAAAAAGGATGATGAATCTTTTGGTATATACGAAGCGAATTTTACAAGGCTTGCAAGGTATGGATCTGGATTTATCATCCAACCTGAAAGTAATGTAGATCGATTCTTCAGTGGCTTAAAACCAAATCATCTAAGAGCATTAGCTATAAGATACTTCAGTAGCTATGAAGAAATTTTGTGTTGTGCTATCATGGTAGAAATGGAAGTTTTTGTTACTTATCCATCTCATAGTTTTGACAGGAAACAAAAGATGGAGTTTAAGGAGAAATCTCAGAATAATGGTGAAAAGAAGATGAATGTTTCCTTACGCTCAAAGTGTGGAAATAAGCATGGTGGAGATTGTCTTAAAGGGACATGTAAATGTTTCAAATGTAGAAAGGAAGGTCATCAGGTATTTGAATGCCACAATGATGGGAATAAGATGTCTAATGATGAAAAAAAGGAAGGGATACATAGAATGAACCTACTACACATCAATGCTTCAAGTGCAAGGAAATGGGGCATTATGTTAATAAATGCCCTAATCCAAGGGTTAGTGATGATCGACATGAGCAACCACTTAAAGAAAAGGACAAAGGGAAGTCACATGTGATCACCATTGGTGATGTTGAATATGACAATGATGTGGTGGAATGATTAAGTGTTTAATTTTGAATATAGTATCGTATAATATTGGAATATTTATGTATTGGTCTATTGTGGTTTTCAATAATTTTACGGTACCTGTAACCATGGAATGTGATTGAGATATTTTTGGAAAAAAAGATGATATGCGCATAATGAATGGAAAAAGAGAAAATGAAATATTTGATAGTATTCATGAGCTCATGATTGATATATGGACTAAGTGATATCATGGTTTGAGTATATAGAATTATGAGGATTTTGGTATGTGGAAAGTGTTTACTTTTTACTGCATTCATGTTTTCACTAAGGTTCAATGGGAATTCAAGAGAATACATGATTAAGGCCTTTGAATGTTTGGAATGTGACCAACAAGACATATCTTATGATATATGGGGATCAACGATGGTATTAAATCGATGGTAATCGTTTTCAATATATTATGAGAGTGGACTGCAGTATTATGGATAAGCCTAAAGATTGGAATGGATTATGTTGGACATAAGTTAGTATTGTTTAAGGATAGAAGTTTTTTTTGATATTATTGATGGGATGTTATAGTAATATAGTTTTAGAAAAAGGACAACCTGCAGGATGGGCGACAACCCATCGTGTCAGACAAGGCCGTGGGAATCAAACCCACAACCGAAGTGCGACTTCCCTTTATCGCCTACCACTGGCCTACATGAAGTCCCTGTTTAGTAGAAACTAGTTTTATTATATTAAGCAGTATGATATATGAAGTATAAGTCCATTTTAGGAACCATATATCATTAATCTCACTATAAATGGAGTTATGTATTTTTTGATAACTTTTCTAACCTTTTGTTTGAGACAGATGGAATGACCCATCATTCTATCACATGATCTGCTAACACATCACGAATGAAAAATTCAACTTCATTTATTTAACATATGATGTGGAAATTTTCCAAAGAACGACCAACGGTGAGACTATACCTAAATCAAGAAAGTATTTATTCTAATTCCAATTTCATCAACTTTAGGGAAACGATCTTGAAAACCAAAAATGTTGTCCTAGTGCTCTTATATCTGATGAATCAGATGGTACCTTAGATCATCACAAATTTATGGATTTGTGATTTTTGGCTTTTCCATAGCCATGTTCTCTACCACTCTCAATCAGAACATGATGGTTAGATTTCTCTTCCATATCCATATTTTCATCTATGTGGAAACCCAATGATTAGTTTATTTGGGTAACTGTTAAGTTTCATAATTTTTTTTAAATATTGGTTTTGGTATTCCTTTTTACGATGTGGGTTTCTATCAAAGAAACTTTCGAATAGTAAACCATTTATAACCCTGACGAATTTTGAGGGAGAAATTCATTTTAAGGGGGGTAGAATGTAACACACCAAGATTTTATGAAAAATATTCTTTTGAATTTCATTAATGTCTTGTGTTGTACGCTACCCCAAAAGGAGCTTGCACAACATTAATCCTTGACATTCCTTGCATTAAACGCAATAGCGACCATCCTCGATAGCGTGTGTAGTACGCAATACCGAGTTTCACTAAACCACGATATGCTATTAAAATATTATTAAAACTTGCAGTTATGAATAGTAATAACCACTTTTTGAAATTTTTTAAATTTTATTTTTCAAAATGGACTTCATTTTTGGATTCGGAATATCTAAATTAGCTTAGGGTGAAATTTTTGTACATTTCGGATAACTTTCATTTTCTGATGAATAGTGAAAATTACTAAATTTTAATTAAAAACAACATTTTAAATCGAAATAATTAATAGTGATAAATTATTAATTTGTGTGGTTTTAAATTATATTTAGAATATATTTTTACAATTTAATACAATTTTTGTCATTGGATGTAATTCTACATTTAAACCAGACATAAACAAGTGTCAATCTTTTGATTGTTATTATCTCTTAAGAACACGCTATTTGTTTTGACGACATGAATTAATTTTTAAATTAATTAATGCAACTGATATGTTTTGAATTTGGTAAAATAGACATCATTTTGTAGTTCATAATATAAATATAGCTTAGGCCTAATTTTTGGTATTTTTCTGGAAACATTCATTTTTTGATGAATAGTGAAACCACTAGGTGGTAGTTAAAAAAATGGATTTTTATAAAACATAATTTTACCGCTTCTGTGAGTGGAATTTCAAAAATCTGAGAGACACGGTTGATGTTAGTATGTAAAATGCAGTTCAATGAGATGAAAATAATTTTTGGTGAACAGTATCTTTTTACTTTTTTGCCACGGTTAAAAGTAAATACGGTAATTAAGGGTAAAAATGTTATTATTATTACCCTAACACGTGTCTTAATTATATTGTATAAATCTAATTATACCAAAAACTACCTTAGGAATAAAATATGATCATTTAGGACCACTTGGATTAGATTAGGGCATTTATTATTAATTTATTTAAAGAAGGGTTAAAAAAGTTAAAATCAAAGTTTAATAAGTAAATAATTTTTAATATAGAGTTATACATAAGATAAATTCGACTATAAATACTCATTAGAAATCTAAAACCATTTCTTATATAATGGTATTTTATTTGTAATTTTTAGACATTAAATAAATTAATTTATTTATGACACAAAGATGATGCAATAATTATCTTATTAAGGAAATATTGACATAAGTGATGTTATAAATACCCAAATAAATGTAATTTTAGAGTTTTTATGAATTCCATTAATTTTCTAGGTTACTAGACATGTTAGTTTTGATTTAATTAACTTTGTTCATACTAATAATTCTGTTATGAGTTTCACAAAAATCAATTACTAAATAGGGTCAAAATTGACATAAAATAGTTTTTAAAACAAATATTATATTATTAATTGTTATTTTATTCCTAAAAATATATGGTTCGTTAAAATGACTTAGATAAAGTTATATATAATAATAATAAACAACTTGGGGTTCGTTTGTCTTGATATAGTAAGTTTATTAAACTTATAGTGTAAGAAAACAAAAAGACACGGTAAAAGTAAAATTATGTAACTTAAAGTTAAATATAAATGATAAGGTTAAAATAGGAACCTAAACTTGTATAAATTCTATTGTATGAAAGTATTTCGACCCATTCCCACCTTTGCTTCGAAAGAAATCAATTTGGAGCTATTTAAAACCGAATTTGACTTTATAATAAAATAATAGTTTTAGTTATTCCAAAGGTGCCCCTCTCCTCCGATATAAAAGAGCACCTCCTCCCCCTCTTCCACACACCACATTGAGCCTTCATTCTAGGCCAACCCCTGAAATATTCTCTTCTCCACTTCCCTAGAAACATCCTAGAGGTTCTAGTCTTCTTCAAGAACCAGTGATAGTGTCCTAAAAGAAGATCTCAAAGAGGCGCTTCAAAGAAGAGGTAATGTCCGTTACCGATTCTTTCAACTTTATTTCTTCTTACAATTATTCATCTTAGGTTGTTTCATTATAAAGTAATATTATCAGTATCAATCATATACTTATATGTTTTTATAAGTATGAAACAACCCTATTTCACCATCTATCCATCCTACGGAAAATGAAATCATCACGCGTGCGTACGTACGGAATACCGTCTCCACGCCATGGTGAAATCTATTTTCCACCAGCACCTTACTTGGATGGGTATAATTGTGTAAATAATAACTATATATGATTATTTTAAAGTGATATTGATTCTTAAATAGTATAAATACACTCCAATACAGTCCCACGATCATGAGAATGATATCATTGCTCGTGCGTACGTACGGACTACCGTCTCCATGACGCGATGAGATTCATTTTCCACTTTAACCATCCATGAATGATTATAAAGTATATATAATAAGTAATAATGAAAAAAATGACATAATAATGATACTATATTTATGTGTATATATATGTATGTTATCTACTTAATTCCATTCAACTCAATAAGGAAACGAAAATAGAGTTCATGTGTACGTACGACCTACCGTCTCCATGAACGGTGTAGTTCTTTCCATTTACTGATATATTATATATATGTATATTCTGAATATATATTATATATAAATAATGTTTTATATTCTGGAATTAAGTAATCATAATCTATGTAATCATATGAATAATTACAAGTCAAAACACGGACGACAAATGAAACGATTTTACCCAAAACGGTCTTTAGCATGGAATTTACAAAAGAACAGGTAATATAAAGTCATAAGTGAACCATATATGATATCATAACAATGAGTATGATTCTGTAATAAGTCAATGAAATTATTTAAATCATTATACAGGAGGTTTGGACACTTATGAAGCAAATCGGACCTAAGGTAAGGGAAAATATCACAATCTCATTTTATCCGAGATTGTTAATACTTTGGTATTTACTAGGGTGTATTTTATCATCCACATCCATGTTTCCTCAATATGTAATGTTATTTCCATGCACCTACAATTTTTTAAATCCAATTTTACCCTTCAGTGAGTTTTTATTAAAAGATATGAAAGGAATCTATTGTCGTTTTTTGTACAAGTTACTTTTTTACTTTTCCGACAAAAGTACGAGAAGAATGTTTTTTTAACTTATAAGGCATGAATGGATTTTTAAAACATTATTTCCAAGAATATTCCTTTACAAGATTTCAGGTTTATTTTTAATCAACTTCTTTTAGTTTAAAATTGTATGACATGTTATGAAAGGAAAATTATTTTTAAGTAGAAAGGATATTTTCCTCAAGAATGGAGTTCAAGTGTTTTATCAAAATTATTTTCCATATAAGAAAATATAGGTTTCTATTTCTATACCTATTTTTACATTGATTAGATTATGTTATGATGGAATTATTTTTATGATGTCCTTTTATCTTATATGAATAATGATATGATGGCATGATGTTTATGATTCCCATTTTTATTACATGGGTTATACAATGATGTATGATTTATGATTTTGTGGCACACATTAGAATGGTATCATTATGAGATGGGTGGGACCTATATCTCCCTCTAATGCATTGGGTAAAGATTTTATCTCATGAGATAGACATGGCTGGAATGGCAGGTTAAACCGGTTCAGTGAAATAGGACTTAAACGAGGAGTAAACTCGATTCAGAAAGGGACTTTTTCCACTAAGATAGTCTTGGAAATGAGTATTGACTAATAAGAAATGATTCCCTATGATTATGTGTGTACGCCACAAAGTTTCATGTTTTATGTTATGATTATTGGGATTACATTTCACTACTATGATGTATCCCATGTTATGATATTATGATCTCTTTTACAGGATTAAGATTTCCAAAATGTTATGTTCTTATGAATATGATGTGATTGATATTTCTTTTGTTTACCCTTACTGAGAATTTGAGATCACCCTTTTATGTTTTCTTTTCCCCAGGATATAAAGAAAGGTTTTGGGTAAAAAAAGGAGATCTTTATGGGAGATGTTTAAGATCTTTCACCACGATTAGAAGATTATATTCCGAGTTTACAAAGACACTAAACTATTATGGTCCTTGTGTGTGTGTTTTTTGATATGCACTATGTATTCCACAAAAGTAATGTAATGTCCATGTACGTTAAACTTCGGGTCTCTACATACATGTCTCCTTCTTATTCATCCATGGATTGACTATGTTGTATTAACTCTTTTGTGGTTGACTCTGTTCAAACATGGGTGGTCTGGATGGTTGCTTGGTCTCCTTGTGGCTGAGCCAATGCATTTCTAATAACAACATGAAATAAATAGTAAATTAGTTTTTATTCTTCCCTCCATTAAACTAATCTTCATGGAATCATCTTTAAATACTAATGTAAAACATTTTATATTTAATTATTTTACATTATGTTTAATAAATAATATTATGATTTATGGATTTACTCAAACATATTAATTTTAAAATATAATATTTTTACTAGTCCATTATATATCAACATACCATAGTATCTTGAACCAATCAAACATATTTAATCATGAGTGTAGCCTGATTATTTTCTTTTGATAAAGAACATATATGTACATCAATCATCATATTTACATATATCAATGATTCATCGAGAATAACATCCAATTTTATATTAGTAATTCATAATAAATAATCAAAAAAATAACCATAATGGTTACCAATATCATATTGAAGCATTAATTATCATTTATTACATTGGAAATTAATTTTCTCATGATGATGTAAATATTTTTTAATACTATGTATAAATTATATATTAAAATTTATGATAAAAATAGAAATATAACACAATTTCATTAATAATTCAATAAGAATATAATAAGAAAGACAAAGTGAATAAAATTATTTTCCAATTGTTGAGTGGAACATTCATATATATTTTTATAAAAGGAATAAATTATTTCATCACAAAAGTCCCTAACATCATTATTTATTAAATAATAAAAAAATAATTGAAATTATCATAATCAAAACTATTATAAATGAAATAATGTATTTATAAGAACTTAGTATGTAAATGGACTTCCAAAATATCACTTCTTTATGGGACATCTATATATCCATTAAAAAATGATTCTAAAATATATGTATCAAATGATTTTATTTGATCATAACCCTTCTATTTTTCATACTCTATCAAACTGGTTACACGAACTAAAATAATAAAAGGTAATTTTGATACAATTCAGTATACTATATTTGAAACCAATCATATTTAATACATTTTTAGAGTAATAAGGTATCATATTGAGATTAGAGAGACAATTTATTAATCTTATATGTAAAGACCTTGTTTCTGACACTTTCTTTGGGGTGCGTGCATCCATCTATTTGTGGAGGACATGGACATGATGACAGTTTCCATGTATTCTAGATTTTCAAAGGAGGGCGGCATCCGTTGCTTACTAAGGGTCATTTTCTCCTTGATCGAAATGGGATGATGGGGATGTCGTTTCTTCCTTTAGTGGAACCCTAATCAGAACTCGATACCTAGTCTGGGTCTCCCTTATTGATTAAGATATTGTTTTTGAAACTCTTCCTTGTGTCGTATCTTCATGGATTCTGGTCAATTACACTGCTTCTATCGGTAAATTACATGGGGTCCGACCATGGTAGAAACCTTTAGTCGTAGGAGTAGTCACATTTGACATCATTTGACTATCTGGATGCTAGAACACTATCGTTTCTAGGTTTATTTCCCTTATTATATTTCTTCTAAATGGCACGAAAGCCCAAGACATCTTAGGTCAAATGTGTGTAATTATATAGAATAGGCATGTATTTGAGGTCTTCATAAGCTTTCCATTTTTAGCAAAGTTTATTTCTCGAGTTTAACTTCTAGTAGAGATAGATCATACTGATCGTAACAATGACTAGATTGGATCAGATTAGTGCCACCCCTGGAGGGAACACTGATTCTAGGAGGTGAATTGGCGTGATCTCACTAGGATGTAGCATCCTTGGTAATAATCAAGATGAAAAATGGATTGTTATGTGAAGTGGATAAAGAATGAGATGGAGTCCACTCGATGACAATAGTGGTGTACGACTTGAGCCTCGAATAAAACTAATGTGTATCCATATATCAGTGATTCAATGTGCACATAGATCAGGATGGGGTATAGTATCGGGTTTTTCATAGAGGACAAGACTTGATGATATACTAGTGTTTATGCATGGTTAGTATCCTGAGTAGGTCTTACGATATTGGGGCGGACCAAAGATACGGGTCGCAACAAAAGGGAAGAAAACAACTTATAGTTGATTGTCGAGTACAACGATATACCACTGGATGTGATTGATAAACATTTACCCCTATATGGGGGTGACAACGACATACCACTAAATGAGATTTCCAATGGCTTATCACTGAATGGGTATCACAATGGCTTATCGTTTCTGTGGCATCACCACAACTTACTGCTGAATATGGGAAAATTCATTGTCATGTGGGAAAAAGGGGCATATAGTTTAACTTCATGCATGACGGGGGTGAAACGACATGAAGTGTTTAAGACCAATGGGTGTTGGGCTTGAACCTCAGGGAGGCATCATACGTACCATTCCATGGAAATGATCAATGACCATGTAGTTTGGGAGGTGTTGGTGAACCAATGAAAAGATGATCAGGACCAATGTATAGTGGGAATGAAACTCATGGGGGATTCCAACGTACCATTCCTTAGCAAGGATCAAAGTCCACGTAGTTCTAGAGGGGTTGATAAAGAGATGTGAAGATATTTAAGACCTATGGATGGTGGGCTTAAACCTCAAAGTGGGTTCTTGTGTACCTTTCTTTGGTAAGGATCAATGTCCATATAGTTCGGGAGGGCTTAGTGAACCAATGTGAAGATGGTTCAGACCAAGGGATGGTGAGATTGAACCCAAAGGAGGATTCATATGTACCTTTCTTTGGCAATGATAAACATGCACGTAGTTTGGGAGAGGTTGGTGAACTGTCATGAAGATGGTCCGGACCAATGGACAATAATCGTGAATATCAGGGAGGATTTCTATGTACATTGCCTTGGAAAGTATCAAAGTACACATTGTTCGAGTGGGGTTGGTGAATTGACATGAATATGGATGGAACCAATGGATAGTGGGAATTAAACTATGGAAGGATTCTTATGATCCTATCCTTGGCAAGGATCAGAGTCCTTGTAGTTCAAGATGGTGTGGGGCTTACACGCAAAGGTGTCTCGTAGAGGATTCCATTGTCAATGATTACCCTAAGCCCACATGAGTCAAGCTTGTTTGGAGAAACAAGTGGAAACAAAGTCCAGACGATCACGTCGTGAAAGGTGCATCCATGCGAAGTGGAGTGGGGATGATATGTAGTTAGTGGACCAAAATGGAAATAGAGGCTAACACGTAGTCTGCAACCCAATGAAGAAACATGGGCTTATGTGAGGGTAGAATCCCAAATGGAAAATAGGTGCTTACGCATGGTTATATGTCCAGGGAGATGAATATTGGGACCGGCTTCAAAGTGGATGCCCGATGGCGACAAAGCCCAAAGATTGAGGGATTTGGTGTAGAAGAGATGAGGGGCAAAGATGATTCCTCCTGCACAAAAGGTTAGGGGATTACACACAAGTGGTTTCCCATTCTACACTGACAGATGACGCTCTAGAAAATAGGATATCATTCAATTAGTGGATCGGTATCACTCCCGTGGAGACTAGATGGAGTAGAGAATGTCTGTGATGGGGCACCCCATGTATGATTCACAGGGGGAGGATACAGTTTAACATCATTTACTGAGGAAGATGGTGCTTTTAATTTTAACATCCTTCATCTTTTTTGGGTTGGGTTTACTCTGCACCCCTTAGGACATACATAACCGATACTTCGCGCAATTTTGGGAAGGGATGGAATCAACAATGTTGTAGCGAGGGGGTGTGATGGAGTGATCCATTGAGGGTTCTATGTTAGCATGTCTATGTGATGATGTAATAGTTGTTAGCATGCCAATGATATGAAGCTTGAGGCAAAGCAACACAAAGATAATTACTTCCCAAGGGACATTGAAATCACACAAAGAAAGCATGGAGGGTTGCATAGGAAAATGATTTTCAATGAAAAAGGGTTATTAGGTAGATGCCTTCTGAAGATCTAGTGCTCCATGTAGTGATGGGACTTCAAAATGGAGTATGATTACTGAAATGAAGTGGACCAGCCTAGGTGTAGGGAAAAAGTGCATATGGATGGTTCATCGCAAAGTGGAAAAAAATTCTCGGAGTAGTGTTTCACGAAGAAAGGGTTCCTTGTGAAGAATATCATTGCGAAGAAATGTTCTTCGCAAATCATAGTGAACATATAGTAGCATGTGGGTAAAATGTTCAAGGAGGGTAGTTTTTAAAGCATAAGTGCTCCGTGATGACCTGATTCCCCTTGTGGATCCCTTTATTTCACAGAGGCATGTGGGTTATGTTAAAGGTTATCCCTCATTGATGATTGGTTGAATTCAAACAAAGGGGGAGGCACTTCGCGATGAAAATTTACCCTGATATTCTAATGGTTCACAAAGCATAAATTGATATGTGATATGAGAGCGTAAAAGGTGAAAGTTCAGAGGATCCGTCCATTGGGATCGAGGGGAGCCTAGTATCGATAGGTTATAGCCACCATGAAGCTGATCTTGCTTGGTGTGAAGACACATGCCATAATTTCATAATCGTGAAGTCTTCTGCATTATTTCTCCACGACAGCATCACCAACGCCAAACTGGTTCATAGAGCCTCTTGCGTCCTTGCATCATAGCGACTTCGCAAATGTCAAAATGGTTCGCAGAGCCCCCCTATATCTCCATGTTTTGTGGCAGCTTCACAAAATTTAAAAGGGTTCTCCGATTATCCCACCTCCTTGCTCTGTGGAATCTTCGAAAACATAAAATAGGGTTGCAGAGCCTCGTACATCCTATCTCTGTGTCTGCTTTATAGATGGGATGCTTTGCACCAGTCGGGGTGTTTTGGGGGCTCTGCAAACTAGCTTTGGGAGGTATCCCCTAAGTAATTTTGTTTGTTCTTGTTCTTCCAAAAAAATTCAACAACAAATTTCCCCCTCTGACTCGGAGCCACGAAGAAACTCAAGGTCAAAGTATGAGGGTCAATCACCAAAATTCCCTAGTAAATATCAATGAAGTCTCATGTTGGGGGTTCACAAGGCGAATAAGTGACATGCAAACTGATCATGCCGCGAGACTCACCATGGTTGGATGCACCGTGAAGCACCAGGGGTCCCCACATATAAATATGAGAGTTTGAAATATCTTTTTTTCCTTTATCATTTTCTCATTTTGGAAGTTTTCATTCTTAACTCGCGAATCTTAGCGTACTCTTTGAATACTCTCTGCGAATTGAGTTTTCTTCTTTACGGCGCACAATGGGTCATTGACTACAAGACTGTGCGCTCTACGGATTGTGTTTGAAGACTATCGTAGGGCTCCACAAATGGTCTACGTGATTGAAATTTTCCTACGAGAACAAAAAAAGATCTATGTAAAGGAAAACAAAAAATGCCCAAACCAAAAAAATCGAATGAATCACAAAGAGGCTGTCAGGGGGGTGATTGTCAATGCTTCTCGGAGGGAGGATATGGAAAATAGATCAGGTATAAGGGAGTCTATGTAAGGAAATTATGACTATGAATTTCTATTGGCACTACTATTGGAAATCCTAAAGGACTATACATTGTGTAGAAGGCTGCCTCTAAATGACTTTGGCCCGAGGGATGGCTTCTTCATCCTTAAAAAACCTGGGAGGAACTAGCTTATAGGACTAGGAGCATGTCGTGTTAGTGCTACTGGTTCAGGTTGGTCGATATTCATGCTTAGGATGACATGGAGCCTATAAATGATGACTGTCAATATAATCATTTGAACAATGTTGATGGGAAGGAATGGTAGCCAGAGACATTTCCCCAACTGTACCATAAAATCATGAAGGCATCCCCAAGGATTCTGAAAAATGGGTGGTCTGACGAGGGGGATCATCTCCCGAGCATCAACATCACATACTACTAGGACCTACCCTACTGGGGAGGTGCCTCGTATGAGGACTTCAGTGAAGATAATATAAGAGTGGGGCTATATGAGGTGTCTCGGGCCTCCCAATTCCATATCTATCAGCTAAAGCTGTTGATGCTGGAGTTGCTGAACTGATGTTCATTGGGGACCTATACATTCTATTTGAACCATGGAGAGATGGACATCAGTTTGTGGGACCTACATCTTATGTAAGGGGTCCCAATACTGGGGGTGATGTTTGATGAGTTCCTCCCCGTTATGTGTGTGTGGTAGGATTTTGTGAAAATTCCATCGTTAGATATTTCGTTGAGGAACCAAGTACCGAGAGAGGACAATCTGTCATTGTGGTACTTCCTCTTCAAACCATGATTTAAGAAGATCATGAACTAATAAAAAAATATACAATTCCCTATGAGTCCTCGGACCTAACCAAAGGGGGTTCAACGAGTCATGGAGCACTCGTATTGTCATATCATAGAGAATAGGAAATGGATGATGTGGGGATTCTATGTCAGTGCAATGCAGAAACCGGTAGTCAGGGCACTCATTTATGGTTGGATCATTCCAATGAGAGACACAAACATGGTCGTGTGACCGGGAACATTTATCCCCGCATCCATACTGGAGATGAGAGGATAGATCAACCTCGGGATCATGATTCTCACAAAGCTGTTCAAGATGTTGAGGAATATTAGTGAGGGGAAGAATCCAAAGAGAATATGCATGCAATTCCACCTCCTGTATGGGTGGATAAAGGCACACATCAGGGGGAGCTATGAATATATGAACCCCATCTGTCCACCAGGATCGAACTTCCTCTTGTCCATTCTGAATGTTGTGGGGAGATTGCCGTCCAAGAAGATCATCCAGGCAGTATTGAATTGGGTATGGAAGTTAGATGAGTTCAATTTCCACCCATTGACATTTCCAAAAGGCATGTTCATTGATGATGGTTGGGGAATGATGGAGCATTGATCCTACCTCTGGTCCTTTTGTGGTTGAGTACTGGTCAGATGGGTGGAATGAGAGTCCCTATGTGAGTCGTGCCCACCGCACCGATTTGAAAAGAAATTTTGTTGGACACAATGACTGACCCCATGGGTCTATTTGGGTGGAGTGCTATGAGGACCACCCGTGCCTACTAAGGTATATGTGGCTCATGTTCAAACGGGAATAAGGGAAGATGCATAACGAGTTTCCTCTGCTCCCAACCATCTTCGAACTGGCGAATTAGTATGCTAAAAGATAGGATGCATCCCACCCTAGGGAGATGATGAAGAATCCAACCGTTCTATTCAGTGATGGTGTGCCTCTGCAACCTCGATGCTAGGGCTATAAGGGTGTGATTACATCTTTTGCTGGTGGGGATGAAGAGGTGGTGAGGCCCTTATCGGCCGAAAGAGTGGTAGTATCATATCATGGGGAGACAGAGAACCGGACAGTCCCAAATGAGTAGGGTCATCTGCAGGGGAGGCCATAATGTTTATTCCATAGTATATCCACCCGTGCTCTAGGGAAGCGGCTGCACCATATTGAAATGCTGAAGAACTTCATTTTCACGGAAGCATGGGACATCTAGTATGACGTCTAACAATTCCTCAAACCTTCTCAAATGTGGAATCAGCTGAACCCTCTTAGGATCAATTTTCTAGGAATTGGCCTTATCAGTGTCGAATTTACACTACCCCAGTGATGGAGAAGAAATACTAGGCAGAGTTGGAGGATATTGTGCACTGTCGGGGTGCTCCCCATCCAATGTCAAATTGAGTAAAGGTGTTGTTGGATTTTATGACCCCTCCACAATTGTCAACTGCTTTTCTGAATGACTGCTTCCATTTTCTAGATGAATCAAAAAAATCCTCATGGGGGTCTCGCTCAGTAGAGGGATCCATTTGGAGGAGGGTGATGTAGATGATTTGGACCCAGAAATCGAAGGGTTTGTAGAGGATCTTGAGGTAAAAATCTAGAGTCCCTTCCACAGAGCCCGATACTAGGTAACTTTTGACCCCTCACTAACACTATAATTGCATAGGAGGGCCTTAAACACAGAAGCCATTCTCACCTCTCTGTAGATGCAGACACGGGGCCTTCCGGATCCATGCACATGGCTATAGCGATTACCGCATCTAGCAGGGCCAAGACACCCGGGGTTGTTCTTCTGGAGATTTTAGTCATCCCAACAATATACGAAGGGCTGCACCTTGAGGTTCCCACCAAAATAACCAAGGAGCGAGATCATGAATTTGATATCTATAAGTCTCGTTTTAAATATTCATGACTGCCTCCCATTGACCTGGCTAACTGACATCCACACCCTTTTGTATGCACAATACTTTAAATGGAATGGGCGGCCTTAGAAGGGGTTGTTGGTACTCTTGGAGGATCATTTCCCAGGGGAACACTAGTATTTGTAGGGGTAGATATCCGGACTGACCAATCAGCAGCCCTCCCGATCACTGGTGGGAACGTTATTAGGGAAAGGCCTGAAATTATTGAGGTGGGATCTGACGATGAAGATCAATCAAACTTCACAGGTCCTTCCATACACAATATAACACCAGATGCAGACCATGCAGACATGTTAATGAGGGAATTCCATGCATATGATCCTACCAACCCTGCAGACTGGGAAGATAATACCTCAAATGAAGAGGATTTCAAGATAGTTTGTCACTAGTCCTGAAAGCAGATCAAGATCTTTATCGATGAAACCCCTCATGCACAATGGATAGACAGGATGGAGAGATTTCATTCATGACTTCAAGAACAATGCAATGGGGGATTGGATGCCTAGTGTCCCCACAAGCACGTCTATGATCGAATGGTGGTGATGTTCCAGAAAAATGACCTCCTCCATGTAGTGGGTTGTTAACCGAGAATATCGGTGAAGACCAATATTCTCCTACAAGCTGAAAATTTGATTCAGCTGCTACACATCTGAGAAGATGACCTTTCTGGTTCACTAAATGTGCAGTCTGAGATTATTTCATGTCTGAAGAACCAGCTGGAAAAGGCTGAAGAGCGCATGGTTCAATCCTCCAAGGAGATGACCGTTATTCGAAACAATGAGTAGCAGGACCAGATCGTGATAGATGAACTCTTCCCCATTACTACTGAGGAGGAGTGGAAACTGAATAGGTGATAGTGAATCCCATAATCCACAAGCCATAGGGTGGAGGAGTTGCAACACAATTTTTATGGGGTCAACCAATCCATGGGAGGTGTTGACCCTCGTGTACTTTGATGCATGTAACTTTTGAACATGCCATCCTCTTTTAATTATTCAGGATAGATGAATGCATGAGTTTTGTTATTCATTTTTGGTCTATTGAATTTCTGTTACATTCATGGAACATCCAGTGATCATCCCCTTAGCTCATGTGAGTCAGGCTTGATGAAAGAAACAAGGGATGACCACCTTGTCATTCTATCTGAATATATGAGTGAAAACCAAGATTTGGGCATGTGAGGATTGAACAACAAATCCAGATTTATGGGAAGAATGGTAGAGTAATGACTGGAAGATGAGGACCTTAGAATAATCAGAGTCCCAGAATAACAATGTGCTCTAGTACACGAGTGGGGTAACACCATGGGGGTTTGGAATCAACCGAACATAATGGAGTGGAATGTGTGAATATCGATACCCCATATTAGGAACACTATGGGGGTGTCATGACAATGTTGGACAACCGTTGACAACATTTGAGACATATTACCCTTATTTTGTTAACCAGAAATATATATTAAAAATGAGGGTTGACCATTTAACATATTTGAAACATGGGTCCTCGCTCAAAATTCCATCGATTAGTCTTACAGAACAGTGTCCCAAGACAGTAAGCGATCCATAAGCTGAGAATCCACATTGTTTGGGGGTTCTTTTAGACGTGAAAGAGGATGAGGGTCCGAATTAAGGGCACACAAAGTGTGAAGTGTTCAAGGATGGGTTTTTTGAGTAGAGTCCAACACCCTATAAATCACAACACCATGGTGGAAAGACATCATGTGGCAATATCTATCTAATCTGGGATCCAACATATTTAAAAGAAGGATCTCTTTTTCATTGATTAATAATGCTCTGTGGTTTTCTATCATACCAATAAAGATGATAGATGCGTAGTTTAAACATCATATGGTGAGGATGTTGCACATAAGTTAATTTTCATACTGCCTGGACTAGGATCAAGCCTGAGGGGCCAGAAGGGTCAATGATTCTGAAGATGAGCCCAATGAAAATTTTTTGGGTGTTGCTACATACCCTATAAATATGAGAATCATGCAAAATGTTGTTCTGAGATTTCAGTTTAACATTATGTGGGATAATGAAAGGTATGTGAAAATGGTTGCGCCAATACACGTACAACCTGAACTACTAAGACCACATGAGAAGTTCTCATTATGGGAAACACCGATTAGTGATGAGACATTCCAATCATAGGAAAGCACATTTTTGGTGTGATGACACTCTAGGTGAATGACGTCCCAATAATGTTGACCCGCCTACATAACACACCTTGATGTGTGATGGGGTAAAGACGAGTATCTTGCAATTCCTCTTGAACATAAGTAAGCGGGTATATTTGAATCATGGTGCTCTAGATCAGGAACTCAGTGATGTGGCGTGATGATAGGGATGAACTGTTGACCACATTTGAAATGTATTATCTGTTTAGAATTATCCTAGAATGGGGATAGAAAAATGATGGTTGACTGCTAACCATGTTCAAAACATGGGACATGTTGAGAATTTTGTCCATGGTCCTCTGGGACGTTGGCCCAAGGTGGTAGGTTTACTAATGTTTCAGGAGGCCAGGTCATAAATGGGGTCCCTTAAGACATGGAAATGGATGAGGATCCAAATAAAATGCTCACAATGCTCAGACATGGAAAAATGGAATATCCCTATAAAAATTACACACTTCGTGATCTTTTCCAGAATGCATTTATGTATGAAAATAAGACGTATCATATAGAGGTAGTTGAGACCCTCTCCAAGGAGAAGGTTCTTGTGGTTGCACGCTCTATACATAATGGTCATTGTATGGGCCATAATGGGTGCCTTATTTAACGAACTGTGCATAGTGCAGAAATGTTTCCAAACCCGTGGTATAGTTCCAATTTTGATATATTAGTTTAGGGTTAATGAACACGTACTAGGTCTAGAAAAGACACAGGGGGCACATGGTGCAGCTATTGTGAAATCCAAGATGAATGCGAACCCAAGAGTTACTCGGCACACCACATGCTCTCGATAGAGTTTGGGCCAAGAGTGTTGTGAGAGGGGGGTGGGATATTGGATTCTTGGGGATGGACATGAAGACGATATTCTTGGGAATTACAATGTATCCCAGAAGGATGAGAATCAACCCATACATTGTTTTTGAATATGTCTTGTAATTTGACATCTTGGGGCAAAGATGTGTAGTGGTCTTAATTTATGTTCATAGAATTTGTACAATGAAGAATTGGAAGAGGGAGACACATGGTGAAGTAATTACTAATCCCTCATGTCAATGAAGACTGTAGGATATTTTATCACTACTATGTGAGCCCTAGATTACTTCTGGGACTAGGGAACAAAATTGATAGAAAGGTTGAGCCCGAGGAGTTGGGACTAAGTTGAATGGAGAAGGATGTTTGAAGAGTTATCCTTTTCAGAGTGTTAAATTTCTTTGTCAAAGAAGATAAATCAATTCACATTTTAAAAGGACAAGAAACTAGGCGATTCTTTTTGGATATGTATTTCAAAAATATCATAAGTCAGGAGAACTTGTGATGAAATCCTTATAAGGGAAATGGGTAGAAATTATGATGCTATTCATATACAATTTTGATTGGAAGGAATGATGTTGCTTGAAGATAGGGATGTTTTAGTACTTCCCATTTTAATTCTGGCGATGATAGATCTTATCTATCAGAGGATATAGATCACAATAGTGGAATTATTGACAAAAGCAGAATAATGGTTATGGGATGCAGTGAAGAGAGAAATAAAAATTCAAAGGTCAATCTGGCGGTGACATAAAATCATAGTTTAAGGTGGCACCGCTTTCCATTGTTTTCCAAATTTTAGGGCCTAAAAATTAGGAAAAGAAGATGTGTTTTTGGCAATGGATGTAACATGAAATATTGAATATGATTTTGATTCTTTCGTGAAAGGAATGATTCAAGGTCATAACATAAAAAAATACCAAAGGAATGGAATGCATGGAAATTTTGCAAAGTTGCGCGAAATAATAAAGTGGTAAGCGAAATAGTAGTGGGTTGCGCGAAATATCAGTGGGATGCACGAAATAGAGGAATGAATTTTTCACGCAAAAGGTGTTTCGAGATCCGAAGCTAGAAAATTTGTAAAGGTATGACGTGCGTGAAATATTAGAGCATGTCTCAAAATGTGAAGTTGTGTGAATGAATTTTTACGCACATGAAGAGGGTTTTACATGTGGATTAGTGTTTTTTCACAGGGTAAAAAATGCCTATAAATATGTGGAGAACACTTCTCATTTCTTAATGATCAAAACATAGAATAATTCCCAAGCTCTATTGTGAGTAAAATTATACGCTAAGTGAGTTGTGTGAAAATAAAAGAGTTTGCGCGAAAATAGGACAGCTGTGTGAACAGAGAAAAAGTTGCACGAAAAAGGGAAGTTGCGTGAAAAAGTTTCTCACTCCAAAACGAAATGTTTACATGCAAGGAATTTGAATTGCGCACAATATATCCTAAAGGATGCATGAAAAATTTGGGGTCTTTGGGCATATTCAGTTGTGCGTATAAGAGTTCTTACCAGCTTCTGGGTAGAAAAGTGAAGATCTGTACTTCTGAGAATAAAACTGTTCGACTATAAAGAAGCACTGAAATACTATAATTACCTATTTGTGGTAAGAGGGTGTACACACTATTTTATATTGTTTTCCAAGTTCTACATGAGTGTAAGGGTATATCCTTACCATTGTATTCAACATCAAATGATTTTTTTCTAGTGGATTGTGTGGCACTGGATTGTTTCCATACAATACCAAGGACGTAGCTACTCTTGTTGAGTAGTGGACCTTGTAAATCTTGTGTTCCTGTGGTTATGTGTGTTCATCATGGATGAAACTCTTTAATAGTAGCCGAAGGTTTTTTTCAAAAAGTGGAAACGTAAAAAGTAAAAAGATATCACTGATTTACCTCTCCCTAAATCAGTGATACTGAAATCCTGTCTGGGAACATCAATTGGTATCAAATCCAGTTTCCCTTTGTTTATTTTTTGTTGAAGTGTTTGAATAGAAGTTGTGATGGAGAATCTAAATTGTGTGAACAGTACGAGGATTCCAATTTTTGATGAAAAGAACTATCAGAACTGGAAGGAAAAAAATGATTACTTAACTTATGTATCATGGATATGATGTTCTTGAAACTACAACAGATGGATTTCTTACTATTTATGACATGGTTTCTCTTACTACTGTCGATAAAAAGAATCATGAGAATGATGGAAGTGCTAAAAATTCATTACTTTCATCTCTTTCTGGGAGTGAATTTTTAAGAGTGGAAGGTGTTTCTACAACTAGAGGAATTTGTGACAAACTGAATAACATATATAAAGGAAATACAAAATTAAAGAAGGATAATCTACAAATATGGACACTGAAGTTTGATGAAATGAAAATGAGAGAATCTGAATCTATTGTAGATTACTTTACCAGGATAAATGATATTTACAGTACAATCAGATGTCTTGGTGAAACGTTGGAATATTCTACAGTATTTGAAAAGATATTGAGAGTTCTACCAGAAATATTTGATGGTAAATTGTCTTCATTGGAAGATAGATACCCTGAGGCATTATCTTTGGATGACTTGCATAGAACTCTTATTACTTATGAAATTATAAGGGAGAAGACTATAAAAAAAAGTAGACAGAGAAATGTCATTCAAGTCTTCTAATAAAGAGAAGTCAAAAATGTATCATATTGAAGATAATGTTGGTGAACCTGATTATGAAGATGAGGTGTGTAAAAATATTGATAAAATTTTACCCTTGTTTTTTAAAAATATGAAAAGATTTATATGGAAATAAAATGGGAAACTTCCCTTAAAATGATTTGAAGGTGGAGCTATTGGTCACATTGTAACTAACTTTCCTCAAAATAATAACGAAGGAGACAATGATGATGATGAGAGACAACCAAGATTGTCATGGAAGAAACAAACTGAAAATGATAAATATTTTTCAAATGGTATGGAAAAAAAATTCTTTAAACCAAAAGAAGATATTTTTTATCAAGAGATGAAGAAGAAGATAGGAAAGCTGAATCTAAGAAATCATCTACTGAGAAAGATAGAGAGAATATCTTTATTGCAGCAGTGAATAATGAGGATTATTGGATCAACAGTTCTAAAGAAGAGGAAACTCAACTTTAATATCATTTTAAAGAAGAGTTGAAAGTGCTTTTGAGGAAGATTAGAAGGCTTGACAAGGAAAAAAAGTTGATAAATGCAATTTCCACATTAAATAATCAAAAAAATTTCCTTGAGATGAAATTCATGATAGAAGAATATATTGATGATCTAAATAATTCACATTAAATGCAAAAATATTTAATGATCATCTTCAAGTAAAGATGAAAGGAAAAGAAGAAGAGTTGGAATAGTTCCAACAGAAACTGTCCAAAGCTAAAGAAATGAATGTCAGTTTCAAACATTCTATCTTTGAAGATGGTGAAGGCTCCAGTAATAATGAACCAATTAAGGGTCCACAGAATTTACCTTCAAATGTTGAGAGGAAATATGGAACTTATTATAATAGTTAAAATGATGGAAAGGCTATGTATGTGGCCAAAGTCAGTAATGCTGAATAATCAAAAGTACTTAAAAATCCTGTGTCCAGAAATATTTCTACAAATTTTGGTACTGATAAGTTTTAATAGTAATTTGATTTGAAAAAAAAATTATAATTGAAAACAGAAAGTTTTATGGTCAGCAGAGTTCTATTAAGAAGGCTTTTGAGAAGCATTCTCACTACTTCAGTCAGTATAGATGTTTCAAAGGAAAATATTCATTCTATGGTTACTGCTGGTATTGTGGGTGATTTGGACACACTACAAACATGTGTTGGTTTAATCAACAACATTACAACTATTCCACATGTTTTGAAAGACAAGGATTGCGGGGGAGTTAATCTGTTTAAAATAAAAAGTCTCGAAATAAATATCAGAAGATATCTGAGAAGATTGTTGTGAATGTTTAGAAGAGGTTACAACCACTGGAAACTGTTTCTGAATGATGTGATCTACCTGGACATCTTGCCAAGGGTTTCCTTAGTTTGTTACCAGATCAAAAAAATGTTCTTAATAATTCACAAAATCCATAGTTTTTTAAATCTAAAACGGAAAAGTCTAATAAGTCTAAAAATAATAAGTGCATGGTAGTCTAGCCAGAACACATTGACTTGGCTAGTAAATTAATGTAAGCATAAAAGAAAGTGAAGGAAAAGGAAGACCAAAAATCTCTTGTTGTTGAAACTTCTTTGGAAGCTACAAAAGGAGAATGTCCATGGATTCTTCATAGTGGATGTTCCAATCATATGATAGGAGACTTAAAGCTACTGAAGAATGTGATAGACTTCATATAAATTACAATGACATTTAGAAATGATGAATCACTATGGATCAAAGGTGATGGATCAGACAATATAGAAAATGAAAATATGAAATCCAAGAAAACACTATATGTTGATGGGCTGAAACATAACCTGTTACGTGTGTCAAAACTCCGTGATTAGGGAAACAAATTAATATTCAAAAAAGATGTATTTGTTGTGAAAAACGAAAATGATGGAAATATAGTTACAATAGGCCAACATACAAGAGGGAATCAATTCCAAGATGGTGTTGTGCAGAACTCTTGTTACGTGAGTGTGGTGGATGAAAATACATTTTGGCATAAAAGGTTGGGGCACATGTGTCATAGAAATATGTGCTAGTTATGAAAGCGAGACAATGTTCGTGATATGCCTGATTTATCTAGAGAAAGTGATTGGTGTTGCACTCTTTGTGAGAGAGAGAATATTACTAATTCTTTGCACAAGAGAGAAGAAATTCAATCAGAAAGACCCCTGGAAATCATACACTCAGATATATGTGGAATAATGAGAAAGAAATATTCAAATGGAGATAAGTAATTCATTACTTTCATTGATGACTTTACTCATATTACTTGTGTTATGTACATGAGACATAAGTAAGATGCACTAACAATGTTTAAGATTTCTAGAAGGAAATAAGAGAAGGAATGTGAGTATTCAGTGAAGAAGTTAAGAACTGATAATGGTGGTGAGTATAAGAATGAAGGGTTTGAAATTTATCTTGAGAAACCTGGAATTTGGAATGAGTTTAGTTCATCATACACACCTCAACAAATTGGAGTGGATGGAAGAAAGAATCGATGTCTGGTAGAAATGGGGAGAACTATGTTTCTTGAACATAGTATTTCTCATTATTATTGGAGGCAAGCCATGAGAACTATTGTTTATATTCAAAACCGATGTTTTTATAGGACAAACTCAGATATGACACCATCTGAAATTTTCAATGGAAAACCACCAAGTCTGAAATACTTGAGATTCTTTGGGAGTCCATGTATTATAAATAAGAAAGGTGGAAACCTATGAAATTTTGATAAAAGATGAGATGATGGAATTTTTCATGGATATGCTCCAGAAGGAAGAGGATATATATTCCTCAATAGAGAAACTGGAAGAATTAATGATTCTTCATATTTAAAAGTTGTTTAAAATGTTGAGAATGAAAATAAGTCATATGTTGATGTTGAAGTTGAGCAGGATAGATATGATTTTGATAACAATTCTGATAATGCTTCAGAATTTGTTAATCCTACTCAAGAAGAGGAATCCAACTTAGAGATATCAAGTGATAAGGATGAAGTTCAAACAACTCATCCTAGGTTGAGGAAGCAAGTGGAAGCTCAAAACATTATTGTAGATAAAAATTAGAGTGTCCAAACAAGAAGAAAAATACATGCTATATCACATACTTCTCTTTATTCAAAAGATGAACCGAATGATGTAAATAAAGAATATGAGCATCCAAAATGGGTTCATGCTATGAATGAAGAGCTTTCTCAGATAGAGAAGAATGATACTTGGGATCTTGTACCCAATCCGGACAACTAGATCATTGTTGGTACAAAGTGGGTTTTCCGGAACAAGATGAATGAAGAAGGTAAAGTAATAAGAAACAAAGAAAGATTGGTTTCTAAAGTGTATAAAAAAATTTATGTCATTGATTTTGATGAAACCTTTTCCCTGGTGGAAAGATTAGAAACAATCAGAATCTTTCTTGCTATTGCTGGACAACGAGGTTACAAAATCATTCAAATGGATGTAAAATATGCATTCTTGAATGGTGACATTGACGAGGAAGTATACATTGATCATACTTGTGGATTTATGATTGGAAAGGATGAACGTTATGTGTGCAGATTGAAGAAGGCTTTATATAGGCAGAAACAGGCTCCTAGAGCATAGTATTATAAATTAGATACTTTCTTAAAGATGATGAATTTATGAAATGGAGAGTTGACCGCAATCTCTACATCAAGGAATGTCATGTGTTTTCACTGATCATTATTGCTTATATCTATAACATCTCGCCTTTTTATAACATAAAATTTCATTATATTACACATAACTGAGGATCTTTAAGGTCTAGTGTCTTGGAAACCAGGAACAAAATAAATGAAAGCAACATAAATCATTCTTCTTAAACACTTGAAAGTCTTCTCCTTAAGTTCATCCTAGGTTCATTACTGAATCTCATAACTTGGGGACATACATCAAAAGAAAGGGTGGGCAGAAGGCCCAGTAAGGGAAATAAGAGGAACATTTTACATGTGAACTTGATATACTTCAATAAGGACATGAAAAGAACTTAGAGGCATGAGAAAGAAATCATGAGGCATTTCATAATAAAAATAACATTTTTCATAACTTGAAGATGTGTCTACATCATTTAACATAGACAATCATGAACATATCACCAAGGTCCATCCCCAAGGTGTCATTTGAAAATTACCAAGGTTATTCACCAAGGTATCGTGAAAATTGTAATCTCTAGTTGTTACATCATTACCCAATGCATTGGAGCGCTATCAGGGCGCACCCTTAAATTTGCCTTTATTATCATGTGAGACACATATATCATCATCAAAAATTTCATAAATAACCCACATAGCATAAAATAAATGGGTTTCATTTCATAATCATAACGTTTTAAAAACTGCTTTAAAGACATGATCTTTACGTCACTTTAAACCCACGGAAAGGGAAAGCGGGTCTCATGTATGTAAATCCCAGAATTTAAAATGGAACATTTTGATATATTTGTGAATACCCTTGTTGATATAAGATCTGTGAGTATTCACTTTATAACATAAAATAATTTTTGAGAAAAGAGAGAGGCATTTTGAGGGGAAAATTCTGCAGCATAACGGCTAAGTTTCGGGGTTTTAGAAAACATTGAAATGAGAGGGGACATGGGTCACCAATCATAAATGATCCATAAAACAGTAGGGTGAAAGAATAAGAAGGACATATGGACATGGTAATGAAATTTTAGGGACATACCATTTGAAATGAAAAACATGGAAGGAAACAAAATTAGATTTCTCTTATGAAAATTCGGCAGCCTTACGGCGTCACTTAACTTCCAAAAAAATGATTTGACAAGATCAAATAGGTCCCTCATCATATGATCATAAGAGATCATTATTATAGATATAGAGATCATACCCCAACATAATAAAAAGGAACTTGAAAGACTTGACATGAAAATTGAACTTGAAGAATGAGAAGGGTGAAAGAATCCCTTAAAAATTCGGCAGCCTAACAGCATCACTTAAACTTTCATAAAACGAAATGATGAGGGTAAGAGGGGATATCTCATCATATAAACATGAAAGGGCAGTAAGAGGAATATAAAAGAACATCCTCTCACATAAAACATGGAGCATAAAGGGAATGACATAAAAGAGATTACATGAAAAGAAAGAGAGGGGTCGGATCCCTTACCTTAAAACGTGACTCTTGAAACTCAAAGGATTGGACCTTGAGGGCTTGGGGGCACCTTGGGAGGAATCCTTGGATAGTAAGAAGACCAGAACTTCGTTGGGGGAGAGTTGGGAGGAAAAATAAAGGAGGAAAGGGTGGGTATTTATAGGGAAAGTGAGGGGACAAAGCATTAATGGCCAAGGGACACCTCACATGTGCTTTTCTCAACCCCATGTGATCTCCCTTGACATTTATCATGGAGTTAGGCCACATGGGGCCCCCAAAACAATAATGCATCACCCTTGGCCGGCCAACCCTCAAAAGATCTCATGACATCATCATGACACCGTTATGATGTCATTAAACATACCGAAACCCTAAAACTGTATTTTTACTATTCACTGAAAATTCAACTTTCTCAGAATAACCCCAAAATTTTACCTTAACCCAATATCAATGCTCTGATTTCAAAAATGTAATCCATTTTATAAAAATAGTTTTCTAAATATTTTTAATTTAATTTTTAAATAAAAACACTATTCATCGAAAATTCATTTTTTCCAGGAAAATCCCCAAAAATTACCTTAACATAATATCGATGCTATGAGTTCAAAAATAAAGTCCTTTTTATAAAAATAATTTTCTAATTATTTATAATTAAATTTTTAATTAAAAAACACTATTCATCCGAAAAAAACTAATACTTGACTAATAATTTATGAAACCGTTATTTACCCATTTTATTGAATCACATTACTTAATCTAGGTGTCTAAATTATATTAAAACTTTCTTTGAGTGAAATTACTAATCCATTTGGTCATATTACTAATCCTAAGCGTAAAATGACTATTCATAATTTACTATTCATCAAAAATTAAGTTGATCTTATTAGACTCCAAATTCCTTACTGAACACTTTTGTAGAAGACCATTTTTTGAAAATCATTAGACATCATTAGTTATTTAGGGTTTACATAAATGTTTTAAAATATCCATTTTTCAAAAATTCATCAATAAAATACATTGTAAAATTATCAGGACATTTGAAATTTCACAACCATCACTAAAGGAAGAAATATCATTTTATTCACCCGAAAGGATTACACAAGGAAGCTAGGGTCTCGTCACATAGCCCCTTATAACACCGGCATAAAACCTAAGTGTAAGGTGTGCTATGGTGAGAGAATCTGAGGGAGGATCAGATAACACTGCCCTAGTAGTAATCTCTACTAACTTGAACTTCTCTTGTAGGAATTTCCGTTCAAGCTTGACACGCTGGAGTTCGGCTTGGGCTTGGTCCAAAGCGAAGCCCACAGATGCTACCTCCTTCCCAAGCTCTGATAAGTGGGCTTCATAAGGGTCGAGTCTACTGGATGAAGCCATCGCCTCCTCTTTCTGCATTGACCATTATCATCTTATTAAATCATTAAGAGTAAGTTAATATACTACTCAAAAAGATTGGGTCGTTACATTCTTCCCCCCTTAAGAAATTTCATCCCCGAAATTTATACTTGAGGCGTGGTCGAAAAGGTGAGGGTACTTTTGCTTTATCGTTTCCTCAGGCTCCCAAGTCGCTTCATCATACTTATGATTCCTCCACAACACTTTCACAAGGTGGGTAGTCTTGTTTCGTAGAACCTTGTCTCTACGGTCCAAGATCTCCACTGGCTGCTCCTCATAAGAGAGGTCATGTTCAAGTTGTACCACCTCTGGGTTCAGTACATGCGAAGGGTCTGGTATGTACTTCTTCAAGAGAGATACATGGAAGACATCATGAACTTGAGCTAGGTTCGGTGGAAGTGCTAGACGATAGGCCACTGCTCCTATGCGATCAAGGATTTCATAGGGGCCAATGTACCTAGGGCTGAGCTTCCCTTTCTTCCCAAACTGCATGACTCTCTTCCATGGAGAAATTCGAAGGAAGACTTTGTCACCAACCCCAAACTCCAAGTCCCTTCGACGATTGTCAGCATAGCTCTTCTGCCGACTCTGAGTAGCCTTTATGTGTTGTTGGATGGCATGAACCTGTTCTGTCATCTCTTGCACGAGATCTGGCCCAAGAAGCTTCCTCTCTCCAGTTTCATCCCAAAAAGTAGGAGTTCTACACCGCTTTCCATATAGAGCTTCATAGGGTGCCATCTGAATACTCGCATGGAAGCTATTGTTATAGGAGAACTACACCAATTGGAGGTGTTGATCCCAACCACGTTTAAATTCCATTGATCATTATCTCAACATGTCTTCGAGTGTCTGAATAGTCCTTTCAGATTGGCCATCAGTTTGAGGATGATAGGCCGTACTAAAATTCAATTCAGTATTCAGAGCATGTTGAAGACTTTTCCAGAATTTTGATGTGAATCTTGGGTCACGATCAGATACGATGGATATTGGTACCCCATGCAGCCTTACCACTTCCTTCACGTATATCTTGGAAAGCTGATCAAGAGAGAAATCTTCCCGAATAGAGATAAAATGGGCTGTCTTGGTGAGACGGTCTACAATAACCCATATCTCATTGTTTCCTTTGGATGTTTTCGGGAGACCAGTTACATAGTCCATAGTGATATTATCCCACTTCCATACTGGTATGGGTAGCGGTTTTAATACCCCCTTAGGAAGTTGTCGTTCTGCCTTTACTTGCTGACACACCAGGCACCTTGTAGTGTAATCAGCAATCTCCCTCTTCATGTTATCCCACCAATAATGATCACGAAGGTCTCTATACATCTTAGTGCTTCCCAGATTTATAGAGAAAGTAGAGCTATGAGCTTCATCCATCAGTTCTTTATATATCTCCGGAATAGATGGGACACATAGTCTTGTATGAAATTTCAATACACCTTCTTGATCAATATTGAAATCAGGGAGCTTCCCATCCTTTACAGCCTCGAACTTCTCCTGCAGCAAAGGATATTCTTTTGGAGCCTTCTTGATCTTCTCTAGTAATGAAGGTTGAGAAATCATTTGGGATAGGGTTGATGATGTCCCTTTCCTTATAATTCCCATGTCCAGTTTTACTAGATCTTTAATCAAGGGATCTCCCAGGATCCTCATTGTTGCCAGAACAACATGATCTTTCCTGCTTAATGAATCCGCGAATTTGTTTGCTCTTCCAGGGTGATAATGAATAGAACAATCATAGTCTTTAATAAGCTCCAACCATCTCCTTTGTCTCATGTTCAATTCCTTCTGTGTGAAAATATACTTTAGACTTTGGTGGTCAGTGTATATATCACATTTCTCCCCATAAAGATAGTGCCTCCATATCTTTAGAGCAAAAACAACTGCCGCCATCTCTAGATCATGCGTAGGATAATTCTGCTCATGAATCTTCAACTGTCGAGATGCATAAGAAATTACCATGTCATTTTTCATAAGGACGCACCCAAGCCCTTTCAGAGATGCATCGCTAAAAATAAAGAATCCTTCTCCGATAGAGGGTAGTGTTAACACAGGTGCAGTAACCAATCTCTTCTTCAGCTCTTGGAAACTTTCCTCACATTCCTTTGTCCAGATGAACATAACCCCTTTTCGAGTCAACATGGTTAGTGGATTAGAAATCCGTGAAAATTTTTCACAAACCTCCTATAATATCCCGCTAAACCAAGGAAACTACGAATCTCAGTTACTGTTGTGGGTTGAGGCCACTCCTCCACAACCATTGTCTTTGCAGGGTCAACCGAGATTCCTTCATTGGTTACGATGTTCCCCATGAAAGCCACCTGTTGTAACCAAAACTCACACTTGCTGAACTTCCCAAAGAGCCTCTCCTTCCGTAGAGTTTTCAAAATAACCCTCAGATGATCTTCATGCCCCTCACAACTTTTTGAATATATCAAAATATCATCAATAAAAACTACCACAAAGTTATCAAGGTAGTCCTTAAAGACTCTATTCATCAAATCCATGAAAATAGCAGGAGCATTAGTCAAGCCTAAAGGCATAACAGTAAACTCATAATGCCCATATCTTGATCGGAAGGCAATCTTTGGAATATCTTCCTTCTTCACCCGCAGTTGATGATAACCAGATCGAAGGTCAATCTTAGAGAAGAATTGAGCCCCACAAAGTTGGTCAAATAAATCATCAATTCTTGGAAGAGGATATCTGTTCTTCACTGTGATCCCTTTCAGTTCTCTATAATCAATGCATAGCTGCATTGATCCATCCTTCTTCTTCACAAAGAGAACTGGTTCTCCCCAAGGAGACACACCCGGTCGGATAAAACCCTTCTCCAACAAGTCTTGGAGTTGTTTCTTTAGCTCTTCTAGCTCCACAGTTGCCATTCTATACGGAGTCTTTGATATCGGTTGAGACCCAGGTACGAGTTCAATGGAGAACTCTACCTCTCTTTCCGGGGGAGGTCCAGGTAACTCCTTAGGAAATACATCCATGTATTCCTGAACAATCGGAACATCTTCAATTTGTATGCTCCCTTTCCCTTCTTCCTCTTCACCGATTAACTCCATAAAGAAAGCTATAAGAGGTGCTTCTAGAGAGGGATCAGTTCGGGATACCTCTCCTCGGAAGATAACTGTAGGTCGTTAATTCAAGACTACTGAGATTTCCTTACTTCTGCATTTGATCTTAGCATTATACTTTGAGAGCCAGTCCATCCCTAGTATAACGTCGAATTCCAACATGGGAATGACTACTAGATTTGCGATAAGATTGTGCTCAATAAAGTAAACACTAGAGTCTCTAAACACTGTTGATGCATGGATAATCCCACTTGGAGTCTTGACTGACAACTCTACCTCAAGAAATTCGGGGACTGATTCTATATTCCTTGCAAACTTGGAGGAAATAAAGGAATGCGTAGAACCAGAATCAAATAAAGTACTTGCTAGTTTTGAGAGGACAACAAGAGTACCTGCTACCACATTGTTTGGAACTTCAACATCAGTTGTTGTGATAGCGAAAGCACGACCTTGTTCCCTTGACCTATGCTGAGGTTGATGGTGATTCCCCTCCACCGCCCTCAGATTTGGACATTGATTAGCAAAGTGCACAAGTTGTCCACACTTGAAGCATGTGACTTCGGGTAGGGCCAAAACCATCTTTCCTCTGTCATTAGTGTTGGGAAGTTGAGGCTTCACATCACTACGACAATTCCGAGAAATATGTCCTTCTCTTCCACACCTATAGCACTTACCACTTCCGATCAAGCAGTTCCCCGGATGCTTCTTCCCACACTTATTGCATGTGGCATGTTGCACATGCTTTCCACCTCTTTCCTGATCAAAACTTCTTCCCAGGCTTGGTTCTAGAGTTCTCTTCTTCTCATTAGATTTGTGAGACCATTGTGTCTCCCCAAACACTAGTTCAACTTTCATAGCACTTCGAACTATTTCTTCATAGCTATCGTAGTCCCTGTTGGCTAGATTCTTCCGCAGACGAGGTCGTAGTCTGCCAAATAATCTATCAACCTTCCCATTAGGGTCCATGAAAAAGCTTGAGGTATAATGGGAAATCCTTGTGAAGTTCATCTCATAGCTTCCGACAAATTCGTTCTCCTTCTGCTTCAGCTCGACGAACTCTTTCTCCATTTTCGTTCTCATGGAACGAGGGAAATACTTGTTAAAGAAAATTCCCCGAAACTATTCCCACTCCATAGCTTCCATCTCTCCTCGTGGATTTGTGTTTTTTATCAGTGACCACCACTGATCAGCTTCTCCCTCTAGGCGGTAAACAGCAAGGGTGACTTTTTCTTGTTCCGAACAATTAAGTACAGAAACGATCTTTTCAATGGAGCTTATCCATTGTTCTGCAACCAATGGGTCAGTAGATCCACTGAATGTTGGTGGTCGTTGACGCATGAAGGACTCAACAGAAAGTTGTTCCCTTCGTGGTGAGGTCGGCCTCTCAGCTTGATTCAAGTTATTACTCATAACTTGAGTCAGTTGGTTCATCATTCGCATGAATGTTTCCATTCCGGCTTCCATTGGAGGGCCGTCAACACATGGTGCATTGCGGTCACCATCGGCACGGTTCCTCCTATTGCCCGCCATTTTCTAAAATAATAAAACCTTAGTGAGAAACTTATTTCATTTATGGATCTTTTAACTAAGACTTAATGCTTATACAATTACACTTTTCTATAATTCCTTCATAATAATTCATAAAAAGCTTGTGATTAACCAAACATATCCCTCGGGAGTGTCGTAACCAGGCGTGCAGCAAGGCCCGTTATCGTGCACCAGTTCCCGTTCGATTCTAGATCAAAGTGGTGTTTTCGGGTTTTACCCCTATGTACATCTGTGCCAGAGCTGCCTCTACCTGCTCGTATCCAGACAGGGATGTATTTGTTTGATAAACCACTTACTCAATACTTACCAAAATACCAAGAAGTTTTCCTATATTTAAACTTTTCTATAGGGTTCTTCCTAAAGTTTTTATATCCTAATTTTCACAAATAACTAAACCATCCTTTGATACCAACTATAACATCCTGCCTTTTTATAACATAAACTTTCATTATATTACACATAACTGAGGATCTTTAAGGTCTAGTGTCTTGGAAACCAGGAACAAAATACATAAAAGCAACATAAATCATTCTTATTAAACACTTGAAAGGCTTCTCCTTAAGTTCATCCTAGGTTCATTACTGCATCTCATAACCTGGGGAAATACATCAAAAGAAAGGGTGAGCAGAAGGGCCAGTAAGGGAAACAAGAGGAACATTTTACATGTGAACTTGATATACTTCAATAAGGACAAGAAAAGAACTTTAAGGCATGAGAATGAAATCATGAGGCATTTCATAATAAAAATAACATTTTTCATAACATGAAGATGTGGATACATCATTTAACATAGACAATCATGAACATATCACCATGGTCCATCCCCAAGGTGTCATTTGAAAATTACCAATGTTATTCACCATGGTATCGTGAAAATTGTAATCTCTAGTGGTTACCTCATTACCCAATGCATTGGAGTTCTATCAGGGCGCACCCTTAAATTTTCCTTTATTATCATGTGAGACACATATATCATCATCAAACATTTCATAAATAACCCACATAGCATAAAATAAATGGGTTTCATTTTATAATCATAACGTTTTAAAAACTGCTTTAAAGACATGATCTTTACGTCACTTTAAACACACGGAAAGGGAAAGCGGGTCTCATGTATGTAAATCCTAGAATTTAAAATGGAACATTTTGATATATATGTGAATACCCTTGTAGAAATAATAGCTTTGAGTATTCACTTTATAGCATAAAATAATTTTTGAGAAAATAGAGAGGCATTTTGAGGGGAAAATTCTGCAGCATAACAGCTAAGTTTCGGGGTTTTAGAAATCATTGAAATGAGAGGGGACATGGGTCACCCACTCATAAATGATCCATAAAACAGTAGGGTGAAAGAATAAGAAGTAAATATGGACATGGTAATGAAATTTGAGGGACATACCATTTGAAATGAAAAACATGGAAGGAAAAAAAATTAGATTTCTCTTATGAAAATTCGGCAGCCTTACGGCGTCACTTAACTTCAAAAAAAATGATTTGACAAGATCAAATATGGTCCCTCATCATATGATCATAAGAGATCAGTATGATAGATATAGAGATCATACGCCAACATAATAAAAAGGAACTTGAAAGACATGACATGAAAATTGAACTTGAAGAATGAGAAGGGTGAAAGAATCCGTTAAAAATTCGGCAGCCTAACGGCGTCACATAAAATTTCATAAAACGAAATGATGAGAGTAAGAGGGGATATCTCATCATATAAGCATGAAAGGTCAGTAAGAGGAATATAAAAGAACATACTCTCACATAAAACATGGAGCATAAAGGGAATGACATAAAAGAGAATACAGGAAAAGAAAGAGAGGGGTCAGATCCCTTACCTTAAAACGTGACTCTTGAAACTCAAAGGATTGGACCTTGAGGGATTGGGGGAACTTTGGGAGGAATCCTTGGAAGGTAAGAAGACCAGAACTTCGTTGGGGGAGAGTTGGGAGTGAAAAATAAAGGAGGAAAGGGTGGGTATTTATAGGGAAAGTGAGGGGACAAAGCATTAATGGCCAAGGGACACCTCACATGTGCTTTTCTCAAACCCATGTGCTCTCCCTTGGCATTTATCATGGAGTTAGGCCACATGGGGCCCCTAAAACAATAATTCATCACCCTTGGCTGGAAACCCCTCAAAAGATCTCATGACATCATCATGACACCGTTATGATGTCATTAAACATATCGAAACCCTAAAACTGTATTTTTACTATTCACTGAAAATTCAACTTTCTCAGAATAACCCAAAAATTTTACCTTAACCAAATATCAATGCTCTGATTTCAAAAATGAAATCCATTTTATAAAAATAATTTTCTAAATATTTTTAATTTAATTTTTAAATAAAAACAGTATTCATCGAAAATTCATTTTTTCCAGGAAATTCCCCAAAAATTACCTTAACATAATATCGATGCTCTGAGTTCAAAAATAAAGTCCTTTATATAAAAATAATTTTCAAATTATTTTTAATTAAATTTTTAATTAAAAAACATTATTCATCCGAAAAAACTAATACTTGACTAATAATTTATGAAACCGTTATTTACCCATTTTATTGAATCACATTACTTAATCTAGGTGTCTAAATTATATTAAAACTTTCATTGAGTGAAATTACTAATCCATTTGGTCATATTACTATTCCTAAGCGTAAAATCACTATTCATAATTTACTATTCATCAAAAATTAAGTTCATCTTATTAGACTCCAAATTCCTTGCTGAACACTTTTGTAGAAGACCATTTTTTGAAAATCATTACACATCATTAGTTATTTAGGGTTTACATAAATGTTTTAAAATATCCCTTTTTCAAAAATTCATCCATAAAATACTTTCTAAAATAATCTGGACATTTGAAATTTCACAACCATCACTAATGGAAGAAATCTCATTTTATTCACCCGAAAGGATTACACAAGGAAGCTATGGTCTCGTCACATAGCCCCTTATAACACCGACATAAGACCAAAGTGTAAGGTGTGCTATGGTGAGAGAATCTGAGGGAGGCTCAGATAACATTGCCCTAGTAGTAATCTCTACTAACTTGAACTTCTCCCGTAGGTGTTTCCGTTCAAGCTTGACACGCTGGAGTTCGGCTTGGGCTCGGTCCAAAGCGAAGCCCAGAGATGCTACCTCCTTCCCAAGCTCTGATAAGTGGGCATCATAAGGGTCGAGTCTACTGGATGAAGCCATCGCCTCTTCTTTCTGCATTGAACATTAACATCTTATTAAATCATAAAGAGTAAGTTAATATACTAATCAAAAAGATTGTGTCGTTACAATATCAATGAAATTATATTTTCTAGATATGATGACTGATCATGTGAAAACATTTCTGAGGAGATGAAGAAGTTATTTGAGATGTCCATGGTTGGAAAATTTATATATTTTCATTGGCTACAAAATACATAGAAGAAGAATCACATTTTTCTGTCTCAAGAAAACTATGCTATGGAATATCAGATAAAGATTAGAGCGGAAAATTCGAAACCAATTTCCCCAACAATTTCAGTGGGAACCAAGTTGTCTAAAGAAAGAGAAGGTAGGAAAGTAGATCAGAAAGAGTTTCGAAAGATGATTGGAAGTATGTTGTGATTGACTACATCAAGACCTGACATTGTTTATGCTATCAGTTTATTTGAAATATTTCAGTGTGATCCTAAAGAATCACATTTTATTACAAGAAAAATAATTTCAGATATATCAAAGGCACAACAAATTTTGGAATCATGTATGATGGCTCAGGAAATATTGATCTATTCGGGTATTCAGATGCTGATTGGGAAATAAATGATGATGATTGAAGATCCACATCAGGTGGAGTTTTCTTTCTGGGGAAAAGTTGTGTTAGTTAGAATACCATGAAAGTAGATTCAGTAACTCTTAGAATAGCTAAATCTAAGTAGGTTTCTTCTACTCAAGATGCAACTCAACTAATGTGGATGAAGACTCAGCTAGAAGATCTACATGTTGAGGTAAAGCTACCATTGCTCTTGGGTTGTTACAATCAGGGTGAAATCAATATTACAAGAAATCCATACAACATTCTCATTCAAAACACATTGATATAAAGTACCACTTTATCAAAGAGTAGGTGGATAAGAATAAATTGAGGCTAGAGTATGTTCATACATCTGAACAAGTTGGTGATATATTCACAAAATTGTTACCGAATAAACCATTTGATAAATTGTGGTTGAACATGGGTGTCTAACCATTTTCTCCTCAAATTTAAGGTACGTGTTTCTATCCCCTATATCATCATACATTTGGATATTTTTTTCAAGGGGGATAATTTTTTCATAAATCTACCCTTGGAAGAATGCATAAAGGGGGAGTTGTGGGTATGCTGTGAATCCGTCATGTATGTGTGTCAACTATTCTAACTGTTTGTTGGAGTGGTTGAAAGAAAAAATGTTTTTGTATTACAGGAAAGATGAAGAAGTAAATAATACTTAAGTATAAGCTTGAAATATTTTTGAAGATGGATGTGGAGATATGATCATGAGATTTCATAGTAACTGGCTCTAGATAGAATGGTTTTTTGGCTGTCAATAATTCTTATTTCCTACAATGAGTTAGATCAAGTAGTCTTAGAGTTGTTGATAAGTAATCCATTGCATAAGGTTAAAAATTTACATGATTTATGAATGTAGGTTGAAAACAAAATCCAATGGGGGGATATTTTTGGGACAAATTTGAATGGAGAAGGATGTTTGAAGAGTTATCCTTTACAGAGTGTGCTATTTTTTTGTCAAAGAAGTTAAATCAATTCACTTTGTAAAAGGATAAGAAACCAAACGATGCTTTTAAGATATGTATTTCACAAATATTATAAGTCAGGATAACTTCTGAATAATTCCTTATGATGTATAGGGGGTGAAATGATGATTCCAGTCACATAAAGTTTTGATAGTAAGGAATGATGCTGCTGAAAGATATGGAAGTTTTAGTACTTCACATTATAATTCTGATGATGCTAGATCTGGTCTATCAACGGTTATAGATCACTATAGTGGAATTTGTTATAAAATAATAATAATGGTTATGGGAAGTGGTGAAGAGAGAAAGAAAATGCAATGTACAATCAGGGGGGTGGCATAAAAGTATAGTTTAAGGTGGCGCCGTTTTCCACTATTTTCCAAATTTTAGGGCCTGAAAATTGGGAAATGAAGATGTGTTATTGGAAATGGATGTAACATGAAAGATTGAAGATGGTTTATATTTCTGTGTGAAAGTCATGATTCAAGGTCAGAACATCAAAAAATTCCAATGTCATGGAGTGCACGAAAATTTAGGAAAGCTGCCCGAAAAAATAATGTTGTGTGTGAAATAGTAATGGGTTGTGCGAAATATCAGCAGGATGCGCGAAATAGAGGAATGAAGTTGTCGTGCAAAAGGTGTTTTGAGATAATAAGCTCAAAAAATTTTAAATGAATGACATGGGAGAAATATTGGAGCATTGCACGAAATGTGAAGTTGTGTGGAGGAATTTTTACGTGCATGAAGAAGATTTTACGTGAGGATTAGTGTTTTTCGGGAGTGGTCAAAAATGATAATAAATATGAGGAGAACCCTTCTCATTTGTTAATTCTCGAAACATAGAAGAAATACCAAGATCTGGTGTGCGTAAAATTATACGCTAACTGAGTTGTGTGAAAAGAAAGGAGTTTTCACTAAAAGAGGACAGCAGCGCGAAAAGAGAAAAAGTTGGGCGAAAAAGTTTTTCGTGCCAAAAAATAATTTTCACGCGCAAGGAATTTTAATTTCACGAAAGATATCATAATGGTTGAGTGAAAAATTTGGGGTCTTCTCACATATTCTGTTGTGTGTATGGGAGTTCTTACTAGCTTCTGGGTAAGTAAGTGAGGATCTGTACTTCTGAGAATACAATTGTTCAACTGTGAAAAAGCACTGAAATACTATAATTCCATATTTGTGCTAAGAGGGCGTACACATGCTTGAATATTTTATTCCAAGTGCTACATGAGTGTAAGGGTATGTCCAACTCATTGTATTCCACATCAAAGGATTGTTTTCTAGTTGATTGTGTGGTACTGGATTGTTTTTTTACCATACCAAGGACGTAGCTACTCTTGTTGAGTAGATAACATTGTAAATCTTGTGTTCATGTGGTTGTGTGTGTTTAGAAGGGAAGAAACACTTTAATAGGAGGCAAAGGTTATTTCAAAAGGGGGAAACTGAAAAGGGAAAAATATATCACTGATTCACCCCTCCCCCTCTCAGTGATACTTGGATCCTGACTGGGAACTTCACAAGGCAATGTGCTCGGGAATTCCTATGTCCCCCCACGAGGATTAGAATCATGTAGTTAGTAGTTTTGATGGTGAATTGAATATATACAAGTTCTTGAGATAATACGGTCATATGGGTCTGGCCCTCGTACCCAAAAAGAAGAATTTTATAGATCATATTTGTCCCTTACGATCAATGTGTGTCTTTCTTATTAAGTGATGGAACTATGATGGAGTGTCCATGTGTCACCACAAGAATAAATTCATATATAGGTATTGAAAAATCTAAATATGTGTTACTAATACCAATCATGATATCCCCTCTATGAAGGACACCATTATGTAGTGCCATTTTTTTCATGGGGCATAGATGATAATGTTACAATTCTGGGTCATGTAATGGGACCAACCATGTATATAAAAATCATGTAGTATATAAACAAGAGTTTAAATTCATGTGGGACTATTTAGAATAGTTTAAAGTCATACAACTCAGACATATGTGGGAGAAATGAGTTTCAAGATGAGGTGTGCATGGTTTGATAAAGAATACATGAAGTTAAAGAGGACGAGTTCCACATCACACGACATATGATTCCAAGAAAAAAACAACAGGACGAGGGGCCAAAAAGGATAAAGAATATGAGGCTAGAGATACTTTATCTCGTAAGGTAATTAAGTGCCATATCTATTTCAAAACCTATGTGAATGAAGACATAAATCCACACAAGCAACACTATGCGGTCCTATACAGGTCGAGGCTTAAACAGCTTAATAGAAGTGATAATTAATGAACATTAAGCTAGAACAAAAGATGAGATGTTCATGCATTCCTACATATCCCACAAATATGGGAATCTGGATAGATGTAATTCTAGATGATTATGTATAAGGATATCTTAGTTTATGGTCTTAGTGTTCAGACCACGACGAAGCAACACACCTCTAAGAGAGCGCAAAACTTGATATGATCCCTAAGCCCACGTGAGTCAAACTCATTGTGGGAAACAAGGGCAGGGTAGGTCTTCACAACACATGGGATAAGCATAATGGAAATATTGATGTGGGGCCTCGAAAGATACCTCACCATGAATTTGTCCTCCTAACACACTAATGTGTACTTAGGGATAGTTCTAGGAGTGTCAAAATTCCATAGGGACATGATAGGGTGAGAAATTATGTGAATCATGTAACCGACATTTGAGGCATGATGGGTTAGTTGTGACAATGGAGGATAATTGTTGTCCGTGTTCGAAACACAGCATCCAAAAAGTGTCACCAGAAATGATAGAAAAAATGAGCATCAACCGCTGACCATATTCACAACGTGTGACTTGTATCAACGTTTTGGTTGAAACCCTCGAGGACGTTGGACCCTTAATGTAAGAGAGCCCATGGGATGAGAATCCATGCCATTTGAGGGTCCCTTTAGATGTGAATGATAATGAAAGACCAAATTAAGGGGAACATTAAACCCGAAAAAATGGTGAAAGAATTTTCAAGTATAATATGACACTTTAGGCTCTGAACCAAAGTAATCATGGGAACATTAGAAAATCACCAAAGAGATCTGAGGGTCCTAACTTAATAGAAACCAACTAGAAATTACAAGAGTAGGTCAAGGGTACGAAGGGTACTTAGTAGAGAGAGGTACGTGGAATGGTTGTTACAAATCCAATGTGAATGGGGACACAAGCCCATACCACACCGCGTACCCCTCCCTTCAAAGGACTCATTCCAGGAGTCCTGAATGATATGGAGTTTTATATGAAATGGGGATGGACCCGAAGACAAGATGATTGGGAGGTCGTATGTATCCCATAAGTATGAGAATAAATCCACATGTAGTTCTCAAGTATGATGATGTGAAGTTTATCATAATGAAACAAGGAAGATGTTCCCTTTAGTTTCTGTTCATAAGGCTCGGATTGTATGCACAATTTAATTTCATATGCATGGGACTGCTAAGTGAAAAGGGAGAATCATCGTCCCTGTGGAATACCATGAAATGGAAACAATGATAAAGGATAACTGTTGAACATGTTTGAAACACAGTATTCGTATTAGTGTGATGGGAGGTCGGGAGAAAAAAATTGATCTTCGACCATTGGACATATTAGTAACATGATACTGGTTTCAATTTGTTGTTTGAAACCCTTGATGATGTTGGCATGTAATGGTCAGAGACCCCTTGGGCCAATCATCCATTCCATTTGGGGCTCTGTTTGGACCTTGAAGATGACGGAAACCCAAATGATGTGGCTCATGAAGCATGATAGTTCCTGTTCTCACATAATGAATGATAAATGAAGGATGGTTGTATCAAATAGGGAATGTTTGGAATGGGAAAATATCCCATTGTGAAAATGTATGTGAGTCCATACCACACCACAAAATCCTAAATGAGATCTCATGCTAGTGGGTCGAAAGGGTCGATGGACCTGAGGCTAGGAATCATGGCTAACTATAACCATATGACCTCTCATGTCGGTATTTCCTAATCTCATCTCCTAATACCATGCATGTAATTCCCATTATTTGAAACAAAGGAGTAGGATTTGGCTCTTTCCATAAAATAAGGGTCTCATAGATGGAATCACACTCCTTCCCAAGGTTGACTGAGGCTTGAAGAGACTGCAGGGAAGAATGAACCACTAAACTATATTTTTTGGACATATAGGGGTGGTGACTATTACAAAGGAGAGTTATTGGCCAAATTAGAAACAGAAGATCCATATCATGTGTCCTGAAATTGGAACTAAAAATGAGATTCAACCGCTGACCATATTCACAATGTGAGACTTGTATCAATTTATTGTTTGAAACTCTCAAGGACATTGAATCGCAATTGTATGAGATCCCTTAGTCTGAGCATCCATGCCATTTGGTGACCCTTCGGATTGGACTGATAATGGAGTCCCAAGTATATGGTGTTTGTGAATAATAATTATTCCCATGGAATTTCAAGTCATGTTAGACTGTAGAAGAGGAGAATATCATCATGGGGAGTGATACATGGTACAATCATGATGATCTTGACGAGAATAAGGGAAGAAGCTTACACCACCACTTGTGTTTAGACACAATGGGAAGACCTGAATTTTGGGTATGTGCCAATGGATGAAATATCTGGGAATACTTACATATCCCATAAGGATAGGAATCCTGCCATACGTAGTTCTGAAGCACATGCAGTTTAGAATTGTTCAGTGAGGACATGTGAGTAGAGAATAACGAGGGAGGGAACATGGTGACATAATCGTTATCCTCATGTGAGTATGGAGAAAAAAGCCTACACAACACCATGTGAGATCTTCAAAGGGAACTATATCCAAGAGATATTCAAAGAAGAAACATGGGGTTGCACTCAAGATGAAATTTTTGGGTGTTCCAAGGTTTCCCATATGGATGTGAATCAAGTCATACGTAGTTCTTGAAGTTTAACATCTTGCATGATAAAGCACAGTTTAATGTCGTACAGGATGACACACAATATGACGTCTTTTAGAACAATGCACAGTTTAACATCATACAGGATGAAATATAGTTTAACATTATACAAACTACACAAAGTTTAATGTCTTGAAGGATGACATAAAATTTAACATCACGTGAGACTACAAACTATTTAATGAATTTAGGGACAACATATTGTTTAATTTTATTTGGGTCAATGTACAGTTTAATTTCCTGTGAGACATTTTATAGTTTAAGGCCAAACATAACTGGATAGTTTAAGTTCATGTAGTACCCTTATAGTTTAAGGTCATCAAGGACAAGACGGTCTAATGTCATTCCTGACCACAATGTAGTTTAGGGACATTCAAGACCATACATTTTAAGGTCATGAAGGAGCGTAAAACTCATACGAAGTACTGATAGAGAAACTTGACATTGTTGGGAGGATTTATATGCTCACCATCCATAGTAACCAGCGATTATGAACCATTGTAGTAAACCTTGTGAATGATGTAAGGTCATTCACATTTTGGATCCAACTTGGGAAGTTTCATCCTAGTATCATGGGTGTCTTCTGGTCCGATACCATGTTACCTTGCATGAAGGATGCGAGGTGAACATTCGTGTTGAACGCTTTAGATATCTTGTTCTGATGCCATTCTAGATTGTGCCGGGCATGAATCATATTCTCTCATAGAGGTTCCTACTCAACCCGAAGGATTTCATCTGCTTTATCTGGAACTTGATGATCATAGATAGCTTTGAGAAATGAGGGAATCTAAATATCGATGGGAAGGACAACAATAATTCTATACACCAGGGAATATGGGGTCACATGGGTGGAATTATGGGTCATCCGCTGATAAGACCAAATGGTGTTGGGGAGCATGTTCGGCTAACTTTTATTGTTCTGAACAACCATTTTATAAATAATGTAAGAGAAGGTTTGGTTTATTTCCTCGATCGACCCATTCACATGGGCATGTTAATTGGAGATATGGTTACTCAAATTTTGTTCTTAATATATTTTTTCCTTATCTTAGATGCCCGTAAGTTCATGTTGTTATTAGTGAGGATGACATGAGGGACTCTAAATCGGTAAATAATGTTGGATCTAATAGATTAAATGATGGAATTGTCCTTGACCTCCTTTAGTGGAAGTTCCTCTTCCCACTAGGAGAAGAAATCCATAGTGGTCAGGATGAACCTACACTAGCGAGCTTCCATTAGTGGATATGGTCCCATGTCATCGAGTCCCCATACCTCAAATGGCCAATAGTACTTGGTAGTGTGGAGAGGCACTGGCACTTGATGCATAAATTTAGAGTGAATTTGGAACGCATGTCACCTTTTGGTGAACTCAATGCAGTCATGGATCATTGTGGGCCAATGATACACTAGTATCTGGATTTGGTGAGATTGTTTTGGCCCGGTATGATGAGTCTCATAGGAACAGGCATGGTCCTCCAATATAAATTGGGGAATCTTGACTCCCTGAATGCAATGGAGGGGAAACCCATCATACACGTGCTTGTAGAGGATATGCTCTTGACCAGGACTGTCTTGGTGGGTAAACTGCGATGCACGACGTTGAATTCGCTCGCGCTCGACCCAATTTTCTAGGAGATTACTTATTTGGATATACTCAACAATTGAGGTTCTATAGTCATCAGTCACATTTATCAATGAATACAGAGGAACCTGGGGGTCCAGAATTAGAGGCTCCAGTGGTATTGTGGCTTAACTATATGCAGTTATTGTCATCTGGAGCGACGAGATCAATGATTCTCTAATGCGCCAGGTGGATAATCAGATAATCCTATTCTGGCTCGGTAAGGGATGAAACTTGGTCGGCCGGGGCATCATCTTTTCCATTCTATGATTAAGGGACATGAGTAACTTCTAGATGATATGGGAACTAGGCCATTAGATGGTGGGTGCATTCCAACAATGGTATGAGATCTGTCTTCTGATGATATAGTCATCGTTGATCTGCTTGATGACTAGTTCGGAGTCCCCTTTCACATTCATGTGGGGAACATCAATCTTGAGGGCCAGCATGAGGCTAGTAATAAGAGCCTGATACTCTGCCACATTGTTGGTGAAATATTCTGTCAAAAATAATGAATACTATAGTATGACTTGTGTTGGGTAATGAATACAATACATTGGCCTACTATGTTGAACCTTGGTTCATTGAGCCTTCTACAGGTGGGGCTCCAAAAAGAAACTTCAAAGTTAATTTTCTAGCATGGAATGGATAGGTCTATCAAGAGAATAATGTCAAGGGGGAAATTGGTATCTAGGTACTGGTACCCAGGAGATGGATGGGCGATAAGGAAGTTTGCCAACTCTTTCCCCATTATATATTTTTAATGGACAAACCTGATGTTGAACTGCTGGAGGAATATTTCCCACTGAGCTAGACATCCTATTTACATTGGGAAGTTCATGATGTACTTTTTTGGATCAACCCTAGATACCAGCTATACTACATGATACTAAATGTAATTCCACAATATAAGGACTACAAATACTAGCGCAGGGTATCTCTTCTAGATATAGGAGTATCTAGCATCTGTATCAAGGACCATAAAACTAAGATAGTAGAGTTCATTCTTTGTCCCATCATTGTTCTTTTGGTCCAGAAGGGTGTTGAGAGATCGTTCCAGGGAGGTCACGTATAGGACCAATGGATTTCTAGTTATATGTTTCATTAAAAATGGATATTAGAGAAGGTACTGTAAGATTTCATCAAAATAAATCAGACATTCCTCGTCCCACTCATAGACAGTGCATTTCTTCATGAGCCGAGAAAATGTCTTACACATTCCGGATAGATTAGAGATGAATTGGTGTATATAGTCAAAGTATCGTTGAAAACGTCGGGGATCCCATAGGTTTCTGGGGGGAGACATTAGACTGAATACCTTGATCTTCCCCAATTCAATCTAGACTACCCTGTATCTGATAACAATGTTGAGAAGCATTCTTTTGGTGACCCCAAAGGCCCACATCAATGGAATCATCTTCAGGTTGTGGTAAAAGAAGATTCCAAACACATTCTCAAGGTCTTTGAGATGGACCTCACACTGGAATTATTTTACCACCATATCATCCACATTACATTCCACCAACATTCCAAGGATCGACTTAAATATGTGATGCATATTCCACAAATTGGTGGAACATGCATTTTTTAAACAAAATGGCATGACATGGTAACATAAAGTACCTTATGGTGACCTAAAGGTCATATATTCCTCTCCCTCAAGGAAAATTCATATTTGGTTATACCTGGAGTACCCATCCATGACGGAGAGGGCTTGGAACCCATTTGTAGCGTCGATCAACATTTTCATCCCCGGAATTGGAAAACCATATTTCATTCACTAGCGGTTGAGATCTCGTAAGTCAAAGCAGTATCTGATCTATGCATTCCTTTTCCTATCTAGAACAATATTTGCTATCCATTTGTGGTTTTGGGAATCCTTAATGAAATGGGATTTGATGATAATATCAACATCTTTCTCAAACACGGCACTGTGAGAAGGGTTCATCTTTATGGGAGGCTTCTTGAACCAACTATGATTTGGAGGGAGACCATCAGAGTTGATGACTACCGAATGATCTAGTCATATCATCTTATCATAACTCTAGAAGAATACATCACAGTGTTTTTTAAGGAATTCTATGTACTATTTTTTCTCCTAGAGGTGCATAGCGGCACTGATCAATGTGGGTTTTGGGTGTTCCTCTATACCGAGGACCACCTATACCAATTCATATACCATGGAAGAGACACCATCATTAATGGCGGTGGAGCATCCTAATAATCCACTTACTCACTTATGGGTAAGTGATCCTTGTTGGGAGGATTTCTCTCTGAGTTGGCACATCCCGATGGGAGGCAGCTACCAGCCTGAGCGACTGTGGACACTACAACATGGAACTACTTTGCTATCGAAACCATGTCAATAAAGGCTAATGATCTGATCTGAGTTGTCCTTCTGCCCAAGGGGCTACAGTTGATGATATCTAAGCAGTAGCGGCTTTTTTTCTTGAGCTGGTTAATTCCACCCCAAGGAAACAAGAATTTTTTACGTATTACATTTTCCATGGGGCAGACATCACAATACCTTATAGGAGTATGAGGCTCTGGGATCACATGAGTCTTATTTATGAAGGAGTATGAGGTGATCATCCGGTGTAACTTATACGTTGGAATATGTTCCCCATTCCTTCTAGAAACAATGATTTCTTGTCCCATTTCTAGATTTCCAGCCTCCAATTGGCGGATTGGTAATATATTGGCATCATCTATATTTATCGATGCTTCAATCATGACCATGGCATGATAAACCTCATTATCCTGAATAGGCTTGTCTTTTTCCTTGAAATTTTACGCATCCAAATAGTGAGCTTCACCAGAGGCAAAGAGAGACATGTCACCTTAACGCATGCCCTCTTGACCACTAAGGGATTACTTGAGGAATTGGTGACACGATGAAGGAACCACCACATGCAGGTGGATCCATGGCCTGTGAATCAACACATTGTAGGCAGTATCCTGGGAGACAATCATAGACTGGGTGCCAACAACTAGGCCATCGACCTGGTTCTTAAAGAGGTTCTTGTCATCCAGTGTCTATTTCATCCTATCATAACATTAGATATTTATTTCAGTGGGACTCGTATCATCTTCAGGACACCATAGTTTTCATAGTGTCTGAGTCATGACTAGGTTGATCCCTAAGCCTATATCGACCGGACGATAACAAACCTCCATGCCATTAAACAAGAGTATTATGTACAAAGGGAGTATGTGTCCTTATATGTGATAGCCTTCATCTCCTCCCAAAAATGATATGATGCCCTAGAATTCAGCATGCTCGACTGGCTAAGCTTTTAAGGATTCTCTGGATGCTACATCAATATCAATATTTTGGGGGATTCATAAGGTATTGGTGAGGGACTCATGAATACCTAATTATTAGAGAATGGAATAAAGGATAGAGAGACTAGCTGGAATGTGGAAAAGATGCTTGAGAACATCATACTTCTGTGCTAGGCGTGAAATTATTCTTACATGAGGTCACACAATAACAGGAGGTATGGTGGGCCATGCCAACTGGACCGACAACTGACTGGTGCTAGGAATATCCCGCTACTGAATATTCAATGCTTAAAAAGTGACTACCGAGAGAAGGACCTATGACTATGACTGGTCCTTATCAAATCATGGTTGATCATGGTGTGACAGAGGTGGCTCTTCTGGATCCAACAACACAAACGAAGGTGAAGGGGGACCAGATGACACTAGATGAGAAGGCTGTGTGTGCTAAGATACGTGCTAGGCATGCAACCTGGTTTTAGCAGCATGCATAGCCTGACAAAAAAAATTAACCGAGGTACTATTATAACCAATTTTTTCATGGCCCCACCAACAATGGCAATGACTGGGTATGTTGGGAGGATCCACCTGGTTCCCCGAATAGGCTTCAATCATATATGGATTTACCACCTCTATGGTATTAACAGAGGCATACCCTTGACAGTTACTCTATGATTCATCCAATACTTTATGAATTCATGGAGGAATGGCCATCTCTAGGACAATGAAATATCCAAGAGTACGAGATGAAGACATAATTTGGAGGGGACTTTATTTTCTCTAATTCCACTGGTGTTTTCTCTTCAGATAAGGGGACAGTTGAGATGACAATGTAGAAGTAGTAGAAATTGATGAATTATTTTATGCAGGGTCTAGTAAATTAATTTTTGCATGAATAACTCCATGGGCACAAGTGACAATTCTACAATCCATCCAATTATCAAACTTCTAGGACCTGCGGTTACAAACTCGATGCCACTTGCCTTCATTGTCCCTGTTGCTGCCTTGTTCATGAAGGCACATGACACACATGCCGGAGCTGGGCCAAACCAGACTATGGTGTTATACACATGGTCTTGAAACCAATCTTTAACACATAACATTGTGTGAGGGTGTTCCAAATGATCCAATGATAGGGGCAGTAATTTGGTCGATAAGTGGGGATCACCTATTCTGGCCTTTTGAACTAAGTCAAACATACAATACCCTATAGTAAGGCTCTAATGAAGTATTTGGGGACCTAATCCTTATTGAATGAGTAGATGCAGTTCCTCATGTCCTCGAATGGATCCCTAGGATCATGACCCTGATGAGGGAATGAACGAACCTTTCAAGGAGGTGGAGCATGATTATCATGCCTTAGTGGTGAAGGTAGATTGCACGGGGTCACCTATCGATTTAAAAGTTGGAACTGATAGGTCGGAGGCTATGGCGGAGGGGGAGGACCTCTGTGAGGATATTGAGGTGGCTCCATAGGTAGCAAATCTTTTTGTTGTGGGGAATTTTTCTAAGCCTCTATGCCAGGCTCGGCCAGGCAGCCATTCTCGTGGGGATTGCAAGAGGAATCAGACATAGCATTATGTCCTGTTTCAAGGCTTCTTATAGGCGTTGGGCCTTATCAGAGAATTCATGGAATCCCACATGGTAGTTATGGGTTATCAAATAGGGTACCTATTTTATCTTGACATTAAATACATACACATATAGTAGTTTCTCCTGAGTTATTGGCATGTCAGGGTAGTATGTGATCCCTTTCCATTGGGTGACAAATTATGCAACATGCTCATCATGTCTCTTCTTGCACAAGATAGGTCTGCGATACTAATATTCCAAGTGGTGGAACTGAACTGGTAGATAAATTTCCTACATAGGTCATCCCAGCCGGCTACTGATATGATGGGGAGCTGGCTATACTATAAGGATGAAGACTCCACCAATGCTTATACGAAGCATCAATGTTTGGAAGCGTCCTGCTGTGCTGGAGTTCCCAACATGGGACCACACCTTGAGATAATCTAGTCCTGGTGCTCTAGGGTGTCCCCTATCCCATTGAAGTGGGAATATGGTGGGTTTTCTAAACCCTGGGGTGCTGAAATATCATCCACCAATGACTGTTAGGGATTTCCAGCAGGCGATAGTTCCACATGTCACATCTCTAACACCATGAGGCAGGAAATGAGTGTCGTAATTGGATCATTTGGATGGGGTTCCTATCTTGATGAGCATCACTGACTACTAGCACGTTGGTAGGTTCATAAACATGGTAATTAGAAACAAAGAATCATGGAGAGGCTGGCGGAATGACATACTGAGTAGCTGGGGGAATCTAAGATAGATCTTGAGGATTGTCATTCCGTTCAGGAGGATTTAGTGACCCATATTGCGTCCTCTTTTCATAAGATATAGCATCAAACATATCTCTATTGGTAGGATGGTCATGGTAACCGGGAAGAAGTTTTCCAAGGGGATGTTGGGACCACCCCAACTTCCCTGGTTGAGGATCACCATAGAGTGGCCATTTATCTACAGCGCGTTCAGCAAGGAGGTTGTCAACCATCATCTAGAGTCTGGTGAGTTGCTGATGCAACACGGCTTTTTTGGGACCGTCTTATGCATTCTACACTGAGCCAGACAGGTCAAAGGGTTTTAATGCTCCGAGGTTCTCCATAAATTTATTGGAATTTCAGCATAGGGATAACAACTTAATGGGAATGGGAGGACCAAGTAGATTCAAATATTTATGAGTAATTATCCCCAATATATCCAAGAGGTTTTAAACTTCCTCAAGGGGGGGGGTCCTCTCCAACAATATATAGTTCATTCTCACCCCCTGGCCAGTTGTCCATTTTAGCCATGACCCTACAAAAGCCATATCCTCTATGTCTCACAGAAAATAGGGTTTGTATCATATGGAACTGAAATGGAGACCTCATACTACCCCCAAAAATTAATTTGAATGTGGGGAGAAGCCTCAATGATTATCTCGTGGATCACTTTAATGCCATGGACACACCATTGTTGGAATGTACTATGATAGACAGATGACTCAGGGCACTAGGCCAGGGGGAGTGCTTCCAAATAAACCAAACAAAATTGTTGGCCGATGATTTCCAAGTGAACCAGACTCATGGGGTAGGCCACCCGTCTATGAAGATGACAGAAATGAGTTTCATAGAGGGTCTGGAGAAAGCATACATCCTCTCCCTAGGTGAGTGCTTCAAGCTCCCTAAAATGTTTCACTATAACAGGCCCAAACATCTCATGGAAATGGTCTACTGCGAGAATATCCCACAAGCTCCTCGGTCAAGATTCAGGGTCTGGCCCATCATTTCCCCACTCTTCGACTGGAGGTGGTTTTGGAACCGGTATTGGTACTGAAGCAGACCGCTGAGGTGGAAGGTTGTCCGGTGGAGAATACAACGATTGAGCCAACAAGCAGCCAAATCTCGGGTTATCCTCTGAAGGGTGTAGTGACATACACACCTCATCGCGGAATGATGGGTTGGCCTCCAATGTTTTTGAAACAGGGACTACAATTAATGGAGATTGACCACACTTCTCTTCATCCTCCATTGGTCCCTAGAATAGTTCTCTATGATCTCTAGTTGTGGTAGAGAGTGCTTTTGGTGATGATGGGGGTGATTTCATCGTCAGAAACAACGGATTTTCCAAATTTTCTTCGACCTATATAATCCTGAAGAGGGTGGAGGGTATCCAATGGTCCTTACATTCTATGAGGATGAGGATGATGCACATTGATCCTTCCCTAGCCCTTAACACGGAGGATCTCGGTGAGGGTTCCATCGTAATTTGTTATTCTGACTCATAATCTAAGAAGCAGACTACATTAATCTTGGTTTTAATCATCATTGTATCTGTTTTATGCCGGAGAAGACCTTCCATCCTGCCCCAGGATGGTTTTTTTGGGACTGGGTAGAGTTGTGGCATGAAGAGGACCATCAGCCGTAATGGTGCTAGGGTAGAGAATATGTCTGCCTATGTGAGATGGTGCATGAGGAGAACAAGGATAGATATCAATTTGAAAACATGGAGGAAATCTATTTCCAATGACTTATGTGGAGAGAGAATCATTATGGAATGTTCTACAATGGGTAGGGCCTCCGCTATAACTGACAGGATCACGGGTAGGACGTCTATCCTGGGTGCTGGTGAATCAAATCTGACCATCACCCCATGATTTATATGGCTAGGAGGTCCTTCAATGGCTACTATAAGGACATTGGGAGGTCCACCAAGCAAGACATTGACTGAATGTGCTATGTCCCCACACTGGTGGGTAGCGGTAGGAGGAACAACACCATACCTGATGTAATGCACGTGAGAGAGGCTTCTGTAATGAGTGTCACTACCATAGAGAGAACCATTATTTAGACTGAGTGTAGCACATGGTGGACCACCCTGCCATGAATGGAAGTAGGGAGGACCCTAATTCTCCATGGTGCCTATAGAGGAGGACCTCCATATCTAGTGTCATCATAGAGGGTTGACCAGTGGTGGCCACTACCAACGTCTACAACTAAGAGATTCGACCCAGCCTACACGTGAGGTGGTTGGGGCCTCGATCCGGGTCAAGTATATATGTTCCCCTGCTCAACATACACATGGGGATGATGATATACATCTGTGGTGGTGAGAGCCACAATAGTTGTTGATATTGATCCCTCGTGGCGTGCATCCTCATTGGCTTGTGCCCGACGCTAGTGTTAGGTCATCCAGAATGAGACCGAAAGTGCTGGCACATGGCTTACCTACTCCTCACTCACAGGACTGAGTGGTGGCGTGGGAACGACCTAGTGGGATCCCTTAGTTGGTTCCCCTTAAATGTAATCCCGACTATGTTGGACCAGACATCCCCAACCTCATCGGCATAGGGGAGGGAGTCATCCATGCGTTCTAGGGAGAGGCTCCTAAAACAGTTGTACATCAGTGTAGGGAAAACTGGATCCTTGCATGTCCCTTGGGCGTGGTGGTGGTGATGAGGCACAAGATGCATCATGATCCTAGAGGGCCACATCCCGAGTCAAGATAATCCCCTCTTCTAGTATCGGCAGATGCTTTCGTTTATCAACATTTGTAGTAAAAATTTAGAATGGGAGAAGGTGTGTGGGATTCCAAAAGAGGTAGTGTATATTGTCACAAAAATAGTGGATCCATGCAGTGTTTCAGTGATGAAATTGCCCATGCCCCTATGTTAGTGGGTGGGAGGCGATCAGATTTCTGATGCAGCAGCTTGGTTCCTAGAAGGTAGATAGATTAAACTGTTAGCACTGACAAAATGAAATCAACATCCAGTTCCCAACATCACTTTACCTTCCATGACTGGAAATAATGATCTAAGTGGACAATGCCTGGGATCTAGAATCCCAATGTTTTGACTGCCCCCACATCTTGACAGTTTCATTCCAGAACCACTATTTTCATGGCGGGACCCAGAGCCAGATAACGAGATCTGGTGACATGCTAATCCACTAATGTCTCGAAGTATACTAATATCCACATTTAGGAGAAGAAATTCATGTCTGGTTCAACACATCTATTTCTGATGCTTTCACAGGGGCACACACATCTGTCTGTTTGAGGAGGACGAGGACCCACTGATTGTTTCCTTGCATTCCTACTTTCCAATGGTAGGTAGCATCCATCATGTACTTAGGGTCATTTTCTCCTTGATCGAAGCTGGATGATGGGATGTCGGTTCTTACTTCTGTGGATTATTCCCTAGAAATTGTAACATAATACGTGTATCCCTTATACATTAAGACATTGTTCGTGATACTCTTCTCAGTGCCATATCATTATAGATTATAGTTAATTATAATGCTTCTGTTGGGACATTACACGGGGTCCATCTAGGGAAGCAACCTTCGTTTGGGGGAGATTTCATTGTGGACATCTTTGGTGTGTCGAGATGCATGAATAGTAGTACATCTGGGTTTCATTCCCTTATTATAGGGCATCTCAATGGTGCAGAAGACTGAGACATCTTACATCCCATGTGGGGAATTATATTCCACGGTCATTTCTATTATGTTTTCCTCAACATACCATGTTTAAAATTGTTTATTTTATGATTTTAATGTCTAGATGAGACAGATCAGAATGATCAGATCACTGACTAGAGTTAATCAGATGGGTGAATCCCCTTGGGGGAACACTAATTCAAGGAGGTGAATTGATGTGATCTCACTAGAATGTGGTGACCTATGTATGAATCAAGATGTATAATTAACAGTTATTTGAAGTTGATGGATATTGAGATGGAGTAAACTCGATGGGGATGATGATATTGGTCTTGGAAAGTATCACAATGGACTAGTGAAGGGGGAATGGGCCCGTAAGGGGCACTCATCCACCGTCACGGCCTGCCCCACTTTCACCTAAGGTCATCTCTGTGTTCATCCATGGCATTGGATCAGCAGCATGGGGCAGGTTATCTTTCACGGTGAAGTCATGCGACTTTTCAGACTTGACTGTATCGAAATTTTTCATCAAGGTTGGACTTCTTCTTGCCTCACTCCCTCTTCATGGTATAGGTTTTCTTATGGCAGTGCGGTGATGACCCAGCGGACGAGATCCATTCTCAGTGACTGAGGATTACTGCCTCTACTCCATTGTTTGTGTTGGTTGTCCATTGTGGTCCCTGTGGTAGTTCAAATGGCGGCCACGAGACTTTCATGCTGGTTTTTGGTGGGGTATTTTTCGGGCGATCTATGGAGCTCGGGTGGCTGGTGACATTCCATTAGTTGTTGACAACATTCAAGATGGTGGTCGGTGGTTCTGATGAAGGTTGTGGTGTCGAAGCCCTTGACAACTCAAGCCAATGCTCTTACCCCTCGTTCCTCTGTGACTCTCAGAGGCAGATCTGGAGCGACAGTTACATAGGGGTTTTGGGTTATGATGTTTGGCGGTCGACAGTGTCCTAGCACAGCCTGAGTCAGGTATCTCTTATGAGAAGCGTTGTCTTTTGAAGTTTCTTCCTCTTCCACTGGAGGAGGTTTGTTTGATTATTATTCTCATGTGTTATCTTGGGCCTTCTGATGTTTTTTTGGTAAAGTGGTCGACCTGCGTTTCTGGTTTTGGTGATGTTCAGTTGAATTAGGTGGCGGCCGTCAGCGTTGAGTGGCCATGACGACGAGATCTCTGTCGACACTTGGCCTCGATCCTCTCTCTAATTTTTCTCTATGATTCCATAACTATTATCCAATGTGGATATGTGTTGTGGCTTTTATGGTGTTCTGGGTTGTGATTTTGATCGGCCGACGGCATCCGAGGGGGTGTCTCGTTATGGATTCTTCTTTATTTTCAGGTTTTCCCGGACTATCTTTTTTTATTATGGTTATTCGACTTCTGGAGGGTAAAGTGATGACCGTGAGGTGTTTTCTGTGATGGATGATGCGGTGTGATTCTCTGGTGGTTTTTCGACAGAAATGCATTGATGGCGACGTGTGATGATGGTGTCGGGGATGAGTTGATGGAGCCAGCGATCCAGGGAATATGGTCATGAGACGATGTAAAGGCAGTGATAGTGACGATTCAATAAGGTTGGTGAAGTGATGATGGAAGCTACAATGACATGGCTTTACTCGTTTTGGGTTTCTCGGGCGGCTTCTTTAGCCTTCATTTTGAGTTTTCAATTTTTTAGTTTGAATTTTCAACTAGGAATGTGGCTTTTCATATCTTTTATGCTACGTAACCTAGTTTGAGGGGGGGTAGTGTTTGAATTTGGTATTTGGGTTTGTAAGTTTCCCACCCACCTGGTTTCTTAAAATGGAAAAAAATATTTGGATGAATGTGATGTTGGGCTTGAGCCTCGATAATACCTGTTACATATCCTCGTCGTAGGGAATCAAATTACATGTATTTCAGAATTGGGTATTGGATCAGGGTGTGCATAGAGGACAATGACTGGATGATATAGTTGGGATTATGCAAGGTTTGGAGCCTGAGTTGGTTTGACGCCATTGGGGAAGACCACAGATGAGGGTCCAAACGAATGGGATGACAATGGCTTTCCGTCGATTTTAGAGTACATCGACTTACCACATGATGAGATTGACAACTTCTTACTACAAGATGTGGGTGACAATGACAAACCGTTGAACATGATTGAAAATGGATTACCACTGAATCGGGATCACAATGGCTTACCGCTGCATGGGGATCACAACTTATTACCGGTGAAAAGGGGACAGTTCAGTGCCATAATGGACAATATGGTCATATAGTATAATGTCATGTAGAAAGGGGGTGAACTGACGTGAAGTGTTCATGACCAATGGGTGTTGGGCATGAACCATAGGGAGGCTACATACGTACCATGCCTTGGAAAGGATCAATGTCCATGTTGTTACGGAGGTGTTGGTGATCCAACGTGAAGATGATCGAGACAAATGGATAATGGGCTTGAACCTCATGAAGGATTCTTATGTACCTTACCATGTCAAGGAATAATGTCGACATCGTTCAGGGGGGGGGACTGACATTAATATTGTTGAGACCAATGGATTGTGGTCTTGAAACTCAAGGAGGCTCCCTATATACCTTTAATTGGATAGAATCAAAGTCCACGTAGTTCTATAGATGTTGATTAACCGATGAGAAGATGGTCTGGACCAATTTATGGTGGGCTTGAACCTCATGGATGCTTCCTATCTACCTTTCCTTGGCATGGATCAATGTCCATGTAGTTCAGGATGGGTTGCTGAACCGATGTGAAGATGGTCAGGACCAATTTATGGTGTCATTAAACTTATGTGAGGATTCTTATGTACCTTTCCTTGGAAAGGATCAAAGTCCACATAGTTCGAGAGGGGATAGAGATCTGACGTGAAGATGGTTGTGACCAATGCATGGTGGGTTGGAACCTCAGTGAGGCTTCCTATATACCATTCTGTGGAAGGATCAAAGTCCACGTAGTTAGGGATGGTGTGAGTCACACAAGTTAAGGAATCCCATAGAGGATGCTTTGGTCGATGCTTACTCTTACCCCACATGAGTAATTCCCAATGAGAGAATGTAGTGTAAGTAATGAATTGACGATCACATCGCGAAAGGTGTTCTTGTGGGAAGAGGAGTTGGGATGACACAGAGTTAGTAGCCTAAAATAAAAATAGGGTCTTATACATATTTTTTTAGCCCAATGAGGAATCATGGGATTACACGTGGGTAGAATACCAAAGATTAAACAGGGGATCAATGTGGTTAGCAACCCAGGGAGATGGATATTGGGACTTACTCCGGGGTGGATGCCTAGTGGAGACAATGCCCAATGGCATAGGTATTTGGCACATAAGAGAGGAGGGACATAGTTTCTACCTTCTGTGAGAAAGGATTGGGGTTCACTCTTAGGTGGTATCCATTTCCCCATATACAAATTCCCCCCAGCAATGAGGATATCATTCCGTGAGATGAATAATATCACTCCTACGAAGACCAGTGGGAATATAGAATGTCCAATATAGGGCACGCTATGTATGATTTAAGGGGAAAGTCTAGTGTTTAACATCATGTTTTAAGATGATTGTGCTTGGTTGTTTAATGACATGTAGCTCGGGCAATGTGGGTACACTCTACACCCCTTAGGACTTACATAACTAATACCTCTTACCCCTTAGTAAGGGAATGAATCAGCAATTCCATGGCGAGGGGGTGTGATGGATTGATCCATTGAGGGGCCCATGTTAGCATGGATAAGAGAAAAGTCAATATTCATTAACATGTCTATGTGAAGAGGCATGAGGTGAAGCAACTCGGTATGAACTACCATCAATGGGTCATTGAAATCACTTCGTGCAAATATGGAGTGATGTATGGGAAAAATAATTGTGAAGAAAATGGTTTCATAGGTAGAATTCTCGTGAAGATCTAGTCATTCATGTAGTGGAGGGGCTTCATGAAGGGGTGTGCTTCAATAAGTGAAGTTGCCTAGCCAAGGCATTGGGAATTAGTTCATATGGAAGGTTCTTTGTGAAGTGGAAAAGCATTCGTGGAGTAGTGTTTCTTGAAGAACAGGGGCCCTGATTTAGCATGTGGGCCATATGTGGTTGGAGGGAATTTTACATTTCATAAGGGATCTATGCTGACCATAGTCCCCTTGGGGATTCCCTTCCTTGTGGGAGGCCCATGGCCTCCACGAAGTGCAACCCTATTTGAAGATGGGTTGTATTCAAGCAACGAGGTAGGCACTTCGCGATGAAAAAGTACCTTGAAACGGTCATGGTTGACAAAGCCGAAATTACTTCACTATTTGAGATAAAATAATGAGAAATATCATAGGATCCATCCTTTTGGATTGCGGGATCCTAGTATTTATAGGAAAAAGTCACCACGTAGTAGAGCTTGTAGGGTGTGAAGACACATGTAATGTTTTCTTAATGGTGAAGCCTCCAACCTCCTTACTGTGCGACAAATTTGTAAACATCATACCGGTTCGTGGAGCCTCCCACCTCATTAATCCACAGTGGCTTCACAAATTCCAAACTCATTCTCAGAGACTCCCGTCTCCTTGGTTCATAGTAGCTTCAAAAATGTTTAACGGGTTCATAGAGCCACCCACCTCCATGATCTATATCAGCTTTGCAAATGTCAAACAGGTTTGTGGAGCCTCCCTCCTCCTTGCTCCGCGGTAGCTTCACAGAGGGGATGTTTTGTGCCAGCTGCGGTGTTGTAGGGGCTCCAAGGACAAGTGTCACAAGGGGGACCAAAAATATTTCCATTTTTCTTGTTCTTCACAAATTTTGGCACCAACACACCTATAAAAAATAGGTGAAATTATGGTCATGATGATATGACTGAATTAATCTCAAAATTGTTAATGAACATGTTTCAACAAAAATTTTCGTAGTAGAGTAAATATTTCTAGTATTTAAGAATTAAAAAACAAAACATTAATTAAAATCTAATAAACAACTGGTTTCCCCCAAAATAGAAATAATCATTGTACCAAAACAAGCTTCATAAAAATAATACCATAATTAATGGAAATATGTGAAATCATATTATGGGTAATTATAAATTAAAATATCACCATAAGATACCAAAAATTCACATAATCTTACTAGAATAAAAATTTATGGAATGTTTCCATAATCTTATATATTAACATAGTGTAATGAAATGATTACATACCATTAACATCACCAAATCACTTAAAAGGTGGATAAAGACCTAACAATTTATTACTAGATTATTGTAGTTCTCAAAACATCCCACAATATTATTTCTTATTAAAATATCATAAACAAAAGGTAAAAATATAAAAACATCATTTTTGAAAAGAAAACTCATATCATTTTATGTGTCAAATTATTAATTATTTTCATTTTAAAATTTTATGAAAAATTATTCAATGGAAAAATTTAATTTTAGAAACTTACTGAAAATGGTTTAACATTTATTGAATATATTAGTAGAAAAGTTATACCCATATATATTTTTACCATAATTTATAATCTAAATATTACATAATAGTTATAATGTGTCACAAGAAGAAAAAATTTAGTATGCTGAGAAATATTTATTTTTTGTCAAAATTTATGGATTTCAAGAACTATATTTTTGGTAGGAAAACTACTTCAACATTCATCATGATCTCATGATAAATGATGAATGATTTTGAAATCATATAGTTATTTAGAAAAATGGTTATCCCAAAACATACTAGTGTTGAGGGATGAAAAATATCATATAAAACAATTTGAAATGTTTGATTAACTAATATAAAATAATGTGATGAGTTTGAGAAATTATTTTCTTACTTAATCTATTATGAATCCCTATTAATTTATGTTACTTAGTTAATTAAATTTCAAAATTTCCAATTCTAATGTAATTTCTATCTAGTTATTAGTATTTTACAATTTTGTTCTTGAGTATCTTACATAATTTTATCTATAACGTCATCATAATATACATAATTTATCTTACAAATCACCTTATATACTGGTTTACTAAAGACAATGAAATCTCCATATCCATCACCAATGTATAAATGAACTTACCACTTCTAATATTAATTATATCCCATATAATAAAAAAAGGTTGTCCAATTTTGAATATGCATAACTTATCACACTACATTAATATAAAGTATAAATTATTTTATAATATGGGATTCTCTATTTTATGAAACATGTAATCCAACATGTAATGGGTTGAGTAATCCCCCACTTATAAAATTCAAGTTAAAATAACGAGTATTATAATTTATCAATATAATATTATTCAAATATAATTTTTAGAAGGAGGTACAGAATATCTCCAAAGTCATACAAGATTTTTCAACTCACATTATATTATACTAAATAAAATTGGAGATCTACGAATTTATTTTAATCATATTTGTAATGTAATTCTAAAAATTAATAATACAATATTAAGGGATATTTACTATTGAAAACTCCTCAATGATCACCCATTTTCCTAAAAATCTCTTTATAAATTATTAATTTTGATTAATTTTATGAAATTCCTCTCCAAAAATAGATTTTGAAATATACAAATTAACCTATATTAAAATATAAATAATTTAATACATCATATATTGAGTCATTAATTTTGAATGTATAATGATTGGTTAATATTTATGAAAAAAATTTAATTACCTCCCATTATAATTAGTCTCAACATTCATATTTCCCTATTTCAATTGATTCAAATTAATTTTCCTTTTCTTTATCAAATTTTTAGGTTTAGGATGATTTTATAGTTATGTTTTCAAATTGATGTATTCTTTAACATATTCATAATTTTTCTCAAATTATATATTCATATTCACTCAAAACATTACGATTCATATTTCCATTGATATTATATATGTTTTCATGAGTCTTGTATACATGCATAGTATATAAATCGAATTTAATTTCCATTTCATTCATTTTAGTTATAAATGAAGCATTATATTATCTCTACAGTATTGATTTCATTCAATAAACCTCAATTTTTATTTCATTTAATGTTTTATTCATTTTTTTCTTATGAGTATATTTGACTATTTGGCCCATTGATTCATTATTTTTGTAATCATATATTTAATTTAAATAAAAACTACATCTCGTTATTCCTTAAACAAGTGATGTTATCAAATCTTCTACCCTTCCTTATCCATGATAACTTATATTGAGAGTTTCTTGCAATGGAATGGTTGATTTATCTAAAATATATATCAGTCATATAGGTTCAATTTACACTATATTATGTGGTATCCATGTTTTTTAAACATTGGATAAGATATTGATAAAATAAATCATTTTTTATATACGAAATAATATGTGGTGTATATATTTCCATCTCTCATGTAGATCGATGAAAAGTCAAATTCAACATGAATAATGTTAGTGATATTATTTCAAAGTGATTTCATTATCACAATAGCAAAAAATGATTGAAAATGAGTTATTTTAATAAATATATGTATCATATATGTTTCTTGTAATTTTTAATCAATGAATAAATATCATATTTTTATATAAAAATATTAAAACACATATTTAAATCCTATCCTTACTCAAACATTGAATATGTATTTTATAAAACTAATTATATAAGTATATAATGCATAAAAAATTATACATATATTGAAAATCAATAAATGAGGGAAGTAATGAAAATTTATATTTTTTGACTATATAATTTATAGCACACTAAGAAAGAATTAACCATGTTATAATTCCTAAAATAAATATAATTTCTAATCAATTTTTCCTGGAATATATTTATATTCAATCCAAGGATAGGGATGACTCTAATGAAATTTTTTATTTATAGTTATTCTCTCCATAAAGGGAACTATTTATAATTTCAATTATACATTTATGCCTCTTGTGTAATTTTAAAATTTAGGATTCGTAGTTTATAACTCAACAACATAGATCATGGGTTATATAAATCCCTAAAAATACTTCCTACAAGATCACAAAGCATTTAAAACACAATAAAAAGATAATTTCCTTGAAAAAATAAAATAGATGTACAAAAATATTTTTTACTTTTTGTAATATATATATATATGTGGAATGGTTTTTTAACACATATTTCACCCCATGAAATAGAATCAAAATATTTATTGAACAAAAGAAATAAATTATGGAAAAAATACATTAAATAAATATAGTTTGAATTAATGTTTATTCTATGAAAATTTATGGTGTATTTATGTTTTCATTATATATGAATATTAAAACATGGAATTTGTGGTGTAGTGATCTATTGGAGTAAAAATGGGTGAAAGAGCAATGAAAATAATTTATTTTTTAATTAAAATAATGAAAATATATATCAATTAATTGAGGAATTAGGGATTATCAATGGATCTTATATTGAGAGACAAATATTCAGTTTTTACCAACATCTTATTAATGAATAGATAAGTGTTATAAAAGTAAATGTACATCATATCAATTCACCATTTCATAGTTAAAAAACGATTACAATTTATTCATTAAATGAGTCCATATTTTTACCACCATAATATTGTGAAAATTGAATTACTTCATGGAAAATATCATGTAAAAGGTGCTCCAATTATAAACTATTACAAAAACTTTTATTTGATTATGAATTAACATCATTAAATGTTGTTGTACATAATGATAATTTTTTAAATATTCACTAAAAATAAATATGTTATAAAACAATATATTTGTTACATGTTTATTTTATATTCAATGGTTTTCACATAAATGTGTAAATTTTAAGGTGTTAAATGAATACGATAATCACTAAAAGAAAATGTTTCCACCTATATTCAATTATATAGTTCTGATTATGGAATTTTTTTAATCATTTATATAAATATATAATATATTATGAAAAAAGGTAGTTATGATAGAAATGATCTAGAAAAAAATTATTCCAATCATACTAACCCAATAGTGATTATCCACACTTGTTCTAGAATAGGCGAGATCCATTAATAATTTCCATAATAGAAATTATGAATAAAAGGAAAAGTAAGCATGATTAAATTTTTTCAATTAAGATTACCTAAGTCTTCAATTATTATTTCCTAATCCTGATCTAAAACCATTCCTAAAATATGTTATTTTAAATAATTTAATTAATTCACCCTATAAAATACATTGAACATATAAATAAATCATTGTAAAATTATTTTCAAATTGAAATTTTTTCAACTACCTCAAAACCATCTTCATTGTTAACAATTTAATTTAACTAATTTCATTTTTATTATAATATTAATTATTCTAATCCCTAAATTTTTTCTTTCTGAATTTTTGAATAGTCCCATAAATCCATAAATCATATAATAAATGATTTTTAATGAATTTGAATTTAGGATTATTTGATGTGACGAAAAAATATGGGCATGTACTTCATGATATGACGTCTCAGATAGTAGAGATGTTGAAAATTATATATCATTAACTATAAGTAGTCCAAGGTTTCAAAATAACTCATGAAATACAACATTAAAAAATATATTCATTAATATTAAATGAAAACCTATCTTTATTTTGAGTACCTATAAAGGCATATTTATATTCAATTTTCACAAATGAAATGAGATAGGATCATAGAAGTTCCTTCGATGATCATCACTCATGGTATGAGGTGACACATATTCAACACAAATACTTAATATGTGATATATTAAATATCCTAACATAATTTTCCAAAAATCTATTAAATAATAAATACCATACATGTTTTACATTGGACAATGTTCGATTGAGATATCATTGTATTGATTTTTGAAAAATAATACATATGTTATCATTTTTAATATAGATAATGATGAATCCTATATAGCCTAAAATCGGGTAAATTTATTCATATTTAATTATTGGTGTTTATCACCCATTCATTTATACAATGAATAAATTAAACCTGATTTATTTTGACGTAGTGAAATAGATAGAAATTTAATCACATAGAAATCAACTGGGGGGGGAATCATTCATGGGGCATTACAGGGATGAATTAATCACACATGAGGCCTTTTGTGGAAAATTTAATCTTATATATTGAAAATAAAACTAATATGAATGTGTAAAATTTAATCCTATAAATATATTATACTCTCAATTTAATCGTATATAGCTCCCATAAAATGAAATTAATCTTACAAAATACCCTTAAAGAAATATTCCTTAAAATTTAATTTCATAAATAAATTTAAAATAAAGCATTTAACCAATAAATATATCTTTTTAAATATTAAAAAATCATGAATCATTATAAGAACGACAATCAATAAAAACATCTCCAATCATAAAAAATTAAAAATAGAACTACTTATCTAAAATCAGAAAATGTTTAATGTAATTAATAACAGTATAATACATACAGAAATTATTCTTTTTTTTCAAAATTTATGTGTCAATAAAATTTAGGTATCATCATTGTAAAATTATTTCAAAATGTAGAGAAAAAATTAATTAAAAATAATTTATTTATAGTTAATTCTATAAAAGGTGACGTCTATGAATAAAATCACAATTTATACCTCAAAAAAATCAAATATTGTAAAACCTTCATAGAAAAAATATATATTATAATTAAAATTCATTACACTATTAAAAAATCGATCTTCTATAACAATAATAATTTTATAATCAAACTATAGACATCAATGAGTACTTCATTTTATATCATCACATTTCATTTGTTTATTACCACTAAGTTCACATAAGAAGTCTAATATAATTTTATGAAAATATATTTTAAAACAAATATAATTTTCAAAAACCATTTTAGAAGAAATTAAATAACCATATATTATAAAATTAATAATATTAAAATCCAATTAATTTAAATATATTCCATTAAAATTCTAACAATGATTCATAAATATATACCGTACCTAATCAATTGTGTATGTTAAGACAAATATTTTGATACATATTTGAAGTTATCTTTAAAATACATTTCATTTGAAGAATCCATAGAACATAATGATTCTATAATAATAAGGTTTGTTAAGAATTATTTTAAATTTCATATATGAATAAATAATACTAAAATAATGACAAACTAATAATCCCAATATTAAAACTTGAATCCATTCTAAAATATGACGTTTTATACATTCAAATATGCGACCTTAGTTTTGATTCCAAGACCATATTCCCATATTTTATCATTCACATTTATATTAGTAAAATATTGGATACTATGGATGACTAATACCAATTTTCATCAATTATTTATATACTAAAAATATCAAATAATCATATATACATATATATATATATATAATTTAATATATTTGAACCTATCATATTATTGAAGTAATGTTTTATAGAAATCAACATCAAATGATTTACTAAAATAAAATTCAACAACAATGATGGAATAAAATGTAGTAAAAAATATCTTCAAGTATTAGGAATTTCTATAGTCAATACATGGTCATACACTATAAATTATATACATGAATATAACATCTTATTTTAATATGAAATAAACATGGGGGCCATTACATTTTCGTAAATCAGTATAATAGCCATCTAAACCCACATAGTGTTTTATGGATAGGGGTTTGGTAAAATTTATATACGATACTTTTCAAATCTTATAAATGAATTACCATAAAGGATATATTATAAACAATAAATCCAATGAAATTTACAAAAAATATAAATTTATTAATATATTTGTAATTTACTAATATTATAATGATAAACACCATGCTTTCATATCCATGTATCATTATTTAAAACAATCAAAGACCATATTTGTCACCAAATAAACTATATTCCCAAAAATTAAGGAATTATGGGATAGATAAAATTAATCTAAAATAATAACCTGCCAAATAAATCACAATAATGATAATAGTGATATGATAATGATTTTTCACCCATTCAATTATTTAAATTGGGAATTTCCACACCACACAATGTTATTTCTGAACACACTACTTACTAATTTCCTACCATAATATTTTATTTATCAATAAATTTTCCATGTTTAAAAAACCAATCAATTTTATTTGAAAAATTATTTGTCATCTATAACTATCCTTAACATTAATGAATAGCATTTTCAAAATATATTTATGTCAAAAATGATAATTTCTATAAATCAAAACCCCTATTTTGAGAACCCATTATTTTGTAATTTTTTGAATAAACTCCATCTCATACATTTCTAGAATACATGAAAATAAAATATTTAAAATGAAAATTTCAGATAATATTTTTGATAAAATTTCACTCAAAAATAGGAATGTTAAAAAAATATAAATCACGAGTAAAAAATAATAAAAAAATAAGTAATTGGTTATTAGATTTTAATAATTATATAAGAAATATAAAATAAATGATCTTAATAAGGTCAAAAACATAACTCAGTCAGTAATATTATCTATGAATTATAGTTATTAATCAAAATAATATAAAAAAATTAAGAGAGTTTTACACAAGTTTTTTAAAATAGTAATGACTTTTTGATAGCATATAGAATCCATTTTAGACTAGACCACCATATCTGTGTATATCTCAGAATTAGATTAATTGGACAAAAGTGATTGTAACATCCCCCGTGGAAATTTATATCGCCCTCGATAATTGAATTACAATGTGGGGTATGATATGCAGGGAAAGGGTATGATATCTAGAGTGTTAAATGACACTCATTCATTTAACAAGATCCGTGATAATGAATATTATTCCCTCAGTGATGGTTTTTTGAAATATAATGACATTAATGAGACTCATCAAATCCAATGACAAATAATATATTTATATTATTATATTTTAAATAATATTTATTCACTTGAAAACATATATTTAAAATTATTTTTTAATCCAACATGGCAATTATTCATTATCTATATCATGACCATATTCTACATGAACACATAGAAAAATACTTTGATATTTTAATAGTTGTAGATTCCAAGGTAATTATTCATTTAGGGAATACATGTCATCTATTTACTATCTGCAATTCCCAATTTATTACTAACTCTAATTATAGAGATTGAATCCCATGTAAAATTATTTTATAAATTTATCATTCATGCTATATAATAATACCATTAACAATATTCTATTTAACCATTCAAATACATAAAAAATAATATTATGGTCCAAAATTTTTAATCATTCCCAATGATTTGAATATATTTTCTAGCATTAATCCAATTAAAGACCTTCCCTTTGATAATAACTCCCTAAATAATTTGTGTTACATTCACATTAAAACATTTGAATTACAACTATGATGTTTATATTCCTCTAATTTAAACTCTTTTAAATCCCGTATAGTCATGTCTAACCAAAAAATGCAATTTAATTACATTATTCATCATTGAAAGGTCATTTGCTCTTAATAAATTTTCATTGTTTTAATAATGACACAAATACAACTCCATTTCATTAATTCCATTGATATATAAGAATTAATTCATCAAATTACAATTATACTAAAATTATATATAATTCCCAAAATTAAAAATCTTAATCCCCAATTTTGTCTCATAGTATAAGAATTACATTCCCTTTAAATTTATGATACCCAATTATTGATAATTAAATATTATTTAAAAATTATGATTATTCAATTTACATTTTATTGATTTTAAATGATAAACCCAATAAGATAACTAATTTAAAATTTAGTGATTTAACAAATATCACGATAAAAGGGACTAATAAGACAGTACATTTGTTGAATGTTCTATAAAACAGGAACATAAAATAAACTAATATGATGAATTTGTTGTATACCATTGTATAATTGATTATAAAATTTCGTCATCTATTTGGTACACAAATAATTTATGAAATCCAATTTGAATCAAGGATTTAATAACTTTTATATGGACATCCATTATGGTAGTGTACCTATACATGTATTTTATCTAAGATCATTTAATTTTTGTGAATCACCAATTAATAAATTATAATGTAGAGTATTCAAATTCTAATATTGTTTTATATTTAACAATGTGTAGTCCCCAAAATGTATTATTTTATAATAATATATGATTCATGTGTAAACTTTTCATTTGATAAATTGAATCCTTTAAATCTCAATGAGATTAAAACTTGAAGATAGCTATAAAATTTAGTTTTTGAACATTCTAGTATGCCCTCCTAAGTGAATCCTTTATAATGTACACGATATTATCATTATAAAATTAAATAATGGGTTATCACATTTGATATAAAAAATGAGTCAGGGTAAACACAAAAATATCCAAACCATTAACTCCAATCATTTTCTTATCGAACAACAACTCTATTTCGTACATGTCTCTAGTATATTGGATCATTAGGAACATATGAATTGTTCAATTTTTAGTTGAATCTAAAATTGTTGACTCTAACTCACACTCTCAAATTAAGATGAATTGGATGATTTTTTTTAATATATGTTACTGTTGTTGATCATAGGTTAAATAATGTGGTGAATTTTTTAAAAATATATGTTTTTTGAATTGTTGTTTCATAAATTATATGTAGTTGGTTATGTTATGGGGTGCCAAAAGATTTGATAAGAGATATTTGATTGGATAATTATAATATCCATACCCATTAATAAATAATAGTTACATACTCAAGGATTACCAACAATTATTTTATACATAAACATACATTAGAGAAATTTCAAGGGGGTTTAGATTCTTTAATTTATTTTATAAATACTATACTATTGGAATAATTACATTCACGAAGACTAAAATAATAAAATAGCTGATAATAATATAGTATACAAAAATATTTTTACAAATCGATATTCATCAGTAAATTATATCCATTGAAAATTAGTAATAATATTGATCAATGTAATTGTAACATACATATAGAATTGTTAGAGACTCAGTAAATCATAAAAAATATAAATTATGGACAATGTACATAATGATATATAGTTTTAAAACCTTGAGATATCCATTTCCAAATCTCATGGAACACCTTAACTCTACAATTGTGTATTCCCTAATGTAGTATAAAACTAATATGATAAAATATATAATGAAAAAAAGGGAGAACATGATTAGTGTGATGAAAAAATAATGCAATGATCTACTATGGTTTTTTCAAATATATTCCCTATTATGAAGTAGACCGAGGTGCATCAATATAAATAATTAGAATTGTAAAACAAAGAAAAAGTCATTTGTATCATTATTTTCTAACAAGGAAATTATAACACAAAACCACACCTCAGTTTCTATTCATGATATTCATATATATATAATATATATCATAGAGAAAAGGAATATGGAAAAGTCATTGAATATACTGTCCCTCATATAAGAAATATATATTAAGAAATTTTGCCATAGATTCACCTCTTACACAATTATCTAATTATCCTATTGAAAATTTTGGATAAACAGAGGACTCCATATAAATATTTTCATTATTTATATGAAAGGGTTAAAGTTTCAATAATTACATTAACAATAAACATTTTGGAATTATGTAATAAATTTATACCCACCTATGAAAGAAACAAAGGATAATATCAAAACTAATTGATCCCTATAATATTCAATATTATAAAATATATTCATATAAAATTTGTTTAACATAACCTGAACCATGTATTTGAAACATATCATGAAAATTTATTACATTTCATAAGACATATATAAAATAATTTATAGATAATATCACTACTATGCAACCCCATAGAAAACCTTGAACACTGCTCATTTATGTGACATAACTAAATTTCATGATACTCAAAATAATATTCTTATCAACAATGTAAACTGGATGAAAAAATATTGTTAGAAGATATAACTAATTATTTATCCCTTATATATAAAAATATCATTACATAGAAATATCTAAAAAATGAAATATGAAACCATTAATAACCCATCAAGACCCATGTCACCATACATTGTCATCCCAACATGGATTAGGGATATAACCATAACCTTAGTACATTAAAAGTAATATAGGACAATATCAATGTATTGTCCCCAATTCGTTTACTATAATCAAGTGAAAATATCTCCCACACTACTCTCATAAGGAATACGATATCATTAATTTAATGAAGTGGCACCAACATTATCATTAAACATGAATGTCCAATTGATCAAAATAAAGTGCCTTACTTTATGTAAGATTATTTATATGTTCCCATACACATGTAACAATTAAGATCTAATAGTCATTACCCATAACTCACTTTCTCTTTAGGTAGTGTGTTGAAGATTTTTTTTCATCTTTTATGAAGATATTAATATATATTCATTCCATTCTATATCTAATTTCAATATCAATAGGGATTCTAATACCCTGATATATCTTCAATAACAAATTTCATATACATTAGTGATATATGAAAAAAACCACAAGAGTGATCTAATAGTGAATCTTATTTATAAAAAACTAATAAATTTATATTTATACTGAAAAGGTAAATCATAACGGTCAGACCACATTATCGTAAAATCAAATCCTATATAGTTTCCTAGACCATAGACATTACCCATACTCTTCCCAAATAAATATTGAAATCTAAATATTAATTGGTGTTGTAACCCATAATGATAAATTATTCTAATTCACTTTACAATATTACAACGGATAATCCAAATCTATTTGTAACATTATATTTGACAAATGTCTTAAATTAAATTACATTAATCTTGTTTTTGAACCCTTTTTGGAATGGCCCCTAGGGTCCATAACAGACCCACATCATACATTATTTGGCTAATATTAAATAACTTATATCCAACCTACCCCAATGTATATATCAATTACAATCCAGTTTGTATTCATGTTTTTAAACACAATGCAAATGTGAACATACATCCAACACATACTCGTATAAACATGAAATATATTCAGAGTAATGGGTCTTCATTTCATAAAAAAATATTAATTCCTCTTTTTATACATCCATATAAATCTACATCCATAATTTTCACATTAAACCCCATATACCTAAATCTCTTCTTAAATATAAAAGACCCCTTAACTCAATTATAATTAACTTTTTCAATTATCAATTTATTATAATAGTGTAAATTCTCAACAGAATGAAGGGAAATATAAAAATCCATAAAAATTGTAAATTACTATGGATTTTTTATTACAAACTAATTAATAAAACTATAAAATCTACATTATTATATGTAATCTATGTCCACCAATAAATTATATAAAAATTAATTAAATAAAATATAGTGGATTAAAAACCTCCAATCCATGTGAAAATATTTGTGTTACCACTTCTACATTCTCCTCTAGATACTATAGTAATACACCTAATATTTACATGATGATTTAGCCATGATTGTGTGAAACTATATTTAAATCCATATGTACAAAAATTTAACATATGAATAAAATATTGATAAGGAATTAGTAAAGGAATATGGGGGTGAAAATATCCTTTATCAAAGAAGAAACATAATATAGGTCAGTTGGATCTATAGGGAATAAAATAATGAAGATGGAAGGAATGGGGTTTATCATCCTCAGGTTCCCAAATATATGATTAAGCATTGTGACTATGGACATAATTTTATATATAAAATCATAATTTTGAATTAAATATTATAAAACATTATAGGGATCTACCTGAGGTTGGTTAAACCCGAAGTCAATACATGATGGCCCTCAAATACGGATTTCAATCCAATATTCCCCAACAAGGTGCCTAATAACCAACCATAGTATACACTATATATTATATCTATATATATATATACAAAAAATAACTATATCCCAACATCCATTATGTATTTTATAAAAATTTACCTCTTTTCAACAATCTAACACCATGCCATTTTTTAAAATAGTATCATCATGTTCGATATTTATTATGTGACGCACCACCATATTATAAGACAAAATAACATTAAGATATTTTTTGAAATTTTTATTATTGAATACATGAAATATCTTCAACATCTTGAAATGCACACAATAACCTGTTAAAATGAAACATGATATTCTATTAAAATATTTTTAATTAAACATTACCATTATAACATAGCCATCAAATTGGGAAGTATGAATATTTAAAAATGATATTTGAAATGGCCAACTAAATCCCATAGACATGATCACTTTAAAACGGTTGTTTTGTATTAAACAATGAATTAACTGATTCATTATTCATAAGTTAAAACTATTAAATCTAAGTACATTAATCTATGATAAGAAAGTAGTAGTTAAAAATAATTTAGTAATAAAAATAGTATTAAGAAGCATAGTGATAACCCATTATCATTCACATTATTTTCAATTTTAACATTCTACGCACAAATTATAATGATTCACAATGTTAATAAACTCTATTATTTTAGAAGAATAAATTTAAGTAATCATTCACATGTCATCAATTTGAATTACAATTAAATTAAATCAAACATTTTATTCATATGACGACCTTATACTTAAATAGATTATACAGAAATGTATTAATTACTAGATATAATTAATTTTCCATTATCCATTAATATGGACATAGTAATCTATGGAATCACATGCCATGCTAAAAAAAATAACATATATTGAAATATATCTTGAAAATCAATATGAAAAACATTATTATTATATCAATTACAAACTTATAATCATAATAAAATACATTATTAATATGGTTAACTCAATATTAATTAAAACAGAATGGAATGAAATCATAGATCCAAATCTCCCCTCCCATTAGAGATGCATCCCTACAAGGACAACGCTCCACAACTGAAGTGAAAAAAACCAATAAAACATTATTAGATTGATATAGAGAATCCTCCAACTCTGGGTATGAATATGTTGGAGGAGTCAGATTGAATAAACAAGAGAGATATTGGTAAAATATAACATGGATCACACTAGATCAAATATATGAACCCTGGAAAGTTTCCCCATTGATGTGTTACCAAAAATCATGAAGAGATAATATTCATACAACTCATAGAAATAAATATTGGGCTGTTTACAAGTCGGAATCAGTACAAGATGAAACTCGAACTGAAGAGATTAGGTTTCAGAATATCCAATGGAATGGATTTATAACATCCATACTTGATGGAAATAAAAAATAAAGGAAAAAAGCAAGGATATTCATTTAAATGTCAATAGATATTGGATTTATGTACATTCATATATCAAAATTACATTATTAACTATATATTGTAAATATAAATATATCCATGTAGTAAGAATAATTTATATCCTTATTCATCACTACGAATAATGAGTATAATTATCCATCATGAAAAGGACATTGAATATCATGATTTATACTAGACAATGACACATAGGTTTATTTCCATATAACTGATGGATAATCCATTTTGTTTTTTCCATGTAGTTATATTCCCCGCATAGCTTCTAGCCCAATATAGCTAAATATGTAATCCAAATCCTCACATAACTGATTTACATAACAGATTCTTCCTCAAAGTTGATTAAAAAAGCCAATCACCTAAGATGTCCACCCATGTAAGTGATCAAGAAATATTATCAATTAATTTAGTGGATTGAGCAATGTACCCAATTCAAATTGTTGTTCCATCCTCATAGTTGGTTCACAGAGCTGATCATGCCACATGTCCACTTCACATAACTAATCCATCCACATAGTATATTCAAATATTCGATCTAGCCACATCACCTATTATCATAACTAATCCATCTCTGTAGAGGATCATCCACATAACCAATTATTCTGGGTGTGAGAAGAAACAAATGAATATTCCATTTGATTAGATGACATAAAATCATACTAGAAGAAAAAAAAGGCGACCATTCCAACTGACTACGGAAATAAGCAACTTACCACATGAAAAAACATGTGACAACTACATCTGAATGCATGATTAGCCTGACCATATAATGAATAAATAGATTCCATGACAATTGACTCCAAGACCATCCAACATACTACATGAATAGACATGTAGCTGTGCAAAGTGTATGCATGGCCAAACAAGTGACCGCATGAAGAAAAAATAAAATGTCTAGAATAAAATACACATAAAACCCTCAAACCACTGAATTTAGAAATAGAAAAATATGGGAAGGTATGAGGAATTACATCTAATACCTACCAAACTATTCTTATGAACAGGAATATAATTAAACCCATAGTGAAAATGGAATATGGTACTTCTAAATAGACACCCCAGTGGATACCTCTCAAGTATATCATCAACATAAGAGCTCGACCACCTCATTAGGGGAACAATATGAAACTATAGAACATCAAGAACCGACTCCTAAACACACTCTTAGGGAGATGCCTCTCAAATGTGAGAATTCATATCAATATGAAACAAGAGGGAATAATCTAAAAAACAATAATTATCAAAACCCATAAATCCAAAAATATTATAAGAGGAGATATAGAGATCAATGACCACAAGGTACTCAATTCACATTTATGACTCGTTTTTTAATGTGATATCCTCCAAGATACTATTGTCAAATAATACGCGATCCAATGGGAACTGAATTACCACAAAACATATTTTTGTGGTTCTACTAAATCTCTATATGTCTATTTTGGAAGGTAGAATCATCATCAATATTGTTCATTAACCATTTGATGACATGAGAGTCATCGTGAAGGTAACTTGGGAGCTGTGATTCATGTATGTTATCGTGAATTCAAACCATTTACTTTTAATTTTCTATACAATTTTACACATATCCCACATGATATAACACCATAAAAGTCCTAATAAACTAATGGAAATAATAATACCATGTCCAAACAATCTCTTCACAGAAATGTGGAGTCACCATCATGAAACCACGATCTACACCATAATAAAACAGATATTTAATCCTATTATGAACATAGGATTTTTGATGATCACATGATACCTTCATTCTATCATCAATTACCTAAACAATCAATATCATATTCACTGTTTGGTTCTCTGTGATTATTGTTTCCTCTCAATCCCATGTCCTATATAATTGGGAATGGAATGGTTATCCATACAATTATTCAACATACATTTTACCAATGATGTATAGAAAACAATTATTTTAAGGAAACCCCTAAATGGGTAGGATCCTCATTGATGAACCACAAAAATCAAAAACACATTATTTCCTCATGTCTTTAAGAGTCTGTGTGTTCCTCTCAATCAGAATACATATCTTTTTATATAATGTTGTGGTGATGAATATCTTATAGTCAAAATCATTTTGGAGATATTGTAACACCCTAACATTTCATAGTGTGTTATTTCTTCAAAATAATTCAATAACTTGAACTACATGCAACACCGAGTTCAATCGCACCATGACATACCAAAAATAAAGTCATTCAAAAGAGGTTATGAATAGTATTAACTAAATTTTAAACATTATATAATCCTTATAATTTTAGAATCCATATTACGAGTTTCTTAGATATAATTCAAGAACAAATTCATTTTCAGTATTGCACTTTTATCAAATTTTAATAGTGAACCCTTTTTAAATACAATATTTTAAACTTTTTGACTAAATGGGGACATCAAAAATTTAAAATGAAACATCCCAAGCTTCCACGGTACGCTTTCCTTTGAATAATACAGTAGCGTGTGTTGTATGCAACTTTGAGTTTTAACACACACCACAACCGATCAAACTAGCCATTATGAATAGTAATACAAAATTTTGAAATTATATATATTTTATATTTCAAAATGGACTTAATTTTTGGATTCGGATAATCGAATTTAGCCTAAGGTGAAATTATGGTACTTTTCGGATAACTTTAATATTTTGATGAATAGTGAAAATTACTAAATTTTAATTTAAAACAATTTTTTTAATCAAAATAAATAATAGTGATAAATTAAGAATTTGAGTGGTATTAAAGTATATTTAGAATATATTTTTACCATTTAATATAATTTTGGTCATTGGACATAATTTTACTATTAAACCGAACATAAACAAGTGTCAATCTTTTGATAGTTATTATCTCTTAAAAACAAGATTTTTGTTTTGACAGCGGGAATTAATTTTAAATTAATTTCTGCCACTTCTGTGTTTTCAATTTAGAAAAATGGATTCCATATTTTGAATCAGGATGTTCAAATTTTGTAAATAGTTAACTTTTATTTTTAGACATTTTGAATAATTACTGCGGTAAATATTTTATTTACCATGGTTAAGGGTAAATCCGGTAAATAAGGGTTAACAAAATAATATTATAATAATACTAAATTATCCTAAAACATGTCCTAGCCTTATTGGATGATACATGTTCGACCATATACATCTTTGGGTCGATTTTGGTACCCCATGGTGCCACTTGTATGTGATAGGGACACTTTATTTTAATTAAGTTAAAATGAATACAAAAATGACACAAGTTTATATCTTTTTGAAAAAAACTTTTTACATAGGGTTATATATGTTGGATATTAGATTATAAAAATTCATTAGAAATATAAAACGATTTTCTACATAATGATATTTTATTTATAATTTTTAGACAAAAAATAATTTAATTTATTTATGACACAATGATGATGCAGTAATTACTATAATAGTGAAAAATCAAAATAATTGTTATTATAAATACCCAAATAAATATAATATGAAACTTTTCATGAATTAAACTAATTTTATAGGATAATATGATATATTAGGATTGATTCAATTGACTTTTTTCGAAGCAATCAATCTGTTATGAGTTTCACAAAAATCAACTATTGAATAGTGTCAAAATTGACATAATAGAGTTTTTAAAACAAATATTATATTATTAATTGGTATTAAATTCCTAAAAATCTAAGGATCGGCTAGGAGAATTATATAATGATAGGTTTCTCATTAATGGACCACTTGGGGGTCTCTTGGATGTATATAGTAAGTTTATTTACCATATTATATAAAAATACAAAGAGACATTGTAAAAGTGAAACTAATTATCTTAGAGTTAATACTTAAAGATAAGGTTAATATAAGTACCCAAACGTGTCTAAATTCTATTGGTTGAGTTGTTTTCGACCCCTACCCACATTAAAATTTAAATAAGCAACGTTGGAGCCATTAGAAACCGAATATTTATTTATTATAATCTAATATTTCTAGCTTTTCCAAAGGTGCCCCTCACCCCTCTTATAAAAGGGCACTCCTCCTTCTCTTTTCATCACACCTTCAAAGCCTTTTGGTTCGGCCAAAATATTCCCAAAAACTCTCCCAAATTCCCTCAATACAACCTAGAGGCCTTAGTTTGATCATAAATCCAACCTAAAGAGCCCTTTTTGATCAAATCAAAAGGAAGAAACCGAAAAGAGGTAATGATTTCACCACCCTTTTCCAAGTTCCTTCTTCTTCCACTTCTTCTTCCTTTGTTGTAACCATTATAAAATAATAACTCCAGTATCATATATGTACTGTTATGTTATTATAAATATGGTACAACCAAATTAAGTATTTTATCCACCCTTTGAATAACATGTCACCATACGTACGTACGTACGGCTTACCGTCTCCACGTCGTGGTGTAATTGTTATTCAATATATTATTATTTGGATGGTTATAATAATGTTCAATAACTCATATAAATAATAAATATAACATGTTAATTATTATGTATATATGATATACCATCCATTTATATATTATTTTAATATCAAAAGAATGATATTGTCGCTCGTGCGTATGTACGGACTACCGTCTCCACGAATGCGATTAGATTCATTCTCCATCGTATCCATTCAAGTATAATTGTTATTTGATGATTTATAAATGATCTTTAAGGACTTGATATCATTATGAATATTAATAATATACAACCTATCTATTATAAACATGTCTTACGTAACTAAACATATAAAATAAAACGAGTAAGTTAACACCCGAAACAACGATAATACTAAGATATTATTAACAGAGAAAAGTTAAAAGATAATATATGATATCATTTTAATATATATGATTCTTTAATAATTTAATAACAATAATTTCACAATTATACAAGAGGTTAACCTACCCCAACCAAGTATAAGTAAAGGTAAGTGTTATTTCACAATCTCTTCATTATCCGAGGTTGTTTATACGTAATAATCTCCTGGGATCTCTTTATCATCCACATCCATGTTTCTTAAAAATGAATTTCAAAACATTTTTACAATTTACTAGAATATGGGTTAAAGTCATTTATACCCTTGTTTGACTTTTTATAATAGGTTTATATATGAATCTTTCTGTCGTTTTCCAAACAAGGTGGTTTTTAACCATTTTGACAAAATTAAGGTAAGAATGTTTTTTTAACTTATATGGCGGGTGAGGCTATTTACCGCCATTATAAAATTGTCAAAGTTTCCCTTGAAATATTATAATAATATTTTCAAAGAAAATGTTTTATTTTATAATTATGTGACTTTTAAATGATTTCAAAATGAATATTTTAAGAATTTCGGAAAGGTACTCTTTATCAAAATCAGAATTTTAAATGTTTTAAAGATTTATCTTTCTAAATCATTTTAATTAATGTACATGACATCAAAATGGTTTTTAAGGATTTATTTATATGGACATGAATGTTTTTAAAATGTTAATTCCTTTCAAAAGTTTCAAAGTGGTATGGGACACTTTGATTCAAAAATCTCTTTTTAATTACTTCCTTTATAAATGTGTGACTTTTAAATGATTTCAAGAAAGGAGATATTTCTCTCAAATAGTTTTGATTTAATCTATGTCAACATCCTTTGATGGATTTTATGATTATATGAAGTTGATTTATTGTGATACAAAACTTCTATATTGTATTGAAGGTTTTGTAATATGATTGACTGTGGATGTTCTATTTTTATACCATTCGTAGTTTATGGTGAAAGTATTGACATTTTGTATGCTAGTTATAATACGTATGTTTATGTTATGTTTAAACTTTTCGCATGGGAATGCATTGGAATTAAAATGTGACGAGTGGAGCCCGCTATAGCTCCTCGATGCATCGGTAGGTCTCATGAGACACACTAGTGTCTTGGCACAAGGCCTTGGAAAAATCTTATTTGTAGTCTTGGAACGAGGCCTTGTCTATTTGGTTATGATAGTCTGGCATTATGCATCCAACATTATGAAAGTGGTTATTGATATTGCATGTGATTATTCGATCAGTAGAATATCAATGTGAATAAGTAAATGGAATTATTTCATTTTACTTTTGTCATACTATGTTGAAGTTCATCTTTAGAAGGCTTTTGTTTTAGTAATGCATTGACATAAGTTTTTATACTTATTTTTTTAAAGTTCTGCTATATTGTTATCCTTACTGGGCATTTGAGCTCACCCCTTTTCTATGATTTATTTTTCCCAGGATGTGAAGAACTAAGTTATGAATGAGCTGTAGGGATTTTATCTGGGGATATGAGTGTGGAATATGGAGACTTTGTTTTTGTAGTAGTTTTTCACTTTATGATGTAATGTAAAACTTTATGAATATGTCTAGTTTTTCCAAGGTGACTAAACCAATCGGTCTTTTGAGATTTGATCTTTCTTGTGATCATGCCAACGTTATGTAATAATCCACCGACTCTTGGTAACTAGGGTCGGGGCGTTACAATTGGTATTAGAGGAAGTTTAGTACAAACCTTGGAATCTAGATTTAGATAAACTCTGATTAGAGCACATAGATTTAAGATGAATTTTGAGGATTAGCATAGAATAACTTCCTAGAATTTTGGTATTGTAGAGATTTTGTGAGTTTTCTGAGCAATACAACCCTCTCTAGATACGAGTAGGTAGAGGTGGCTGTGGCACAGATGTACCTAGGGGTAAAACCCGAAAGCACCGCTTTGAGCTAGACTTGAACGGGAACTGGTGCACGACAACGGGCCTTGCTGCACTCTTGGTTACGACACTCCCGGGGGATATTCTTAGGATAATCCCCAATTTCATTACAAACCATTATGAAGGGATTATGATTATATACTTCCTCAAAGGAGACATTTTTATGATTATGGATTATATCCATAAACTATTTAATTTATGTTATGTGTTTTACAAGTTTTGGATTATGTATTGTTATTCATAAACTAATCTAATTTATGCCATTGTTTAGAAATGGCGCCCAATAGAAGCAATGAGAACTCTAGCAATGCACATGATACCAAGAGAAAGAAGGATCATATATTTCATGGTCTTAAGCCAGAATTTGTAAGAGAAATAGTCTCGCATGTATTATCATCATATGAAGAAATAATATCATGTGTTGATAAGATAAGTAAAGAGTTTACTGAGTCCTATGGCTTTGAAGGGAAGCATGAGATGAAAAGGATGGAAGAGAGAAAGATGGATAAAGGGAAGAGGGAAAAGAAGAATTTTCCCATATGTGATAACTGTGGAAAGAAACACCTTGGGACTTTCATGAAAGGAATGGAAGTTTGTTATAAGTGTGGAGGAAAAGGGCACAAAGTACGTGACTGCAAGGGTAAGAAAATGGTTTCAAATGTACAATGCTTTATTTGCAAGGAGTATGGACACTACGCGAACCTATGTCCCAGTCATCAGACTATTCCGCAAATGTTGTTATTGGATAATAATCAAGTTGTGATACTACCACAGATGAAGAGGAATGATTAGAGTTCTTATGTTGATTATGTCATTTGAGTGTTGTATCAACAATGTACTTGTTATAATAATTATGGAGTATATAAGGATTTTACTACAGTAAAATTTCATTAAGGACTTGAGATTGTGTGGAAAAAAGAAAAGTGACTCAATATCAGGTTAATTTTTTGGAAAATATATGTTTGAGAGAAAGATAAACCATAATATGGTTCTGATACTGAGGTAGTGATTTTAGAATAATACATGATTGATTTGGATAAATTATATTGGATATTCTTGACTACCTTGAAGATGATTAATGATTTGTATATTCCAAAATTGTTGGGGTTTAAAACATTTTTTGATTGATGAAGTATATCCAGCATTCTATATGGAATAAGGGAGCATGAATGTAATCAATAAGGATTATGGTAATTCATGATGTTTTAGTGTTTTAAAAGAATACATGATGAAGCTATTAATATGTTATTACGGGGTAAAAGGATCTACGTTATGTTTACTTTCCTTATAAATGTTGGACTGTGAGTTTGGACAGAAGTATTTTGGATAGTTCTAGTTTGGACTATTTTGGATTTCCATAAAAGGACAACCCGGAGGTCGGGCGGCAACCCGTCGTGACCGGCAAGGCTGCGAGACTTGAACCCGCAACCGAAGGGCTACAAGGGTGTATCACCTACCACTGGCCCACGAGATGTCCTGGATTAAATAATGCAGTTTTTTCTAAAAGATCTGGTAGATGAATTATAAATTCATTTATTTTGGAACCCTGTATGAATAGTATAAATAGAAAATTTTTTACGTTCTATTATCTTTCAGAGTGAAAGATGAGTTTGTGGTAGAAATGTATTAATGGATAAAACTCCAATTATAAAGTAAGTATATCTCCTTATGATCTTAGCCAATCTCATAAATAAATTTCTCAACATTAATAAAAGGAACTTAGAACAAAAATGTTGTCCTAGATGGTACCTTAAATCATCACTAATTTATGGCTTTGGGATTGTTGGCCTTTTCATCGCCATGTTCTCTACCACTCTCTATCGGATAATTAATGGTTAGATTTCTCTTCCATATCCATATTTTCCTACATGGAACCCTAGTATGTGTTATTTTCGGTAATATGCATACTTTCCACTCTTTATTTTAAATAGAGGCCTCATTAATTCATTTTTCGATGTGGGATTTCATCTAAGATATTTTGAAACGTCAAAAATGTGTTATCACAATACCCTATGTTTTGTTGAACCGATGGTATTTCAAATCATCATAGATTCATGAGTTTAAGGACCTCAATTTTATACTTGTTTGTGATTGATGACCTCAATCACTACCTATAAATATTTACCTTTTCCCTCTAATTATATGTCTCTAATTTCCACCAATGTTCTCCTAATCGAGATCACAATTTGGTGGTGACCCTTTCATTTTTCTTTTCCTCATATTAAGACTAAATTTTAGTAAACCCATTTACGAGGTGGGTTTTCCCACAAATATATTTTATTTTTTCAATCTTTAATTTTCAAAGAACAATTTCAAATTGGGAGGACACAATTTATTGAAGGAGGGGAGAATGTAACACCCCAAGATTTCATAGTGTGTTATTTCTTCAAAATAATTCAATAACTTGCACTACACGCAACACCGAGTTCAATCGCACCATGACATACCAAAAAAAATCCATTCAAAAGAGGATATGAATAGTATTGACTAAATTTTAAACTTTATATAATCCTTATAATTTTAGAATCCATATTATGAGTTTCTTAGATATAATTCAAGAACAAATTCATTTTCAGTATTGCACTTTTATCAAATTTTAAGTGTGAACCCTTTTTAAATACAATATTTTAAACTTTTAGAGTAAATGGGGACATCAAAAATATATAATGAAACATCCCAAGCTTCCATGGTACGCTTTCCTTTGAATAATACAGTAGCGTGTGTTGTATGCAACTTCGAGTTTTAACACACACCACAACCGATCAAACTAGCAGTTATGAATAGTACTACCAATTTTTTGAAATTATATATATTTTATATTTCAAAATGGACTTCATTTTTGGATTTGGAATATCTAATTTAGCATAAGGTGAAATTTTGGTACTTTTCGGATAACTTTAATATTTTGATGAATAGTGAAAATTACTAAATTTTAATTAAAAACAACTTTTTTAATCAAAATAATTAATAGTGATAAATTAAGAATTTGAGTAGTTTAAAAGTATATTTAGAATATATTTTTACCATTTAATATAATTTTGTTCATTGGACATAATTTTACAATTAAACCGAACATAAACAAGTGTCAATCTTTTGATAGTTATTATCTCTTAAAAACACGCTTTTTTGTTTTGACAACGGGAATTAATTTTAAATTAATTTCTTCCACTTCTATGTTTTCAATTTAGAAAATTGGATTTCATATTTGGAATCAGGATGTTCAAATTTTGTAAATAGTTAACTTTTATTTTTAGACATTTTGAATAATTACTGCGGTAAATATTTTACTTACCGTGGTTAAGGGTAAATCCGGTAAATAAGGGTTAACAAAATAATATTATAATAATACTAAATTACTCTAAAACTTGTCCTATCCTTATTGGTTGATACATGTTCTACCATAGTTCTTTGGGTCGATTTTGGAACCCCATGGTGCCACATGTAGGTGATAGGGACACTTTATTTTAATCAAGTTAAAATGAATACAAAAAATGACACAAGTTTATATCTTTTAGAAAAATACTTTTTAGATAGGGTTATATATGTTGGATTTTAGATTATAAATATTCATTAGAAAGATAAAACGATTTACTACATAATTATATTTTATTTATAATTTTTAGACAATAAATAATCTAATTTATTTATGACACAATGATGATGCAGTAATTACTATAATAGTGAAAAATCAAAATAATTGTTATTATAAATACCCAAATAAATATAATATGACAATTTTCATGAATTAAACTAATTTTATAGGATAATATGATATATTAGTACTGATTCAATTGAATTTTTTCGAAGTAATCAATCTGTTATGAGTTTCACAAAAATAAACTATTGAATAGTTTCAAAATTGACATAAAAGAGTTTTTTTAAAAATAATATTATATTATTAATTGGTATTAAATTCCTAAAAATAATAGGATCATCCAGGAGACTTATATAATGATAGGTGTCTCATTAATGGACCACTTGGGGGTCTCTTGGATGTATATAGTATGTTTATTAACCATATTATATAAAAATACAAAGAGACATTGTAAAAGTGAAACTAATTAACTTAGAGTTAATACTTAAAGATAAGGTTAATATAAGTACCCAAATGTTTCTAAATTATATTGGTTGAGTTGTATTATACCCCTACCCACCTTAAAATTTAAATAATCAACTTTTTAGCCATTATAAACCGAATATTAATTTATTATAAACTAATATTTCTAGTTTTTCCAAAGGTGCCCCTCACCCCTCTTATAAAAGGGAACTCCTCCTTCTCTTTTCATCACACCATCAAATCCTTTTGGTTCGGCCAAACTCTTCCCAAAAACTCTCCCAAATTCCATCACTACAACCTAGAGGCCTTACTTTGATCACAAATCCAACCTAAGGAGCCCTTGTTGATCAAATCAAAAGGAGGAAACCGAAGAAGAGGTAATGATTTCACCACCCTTTTCCAAGTTCCTTCTTCTTCCACTTCTTCTTCCTTTGTTGTAACCATTATAAAATAATAACTCTAGTATCATATATATACTGTGATGTTATTATAAATATGGTACAACCATATTAAGTATTCTATCCACCCTTTGAATAACATTTCACCATACGTGCGTACGTACGGCTTACCGTCTCCACGTCGTGGTGTAATTGTTATTCAATATATTATTATTTGGATGGTTATAATAATGATCTATAACTCATGTAAATAATAAATATAACATGTTAATGATTCTGTATATATGATATACCATCCATTTATATATTATTTTAATATCAAAAGAATTATATTGTCGCTCGTGCATTTGTACGGACTACCGTCTCCATGAATGCGATGAGATTCATTCTCCATCGTATCCATTCAAGTATAATTATCATTTGATGATTTATAACTGATGTTTAAGGACTTGATATCATTCTGGATATTAATAATATACAACCTATCTATTACAAACATGGCTTACGTAACTAAACATATAAAAGAAAATGAGTAAGTTAACACCCGAAACAACGATAATACTAAGATATTATTAACAGAGCAATGTTAAAAGATCATATATGATATCATATTAATATATATGATTGATGTATAATTTAATAACAATAATTTCGCTATTATACAAGAGGTTAACAAACCCCATCCATGTAAAAGTATAAGGTAAGTGTTATTTCACAGTCTCTTCATTATCCGAGGTTGTTTATACGTAACAATCTCCTGGGATCTCTTTATCATCCACATCCATGTTTCATAAAAATGAATTTCAAATTTTTTTTACTATTTACTAGAATATGGGTTAAAGTCATTTATACCCTCGTTTGACTTTTTAAAATAGGTTTATATATGAATCTTTCTGTCGTTTTCCAAACAAGGTGGTTTTTAACCTTTTTGACAAAATTAAGGTAAGAATGTTTTTTTTAACTTATATAGCGGGTGAGGCTATTTACCGCCGTTATAAAATTGTCAAAGCTTCCCTTGCAATATTATAATAATATTTTCAAATAAAATGTTTTATTTTTTAATTATGTGACTTTTATATGATTTCAAAATGAATATTTTACGAATTTCGGAAAGGTACTCTTTATCAAAATAAGAATTTTAAATGTTTTAAAGATTTATCTTTCTAAATCATTTTAATTAATGTCCATGTCTTCAATATGGTTTTTAAGGATTTATTTATATGGACATCAATGTTTTTAAAATGTAAATTCCTTTCAAAAGTGTCAAAGTTGTATGGGACACTTTGATTCAAAAATATCTTTTTAATTACTTCCTTTATAAATGTGTGACTTTTAAATGATTTCAAAAAAAGGAGATATTTCTCTCAAATAGTTTTGATTTCATCTATGTCAACATCATTTGATGGATTTTATGATTATATGAAGTTGATTTATTATGATACAAAACTTCTATATTGTATTGAAGGTTTTGTAATATGATTGACTATGGATGTTCTATTTTTATACCATTCATAGTTTATGGTGAAAGTATTGACATTTTGTATTCTAGTTATAATACGAATGTTTATGTTATGTTTAAACCTTTTTGCATGGGAATGCATTGGAATTAATATGTGAAGGGTGGAGCCCGCTATAGCTCCTCGATGCATCGGTAGGTCTCATGAGACACACTAGTGTCTTGGCACAAGGCCTTGGAAAAATCTTATTTGTAGTCATGGAACAAGGCCTTTTCTATGTGGTTATGATAGTCTGGCATTATGCATCCAACATTATGAAAGTGTTTATTGATATTGCATGTGATTATTCGATTAGTAGAATATCAATGTGAATAAGTAAATGGAATTATTTCATTTTACTTTTGCCATACTATGTTGAAGTTCAACTTTAGAAGGCTATTGTTTTAGTAATGCACTGACTTAAGTGTTTATGCTTATTTTTGAAAGTTCTGATATATTGTTATCCTTACTGGGCATTTGAGCTCACCCCTTTTCTATGATTTATTTTTCCCAGGATGTGAAGAAGTAAGTTATGAATGACCTGCAGGGATTTTATTTGGGGATATGAGTGTGGAATATGGAGACTATGTTTTTGTAGTAGTTTTTCACTTTATGATGTAATGTAAAACTTTATGAATATATCTAGTGTTTCCTAGCCTACTAAACCAATCGGTCTTTCGAGATTTGATCGGTCTTGTGATCATGCCAATGTTATGTAATAATGCACCGACTCTGGGTAACTAGGGTTGGGGCGTTACAGTTGGTATTAGAGGAAGTTTAGTACAAACCTTGGAATCTATATTTAGATAAAATATGATTAGAGAACATAGATTTAAGATGAATTTTGAGGATTAGCATAGAAGAACTTCCTAGAATTTTGGTATTGTAGAGATTTTGGGAGTTTTCCGAGCAATACATCCCTCTCTGGATACGAGCAGGTAGAGGCGGCTCTGGAACAGATGTACCTAGGGGTAAAACCCGAAAGTACCGCTTTGAGATAGGCTCGAATGGGAACTGGTGCACGACAACGGGCCTTGCTGCACTCTTGGTTACGACACTCCCGGGGGATATGCTTAGGATAATTCCCATTTTCCTTAAAAACCATTATGAAGGGTTTATGAGTATATACTTCCTCAAAGGAGACATTTTTATGATTATGGATTATATCCATAAACTATTTAATTTATGTTATGTGTTTTACAAGTTTTGGATTAGGTATTGTTATTCGTAAACTAATCTAATGTATGCCATTGTTTAGAAATGGCACCCAGTAGAAGGAATGAGAACTCTAGCAATGAAGATGATACAAAGAGAAAGAAGGATCATATATTTCATGGTCTTAAGACAGAATTTGTAAGAGAAATAGTCTCGCATGTATTATCATCATATGAAGAAATAATATCATGTGTTTATAATATAAGTAAAGAGTTTACTGAGTCCTATGGCTTTGAAAGGAAGCAATATATGAAAAGGATGTAAGAGAGAAAGATGGATAAAGGGAAGAGGGAAAAGAAGAATTTTCCCATATGTGATAACTGTGGAGAGAAACACCCTGGGACTTTACTGAAAGGAATGGAAGTTTGTTATAAGTGTGGAGGAAAAGGGCACAAATTACGTGACTACAAGGGTAAGAAAATGGTTTCAAATGTACAATGATTTCATTGCAAGGAGTCTGGACACTACGCGAACCTATGTCCCAGTCATCAGACTATGCCGCAAATGATGCTATTGGATAATAATCAAGTTATGATATTAACACAGATGAAGAGGAATGATTAGATTTCTTATGTTGATTATGTCATTTGAGTGTTGTATCAACAATGTACTTTTTATAATAATTATGGAGTATATAAGGATTGTACTACAGTACTATTTCATTAAGGACGTGAGATTGTGTGGAACAATGAAAAGTGACTCAATATCAGGTTAAATTTTTGGAAAATATATGGTTGAGAGAAAGATAAACCATAATATGGTTCTGATACTGAGGTAGTGATTTTAGAATAATACATGATTGATTTGGATAAATTTTATTGGATATTATTGACTACCTTGAAGCTGATTAATGATTTGTATATTCTATCATTGTTGGGGTTTAAATTTTTTTTGGATTGATGAAGTATATCCAGCATTCTATATGGAATAAGGGAGCATGAATGTAATCAATAAGGATTATGGTAATTCAGGAAGTTTTAGTGTTTTAAAAGAATACATGATGAAGCTATTAATTTGTTATTACGGGGTAAAAGGATCTATGTTATGTTTACCTTCCTTATAAATGTTGGACTGTGAGTTTGGACAGCAGTATTTTGGATTTTTCTAGTTTGGACTATTTTGGATTTCCATAAAAGGACAACCCGGAGGTCGGGCGACAACCCGTCGCGACCGGCATGGCCGTGAGACTTGAACCCGCAACCGAAGGGCGACAAGGGTTTATCACCTACCACTGGCCCACGAGATGTCCTGGATTAAATAATGTACTTTTTTCTAAAAGATCTGGTAGATGAATTATAAATTCATTTATTTTGGAACCCTGTATGAATAGTATAATTAGAAATTTTTTTACGTTCTATTATCTTTCAGATTGAAAGATGAGTTTGTGGTAGAAATGTATTAATGGATAAAACTCTAATTATAAAGTAAGTATATCTCCTCATGATCTTAGCCAATTTCATAAATAAATTTCTCAACATTAATAAAAGGAACATAGAACAAAAATGTTGTCCTAGATGGTACCATAAATCATCACTAATTTATGGCTTTTGGATTGTTGGCCTTTTCATAGCCATGTTCTCTACCACTCTCTATCAGATAATTGATGGTTAGATTTCTCTTCCATATCCATATTTTCCTACATGGAACCCTAGTACGTGTTATTTTCGGTAATCTGCATACTTTCCACTCTTTATTTTAAATAGAGGCCTCATTAATTCATTTTTCAATGTGGGATTTCAACTAAGATATTTTGAAACATTAAAAATGCGTATCCCAATACCCTATGTTTTGTTGAACCGATGGTATTTAAAATCATCATAGATTGATGAGTTTAAGGACCTCAATTTTATACTTGTTTGTTATTGATTACCTCAATCACTACCTATAAATATTTAAATTTTCCCTCCAATTATATGTCTCTAATTTCCACCAATATTCTCCTAATCGAGGTCACAATTTGGTGGTGACCCTTTCATTTCTCTTTTCCTCATATTAAGACTAAATTTTAGTAACCCCATTTCCGATGTGGGTTTTCCCACAAATATATTTTCTATTTTCGATCATTAATTTTCAAAGAAAAATTTCAAATTTCGAGGATGTAATTTAATGAAGGAGGGGAGAATGTAACACCCCAAGATTTCATAGTGTGTTATTTCTTCAAAATAATTCAATAACTTGCACTACACGCAACACCAAGTTCAATCGCACCATGACATACCAAAAAAATCCATTCAAAAGAGGTTATGAATAGTATTAACTAAATTTTAAACATTATATAATCCTTATAATTTTAGAATCCATATTATGAGTTTTTTAGATATAATGCAAGAAAAAATTCATTTTCAGTATTGCACTTTTATCAAATTTTAAGTGTGAACCCTTTTTAAATACAATATTTTATACTTTTAGATTAAATGGGGACATCAAAAATTTAAAATGAAACATCCCAAGCTTCCACGGTACACTTTACATTGAATAATATAGTAGCGTGTGTTGTATGCAACTTCGAGTTTTAACACACACCACAACCGATCAAACTAGCCGTTATGAATAGTAATAACAAAATTTTGAAATTATATATATTTTTTATTTCAAAATGGACTTCATTTTTGGATTTGGAATATCTAATTTAGCCTAAGGTGAAATTTTGGTACTTTTCGGATAACTTTAATATTTTGATGAATAGTGAAAATTACTAAATTTTAATTAAAAACAACTTTTTTAAACAAAATAATTAATAGTTATAAATTATGAATTTGAATTGTTTTAAATTATATTTAGAATATATTTTTACAATTTATTATAATCGTGGTCATTGGACATAAATTTACAGTTAAACCGAACATAAACAAGTGTCAATCTTTTGATAGTTATTATCTCTTAAAAACACGCTTTTTGTTTTGACAGCGGGAATTAATTTAAAATTAATTTCTGCCACTTCTGTGTTTTGAATTTAGAGAAATGGATTCCATATTTGGAATCAGGATGTTCAAATTTTTTAAATATGTATCTTTTATTTTTAGACATTTTGAATAATTACTGCGGTAAATATTTTATTTACCATGGTTAAGGGTAAATCTGGTAAATACGGGTTAAATAATTTTTATTATAATAATACTAAATTACCCTAAAACGTGTCCTAGCATTATTGGTTGATATATGTTCGACCATAGGAATATTTGGGTTGATTTTGGGACCCCATGGTGCCACTTGTAGGTGATAGGGACACTTTATTTTAATTATGTTAAAATGAATACAAAAATGACACAAGCATATATCTTTTAGAAAAATAATTTTTACATAGGCTTATATATGTTGTATTTTAGATTATAAATATTCATAAGAAAGATAAAAATATTTCCTACATAATTATATTTTATTTATAATTTTTAGACATTATATAATTTAATTTATTTATGACACAATAATGATGCAGTAATTACTATAATAGTGAAAAATCAAAATAATTGATATTATAAATACCCATATAAATATAATATGAATCTTTTCATGAATTAAACTAATTTTATAGGATAATATGATATATTAGTATTGATTAAATTTACTGTTTTCGAAGTAATCAATGTTTTATGAGTTTCAAAAAAATCAACTATTGAATAGTGTCAAAATTGACATAAAGAGTTTTTAAAACAAATATTATATTATTAATTGGTATTAAATTCCTAAAAATATAAGGCTCGGCCAGGAGACTTATATAATGATAGGTGTCTCATTAATGGACCACTTGGGGGTCTCTTGGATGTATATAGTAAGTTTATTTACCATATTATATAAAAATACCAAGAGACATTGTAAAAGTGAAAGTAATTAACATAGAGTTAATACTTAAAGATAAGGTTAATATAAGTACCCAAACCTATCTAAATTCTATTGGTTGAGTTTTTTTCGAACCCTCCCCAAGTTAAAATTTAAATAATAATCTTTGGAGCCATTAGAAACCTAATATGAATTTATTATAAACTAATATTTCTAGCTTTTCCAAAGGTGCCTCTCACCCCTCTTATAAAAGGGCACTCCTCCTTCTCTTTTCTGCACACCTTAAAATCCTTTTTGTTCAGAACAAATCTTCCCAAATACTCTCCCATCTTCCCTCAATACAACCTAGAGGCCTTAGTTTGATCATAAAGCCAACCTATGAAGCCGTTTTGGATCAAATTAAAAGGAAGAACCGAAGAAGAGGTAATGATTTCACCACCCTTTTCCAAGTTCCTTCTTCTTCCACTTCTTCATCCTTTGTTGGTACCATTATAAAATAATAACTCCAGTATCATATATATACTGTGATGTTATTATAAATATGGTACAACCATATTCAGTATTCTATTTACCCTTTGAATAACATGTCACCATACGTGCGTACGTACGGCTTACCGTCTCCATGTCGTGGTGTAATTGTTATTCAATATATTATTATTTAGATGGGTATAATAATGATGTGTAACTCATGTAAATAATAAATATAAAATGTTAATGATTATGTATATATGATATACCATCCATTTATATATTATTTTAATATCAAAAGAATGATATTGTCGCTCGTGCGTACGTACGGACTACCGTCTCCACGAATGCGATGAGATTCATTCTCCATCGTATCCATTCAAGTATAATTTTCATTTGATGATTTAAAAATGATGTTTATGGACTTGATATCATTATGTATATTAATAATATACAACCTATCAATTACAAACATGTCTTATGTAAGAAAATATATAAAAGAAAACGAGTAAGTTAACACCCGAAACAATGATAATACTAAGATATTATTAACAAAGAAAAGTTAAAAGATCATATATGATATCATATTAATATATATGATTCTTGTACAATTTAATAACAATTATTTCACAATTATAAATGAGGTTAACCTACCCCAACCATGGAAAAGTACAAGGTAAGGGTTATTTCATAATCTCTTCATTATCCGAGGTTGTTTATATGTAATAATCTACTAGGATCTCTTTATCATCCACATCCATGTTTCTTAAAAATAAATTTCAAAACGTTTTTACTATTTACTAGAATATGTGTTAACGTCATTTATACCCTTTTTTGATTTTTTATAAGAGGTTTATAAATGAATCTTTCGGTCGTTTTCCAAACAAGGTGCTTTTTAACCTTTTCGACAAAATTAAGGTAAGAAAGTTTTTTTAACATATACGGCAGGTGCAGCTATTTACCGCCGTTATAAAATTTTCAAAGCTTCCCTTACAAGCTTATAATAATATTTTCAAAGAAAATGTTTCATTTTATAATTATGTGACATTTAAATGATTTCAAAATGAATATTTTAAGAATTTCGGAAAGGTACTCTTTATCAAAATCAGAATTTTAAATGTTTTAAAGATTTATCTTTCTAAATCTTTTTAATTAATGTCCATTTCTTCAAAATGGTTTTTAAGGATTTATTTATATGGACATGAATTTTTTTAAAATGTTAATTCCTTTCAAAAGTTTCAAAGTGGTATGGGACACTTTTATTCAAAAATAACTTTTTAATTACTTCCTTTATAAACGTATGACATTTAAATGATTTCAAAAAAAGGAGATATTTATCTCAAATAGTTTTGATTTCATCTATGTCAACATATTTTGATGGATTTTATGATTATATGAAGTTGATTTATTGTGATACAAAACTGCTATATTGTATTGAAGGTTTTGTGATATGTTTGAATGTGGATGTGCTAATTTTATACCATTCACAGTTTATAGTGAAAGTATTGACATTTCGTATGCTAGTTTTAATACGAATTTTTATGTTATGATTAAACATTTTCGAATGGGAATTCATTGGACTTAATATGTGACGGGTGGAGCCCGCTACAGCTCCTCGATGCATCAGTAGGTCTCATTAGAAAAACTAGTGTCTTGGCACAAGGCCTTGGAAAAATCTTATTTGTAGTCTTGGCACGAGGCCTTGGCTATGTGGTTATGATAGTCTGGAATTATGCATTCCAACATTATGAAAGTGGTTATTGATATTGCATGTGATTATTCGATTAGTAGAATATCCATGTGAATAAGTGAATGGCATTATTTCATTTTACTTTTTCCATACTATGTTGAAGTTCAAGTTTAAAAGGCTTTTGTTTTAGTAATGAATTTCCTTAAGTGTTTATGCTTATTTTTGAATGTTCCGCTATATTGTTATCCTTACTGGGCATTTGAGCTCACCCATTTTCTATGTTTTATTTTTCCCAGGATGTGAAGAATAATGTTATGAATGACCTGCAGGGATTTTATGTGGGGATATGAGTGTGGAATATGGAGACTATGTTGTTGTAGTAGTTTTTCACTTTATGATGTAATTTAAAACATTATGAATATATCTAGTGTTTCCAAGGATACTAAACCAATCGGTCTTTCGAGATTTGATATTTCTTGTGATCATGCCAATGTTATGTAATAATGAACCGACTCTGGGTAACTAGGGTTGGGGCGTTACAGATATCTCAGCACCTTGAAGGTAAAATATGGATCCCAACCAGAGATGGTTTCCCCAATGAATTCATGGAGTCCCACCACCTAATATAAATAATATATTTACAAAACATCTTCTGATATCAACTGTTTTACTTCTATAGTGTGGAAAAATTTAATGAAACAATCTAATATTTCCCAAATAAAAATGAAGATACCAAAATTTTGAGGGAAATCACCAATTGAGTTCATATAGATGGCATCACACTTCCATAGTGGAATATCTCATGGCTAGAGTAATTCATCAGGATCATGGTTCTTATAATTCATATTCTAGTAGAAAAATATTTTAGAGGTAGGCTCTATAAATATATGGTTCAAACAAGGCCTCCAAAAATGAGCTCTTAGTGCTTAGTACGTCTTCATCACACTGGGATTTACCACAAAAGGGTATCTATGTAACTCCAAGAGAACCATCTCACATATAATCAAATCAGAGAAAATATATTTTTAAATTTAAAAATAATCCTCAAACCAATCATTAGTTTCTTCTTGAATAACAAATCAATCCCTTCAGACATCAACCTCAACATCCCATAGATAGGAGTCCTCCATCTACAGCAACAATTATGACTACACCATCATTTTAAAATAATATTATTTACATAAAAACTCTACAATATCTAGATTCATCAGTAATAGTTCTTCTCTAAATCCCCAAAAATAACAAAATCCCTACACCCCCTTACTATGTGTCTTCAAACATAATACATCTGCTAAAACATTTCCCTTTATAAAAATGTATGAAATCATAGTGTATTAATCTTATAAAAATTGAATCTTTTAATGTTGTTGAATATTAATTTCAAATTGGGATATATATATATATTACATTCTCTTATAGTTGGTAAAAACTAAAAAAATACTCACCCTTGTGGTATTGTAAAATAAAAATATAAAAACCAACTTTCAGCAACCCAAGATAATTGTCGGTATAGTTACGTTCATTGGAATTTATATTTGCAGACCAACAAAAATATATCATCATTGACACATCAGAAAAAACCCAAGGGAATATTTAAAGTATAATATAAAACCTCAAAATGTTCTATCTCTACTAGAAAATAATAGACTAGAGCATTGACCAACTTCTCCATCAAGAACTCCAAATATGTTTTACATTGTTTGCCTATAAGATGTTTTGATCCACTCATCTATTTGATGTGATGAGTATTCAAACATGTGATAAATTAGATACGGACCACCAGTAATAGCATACAGGATAAAGGAAACTCTTCACATCTTCCATTTTATTTCAATATTCCTATGAAACAACCACCCGTATAATCAATGTATCCACATTTACTATCCATTGGACCATTACATACCCAATTAAATGAACATAATATGCCTATAACACACAATTATATAACATCCCGAATAACATCTCATGTAACGAGAGTCCAAAAATTAATAACAAATTATTTTTATGAACATCCCCAAACACATAGTACACAATGCTTCCACAAATAAAAAACAAAAAAAAATATCCATGAAAACTCTACAAATTGAAATAATAAAATCCAATAACCTGGATGGGTAATTCATCACTCTAAAAGGAACCACAATGATCTCAATATTACCGTGTTGAAAACAAAAATAGTATTGTAAATATAATCATCCTTCACCCACATTTACTGATATCCTAACCAAATATCCATCATAAAGAACCAACCTAATTACATTAGATGATTGAATAAATATTAAATTAAGTAAAGAGGATTGAGGTTCTTCAATATCTCCTAGATTAAAAGGCAATAATTGGTATAATTTCATAAACATATATTGGTCTTATTTAATTATAATACCAGTGCATCCGTAGGTGAGACACTCATGAAAACAAAAACCCATGTGCACCAAACATTTAGCCATACATGTAGTTCTCAAAACATATAAATATACATCAAATATGAATACATTGAGATATGAGATATGAATAGCTATATTGTGATCCAAAAATCAATCTACCATTGAAGGGGTTACGTAACAATATCTTCTAGAAAATAATCATTATACTTTTCTATGACATTTAGAAACACTAACTGCTAAACATATGATGAATTCAACATTATCATAGTCATCAAAGAAGGAAAGGATTGAATATTCATATAACACATCTGAGGGTATCACTTTATAAAGAACACTGATTTCTTTCCATCAGCATCATATAATACAACCATCCTCATAAATAAATACATGATAGATTAACCCGAATATAGTTAATCCATTTTATGGATGATGTCATATGGTTATATATATTAACAAAAGATGTCCCCACAACATTAGTGCATCCAAAAAACTATCACATAATGTCTAGATACTTCATCCAAGATACATAAACCTCAAACTAGTGTAGTAATCCTTTAAGGGACTTCGATCGTATCCACCTAAAGTAATATTGAAATTATATGTGTATTAGATATAATAGAGTGTGTGTTATTGAATTAAAAAACCATGTATCTATATATAAAAATTGAAAATGGTACCTTAGTCAATTATTGGATTCATAAAAGCATGAATAACAAGATCATGAAGCTAAACTAATCTTGATTCATGGCCTCTCTGACCCTATTTATGATCCCTCTATAACCACACTCTACTCTTTAAGTATGTGGTTCATCTATGGATTTCCTACAACTTTCCCTACCTAATCATTATTGATCCCAAACTAGAACACCATTCTACTAAAAAATTAGACAAAATATCCTCAACGGGAAAACATGAAAGGGAACACCAGGAGAAATTCTACAACTCATAATGTTAGGGAACTCTCACCATTGATGACCATGTACTCCATAAAAAACACACATATGATCCCTTGGAATAGTTTTGAGTTCCGACTCCACTAGAGAAATAAAATGATTGGTTCCAGGACCTACACATGAATGACAAACTAATATTCCAACTGGGAAAATGGGATCCTCAAACCAAACATAGTTTTTTTGAAAAATCTCTTTGATTTACCTCACAGTATTATTTTATAATTCCCATCATCCACTCAATGACTTATTCTACATAGAACAACTCATGATGTCTTGATAATAAATAGTGAAACGAATCACTGGATATCATGATTCAATGGCTCCTCAAAATAACCTAGACTATATACTTCATCTTGTATATCATCTAAATCTATAACAAAAGAGTCCAAAAATGGACCCCAATCACTTGGATGCCAGAACACCCCTATCGATGTATAAGTTGATTCTAGTTATTTGTATCCTTACTATTTTAAAAAAGTAACTCTACATAGAACTACTATCAAAATATATCCCAATATATAGTTAAACCCTCATGATCCCTTTGGAAAAATAACCACCACTACCTCATGGCTCTACATAGAATCATCTTTGAAAATGAAACCCATCTGTTCTTCCAAGCATAGACTATACTAAATTTTATTTCAACCTCCTCTAACTAGTCAACAGTGACTAATTAATAAATGGATCCTTCATAATTTTTTATAATATTATGTTGAAAACCTCGTATTTTCTTTCTTTTATTACCTTATTTATTGACATCCTCTCTTGGTGGTAAACTGGAATATCCTTATGAATATATTCATCAAAAACCTAAGAAAAACATTAGGCTGGATCAATGAAATAAAAAAATTTAAAACCTTAAGAGATCCAAATCCTTGAATAATAAGTATATAATATAAATTCACTAATTATTTTTTATCTTCATATATTTTTAACCTATCTCATGGTTTATCCATTTCAAAAACATGTGTAAAGAAGAATGATGCATGATCATTTCCAATGTTAATACACTGCAACCTATATCACCTAATTCAGTAGGCTTAATAAACTAAAAGTATAATGAATTGGATGACATTGGTACATAAATACATGTGTCTTGTCAAAACTCATGTGTTTTAATTTCTCACTAAGATTAGATGAAACTGTTTCCCATCCAAACCATGAAATATCGCTTCTCCATAAATTTAAACTCAATCCTATCCATAAAAACTAAAACAAAGATACCAATCTATCATGAAAACCTACCCAATGTGTACCCATTATATATGGGTAATGAGATTATAAAGATAGTAACTTCCTAACTCTCTCATAAAGAAGGCCCCAGGTTCGGGACTAGCACTTTGGGTATAATAATTAAATAATGGGTGGAATTACCCTCCTTAAAAACATGAATAGTATACATATAAAAATAAAACACCAACTAAAACCTGATCACAAACACACACATGTATATAATGATATCAATGCTGGAAACATGAAATTTTGTATATAACTATAACAGCTAAATTTAAAACAATTGTTATAAAAAGATAATAATTTTAGGGACCACAACGTCATAATAAATCTAGCTAAACCATGATCCAGTAATATCAAACCTGTTGTCCAACCTTCCCTAGTACACCTTAAAAAATCACTTGTACTTCTGATGACCACAATACTATATCCAATATAATCCTCCATGTAGCCTCTCATATAATAGATCATGAAACCCTATTAATAAAAAGTTAATAATAGTGAATCTAACTTGACACCTAGATTGGTATATTATGATCCCATCATCATCATTGATAAATGTTCCCATTTCTCACATTCAAGAGAAAATATATTATAATAATCAATCATTAAGCATTCCCCACCACCTCTTTACCTCTAAATTTCTAATCATCCCCAACAGCACACATCTAGATGCATCTCTCTCCAAAATAAAGAATCTTACAAGCACTAGGGCAATGAATTACAACATGCACCCTTCCAATAAAATCATCATATTATCCAATTCACATATTTTTATATAGTAACGAATTTGTTAATAGATCCACCTAAATCCATATGACAGGTACATTACATTGGTTTTTTTACCTTGTGCCATCATAGCCCACTCACTGAGTATATGCCTCAATCCATCACATCTCATACATTCCATATATATAATAATACTTCATATAATATATTTGGAGTCACATGATTATAAAATAACTACTAGACATTATATCCCTCTACTATCATTTGAGAGGAAACTAACCATCATTTATACCTACACAAGTAACTACCAAGAGAAGATATTAGGGTAAAATAGTGTATTTATCCCTGAATCCCACCATTAGGATGTTAGAGAACCCACACCTATATAGTCTATTATGTGTATGTCGCCCTAACCGATAATGGTGGGGTATTGGACAAATTCACAGAATATACATGGTAAAATATTCCTCCTTATCACACTATGGGTATAAAATAGTAAAATTATCAACTATAGATATCATATTTCAAAAACCCAGATGAATCTTCTTATATGTCATCCCATGATTTAAAAGGAAGTGTTATGTTCATAGTGTACATGAACAACCACCTCAAGCTTAAACGAACAACTAGATATTATTATTTAATATAGTAGTTATCTCATAGTCGTTAGAATGATGAGAATGAATAAGATTAACTGAATTATGAAAATACTGTTTACAAATTCATATATAATAATTTAACCAATTAAATATAAATTAAAATTAATCCCTTTTGAAAAAAGAAATTTTTTTTCCTGAATTTCTATTTAAATGATTAAAAGTGTTCTTATACCTATAAATAATTTAATCACTCTAGTTAGAATATTTTAATAGAATATATATATATATATATATATATATATTATTAAATATAAATTTTAAAATTTATCATTTGATTTTTGTAAACATGATATAAGAACAAATCCAATTTTACACCCAAATGAAGTATCACTAAAAAATTTAAGTTCCGCCATTATGGGGGAAAAACTGTTTGAAATATTATTTTTGAAAATTTAATATATTTTATTCAAAAAAATAAACATATTTATTAAAAGAGAAATAAAAAAAATTATAGACTTTAAATTTTTGATATTTTTCAGATTAGATTCATGCTTTGATGAATAGTAAAAAAACTACAGTTTTATTGAAAATTATGTTTTAAAAAAATTTATTTATAGTAAAATATTAAATATTTTAGTTATTTTAACGTATAAATTTATAATTTCACTATCAATTAATCCATTTTATTTCAAGTGAACAAATTGCACAATGAATTTGTGTATAATCCCTTTTTAATATTTTAAATGCTTTTATTTTAAAAACTATTTTAATTTTCTATCAATACGATAACTTTTAGTTTTTTTTCAAATTAATTTCCTTATAATTTTTAAAAATTTATATTATATATTTATTCAGAAGTTCCAAATTTAGTAAATAGGTCACTATTATTTTTTAGCATTATAAATAGAACTTTTAATAGTAATTTTTAACCATTGTTAACGGTAAATAAAGTAACATAAGGTAATAATAATGTTATAAATATAAAAAATTTAACTTATTAATTTTCCTAATTTTATTTATGGGGGTTTTGAAACTTTAATAATCATTGTGATGAAAAGCCAAATTTATGACACCTTTTTTTCTTAACAGGTGAAATATTTTTATAATGGGGGATATAAAGGGGATATCCTTGACTATAAATATTCTTTTAAAATATATATTTATTTTATTTATCATGAAAATATATTTTTAATTTTTAGAAATGAAATAATTAAATTTAGGGCCTTCACAATGATGATGTAGTAATTGATTAATCAAATAGAATATCTAATAAATTATATGAATAATATTAAAATAAATATAATTTAAGATTATTAATGACATACAAGAATTTTTCAATTGAATTTGACACAATAGTGAGTTTTTGGATGTTTTGGTTTAAATTAATCATATTTTTATTATATTTTTAGAATTTTATTGGGAAAAAATCCCTCGAGTTATCATTGATGAATTTTTGAGATGATTGTGTTAGTTGAAAATGCATGACTTGATGTTCTGTTTATTGACAAAGCGATTCTCAAATACTCAAAATTTTGAAAAAGGGGGTTTTCATATAGAATAGGAGAAGTGTTTTTGGAAAAGGCAGTTGTGATCTTGTGTTAAGGAAGTTTCTATTGTTGTACGCCAGGATTTTTTTGAATTCAGAACGTAAAAAATTAGGCAAAGGAAAAGTGGCAGGAATGTCCAAAAGTGGCGTGCAAGTGGGGCGCACAAGTGTAAAAGAGGCGCGCAAGTGTGGCACAGAAGTCCTAAAGTGGAGCGCATGTATGCCATGCATGTATGGCGTGAAAGTGTAGTGCCCAAGTCATATTTCAAGATCATCATGTCGAAATTTGAAAATAGAAAGAAAGATGCACGCAAGTCATAAAATGGCACGCAAGTGTGGTGCACAAGTGTGGCATGAAAGTCCTCAAAATGCACAATAAATACATGGATAATCTCCTCATTTATGAATGACCTCAACACTTAGAGAAAATCTGAGCTCTGAACGTGCAAGTGAAAGTGATGTGAAAAGTTTAGTGGGAATACAAGTGGGGCGCGCAAGTGTGCCGCGCAAGTGTACCACGCAAGTGTACATCGCAAGTGTACAACACAAGTGTCCAGTGCAAGTGTTCCATGAAATTTTACCGCACAAGTGTTTCATAAAAGCTGCATGGAGCACAAGTTTGGAACTATAGTGTGGCATGAAAGTGTGGCGTACAAGTTAGTTTTTCCACAACGAATGCAGAGGGTGTGCACTAGTTATAGGGCCACACAAGTCACCTTAGGGTTGCGTGAAAGTTAGAAATTTCCCAGAACATATGTGGTATGTTGGTATTCATCAGTAGATGAAATTTTGACTTCAATAGAGCATCTATATATAGTGAAGGATGTATTCATTCGTGATAATTAAGAGTCCTACAGGTCTACAAATTGTGAGTAGATATTATGAAGAATCAGTGAGCTCACATCAGTTTAGAGACCAGTGTGTTCTCAAATTGAGAGTGGTTGTAAACTAGGAGGGACAGTGAGCCCACGTCAAACATGTAAACAACAGTGCACTTATAGTGGAATTGGTACATCAGAACACTGCTGGTGTATTCTCCAAGGATGTAGCCCAGTGTGGGTGACCCAAGTAAAAATCTCTATGTCATGTGCATGCTTTATGTTTTATTCACACTCTCCATTGGGAAGGAGGAGAAGAGGGTTTTGTCTAAAAGTAAAATGATATCAATAGTGGAAGTTGTTTTAATCTATCATACCCAGATTCAGACCCCCTCTAAAGGTACCTATCCTAGTGGACCTAAAAATTGTTATCAGAGCGAAAGGTTGAAATTAGTGTTTCTCTCTCAAATTGAGGTCACTAATCATAATGGGATTCCAATATTCGACAAGAATAATTTTCAGCTATGGAAGAATTATATGCAACACTACTTCCAATATTTGGGAATGCATGCGTTTATAGAAGCCATGAAATGGTATCAAAACTGATATTTATAGTGGTGCATTATCAAAAGATGAGCGAAGAGAATTGGATACTGAAAGTAATGAAATAAATTCTTTGGGAGGATCCCTATCTAATTCTATATACACCAAGGTGATTTCATGCATAACATCACATGCTATGTGGGAAAAGTTTTTGGAAATATATGAAAGAGATACCAAGGTCAGATAAGTGAAGCTGCAAGTATTATGGAAAAGTATGAAGATATTATAATTAACCCGAAAGAGTCTATTGATGGATTATTATAGATGGTAAATGTTGTTTCGGAAGTTATGCGAGGTCTAGGAGAAGTCATTAAAGACATAAATATTGTAAAGAACATCAAGAGGAAAATTCCACCTTGGTTCAATCATAAGGTTTCAATACTAGAAGTTAAAGATATAATGGAGCTAACATTGGACCATTTTCACAGTACCATGGTTGCATATGAAATGTGATAAGATTATAACGAGGCCGTGGAAGAGGAAAAATATAATCAAATGGCATTCAAGGCCATGAATAAGCTCACCATTGACGATTCTCATGAATAAGAGGAGATAGATGAGGTGATGTCATTCCTCTCCTAAAATCACCAATGTGGAAAAAGAAAGTTTAAAGGGAAACATCCACTGGCCTATTTTCGATTTGGAAAGGTTGGTCATCTTGTAGCAAGGTGTCCCAAAATGTTCCAGGAAGATGATGAGGTCTATGAAGTCAAAATTCCAATGAAGAAGTTATCAGCCTATGGGAATGTCAAGAATCATTTCAAGAGAATGTTCTTTAAAAAGAAAAATCTCCTTTCAAAAGAATGCGACAGTTTAGATTAGTCTGAGGCTGAGGAGGTTGCGGAGCTAGAGAACTGCAATGATCATCATGAAAATTCTATGGTGGTAGTTGTTAGTAGTTCTCTGGGGAAGAACGAGACCAAAGGTGGTGATGAAAATGAAGAAGTTGAAAGATGAATAGATATGAATGCTGAGTTAGAGGCTTCTCTTGAGGATATATATGTTTGGAGAGCCAAAACAACGAAAGTTAAAAATGTTGTTCCTGGTGCAAAAATCTATATGCAGCAGCTGGAAGAAGAGAAGTCTGAGTTGATGGAAATAATTGAGAAACTCAGTCAATTACACCAGAGAACTCAGAATCAGTTAGCGAGTATAAAACCATGATTGAATAACAAAAAATGGTGAACGATGGATTAAAAACACAAGGAAAGATCACGCCAAGAGTATCAATGATCTTGAAGAGGAAGTTGTTGGTCTATAGAGAACAGTAAAAGACCTGGATAAACCTCTGATTCCTAACAGATTCTTGGGAAAGCAGGTCATTCTGAAGACTGAAATGATGAAAGAGGCATCTAGTAGTTCAGCTGGAAAGAAGCGTCAATTGAGCTCAAACGTTAAGGCTGATTCAGTGCTTGATCATAAACAAAAATCTATTAAAATTGATGTTAGACCACAAGCACCCATCCTAAGATTGAAGGACGATTTGGGCACAAAGTAGAATCTGAATATTCAGAGATCCCAAGGCAAAACTCATAGTGCAGAAGTAACACAAATGAATGCAACATATATCCGGAGTTATAGTTGGGGAATGATGGTTCATTCACAGTATGTGTGTTCAACAGCCAAGTGATATTGAATAGAATAAGAAAAAAGGTGGAAGACAAAAATAGAACAGTACTATAAAACATATTTCGAAGGACACTGTTTTTGGTGTGATGGATTTGGGAACATGACTAGGTACTGCACTTTTACCATACAGAGGAATGTGCCAAATAAGAATCAAAATGTTCTCAAGCTGCATATCAATAAACTAATAAGTGAGTTAAAAATGAAAAATAGATTTTCATCTTTGCAATATGAAGCTGGTCCATCATTCTCTGAGAAAGAAAAGAAGTCTCAATCCATTCCAACAATGAATGCAAAAATATGGACCAAAAAGACGAAGGATGAGAATCATGTGGTGGAATAAATTTCCAATAAAGAATCAGATCTATCTGGGGTGTGGATCCTTGATAGTGGTTGCACATCTCACATGACAGGTAATAAGGATCATGTTACAGGCATAAAATATGATAAAGAAGCTGTTTTAGTGTTTGTAAATGATGAAGGATTAAAGATTATTTACACAAGAAAGGACATGTTTGGGGGAAAAGAGATGAGACGTGCTGGTGTCTTAGTAGTAGACGACCTCAGTCATAATTAGCTTAGAGACAGTCAACAATGTGACTCAGGTCATTCTATAAGGTTTACTAAGAAGATGTGTATCGTCAATGGAAGCGATGGGGTAGTACTTCTCTCAGGAAAAAGAACAAATGGAAATCTCTACCTAGTATGTGGAGAAGAAGATATGTGTTTTCTTGTCCAAAGAGGAAGAAAACTAATTGTGGCATAAATGACTTGGTCATCTTTTCCAACCATCCCTGGAAGATCATGTGAAGTGTGATGCAGCAAGAGACCTCCCTATGCTATCACGTGATCGTACTCAAATGTGTGATGCATTCCAACAAGGCTTGCATATCAGAAAGAGGTATAATGAAAAGGAAAAGAAGTCATCAATAGTGCTCAAATTGGTGCTTGTTGTTGTTTGTGGTCCTATCACACCAAGTGAAATTGACAGAAAGAGGTACTATGTTCTTTTCATTGACGACTATAGAAGAATTGCATGTGTATTTGTTATTTTCCATAATTCTAATTTGTACAGCTGCTTAAAACAGTAATAAAGGGAGTGTGAAATGATGCATGGATAAAAAATTTTGATGTATCGTACTCACAATGGAACAAAATTCACAAACAGTCTAGTGGAGGGCTATCTCAAGAAAAATGGGATAAGGCATCAAGTTTCATCAGTAAGAACTCCCCAGTAGAATGGAGTGCTTTAAAAGAGAAATTGAATCATCAATAACATTGCCAGAACAATACTCATTAAAAAAGACCTACCAGATAAATTTTGGAAGGAATCAGTTTTGACATAGGTCTACATTTCTAATCGGGCTTTGTTGTGTCCAAAGGAATGAAAGACTCCGTACAATATTTGGTATGGAAAGAATCAATTGGTGTAATACTTATGAATATTTGGAAGTAAGTGTTGTATACTCAACAAGGAAAAACATAGAAAATACGAGTCACGAGGAGATTAAGGGATATTTCTAGAATACTCAGATAAAAGTAAGGCATATAAATGATTTAACAAAAGTCTGTGAAATGTGGTTGAGAGAAAATGATGTAACTGTAGCAGAGAATGAGGAGATCATTCAATAGAACAATGAATAATTTCTTAATGAGAGTGATGAAGAAGAAAACAACACATGGGGAGTAGAAGTGGATGATTTTGATTCAGATGAAGTTACAGAGCATGAGCTTGAAGAAGTAAAATCTGTATGTAGTCAAAAACTAAGGATTTGAGCTGAAATTTTTAGGCAGAATATAATTGGTGATCAATCAGCTCTAGTTCAAACAAGAAGAATGAAATCACCACAACAGACATCTTTACTATCACAGGTTGAGCTAAAATGCTTCACTGATGTAGATGAAGATGAAAATTGGATTCAGGAAATGAATGAAGAGCTAGATCAGATTGAGAAGAATCGGACTTGGGGGATTGTTTTGAGGCTAGAAGATAAGAATATCATCAAGGCTAAATGTGTCTATCACAACATGATGAATGAAGATGGAACAATGATTCACAAAAAATCACGACTACTGTGCAAAGGGTACTCCAAGATAGAGGGAATATATATTGATGAGACATTTGCACCGATTATGAGACTAGAGACAATAAGATTATTTCATGCCATTGTAGTACAATGAAAGTTCAAAGTATTCAAGTTGGATGTGAAATATGCATTTTTGAATGAGGCACTAGATGAAGAGGTGTATATTGAGCATCCAGATGGTTTTCTCATTCATGAGGATGAGAACAATGTTTTCAGATTAAATAAGGCGTTGAATGGGCTAAAACAAGCACCAAGATAATGGTACTGAAGGATTGATTATTACTTGAGAAGGTTTGTTTCCATCATGGGGGAGTTTATTACAGTATCTATTTCAAAAACAATATTAAGCAGAGGATGATGGTCCTGGAATATGTCGATGACATAATATTTGGCAGATCAGATGAAGCTAAGTGAATTTTTTTTATGAAATCATGAAAAGTGAGTTCAAGATGTCAATTATTGGAGAGCTAACATTTTTCAATGGTCTACAGGTGACACAAGGAAGAAATGGAGCAATAAATTCTCAATCCAAATATGCCACATATGTTTTGAAAGGATTTTTAATGGATAATTCTTAGGAGATGAAGACTCTGGTTGCCACCCGGATGAAATTATCGAAAGATGATAATGGTAAGGTAGTTAATATCATAAAATAAAGGCATGTTATTGGGAGTTTACTATACCTAACAATGATGAGACCAAATATTGTTTTTGCCACCTGCCAAGCAGAATGATATCAATGAAATCTGAAGGAAATCCACATGCTTGTTTCGAAAAAAAAATACTTCGGTATATCAAGGGAACAGTGGACATAAGCATGATGTATAATGGAAAATATCAGACAGATTTATTGGGATATACTAATGTAGATTGAGTCGATTCAGCGGATGAACAGAAATCAACATCAGGACGTGCATTCTATCATGGTGTCTTGTGTGTTTCTTGGATATGAAAGAAGCAATATTTCATTTCATTGAGCACTATAGAAGTTGAATATATTTCTTCCACTCAAGCTTGCACACAGTTATTGCGGATGAAGCATCAACTTGATCATTTGGTCATTGAAGTGATGTCTCTGATCAGAATCCAATGTGATAACTCAAGTGATATAAATCTTAGAAAATAATATATCCATCACTCAAAGAACAATTCAAATTGAGATAAAGTATCATTTTATCGAGGAGAAGGTTGATCAAGGAATTGTGAAGTTGAAGTATTTTCTTACAGAACTACATGTTACAGACATTATGACAAAGGCATTACCCATGGAAGAATTTTAAAGACATCAACTGGAACTATGAGTTCAATAGACTCCTCGTACTTAAAAGAGAATGGATGTGGAATCCCTACTCACTGAGGAATGGTGGGTTTTTTCCTTCTGTTCTGATATGTGTTATTACCCTACCGTAGACTGCAAAAGAGTGCCGTTTGTGTTCATTTACAAGGGGGAAGAATGTGATTGTTCAAGGGGGAGAAAATGTATTATTCAAGACATGGGGAGAAGCTGACATGTGGATCAATGAGATATGGGAAGCAATGAGATTGGGCAGAGAAAATTAAATCAGATGATGCTAGATGTGATCAATCCAAGAATAGATATCAGGACAGCTAAGGATCATGATAAAAGAAGAAATTTAAATTGGTATCGGTTGGTAACAATAGTGGAGTCAGAAATGAAGTGACTCATAAATGAACTTTTCATGATACACTTGTTTCTCATGCCAAGCATTGCTCATGTGGTCTTAGAGTATGTTTTGAATAAATATTTGATCTTTATCTGTATTGCAAGAGGTGAATGGTGGATGAAGATGAATGAAGCCATAATGAGTTTTCAAAGAATGGAAAATTTCTTTGAGAAGAGTTTTCAACAATCACAAAGGGTGATATTGTTGAGAAAAAATCCATCAAGGAATAATTGAATCATTTTTGAGATGATTGAGTTTGTTGACAATGAAGGACTCTATGTTGAGTTTGTTGTCAAAGCGAGTCTCAATGAATCAAACTGTTGACAAAGGGGGTTTTCCTGGAGAATGGGAAATGTGTTTTTGGGAAAAGTAGTAGTTATCTTCTGTTAAGATGGTTTCTAATGTTGTATGCAAGGAATTTTTTGAATTTCGAACATCAAAAATTTGTCAAAGGAAAATTGGCGTGCAAGTCCAAAAATGGTGCGCAAGTGTGGCACGCAAGTCAAAAAGTGTCACGCTTGTGTGGAGCGCATGACCTAATGCGGCACAAAAGTTTTCCGCATAGGTATGATGTTCAAGTGTGGCACTAAATTCATATTACAAGATAATCATATCAAAATAGAACAACAGAATGATAGAGCCATGAAAGTCCTAAAATGGCGCGCAATTGTGGCACGCAAGTGTGGCGCAAAAGTGTGGCGCGCTAAACCTCAAAATTCTAATAAATATATTTCTAATCTCCTCATTTACGAATGAGCTAAAAACATAGAGAAAATCCAAGCTATGAACGTGCAAGTGAAAGTGATGTGCAATGTTTAGTTGGCGCGCAAGTGGGGCGTGCATGTGGGGCGTTCAAGTGTGCTGCAAAAGTGTACCATGAAAGTCTACTGCACAAGTGTCCTACGCAAGTGTCCCGCACAAGTGTACCACATGAGTGTGTCGGGCAAGCTATGTGGGGTGAAATTTTGGCACACTATTCTTGTGTGCAAGTTTTTTTTTCTTAAATGAATGCAGAGGATGTGCACTAGTTATAGTTGCACACAAGTCACCCTAGGGTTGTGTGAATGTTAGAAATTTCCCAGAAAATCTGTGGTAAAGTGGTATTCATCAGTGGATGAAATTCTGACCTCAATAGAGCATCTATATACAGTGGAGGATTTATTCATTAGTGATAATAAAGATGCCTACATGTCGATAAACAGTGAGTGGATCTTCTGAAGAAGCACTGAGCTTAATTCAGTTGAGAGAGCAGTGAGTTCTCAAATTTTGAGTGGTTCTAAACCAGGAAGGACGGTGAGTCCACTTCAAACATGTAAATAGAAGTGCGCTAATTGTGTAATTAGTATATCAGCATACTACCAGTGTATTCTCCTTGGACGTAGTCTTGTGAGGGTGAACCTAGTAACAATCGTTGTGTCCTGTGTATGCTTTGTGTTTTATTCATACTATGCATCGAGAAGGAGAGAGAATATGGTTTTGTCTGACAGAAAACAATATCACAAGTGGAAGTATTATTAATCTGTCATACCCTAATTCACCTCCCTCTCTAGGTATCTAGCTTGGTGGAACTACCAAATTTCATGTCATAAATAGTGTCTAAATTGATATGAATGATATTTTAAAATAAATAATATTTTATAAAATGATATAATACACATCAAAATTGAAAATTTATTCATGTTGTAATTAAAATTCTCAAAATTTATTCAATTACACATTAATTTTTCTTTTTAATTATACATAAATTTTATTATCTCTCAAAAGTTAAAATTACATGATATCAAAATAATAATTAAAATGGTTAAATAAGGGTTAAAAAAGATAAGGATTAACAACTAGTCATAACATATCTAATTTTCATTGAATGGATGTATTTATACAAAAAAGAACCATATATTGTAAATAAATATTTTGGATCCATTTTTAAAACAAAAAAATTAATATTAATTTAATATTTTAATGAATTCAAAGAGTGTATATCCCCTCTCATTTAAAAGGAAAAATGTTCTTATATATTTTTTCATTCATCAAAACCGTTTTTGGTCTACCATTGTATTACCATATCATATATTATAATCCATATCTACATTATAGAGGCCTCATTTTAGGCATAACACCATTAATATAGGGGTTAATGTGTTAATCATAGAATATCATTTGAAGAAGACCTATGATTTTTAATTAAGATTTTTTATTTTAATTTATCATTTACATCATAAAAATCTTCTTCAAACTTGTTGAAATAATAACTCCAGTATCAAAAATATATTTATTCTTTATCATTTTTTATCATAACCTAAATCCATCTCTAATTCCATAAAATGGAAATGGAATTATTGTTCGTGTTTACGAAGAACTACCGCCTCGCGAACCGATATAATTAATTTCCTATCAGTATCTATCATGAATATTTATAATGATGTAATTAATTATTCTATTTGATATTAATGAAATATTTATCATTATAATGTAATATTATGTCATTAAAATTCTTATATTTCAATGCACATGAAAATGATAATGTCTTTCTTGCGTTCGTTTGAACTATCACATATACGAAGTGATATGATTCATTTGTCATCCCCACATCACATGTATAATATATAAAGTCATATTTAAATAATTATAAATGAATTTATGATATTATTATAATATTTTTAATATAAAATAAAAATTTCCGTGTTTGCCTAATGATCATGGAATAATGGAAATGGTACTCCTTAGTACACATGTCATATTTTCCCCATGATTGTAATGTAGTTAATTTACATTATCAATATTTAATGGAATATCTCATGATTATAATTTATTTAAAAAACTGAATAAAATTTAATATATAATATTATGGAGATGATATACTAATACCATGTTTTACTATATATATTAATCAAAATTAATATTGGACTTGTGTACTGAATAACTAAAAAATTTCCAATGTCACTATATATAATTATGAAATTGTTATAACATGATATTAAATTATATAATTGGAATAGTAAACCAGAATAATTTTTTCACGTAATTAGATAATTATAATATATTTAAAATTAATGAAGATAAATTAAATATTTTACGAATCATACGCAAGGTAATTTACTTCTCCTCAATCTCATTTCATAGAGTCTTATATTGATCTTATACACATAGCTTAACTTATAATGTGTATATACTTCCACATTGACTTAATATTTCATTAATTTATTTATTATAATGTTATTTAATGTTGATTAGTAATTATTATGTCATGGGACTTATGATTTAAATGTTTAATGTGTTATGGAACACATTGAATGTTTAATTGTTTGATTATAAAATATTTTTTTATATGAAAATATTCGTGATATTATTTTATATTTATATGTTATGAAATGAATATAATGTACATTTAATGTCTATTTTAATTAAATGTAATTTTATTAAAAAAAATTAACTTATTATTTTTTCTATACATAATCTTTGACTTCCTCTACTGTCAACCAAAATAATGTTCTTTTAACGTAAATGACTCCAACAACCTTACATCCGCCATGTCCATTATTTTATATTTGGTTTTATATAGAACCATTCGTGTTTTTTTAAAACCCATAAATCCCTCTTATGGGAAATTTTGAATTGAAAGTTGTTTTTTAGAATTCATTTATTATTTCAATAACATGAAATTATTTCTTATGTGTGAAAAAGAATTTTTGAGAGTAAAATTTTGAGATATGAAAATATTTATGTGTTATGAATGTATAATGGTACATTATAATTTCGATGGGTGGTTAAATGATAAAAAATGGATGGGTGGTTTCATGATAAATATGTTTCATTTGTTTATATTATAAATTCCAATGAATTGTGAATGGATGTTGGATATATGGTTATTCTAGTTGTAATAGTTACTTGTATGAATGTCCACCACATAATTATTCAATTATTATGGGTAAAAAGTATTATTATGGCACATGGAACCTTTCTGTATTTTCTATGATATCTATGGGTTTAATAGTATTTTTATAACTAATAAAATATTATATTATTCTTTTCAATAGAATTTATTTAATAATTATTAAGGGTGAAAATTAATACATTATGATTTGGTTTTCTAGGGTTTTAGTGTTTATTAATGATCAAAATAATTCCATATTTTTATATAATAAAATTGTATTTTTATGCTCATTCCATGTTTTTTATGTTTTTAATAGGAATTATATATGATTATGGGAATGTATAAATTTATATTCAATATGATGAAGAGTATCATAAAAGATATCAAGTTTTTAGTATTTAAAAATAGAAAAAAATGGATACTTCTTGGATGTTTCCAAATTGTATTTTATTGGTTTATGTTGTAAGATTTATTCCTAGTTACAAAAAATCTAAACCTACAAATTCACTCAATTTGAGATGACGTTAACATCATTAATTCACTTTATTTTATTTAATATCATAAGGTCATGTCCTTATTTTTGGAATGAAAAGAATTATTTAGAAAACATTAGAGATTTGATGTATCTTATGTGTTTGGGATATCATCATGGGATAAATTATTTATGGTTAATCCTATGTTAAATTTAATAGGAAAACATTTTTGGGATCCAATATATAATTTTTTAATGCGTGTAATGTTATTTTTGTAGAAATTAGTTTTTTAGTTAATTAGGGGTTATTACTTTTATGAATGAAATATGAGATGCATAAGCTAACCGTTAATGTTAAAATATATGACAATAATTTTTTGGATCATATCATTATTTATTAATAATTTAATAATTATATAGTTTTATAAAATGTAAAATCCCTAGTATTGGTGACAACCCATCACATCTGGAAAGGTCATTGGAATCGATCGCATAATCGAAGGGAGAAATGTATACATCGAATACCATTGGCATATAAGAAGTCCAATTTATTATGAATTTCTCATTATAGAAAAATGATTTAATGAATTAATAATAATTTAATTTCATTGAAATATATATTATCAAATATATAATGATGAGATTGGAAAATGAATTGGTTACTATGTGATTAATGTTATAATGGATGTATTACTATATTTTTTGATCCATATATGATCAAGCTAAATATAAAACTACTGGATTTTATACAATAATTAAATGATTAGTTATATTTTTTGGGAATATATGATATTATAGTGGACATATGGTGATTTGGGTTATTTATGGAAATAATTACTATATCATAGAGATTATGTAATTTTAGAAATTAAATTTTTAGTATAGGATAATAAAATAGATTGATGTTATCTTAAGATAAATGATAAAACACATCTTGGAAGATAATGTGATAAAATACATATGATATTTTGGTGTTTATTATCATATATAATATACCATTGAGGAATTTTATGGATTGTTGAATTGTCTATGTTGTGTTTTGTGTATCACTATTGATTGTTGGATATTGAAGTGGTTTTTCTTCATAGAAAGGTTTATTATTTTTTGGAGAATTAAATTATATATTATAAACAATTTTAAATTGTTCAACGATTATTTATAAGATAAATACATATTTATTATTTTGTTGATTTTGTGATTTTGTAGACGTTGATTCTGTTTCATTGGGCATGAACAATTCATCTTCAATACTCATTATTTGGGGAAAGAGTTATGTTTGTGTTGGAAAATGATTAAACAATGATGCTATATATTTTGAGTAAGTATGTTTCCTTATTATCATTATCTATGTTGTACAATATTTCATCAAATATGTGAAAATGATCACTAAACTTTTCCGACATATATTTCTTACTACAAAAACAATGACCTTCTAACACACTGTAGATAAATTGTTTTGTGATTATTGGATTTCTCAAACAATTTTCTATATCAATATCTATAAAAAATTTATAGTTATTTTTTTATTCTACTTCCGTGTTTTCCTACATGGAACCTGTGTATGTGTTATCTTATGTGACCATTTTAAATCCGATTCAAAATTTTAATTTTGATGCTATTAATCCTTTATCTGATATTGAAATTCATGAAATGTATTTTGAAATGAATAACCCCATGTGCATTATAATAATACAAAATATTTATGATGAAATTTATTAAAGGGAGTAAAATGTAACATATAATGTTTTTAAATGGAAACACTATATTATATCACATACATTAAAATCCATATCAAGATTAAATGTAAAAATTAATATTACTGTTTCACATGGTAGTTATCACATTTCTAATAGAATAGTGGGAATAAAGAGGATTAAGTTAATAATGAAAATATGTTTTACACAAGTATATTTAACTCTTTTAAGAAATAAAAATAAAATAACATAAAACTATATTTAAAATAAAATGAAATGTTTTTTTGAATAACCATTTAAATGTGTACATGTCTATTTTCTTCTAATAAATAATAAAATCATACTTACTGGATTAATGTAATGAAATATATATATACATATATAATATATCTAATATAGGCTTAAAAAATTTATCTTATGTGCTTTCTATTCATGATATATGGACAAATCTAATTTTATGTATAAATGATGTATTTCTAAAAAATGGTATTTTTATCTCCCTTCTAATGGCACGCATAATTTAAATATTTATCCCACTAATAAAAAGTATATTTTAATTAATAAAAATACAATTTTAAATTTTACAATAATTTTTTTTGGATTTTTTGATATTTTTATGAAATATATTTATGTTTTAATTAATAATAAAAAATACTACTTCTTAATTGAAAACTACTTTTTCATAAAATTTTATTATATTAAAAAGTTATATATTTTAATGGTTTTAACTAAAAATATTCAATGTATTTAGCAATTAATCAAATATTTTTCACTATAATAATTATCATATTTAATTTTGGTATAAATAATTTTCAATATTTTGAACGTTTTTAATTTAAATACACATTTTATTGTTCTATTAATATGATTAAATTGTAATTTAATTTTGAAATTGAAGTGTTAGAATTTTATAAAATGGCTTCCATAAATTTAATTTTAATGTATAATTTAGTAAATATATCCCATTTATTTTCTGATATTATGAATTATAAATTTAGAAATAATTTTAATTACAATAGTAAAGGGTATATATGGGTAAGGTAAAATTTATATTATTGATATTATAATATTACAATAAAAAATTTCCTAATATCATTGGATGAGTTAGTTTAAAAAAATAATTCTTAGGATGAAATTATTACCATTGGAAGCCACATGGATGAAAGCATGAAATTTATAATATTATATTCAACAAAAAGACAATTTTGTCACAATTTAGTTTTTAATATATTAAATATTTTTAATTATGGGTAAAATAGGGTATATATTAAATTATAAATAATATTATAACATATTAAATTTGTTTATTTATCATTATAATATATTTTTTATTTTATGATTAGAAATAATTATGTTAAAATAATTCACAATAATGAGGTAGTAATTATTTTAATAAATGATATATCTAATAAATGATAATAAAAATATGAAAATAAATAAAACATGATATGATTAATGTCATATAATATTTTAAAATATGACTTTATAATGTTATTGATGTATTATAAGTATAATATTGAATTTTTATTGTTGTTATGACAATGGTAAAAAAGGAAGGTAATGAATAGTTTCGAAATTTACATAAATGATATTTCAAAATAAATTATATTTTATTAAATTATTAAAAGCAATTAAAATTAAACCATTTGGAAAAATTATTGGTATAAGTCTCAAAATGTCATCGGTGACTCATTTATTAATCTTATTTCATTTTATATTAATTATATTAACACTCAATGTGTAAATTACATGATATACCAGTAAAAATTAAAATTGATAAATAAGGCTGAAAAGAAACTGATATGGATTAAAAAATAGTCAAAACTTATGTAATTTCTATTGGATGAATTTATTTTATACAAAAATATACTATATTGTAAATAATTTCTTTTGGAGAAATTTGGAATTAAAAAACAATTTTTATTTATTTAATAACATGATGAATTCCATGAATTCCCCTACCCACTCATATAAATGGGTACCCATTACTCTCATCTCATAAAACAAAAAATCATTTAGGTTCGACCAAGATCATAACAAATATCATCCTAGAATCCATCCCCACATTTAATATTCCTTATTTTAGGACTAACACCCTCTTTATAGGAGGTAATGTGTCAATCAAATGATAACTTATGAGGAAGATGTACAATTTTAAATAAGTATTTCTATTTTATTCCATTTTCCATTTACATTAAATCTTCTTAAACCAAGATGAAATAAAAAATAATCCCCAATATATTTAGATTTTTTTTGTTTAAAATCATCACGTAAATTCATCCCCACATCCATCAAATGGGAATGAAATTATCATTTCTGTGTGCAGAAAACTACCACCTCAGGAACCAATATAATTTGTTTTTAATAACCAACACTAAAGACTATTTTTACTAATGGAATTATTTTTTATATAGTATACTAATTAAATATTTATAATTATAATATTATATTATACCATTTACTTTCATACTTTTTTAATAACAAAAAAAAAAGATTACATCATTTATCCGTTTGTGTGAAATATCATCTCTACGAAGTGATGCGATTGGTTTTTCATCCCAAAATCACAAGGTTAGTATATAAAAGTATATTTAAATGATATATACATATTTATGATTTTAAGATAATTATTTAATGAAAACATAATAATTAACATCCATCCATAATGATCATTATAAAATTAAAATGTTACTCATGTGTATATATGGCCTACTGTCTCCATGATTATAATGCAGATAATTTTTCATATATATTTTTAAGGGATGTATTTAAATAAATTATTTATTTAAAATTTTTATTATTATTTCATGACTATTATTTTATTGATGTGGTACTAAAACTATTTTTGACAATATATATCAACCCAATGTATGTTTTGACTTGTGCACCGAATATCATCAAAACATATAATATGAACTTATATAATTAAGTAATTGTTATATCATGATATTAAGTGATATAAAAGAAATAATAAACTGGAAGAAGTTTGTCAATAAATTAAATAATTAACATATTATTATTAGTGAAAATAAATTACATATGTGATGAGTGAGACGTAATGTAAAGGGCTTCGTCAAAATACCCTTTCTTTATGGCATGCTTTTAGGTTATACAAAAAATATATTTTATGATGATAATATTCATAACCTTTCACTTATCAAGTCCTATTTTTATTATTATTATTTTATTAACTGAATTTTAAAATTTTATTCTTTTATTGTGATTTTTATATAAATGGTCATAGTATTAGGGGAAACATTGAATGCCTAATGATTTAATTATGAAATATTTTTATCCATGTAAATAATAATTATATTATGTTATATTTTTAATTAATAAAAATAATATAAAGGAAATTTTATGTCTATTTTTATTGACATTCAAATGACTTCAAAAATTATAATATTAATGAATTCCTTATGGAATTGACATATTCTACAAAAAAATAATATTCTTTTTAACATATATGGTTATAAAAAATGTATTTTTCTTTAAAGATTATTTTATAATTGGATCAATCTAATATAAATCATGTTTTTAATAAAAAAGTAACCCCTATTTCTAATTTATGTGTATTTTTACATTCAAAATTATTTTTCAAAATGGATTGATTATTTTAATAATATGAAATGTTTTCTTATGAGTGAAAATGAAATGATAAGAATGAAATATTAAAAATTTAATGATTTTATATATTATGATTATAAAATGTTACACGTAAATTTGATGGGTGTTTTCATGAAAAACCAATGTTGGGGGGTTCTGTGATAAACCAAAGATGGTAGGTTAAATTTTAAACACAAATTCATTGGGTATTGATGTTGTTCATATAGATCTTATATTTGTAAGAGTGACATCTATGAAATCCAACCACATGTATATTCTATTTATAAGAGAAAAATGTATTATTATGTTCTATGTTACCGTTATGTATTTTCTAGGACATCTATGGGTTTTATGGTAATATTGTGATTTTAAAAATAATATGTAATGAACAAATTTTCAAAGGAAAATATTTAATACATATTAATAGTTAATTTTATTACTTTATGATAATGTTTTCATGGGTTATAATGTTTTGATATTTACTAATTATTTCTTTATTTTTATATCCCTACGTGACTTTTTTATGTTCATCCAATATTTTTTAATGTTTTTCATTGGAATTAGTTTTGGTTAATAGATGGAAATAATTTATATTGATTGTCCTGAAGAGAATCATAAAAGAGATAACATTTTATAAATAATTTTTATTATGGGAAAAATTGATAGTTCTCAGATGTATCCACATTATATTAATGGATTTAATTTGAAAAACCCTGTCTTAATTCTATAAAACTCAAAATATGAAAGGACCATCTATGGGAAATAAATATTAATTCTTGACATAACAAATGATTATTTATTATATTATGTTCAGGTCCTTATATCATGGGTTTATATATCCTAAAGGGACACACCCATCTTATGATCTATATTATTTTATTCCTTTCTATTTGTCATTTATATTCATTAAATAATTTATTATACATTTAATTAAACATTATCATTATTTAATGATTCATTCATTAACTATCAGTGTAAATACATTTTCCTCATGGAATAATATAATCTTGGTCCAAGGTTTTAAAATATTAAATTATTTTTAGCATTTTCATTCGAACAACACTAACCCATTTGGTTAGGAATATTTTATTCAATTTTAGAATCATTCCAAAATTGTGGTACTCATAGAAATCCAAATTAAGATACTTATAAGTGGAAACATGCATATAAGATTATCCATAATCCTCATTTAGTGGGTAAATAATATTTTTAAAACAGGACACATAGATTTTTGTTCATTACACATATTCATTACAAGCTAGCATCTATAATTATCACATCAATAGGTTAGCCCGAAATCATCCCATTCTTTAATCCCTCTTGTAATCCATGACACCCATATGCATATACTATTAATTCTCTCTAATACATGGCTCAACAGTTGCCACATTATCTAGGTCTTCCTTCCCACATCACATCAGTCATCCCCGATATTGTCATCCCAAGATCACATTACATCATAAAGTAAAGCACACATCTATAAAATTTCACAGAAGATGTATGAAAAAATAATAAATTTAAAAATAAAAATGTATTCCCTAAAACAAGGACTCCAACCTTTATTTATAAGTGATCTTTCATAGTACCAATTTCAAGGCACATAATATTCCTAAATATATGGGCAAATCATGCCCTAGAAGTTATCCTTAAAGATCCACTAGTTTTTATTCTATCTTTGAATTGAATGATTCATCACTAAATGGTTGCAAATTTTTTAACACTATATAATCAATATATAACAACCTATGAAAATTTAAACATTTTAATAGAATTAAAACCCATTTTTAAAAACTAATAGATGTACAATTTTCATTAACATTACTTTTCATTTCATTAGTGTCCAGAAGCATTTCAAGGTTTATATTCTTTAACAATTATATTAACATGTAATAACACATTTAACTAATAATTTTAATTACATTAATTATAATTATAATTTAATTTAAGAAAACATTTTATTTAATTTTAATTAAATTTATTTATATATATATCCAACTAAATAACAATTACCAACTTCAAATTATTTAACATTATATATAGAGATCTATATGTTAATCAATATCTTCAAAAGGCATGATAATAAGAATAACATAGTAAAAACAATTTCTAAAAAATAAATAAGAAAAACAAAATCATTTTATTAAAATAATCATTCAATCACAATGAAATTATTTATTTATTCACTTAGATAATTATTAGCTTAAATCCATACCCATCCAAATGAATAAATAATGCCAATATTATGATTACATGTATATAAATACTATCACATAATTAATCACCTAACTTAGAGGGATCAAGGTTATTTGAACAATAAAAAATACATATCATAAAAATCATCCACCCCTCCCATAAGAGATAACTCCCTCCAAGGAAACTACACCACAACCACACCTACAAAAAAACTAAGAGACTGTGTTAGAATGATAGAGTGAAACTGGTAGCGCATGGCAATAATAAGGGGTAGGATCCATTTAAAATAAAAAACATGATATAAATTAATAACACAAATTATGTCACCATGGATAAAACGCTTTAAGACATTAATTTATCCATATTAATGGGTTTCGATAACAACATAACATGGAAACAGCCAACGATTCATTGAACCAAAAATGTGGGATCAAGAATTATAGAATCTCTTCCGTAAGAAAATTGAACAAATGGTAGTATGGTTTCATGACTCTATGAAATATATTCATAACATCCATCCTTGAAGAAAAAAAATACATAATGAAAATGTATGAATCATTTTTTAATAATATGATATGGTATGATCATATGATCAGGTTGAAAATATATATAATGTATTATATGTTGAGGATCTCATAAAATATTATGATGAATGGCATACATATAGACTTAACGATAACTGAAAAATAATTCTAGTATTACCGTTGATGAAATAGCATTTCAATTACCCATGTTCATACTTCCAAATGACATTTATGGACTTTTCCACATAACACGCAGAAAACTGTAAATGCCTTATTCCACATAGAAAAATTCCCCGCATAACCAAAATATCTACATATCCAAATCATGCAACTAGTTTCCCTTGTAGTACATTAACATAAAAAATCAAGAAACATAGTTGATTCACATAGTCAAATCATCTAAAAAGGCGATTCCATAGCTAATTCATCTATATATACAATTTTTAGAGTTGATCCATCCATTAGGTTTAATTCACCTCGTTGATATAACCATGTAGTTGATTCACAAAGGATATTTATCCACATATCTGATTCACATAGGTAATCAATCAATGATTCAGATACACATTTGTCATATATCATCATAGATGATTTCTTTAGAAGATCTATAGACATTGCTAATAATCTATATACCTGATTCTACAAGACACGAGATGAAACAAATGTTCTTTCTAACTGAACACATAACCAACCAGCCAACCGAAGGAATAGGAAGGTGACCATGACAATAGATATCATGGACTACAAACAAATAAAAATCACAAATATATGACTATACCAACCAAACACCTAACCAACTCTCCTACAACATGATGAAATTGGTGATAATTCAAACTATCCATGACAAACAAAAATTCCGCACAAAAAATATGTGATCATGTCGACCAATAACAAAAAAACGTAACAACCTAAATAAAAAATTATTGAATAAATGGTAATGATTCCAATGAAAATCCTAAACCAAAAACATGAAATTTACCAAGTAGAGAAGGTATGGTCCATTGCATTAATTGTAAAAAAATTGAACTCATGATTATTCAAAATTTGATACACATTTATATATATATTTATCAAAAACCCACATCATAATTAGGGATAAATACATCATCTTAAAAAGTTGGGAAATTAAAAATCATAGCCATCACAAAACTAGGTGTCTAAATGCGAGAAAAATTGTTGAAAGTGAAAATATTGGAATGAAAAAAATATTCATGTTTAAATAATTATATATTGATAGGGATAATTGATCACATTAATGTGAACAATTACGCTAAATTTAATTTTATATAATCCATAAAATTTTGGTTTATGAAAATGACCATTGATTCATCAAAATTGAATATAATTGGATTACATTATTGTTCGACGATCTATTTCCTAGAGTTGAGGAATAATTTTACAATACACACTATAAATAAAATTAAATATACATAATTGATGGGTATAATTTCTTCCATTTATCAATTTCCACCATAATTTTATATTTTCCAAAAACTGTAAGCAGTAAAGATGAGTTTTTTATTAATAAATATCTAATACCAACTCATAATAGATCACATAATTAAAAATAAAAGTATAACCTGATATTGCCCTTCCATTATTCATTATTCTAAGAATAAATGGTAAAAATAGGATGAGATAAAAAATGTAAAAACCATGTTATCAACAAAGAAAATGTTAAACTCTAAATCAACAACAATAAAATCCCAAATTGATATAAGACCATTTGATAAATAAATATCCAAAAAATTCATCATAAATATTCATGAATAATGTTGAATCCAAACGATTTTAGAAATTTTATACAATGTTCATCCATGTTAAATTTAATATTTTTCTTTAAATAAAATGATTCACTCTTAGAGTCTCATACACAATAGTATATACCCTAATCATAAATAATAATCATTACTATAAAAAAATGAATCACTATAATTCAACAGTAAAATCATAATTATTTTAGAATGATAATTTAATATTTATAAAATAATGAATCCCATAATATTTAATTTATATTATACATATAAGTTTTTAAAAACAATGATCCCTTTTTGGAATATCATTCATTACATATTTACAAATTCACTTTTCAATCTCTTAGTTTTCTATGTGATTGAACATATGTTTGAAAATTAACATAATATATATCTATCCCATAATATAAATGGAGTAATTATCATACAAACCATGTTATCACATACGAAAATAGATGGTTTTTTACACTTATCTCCATTTTTTATGGGTTTAAGCCCCATGACCATCCTAAATGTGACATGTATTCCTTTTTCCAAAAACAATAATAAAATAAATCTTACAAGGTCCATAACATAACTTCTCGGTTCCGAGAGCCTTATTGAGGCACCCTGTAGTTGGTTGGTCAGGTGGCGTTAAGCTCCTTTCCCCGAACGCTAGATGCTACCTACTAGTAGTGAGGGGTTTGGGTGTGATAGTGGTGAAACTATGCCCTCATTGGCAGTGTTACACAGTGGAAAGTAAACATATAAAAATAGTGGAATTATTGTAATACCATACAATAATAAACAGAGGAAGACTGTATATATAAATAACATTGGAACATATAAAATTAATGCATGATACATATGTCTAAGAATGAAGCCAAAAACGTCACAATGTTGGAATACAATAAAGAGCCCATGTACAAAAGAAAATAAAAAAAACAGATCCTCTTCATTGCAAGCCTCACCTTTTTCCCTTTTATTCCATCTTCAAGTAGTCAAGTACCTGATGTAGAAGGGTTCTTTAAATTATATAAACATTAAAAATGTAATATTTTTGGTTCCAAAAGAATGACAAAAAATAGAGTGTGAGACGAATCCCAGTAGGCAACCCGCCAAAGATCTGCGCCTAACGATTATTGAATACATATGCCAGTATATATTCAAAATGAAGCAGTATATAAATAAGTACTCAAAATTAAACAATCCTATAGTCTAAATGCATTCAACTTTATATATCAAAAAACTGCTAAACAAAATAATGTAACCCTATGGGAAGTACTCACATACTAACCCCTCTACATCAACAAAATAAATTGAAGAAACCCCCTAAGATGTACACACAGTCTAACTCCTCTAGTTCATCTTTAGAATAGACTCTTTGAAAAAGCATTCACCATCAATTCCCCCTATAGTCTAGCATCTGTAACTAAATGGCACTCTAGGGAAGCACTCCACATCTCATTCCCCCTATGGCCCATGTCAAGGAACTAAAGACACTAGGAAAAAGAACTTATGTTAATTCCCCCTATGGTTTGACATCGTAACTGAAAAAACAGACACTCTGGAGAATCCCTCAATATCCATTCTCCCTATGGTCTACTACACCATATTCTCACGGCCTTGTGTAAGTCAATCATGCTCAAACGACACATGGAAGCCAAAGTAATACTCAAGAACTACTTGTATAATAGTATAAAACATATCAAAACTTTTCTGATAAAATCAGTTTATCCTAACAATACTAGGTCTGGGAAACAAAGCAGCCTAGCAGGATAAGGAATGGAAAACCGTCATAATCAATACAATCATGGGAAATACACCCATTACATAGAAATTAACCCTATTAACATACAAATTACCTTTTCTAAGACATATAAATCATAGAATGCAACAAATGGGTAAAACTATAAACACACAATACTCTGATTTCGGGTATTTGGAAATTGTTCACATATAACTCAAAGACTATCTATAGAAATGCGCAAACGACCTAGCTCAGTGTCGTACGATCGATAAACCCAAGGGTCGGCCATTGGATCAACATGGAACACAATATATCTACAAAAATGTATCAAATATTTATCCAAATAAAACTCTTAAAAGATGAATAATCAAGAAACGAATCTCTAGAATATGTAAGAGCTTACCGTGGTGATAACAACACAAACAACGACAATAAAATCATGGAAGGGATGATCGATTGGGGGCTTGAGAAGATCCATGTCGTAAAGATGCTCTTGGATGATAAAATAGAATACGAAGATCATTCTTCCCATTAGAGACGACCCCAGTCTGTTTAAGGAAATAAAATGAATGTACACAGCGTGTACTTTAGAAGTACTCTGAATGTACATTCCCATACTGGCTCTGGCATTAGGCATTCTCCAGTTCACCACACTTGGCTGTGTTCATGGACGTTAAATGGCCATCACACGACTATGTATGGGAAAAGAGTACAAGATATGTACATATAAGTACATGACGTGTACTTCATAAAGTTCTAGGAAGAACTCTTTTTTCTCAGAAACACCAGAACTGAGAAAATAATACCTGAAAATAGATATGGGTTCTTACAGACATCACCCATTGAAGAAATTTTTCTCTGAATTTCCCAATTAAGGCGGAGTAGAAGAAGATTCCTTGAAAACCTCCATCCATTGTGATCATACATCGGTCTCCCTCTCACATGTCTCTTCCTATACTCGCACATGTTGCCATAACACTTGTACTAGAGGAATAGACCGACCATGGAGAACATTCACACTTTCATCAATAATTCAGATATGATGATTCTTTAATGAGTCATCTACCTCTAACGCAGCCTCCTCAGGTGGTAATGCATTAGACAGGTCTGAGAATTAACATCAACGATTAGAAAGATGGAAGAAACTATGTATAGCCTGATACCTCCGAGGTAACTACCACTGATAGGCAACCAGCCCATCTCTCTATAACACCTTAGATGACCAAACATACCATAGTGAATTCTTTCCCTAGATCTAAATCCTCTTATGTACCAATCCTGGTGTGACACATAGGAAAACCAAATCTCCATCCTCAAACTCCAAAGGTCATCTCTATCAATAATCATAAGACTTCAGTCAATACTGTGCAATATCCATTCTCATTCGAATCAAATCTATCTACTATGTGGTCTTCTTAGGCTTGACGAGGTCCCAACGTAATTGCCTCTCCGGCCTCTGGCCAGCATAATGTTGAACGAAAAAGACTACCGTAAAAATCCTCATAAAGTGCCATATTAATATTTACTTGAAATCTATTAATGTTGGAAAACTTCACTAGTGGTATGCGCTTTTTCCATGAACCTACAAAATCCAGCATGCATGCTCGAAGCATGTCCTCAAGCCCCTAAATCGTCTGCTCATACTAGCAATCTGTCTGTTGATGGTAAGTTGTACTCAGAAGTACCTGTGTACGCAAATCCCTCTAAAGTCCCAGCCATCACCGAGAAGTAAAACTAGAATTCCTGTCGGAAATAATGGATTTTGGAACTCCATGTAGAAAAATAATCTATCAGATGTACATATTTCCAAACTCATCATAACTGAAGGTCTCATTAGTGGGTAAAAAATGTCCTACCTTCATTAGTCCATCAATGGAAACCCACACAACATCATTCCCTCAATGAGACATCCGAAAACCTATCACTAGGTCCATCACAACATCATTTCATTTCAACTCATGAATGGGTAACTACTATAAATTCCTTGCTGGCCGGTCATTTACCAGAATTAGTGTCTTCAGCCAAATTAAATTCCCTAACTTGTACTAGTATAGTGAGAAAGTATGGGGTCAGCCCACAGGGATATAGAATTGGTCTTTTATGTTTCATTAATAGACGTCACTATGTGAAGATGCTGAATTTAAAAATGTTTGGTTGGATCATTGGTACTGGCCTCAAATGTTAAATAATTACGAGATCTTTTCTAATTCACCGTCGATTAAACATGAAAATGAAGATTACTTAAAACCATATTTTAATGAATACTAATGATAATGTGATGGAGCTGGGCATTCGTGTGGGACATTAAAACCTTATTCCATATTTTTTTTATTATTCATAATAACCCACATATTTTGGTTCCATATGTGTCGGAACTCCCTTGGTCTGGTGAGTTCCGATCAAGTCGGTAGAAATCAATTCCTTGGTATGGAGATTGATTTCTACTGACTCTTAGTATAGGAACCACCCTCTAGAAACGACAAGGATATTTAATGGTCATGGATATTCATACCATAATTCTCCCAAAGAACCCAAAAATCTCCATTCATGGTCCAATATCGATGTTTCTAGTGAAATAAAAAAGAGAAGTGTTGGGTGAATTAGGTGAGAGATCATGAACCAATACAAGAATAGTGAAAATGGTTCTAGCAAACCCACATTTTTTCCATCCCCATCAAGGGGGGGTTAGCTTCTCATGATTGAAAGAGTAAGAAACTTAAAAAAAATTCAAATAATTTATAACAACAAAACTCCAAGAAAATAAATCTGAAGTACAATCATCAAGAACAAAACAATTTCCACAGAAAATATATCTCCCTCTTGGCTAATGTCCCTCCATCACCCCTTTTTGTATTCTCTCTTGGTATCCCTTACTCCACATGGTCTCTCAGGTCAAAAATGTACTTTCATAGTTTTCCAAATGAATGCATCAAGGAAAATAATGGTTCGAGAAGTTGTTGTAATGTGGTAAAGAAAAAAAAGTTGCACTGGCATGTACAGTTTGGGCGCACTATTTGGTAAACTGTGCCCAACCGTGCAAGAGCTTCAATCTAAAATCCTTCAGACAAATGGTTTGGGTGGATGGTTAGGAAAGATTTGTTCCAACTGTGCGAGAGCTTCTTTCTTGACTCTTTGAACTGCATGTTTTGGGTGCACGGTTAGAAAAAATTGTGCACCAACCGTGCAGGAGCTTCTATCTTGAATCTTTGAACCACACAATTTTCTTTTGGATGGCTTGCACGGTTTGGTAAACCATTTGACAACCATGCGGGTCATCTCGGACATTGAAATTACTCAATATTCCATCTTTCATGTCATGTGGTTGTTACGAATGACTCCCTTCCAGCATAATCATGATAAAAGGGTTCTTACCTATCAAATTCCCTTCTAAATCTCCCAACTTCAATGAATCCATTCATTATCAATTAGTGAATGAAAAAACTTCCAGGATAAATTAGTTATTGTAAAAATCATGTAAACCCCATCCACAATACCATTTTATTGATATTAGACCATGTGTAAATGCCTTATGCACAGTAGTACATCAAACACTCCCACACTTGATTGGTTGTTTGTCCTCAAACAAATGTATAGACAATCAAAACCAAGGTGTCATCAAAGAGACAGGTAGAAACATCAAATATCAAACCATTTAGGTGAATATTAATTTGACTAATTACCATAAAAATTTACTGAATGCATACTTCATGGCTTCCCAGGTCCATGAAGTTATCCAACAAAGTAGACTTAATCCAAAACAGTTAACCATTCATTCATAAATTAATTTTTCTTAAAAGTGAGTTTACCCTTCTTAATTAACAGATAGTACCTGACTCCATTTTCATCACATTATACACTCATATTAGCTAAGCCTAGGTATTGTCGTCACCAATTTCCCGGATATCACTTTTATAGGTCATACACCCTCATTTACATGCATTGCGTTGGACATGATGAATGGTAATCAAAATTATTGTTCATAACATTGCATATGTAAATATATATTATTTTTCATTATAGTGTTGTGATATACTAGAATCAATTGTTTCCAAATATTCTAATGTCAGTACATGATTAAAATTTTGAGAATGTCAAGAGTTCAAGAAATTAAGACTGTGTAATAGCCAATAGTGCGACAAAAAAATTCCCAAAACCTCACCTGTCACGAACTGAATCTGATCACCCCCAAAATTGGCACAAAACCCAGCCCGTGACAAGGCCTTAAGGGCGTTCCCGATCCCCACGGGCTGGCACAAGTTCCCGGGTATCATATCATGATAATTGGGAATGATTTACCTGATTTTATAAACATTAAACAACAACCAAACTCAGTAAAAAAATCAAGATTTTTCAACTAAAACCATCTTTTACAAAATTTCAGAAATGAAATACATAAGATAAAACTATGTTTAAGGACCATTAAAAAGGAAAAAAACCAAATAAGGACTGCCCAAGAACCTCCACATGGAAAGAGGCACCGCCCTCAAGCCATCTCCACGACACTACATCCCAATGGACAACTAAAAACCTAAACCAATGGCATAAAACCTGTACCCTAACCTGTGACATAAAATAAGAATGTCTACTTACACCCAAAGGTGTGAGTAGGTTTTGAGAGAAAGCCCAGTAGGATACCACCTCAAAGAGATTCCATGTGATAAACATTTCATGAAAAAAATCATTGCAAGTTTTGTAAATAATAAATGCTAGTTACAATTTTCTAAAGGATTCAATAATAAATGAAAATAGTTTTCATGTGGGATAATTTTAAAGGACCAAAAGTTTTAAATTAAATAAGAAATCTACTGAATTTTCCATCCTACAATTCCGTATACCGATGGTAAGTACAAATGATCTAATGAGAACAAGTAATATGAAATAACCCCTAGGCACTAGCTAGCTGTGGGTCCCAGGTACCTTGTATCTCGGTGAGAGTAACCACAAAACAATATTAGTTCTCATGCACGAGCCACTAGTAGGGATCATACACATAACCTAGTGGTCCCCAATCATCATCATCAAAGTTTATTTAGAGTTGTAAATGTCAATCTTTCTAAGTGGAACTGAGGCCAAACCCCACGGATTCACTAGCATACTAGTACACGTCCACCCACCTAAATACCCGGGATTTCCCTTTGTGCTCAATCAAGTTCAACGATACAATAAGTAATGTTTTCACATGAAAATATCACGACCACATCACAAATTAACCAAATATCCCCATGTACATCACACAAGTCAAAAATTCCACTTTTCATTCAAATGAATTTTGAAATCAAACTCACACCAAAATTGCCTACAACACTTTTCAAATTTCTTTAACACTACCACAAATCCTTTAGACGGTTTTATAAAACCATTAAAAGATATTCAACTCACATAACCACCCACACACATGTCACATAATACCCTTCTCACCTTCACAATTAATTTTATCAATAAACTCACACGAAACATCCCACACCCGTGTTTTGCAGACAAAACACAATTTAGTAAAACATTTCAGCAATTTATAAAACATTTTAAAAATGTTTGACATCTCAAATCACCACTTTACCATTAAAAAAACCAACATTAGGTGAACACACTCACCCAAACAGTACATATACACCCCTTCCAAACTTTGTTTATCCAAATAAAACATTTTCAATTTTTATAAAACAAACCCAAGAGGTATAACCATTGTTAGCACACTAAACCCATTTCAAACCCCGCATTCAAAACCAAAATCATAACAATAACAATCCAAAACAGAATTTACAGCCCTAAAACAATTATTAAACCATCCCCCAAGTGTTATAAAAATAAATCAAATAATACCACAAAGATACACATGAAAAACACACGTTTTCATAAATCTCCTTCAAGAAGTACAACACAGTTTTACAGCTTAAAATCAATCAAAAACCTCTTTTCAAGGCCCACACGATAATAAGGAATTACCAAACCAGAATTGGAATCCCCTTTCAAGACTAATAAATCAATTTCATATGTTATAAAATAATCCCAAACATTACCCCAAGAGTCACACATGAAATGTACCAACTTCCATGCTAAAATACAACTAAAAATTAAATGTTTAACCAAATTCATCAAAAACAGTTTTCACACCATACAAAACAGATTATAAACATACTAAATTAATAAACCAATCAAGCTAACTCATCATAAAATGGATACACATGGAATCACCTACCTTTTGAGTCGAAACCCTCAAAACATGTTGCGAAACATTAAACGTACCACCACCGCACCACAAGGAATATAAATCCAGACCTAGACCACCAAAAATTGAACCAAAAGATACCAAATCAGACCTTCGATCTAACCCCAACTTCTGGACATGAGGAAATTCAATAAAGATGTATAAAAACTAAAAGAGGATGGAAAGAACCAAGAACGAATTCCCTTACTTGAAATAGCTTGAAGAAATTAGCCCCAATTCACCAATATATGAATCTCCAAGAACCCAAAACTGATATGGAGGTCCGAAGGAGTTATATTAGGTCATACGGGGACTGAAATGGGGGAAAAAGGATGAAAATTGAAGGAGTTATGGAAGATTCATTTTACCTCATCAAATCTTGTCGATTTGAGAAAGATTGAGAACTATCGTCCGAATTGGCTGGGTATATGAGCTCCAAAGAGTAAACCGCGATACAGGGGGTGAGACCGAGGTTTTTGGCTTCAAGTGGGAGGTTTAATCACCGAAAAAAAGTAAAACACGAATGAAATATTGAACATTTAAAACAATAATTTAAAGCAGAAAATGGGCTTACGGGCATGCCCATTACCTTAATTAAAAACCAAAATCCATCATGATTTGGGATATCTATGTGGTTAAAAGGGATATTTTGATTTTAATATATTAGGGTATGACAATTGGGAAGTGGAATGAGTTTAAAATAGTAAAAATTGAAGAAGTTATAGAAGAACCAAAACTTGTTTTTAAATATGGATTTGGGCTCACGGTTTGGCCCAAATTTTCAAAACCCACCTTTTTCACTAAAATGAGTGGTAAACCCCCAAAACAAATCGGGAATGGAAATTAAATGAGTAATGAATTTAAAAAAAAAAATTCAGGGATGTGACAATTCTCCCCTCCATAAAACTTTCCACCCTCGGAAAGCCACATCACGGACAAAGCAAAAACCAAACCCAACCGAAAGGCATAAATGGACTCCTTTGCTAAGCTTCACCCCCAATGGCCAAAACACCTCCAGTGATCAATCAAGGAAAACTTCACAACCAAAACATACACCTCATTACGGAAATTATCAAGAAAATTCAGGATTTATCCTAAAATAAAACTCCTCATACACTATCTGAACAAGGCCCAAGCAATTTACCCAAACAAACAAGAACATCGAACATGGTTACACTTACTTTGATATAACTAAACCATTGGGAACTCTCCAATACCAACATTTACCCAAGGAAGATGTATGTAGTTATATAGCTCCAAACGAGACTAACCACATCCAATCCAACCCCATGTACAAAAGTGAGTTACTGGTACAAGGATACAAAAATTGGCTCCCCAAACATAAGAGTCAACTTAAATTTTTTCCAAGATAGAATCAGGACACTAATAGGGGGAGGCCTGAATGGAATCCCTGGTACCTAGGGTAGAATTTCATTCCAAATTTCCTAAGGAACATACATGAGAATTATAGTTGTTCTACCCACCACAAGAACCAACCATCTTAATCGACCACCATGAGCCGACATAGAAAGACCCAAAATATTTCCTGATTTGGGAAGGTCGCACGGTTAGTCCACACAGTTTGTGAAACCGTGATCTAACTGTGCTGATTAATCTTCCTTCATGGATTCCTGGCACACAGTCTATCTTAATCATTCAGAAACCATGTGCTCAGCATGTCTAGCCAAATTTCCAACCATTCTCCAAAGACTCAATGGAATCCAAATGGGGAGGGAATGACACTGGGCGATGTCATGGGTACAAGGCCCTCCATCTATTTCCACCAAACGTGAACAAAAGAAGAATGATAATGATATTATATGTCTAAACTCATCCTATCTTTCATATTTAGGATATGACATAGTTCAAGGGTTTAAATTACCCTATGATTTCCCCTGACTACGATCCATCTTCTCTCCGAGACCTATGGTTGGAGCTCAAATGATTGAAGCATCTTCGTCCTCACAGTTAGTCTTCAGAAACCCACTGAATGAGAATTCTTCTTTCGGTGCCACCAACAACTACACTATAACCCAAGATAAGTTTTCCAGACATAACAAATTCCATACTCACTTTACCATATCCTGATATTTCACTAAAACATGGTCTAAGAAGATGCGCACACATCACACCTTGTTTCTTCAGGTGAGAAACAATAGATGTAAAGAACATCTACACTCACCTTCCTCTAAAATGGATGATTTTGAAGTTTTTCCAAGGGAGAAATTCACCCAACACAACAGGGAGTCTCGGAGGATTTCAATACTTTCACCTATATGGTCAATCGAGCTCATGACATCATAAGGCATCACCAAACATGGACATTGCGACTAATATAAACAATGCATGGAGAGTGACCTTATACAACATCCCCAAACAACACACAAATCTAGAAAGTGGCCACAATATCCTATAGTGGCCATATTTCCCACACTGGTGGTTTAACATGAACTCATGCTTCAAAGAAACTTTGAAGAACCCCAAAGGCCCTCTTAGACACCATCGAGACACTCATCCACACTAACAACCCTAGACCACATCCACCTTCGACGAATCAGGAAACATAAGAAACTATGGTCTCTTTCAACCCTCCATGAGAACTCTCCCATTACAAGAGGATCTAAAAATCAAAGAAAGGAAAGGTCTTAGACTCAATATAAAAATATCAAGGAAAATATTCCTTATATTGATCAACTGGAGGGTCTTCAAAAGGAGAAATAATCATGGTCGCACTTCAGTTGTGTAGTATCCTTTAATGGCGGTGTACCTTATCCAACGATTGATCCAAATGACCCAACCAAGATGGTCCATTAGTCAAGATATACCACAAACCAGATCCAAAAACATGATGGGAACAATCATAAAGGCGTCCCAAAACATTTTTCAAAAGATACCACTAACTGTCCTTTTAACACAACTTACTGACCAAACCCAAACCCAAAACACAGTTCAAACAGGAGGGGTTCTTGGACTCAAAACATCCCACAACATCAACATTTTCCAAAAAAACATAATATAAACCATTCCAAACAATTCATCAAGTCTTCATGTTTCTCTTTAAAAAAAATTCTTTGGAAACAAATGGTTCAGCAGTTAGCTCATCCACTAATGGTACCCCATGGGCCTTACCCATGCTTGTTTATGTGCCACACCGGGCACCCTCCTCATATACATCTCGACACTCATCCAGTAATGTCATCAACCATCCATATTCCCATATAACCCCATGGATGTGGTTTCTCACGAAAATACCAAAGGTAAAAACAAATTTTTTTTCATTTTTCAAAACCAAAATGGTCAACCAACACATCCTTTTTTCTCAAAACTGCTAACCATGAGATCCAAATACCAACTCACATCTTACAAAAAAATTTAGAAAGTCACAACCATTTAGAAAATTACTCACTTTCACGATATTCACATCAATTTCAAAACATCTCTTCCCATTAAAACACACTCTGATTGTTTAGAAAACATTATTGGAAACACTTTTCAAAACCAACTTCAATGTAGTTCCTGCTTTCAAAGAGGTGTAAGCACACCATTTTACCTTTCAAAACAATTCTGAAAATTCAGTTCATCCAATTCATAAACCAAACCATTCCTCCTTTATTTGAAAATCATTTCATAAAAACATTACGCTTATTAAAACCAATTCACCTGAAATCCAAAGTTCCAAGATTTCAAAACTAAAGCACAAAACAATGCGAGAGGAAACTAGTTTTAGTGGGTGACTTGGAAATATAGTTGGCGGCCATATTCCAATCACTTCACTGTCACAGAGAGTGTTCTAGGGAATTTCCCTGGCTTCACATGGCTTTCCAGGCCCTGCGAGCTCACTGAGACCATTAACCCTACTCTCTTTTCATTTCCCCTAATCAACATCAAACCAAGAAAACCAAAGGAATTAGATAAATCCCGACTTCCCCTGGAGACTCGAATCCTGTCATGATGTTTGGTGATCAGGCACACTATCCATAACCGAACTACCAAATCCCAACAATCCTAACTTTATACTATCCCGACTGTTCCCTAAATATTCTGACCCAAAGAGTTAACCAGAACATGCTCTGATAACATTTTGTCACGAATCGAATCTGATCGCCACCAAAACTGGCACCAAACCTGGCCCGTGATAAGGCACGAAGGGTGTTCCAGTTCCCCAAGGGCTGACACAAGTTTCCGGGTATCATATCATGATAATTTGGAATGATTTACCCGATTTTATAAACATTAAACAACAAACAAACTCAATAAAAAAATATGGATTTTTCAACTTAAACCATCTTTAAAAAAAATTAGAACTGAAATACATAAGTTAAAACTATGTTTATTGACCATTAAAAAGGTACAAAACCAAATAAGGACAGCCCAAGAACCTCCACATGGAATGAGGCACCGCCCTCAAGCCATCTCCATGACACTGCATCCCAATGGAAAACTAAAAACCTGAACCAATGGCATAAAACATGTACCCAAACCTGTGACATAAAATAAGAATGTCTACTTACACCCAAGGGTGTAAGTAGGGTATGAGAGAAAGCTCAAAAGGATACCACCTCAAAGAGATTCCATGTGATAAACATTTCATGACAAAAATCATTGCATGTTTTGTAAATAAGAAATGCTAGTTACAATTTTATAAAGGATGCAATAATAAATGAAAACATTTTTCATGTGGGATAATTTTAAATGACCAAAATTTTTAAAATAAATAAGAAAGAAACAGAATTTTACAGCCAACAATACCGTATACCGACAGTATGTACAAAGGATCTAATGAGCACAAGTAATAAGAAATAACCCCTAGGCAATTGCTAGTTGTGGGTCCCAGGTACCTCGTATCTCGGTGAGAGTAACCACAAAAAAATATCTATTCTCATGCACGAGCCACTAGTAGGGATCATACCCATAACCAGGTGGTCCCCAATCATCATCATCATAATTTAGTTAGATTTTTAATAGTCAATCATGCTAAGTGAAACTGAGGCCAGACCCCACGGATTCACTAGCATACTAGTACACGTCCACCCACCTAGATACCCAGGTTTTCCCTTTTAGGTAAATCAAGTTCAACAATACAAGAAGTATAGTTTTTACATGAAAATATCACTTCCACATCAAACTTTATCCAAACAGCCCTATGTACATCACACAAGTCAAAAATTCCACTTTTCATTTAAATGAATTTTGAAATCAAACTCACACCAAAATAGCCTACAACACTTTTCACATTTCGTTAATAGTACCACAATTCCTTTAGACGATTTGATAAAACCATTACAATATATTCAACTCCCAAAACCGCCCACACACATATCACATAATACCCTTCTCACCTTCACAATTCATTTTATCAATAAACTCACACGAAACATCCCACACCCGTGTTTCACACAAAAAACACAATTTAGAAAAACTTTTCGGCAATTTATAACACATTCTAAAAATGATTCACATCTCAAATCACCACTTTACAATTAAGTAACCCCACATTACGTGAACACACTCACCCAAACAGAACATATACACCCTTTCCCAACTTTGTTTAATCAAATAAATCATTTTCAATTTTTATAAAACAAACCCAAGAGGTATAACCATTGTTTGCACACTAAACCCATTTCAAACCCCTAATTCGAAACCAAAATCAGACCAATAACAAATCAAAAAATAATTTTCAGCCCTAAAAAAATTATTAAACCATCCCCCAAATGTTATAAAAATACATCAAATAATACCACAAAGATACACATGAAGAACACACGTTTTCATAAATCACCTTCAAGAAGTACAACACAGTTTTACACCTTAAACTCAACCAAAAATCTATTTTCCAGGCCCACATGATAATAAAGAATTATCAAACCAGAATCGGAAGCCCTTTTCAAGACTAATAAATCATTTTCATTAGTTATTAACTAAACCCAAACATTACCCCAAGAGTCACACATGAAAAGTACCAAATTTCAAGCTAAAATACAACTAAAAATTAAATGTTTAACCAAATTCATCAAAAACAGTTTTCACACCACACTAAATAGATTATAAACATACTAAATTAATAAACCAAACAAGCTAACTCATCATAAAATGGCTACACATGGAATAACCTACCTTTTGAGTCGAAACCCTCAAAACATGGTTCAAAACATTAAGTGTACCACCACCGCACCACAAGGAATATAAATCCAGACCTAGACCACCAAACATTAACCCAAAAGATACCAAATCAGACCTTAGGATGTAACCCCAACTTCTTGACATGAGAAAATTCAATAAAGAGGAATAAAAACTAAAAGAGGATGGAAAGAACCAAGAAGGAATTACCTTACTTGAAATATCTTAAATAAATCTACCCCAATTCACCAATATATGAATCTCCAAGTACCCAAAACTGATATGGAGGTCCGAATCAGTCATATTAGGTCATGTGGGGACAGAAATGGGGTAAAAAGGATGAAAATTGAATGAGTTATGAAAGATTCATTTTACCTCATCAAATCTGGTCGATTTGAGAAACAATGAGAAATATCATCCAAATCTCCGGGGTATATGAGCTCCAAAGAGGAAAACGTGATATAGGGGGTGAGGCTGAGGTTTTTGGCTTCGATTGGGAGGTTGAATCACCGAAAATCAGTAAAAAAGAATGGTATATTGAAATTTTAAAACTATAATTTAAAGCATGAAATGGGATTACGGGCAGGCCCATTACCTTAATTAAAAACCCAAATCCATCATGATTTGGGATTTCTATGTGGATCAAATGGATATGGTGATTTTAATATGTTAGGGTATGCCAATTGGGAAGTGTAATGAGTGTAAAATAGTTAAAATTGAAAGATTTATAGAAGAATCAATTTTTTTTTTAAATCTGGATTTGGGCTCACGGTTTGGCCCAAATTTTCAAAACCCTCCATTTTCATCAAAATGAGTGGTAAACCCCCAAAAAAATCGGGAATGGAAATTAAATGAGAAATGAATTAAAAAAAAGGCATGGGTGTGACATCACCTCCCCTTATGCACATTTTAACTTCCAATTTACGAAGTTTCTCAATTCGAATTACTCCATCACAAAAACTCATCTTTAAATAGACTTTTTTTCTAAATGATTGGCTAAAGGCTCTTTTTCAAGTATTATAATGTTTATTCAAATAACAAACTAGGTTTGACAATCCAAAAATATGAGCCATTTTCAGAGATGATTTCCAAAATTTAGTTTTAGCTAATCGGTAAAAACCCAAGTCATCTATAATAGCCTTTTAGGCGCACCTAAGAAAAAATGTTACCCTATGTACATGTCCAATAAATCAGCCATAATAGGGTGCCCATTAAGGGCCCCCAACCCCAAAAAATAAAACCGAACACTATCCCCCATGAATTTAATATTGTTGAGAAGGGTGGGAAAAAAGTAGGAAAAGGGTTGTGCCAACGAAAAATGGAAAAAGTTATAAAAGTGAAAAGCTCCCCTCAATAATGGTATGTTAGAAAATCATGTGGTGTGAGAGATCCCGATGAAGCGAAAAATGGCTGGCGTGGAACAGATGACACAACTACTAGAAAGAATAACCATACAAGTGATGTAGGAAAACACAGTACCAGCAGTAGGAAAAGAAAAGCACAACACACAAGAACACTAATGCAGGAAATAACATCACACAATAGAAGACAGTAGAAGACATTTCAAAGGAACAGCAAAAGAACAATGTAATATAACATTAAATAACATCCAGTCAGGGAGATTAGATATCCAAAAAGAAAGCATGCACAGCGGCGTCCAAGGTCAGATCGGCGGTAGGCGGAGGAATGTCCACGTGATCAGTGAGAGTAGAGGTAGTATAAGGCCCACCCATCGAATAACCGGCTCCCGAAATATAGTAAGATAGAGGTTAGTGGTGAACAACCTCATATAAGTTGGGAGGCTGAAGATCAACCAAGATAAGGCCCTCCACCTCTATCCTTGTCTGCTCCAGCTGCCAATGGAACATCGAATATGGGTCCTACTTCCTTTTCCAGAAGAGCTCTAGGTCATCGTATGGTGTTCTGGGTTGTGATTGGTACAAAGGATAGGGAAGGTATGATGGTGGCGGCCCAGAAGGGTGAGAGGCAGCAACATGAAAACCATGAGGCCCCTTGGGTGTGGAGTGGTGGGAAGCTGTAGGCTCGGTAGGGTGATACTCTATAGACGGGCCATCGTGTAGTGGTGCATCTGGGTCAGTTCTGGGAACTTCTCGTATGCGGAGTTGGACACCGTCAGGATTCATCATTCTCATCCGACAGAGTAGAGTAACATCAAAATTGGACACGACTGGTAGTTCTGCAAAATCTGTTTCATTATACCTAAAGTGCATCCAGTCCACAAAAAGTGGCCACCAAAAACATCTCCCTTTGGCTTGGTGATCATATTCCAAAAATACAGAGTGATGAAATAAGCCGGGTTGACAGCATCACCCGTCACCATGGATTCCAAAATCATCTGGTCATGTGTTCTCATTGTTCCTTGGCTATTAGACCAGGCTGTAAAACAAGTAGTATTGATCTGATGGAGGACCCGGTTGATATGGTTTTTGAATCTGAAGGCCTTGGCAGTCAGTGGGAGGAAAGGGTCCACTGTGGCAAAAGAGGACCAAAAGACCTGGGCCGAGGTGGGATCCCATTCCAATGGGATTATGAAATACGTGTCACTATGGATGTACTCTCTCTCACATAAGCCAATGAGTACTGAGAACACACTTAATCGGAGGTTGTTCCTCTGGTTCATGAGACGGAATGTGACGTCATCGGTAGCTTCAATGGTAAAACCCTTGTCAGTTTCAGTGTAGCCTCTCAACAATGGAATCTGGCCCCAAATTCCAATACCATCTCTTTCTAAATGGCTTGGTGAACCGCCAAAGCTTGTGTGATATTTCCCTGGGCAATATACATCTAGAGAACCTCTATGTTACCTATGGATTCATGATTTTCCAAAAAAAAACTCATGGTGAGGACTGACCTCAGGGTTCGACAGGGTATGGTATCTCATAGTTTCATCCTTTTTAGTAAACATGACTTGAGGGCCATCAGGGGAGCTTGATCTGGAGGCTCGGGCTCTTTTGTAATTTGACATGGTGGTTGCGGTTAGGGTTTTTGGTTTTGGGCACCTATAGTAGAAAAGAAATACACCATGCAAACTATCACGACAATTAGATATAGAAATATGAAATTTCTAAAGTGAAAAGAATACAAATCCTACAACAAATTCCCTTTTGTAAGATTATGTTTTGAAAACACATGTTCAGGGATAAATATTGTGGCACATGTGTGTGTAAAAAATTAGTGGAAAAACAAAAGGGAATATGGGTAGTGAATGTCCACGAACAAAGAATATGAAAACAAATGAAAATGGAAATGGGAGAGTTTGATTGGCCAAACCCTATGGAAAGAGAGAGAGAAATGAAAGAAAATTAATAGAAAAGGGAAGTAGAATGAAAAATGAAGAATGAAAGAATACCTTGGTGGGAGTTCCGACAAGGGAACTTGGCTGGAGGAGAGGAGGAAGAGGAGAGGATGAAGGGGAAAGTCCCATGGGATGGAGCAGAAGGAGGAGGGGTTCCACACGAGATGAAGAGGGGGATCCTTTTTTATAGAAAATTCTAGTTTTAAGTAGTCGCATGGTTTGGGCACACGGTTTGGAAAACCGTGCGCCAACCGTGCACAAGACACTTCCTGGGGGAGTAAAAGGGGCAGGGTCAGCACATGGTTTGGTCAAACAGTGTGTCGACCGTGCATTTGGTTCTTTATGATGATGTTTTTGAAAATTTTCCCCTTTTAAAATAAAAACGCACCTTTTTCATTAAAAGTTTTATTCCCCATTTGATGATAAAAGAAATTTGGAGATTTTCCATTGAATGTGTAATACACTCAATAAGGGAAATCCATATGATACCCTGACTTGGAGTGACAGTCCTACACTATAACACAGAAGATTATAAAATCACACTAACAAGCAGTCCTAAGCACACTCAATCAAACAAAGCATTGGAATATAAATTTTTTCAAAATGTCAGGTTACCTCTCGGGCAGTGCTACGTTATAAGTCTTGAGATCAACTTACCTAGGAATTGAGCTATCCAAATTTCATGGTTGAAAATTTTCCCATCATGTCTACTATGCAATTTTATGGTTTCAAGAGCTTCCCATTAACTATAAACGTTTTCCCATCTGTTCCAGCAACTTCCAACACTCCATGGAAGAAAATAGTAATCACCGTGAAGGGTATCGACCATTGGGACATTTACTTTCCTGGGAAAAACATTATATGAGAGTTAAAATGTAAGAATTTATCACATGGATGGATGGATTTCTAAGAGATCATGTGGCATGGAATGCCATTGTCTTTTGCTTATACAATTTTGAATTCTCATAGGCCTCCATCCTAATTCATAAAGCTCTGTTAATTGGAATTTTCTCTTTTCCTCTCTAGCCTTGAGATAATATTTAAGGGCCTTCACATCCCAATAGGCTTTATACTCCATCTCTACCAGTATGTGGAAGGGTTTTCCATAGACTAATAAAAAGGCGACATGCCCAAGGGTGTCTTCAAAGCTGTCTTGTAGGCCCATAAAGAATTACCCAATTTCATGGACCAATCCTTTCTTGATGTGCCCACTATTTTCTCCAGTATTTGGGTCAACACCTTGTTTGAAACCTCTACCTAACCACTAGATTTTAGGTGGTATGGTGTCACATGGTTGTACTTGACTCCGTACTTTAAGTGCACATTTCTCATAATGGTGTTGTCAAAATTAGTGATGCGGTCACTAACCAACCTGGCAGAGTCCCAAAATGACTGAAAATATTTTTCTTGATAAAAATGATGATGAACAAAGACATATTATGAGTCTTTGTTGTTTCTTGAACCAACATGGAAACATAGTCAACACATAGCAGAATGTACGTGTGCCCAAAGGATGGGGGAAACAGACCCATAATGTCGATTCTCCATACATCAAAAATTACAACTTCAAGTATCAGGTGTTGTGGCATCTCGGCATGATAGAAAAAATTTCCAGTCCACTGTCATCAATCACAGCAAGAGACGTAATGATGTGTGTACTTATGCATGGCCGGCCAGAAGAAACCTGATTGTAAAATTTTGGATGTTGTTTGATCTGGCCCATGATGTACTCTTTTCGGAGAAGATTGTCAGAAATTTAAAATATGTTGAATCTCATCCTTCAAAACGCAACGACGAGTTATCCCATTACTGCATTAGTGGAAAAGCATGGGGTCTTCCCAGATATACCACCTTACCTTCTACAAAAACCGCTTCCTCTTTTGAAATGAGATGTCCGGGTGGAAAACTCCTATTTCTAATTAGTTTGCACGATTGAAAAAACATGGCCAAGGTGGGACTCTAATGGAAAATAGCTTCTCATTGGGAAAGTCTTCCTTGATCTCCCTATCTTCTTCTCTCTCTATGTGTGGTAGCTCCATCCGGGAGAGATGATCAGCCACCACATTCTCACTAACCTTTTTGCGTTTAATTTCTTAGTCATACTCCAACAGAAGGAGCACCCAATGGAGGAGTCGTGGTTTGGCATACTTCTTATTCAAAAAATACTTATGCGTGGCATGGTCCATGTAGACTACAACTTTGGAAAACACCATGTATGAGTGGAATATGTTAAATGAAAAAACCACAGTTATAATTTCCTTCTCTGTGGTGGTATAATTCAGCTATGATTCATTTAATGCTTGGTTGGAATAATATATCGCTCTAAAAATATAATCTAGACGCTTTCCAGGGACTACCCCCACATCATTATCGCGCGCGTTGCATATAAGTTCAAACTACTCCTCCCAATTCGGAGTGATCATAATTTTTGTGGCGAATAATTTTTCATTCAAAATTTGAATGGCTTCAATTCATTTATCCTCAAACTCAAAAATGGAATCTTTGGATAGTAGATTGGTTAAAGGATGAGCTATCATGGAAAATTCCAGGACAAATCTTCGATAAAAACCTACATGGCCCAAAAATATTTGAGATCCATTGACCTAGAAAAATTCTGTGTTGTGCCATAAAATGACATTTCTCCCAATTCAAAACCAAATTGTTTTACTCACATTGCTCAAGAACCAGCTCCAGATTCATCAAACAAGTGATGAATGACTACCTGAATACAAAGAATTCGTCCATCAAGACCTCTAGAATCTGGTCTGCCATATCATGGAATATTTATAACATGAACCTCTAAAAGGTGGCTGGAGCATTTTACATTCCAAATTACATGCGAAAGTAGATGAACATTCTATAGGGATAAGTAATGGTTCTCTTTTACTGATCCTCCAGAGTTATAGAAATATGGTTAAATCCATAATGACCATCTATGAAACAATAATGTTCATGCCCCTCCAATCATTCATGCATCTGATCCATAAATGGAAGAGGTAAATTATCTTTTTTTGTGGCAAAATTTATCTTCCGGTAATATACAAAAACCTTCCATCCCGTGAAAGTTCGGGTCGGGATGACCTCATTCATTTCATTGGTCATTACCGTGATGTCGCCCTTCTTCGGAACCACCTAGAGAGGACTCACCCACGAGCTATTGTATATAGGTTATATAATACTAGAGTCAATCAATTTTATCACCTCCTTATTGACCACTTCATTCATGGGGGTTCTGTCTCCATTGAGTTTGGCGAGATGATTTTTCCCCTTCCTCTATAAGTACCTTATGAGTGAAGATAGTGGGGTTTATCGCCTTAAGGTCAGCAACCATCCAACCAATATCCTCTTTTCTCCATTGTAGGACATTCAAAAGAGCCTCTTCTTGATCTTTTGAGAGTGATGCGTTTAGGATTACTGGAAATATATATTCCTCTCCCATGTAACCATACTTCAGCGAGGAAGGGAGTGGTTTTAACTCGAGATGTGGAGCCTTAAGAATGAATTTTATGATTGGATGAACCTCATCTCGATCTAACAAATAATGAAAAATTTCTCTTTCCCATTAATTACCACCTTTTCTTTCAGTTAATATTACTTCCTCCTGATTTTATTCAAGGTGGTCATCCTCCATATTGAATTTTCTGTTGAAAGAATATGATTGTATAATTCCTTCATCTAGGCCAAAGCACTCAACCATTGTTGTCAATGAACAAAAATACACTTACTCCATCAGCGAAACATGGTTCACCGCTTTCAGTACTTTGTAGGAAACCTTCTCATCACCAACACAGAAGATCAGCTCGCCCTGGTGCACATAAGTTAACACCTTTCTCGTAGCCAGAAAGGGTATTCCAAGAATTATGAATGCCTCTTGGCCTTCATCCATAATGAGGAAAAGAAAATATGATTGTAGAATAAACTTCCCCACACTAACCAATACATATTCCAAAATACCCTTAGGGTATTTAATAGAATGACCGGCTAATTGGAGTGACACTCAGGTTGGCATGAGATCGTTCGGCCCTAAATTCTTGAATACCCAAAAGGACATAAGATTAACAATCTCCCCAAAATCACCAAGTGCTTTACCAAACTCATAAGGTCCGATTGAACATGGGATATTGAAGCTTCCCGAATCATGGAGCTTAGGAGGGCGAGTATGATAGACAACTGCTGAACATTCTATGGTTGGGAGAATGGTTCCCAAGTTGTCCATTTTCATTTTTTTTAAAGAATGTATTTCATGAACATCATGTAGGTGGGAATTTGACATAATTCCTCAGCAATGGGGATGTGGATATGAAGTTTCCTAAAGATCTCCATGAATTTGGAAAATTGATGGTCTAACTTCCATTGTTTCATCCTTGCTGGAAATGGAAAGGGATTGTAATATGCATTGATCACTTATATACCATTTTATTGTGGGAAGTCCAGTTCATTATTCTTCTCTTGTCCTGGTGAATATTTCTTACCTACAAATTCTCCATCTGAGGATGTGGACTGCTTTGATGTTGGGGCACCCATAATCATAGTGACCTTTGGTGTCAGCTCCATCCTGTTTCTTAGAGTAATATAATTTTCCTCCTCCCATGGATTATTCTCTATATTTCCCAGAAGTGTATTAAGCTGTCTATGCGACAGCTGATTGGAAAGCTACACAATCTTGTTTTCGATGCTTAGGATTGATGCCTCCTGGTTTAGAAATCATGTCTTAGTTGTTGTTATGAATTTTGACATCATTTCATCCATCCGCTAGGGAGGTACCTGTAGAGTTTTTTGGTAAACTTATGGGGGTGGTGGTTATATCAATTGATGGGTATGATGAATATTTTGATACCCTTGTTGCTGATATGTTCCCTACTGGAATTTATTACACTGTTGCTACCTCAACTACTGATTTTGGAACTATTTTTTCCCTTAACCAGGTGGTCTTTGCTATCGGGGTTGAGGATTTTGTTGTTGTTTCCCCAAGCCTGTATTTTTATTTTTCTGCCACCACTAGTTCTGGTAGTGAGGGTAGTTGTTGGTTCCTCTGTTATGCACAACATAATTGACCTCACTAGTTGAGGTTCCCACATTAGCCCCTGGGCACTTGCCCAGGGTGTCGTTGTCACCACAATCACCACATGTTGGTGAACTAATTTATTGAACCTAAGATGAATGCTTTAGATTCAAAGCATAAATCTTATTTGAGACGACATCGAGTTGATCCACAAGAATGGTGGTGGCATCAATATTATACATTCCCTTTTTTTGAGTACCTATTTCAGAATGCCACTGAATGCTATTTGTATACATGACTTTTAACAAATCAAAGAAATTTTTATAAGAATTTCTCATGATTGTCCCTCCAGCTGCTGCATCAACCAAGACCAATTTTTTAGTTGTGATACCACCATAAAAAGTCTATACCTACATCCATAATGGTGGTCTATGGTTTGGGAACTTCCTAAGAATCTCCTTAAATCATTCCCACGACTTATAAAAAGATTCTGATTCATGCTACTATAAATTATGAATATCATTACTTAATGTGACCATCATTGAAGGAGGAAAATATTTTGATAAAAAGGATTGAGCCAATGCATCCCAGGTTAGAATAGATCGTTGAGGAAATCCATTGATCCAGTCCCTCGCCTTGTCCCTTAATGAGAAGGGAAACAGTCTAAGGCGGATGGCATCCTCTGATACACCGTGGTACCAGAAAGTGTCACAGATCTCCAAAAAGTTGAAGAGGTGACCATTGGTGTATTTACTTGGTAAACCACCAAATTTAATAGTATTCTGAGTCAAATACATTATTTTCGTATTGATATCAAAATTATGGGCCTCCACTGGTGGCCTGACTATTCCGGTGTCCACTCCCAGAATAGAAGGTAGTCCATATTCCATAAGAGTCTGGCACGTCGGCACCAGTTCATGAGGTTCCTGGGTTATAAACAATTGTTGACCTTGAGGGTAATTAGTTTGCTAGTTCGGAGGCAAAAATGGGTGTTAGCTCCCGCTGAATGTATTGTCCCAATGGTGGCTGCCTGAACCCCGACACAAATTGTCCTGGTGGCCACTATTTGATCCTTGGCAGGTACTCCATATAAACCCCCGGTAGATTCTGATGCTGATCTTCATCTCCACCCCTTGTTGGATTCCCTTCGATAACAAATGTCCGCCCAACGGCTTGGATAGCCCCCATTTACTCTTCCTGATGCGCCAAGGGATTATCTGCGTTGTGATCACCCATAAGCACACAACGACTCCTAGAAAACATTCTTTCGATTTTGGTGTCTATCGAGAGTAAATCCAATGATTTGGAAATCTGGGAACGAGAGACTTGGCCACTCATATACTATAGGCCTGCACACACAGACAAAACTTCCTGTGTAAAATGAAAAAAATTAGTTGAAAAAAAGAAATGGTATGATGAAAATAATTTTTAGAGATTTTTAATTTTTATTTTCCCGAAATTATCCCAATTCAATTAAAAAACGATCACCTACTATCCCCATCAACGGCGCCAATATTTGGTTGGTTGTTTACCTGAAAAATTGTTTTCAGCCAAATTAAATTCCCTAACTTGCACTAGTATAGTGAGCAGGTACGGGATCGGTCTACAGGGAAACAGAATTGGCTTTTTCTGTTTCATGATTTTACGTCACTTGGTGGGGCTGCTTATTTTAAGCACATTTGTTTGGTTCATTGGTACATGCCTCAAATGGTAACTAATTACTATAGCTTTTCTAATTCACTACCGATTAAACTTGAATCTAAAGATTACTTAAAACCAATTTTTAATGAATAATAATGAAAATGTGACATGGATGGGAATTCGTGTGGGTCATTAAAACCTTATTCCCTTTTGTGTTGTATTGTTCATAATTACCCACATTTCTGGGTTCCATATGTGTCGGAACTCCCTTGGTCCGATGAGTACCGTTCAAATTGGTAGAAATCAATTCCTCATTCTGGAAATTGATTTCTACTGACTCTTAGTGTAGGAACCACCATCTAGAAACGAAAATGATATCCAATGGTCATGGATATTCTTGTCATAATTCTCCCAAAGATCCCTGGAAACTACATTCTTGGTCTGATATGGATGTTTCTTACTAAATAAAATATAGAACTATTGGGAGAATTAGGTGAGAGATCATGAACTAATACAATAATAGAGAAAATGGTCGTAGAAAACCCACATTTTTACTATCACCAACACATGGGGGGATTAGATACTCTTGATTGAAAGAGTAAGAAACTTACTATAATGAATCATAGAATTCATTACAACATAACTCCAGGAAAAGAAATAATAAGTATAGTCATCAAGAACAAAAAAAGTTCCCTAGACAATATATATCCCTCTCGGTTAGTGTCCCTCTATCACCCCCATTTCGTATTCTCCCTTAGTCTCCATTACTCCTCATGGTCTCCCAAGTCAAAAAAGGGACATTCTCAGTTGTCCAAGATAAATAATAAATGAAAATACCTGGTCAAGGAGTTGTTGATAAGAGGTAATGAAAAAAAAAGATTCACTAGCATGTACGGTTTTGGTGCATGGTTTTGTAAACCATGCCCCAACCGTAAAATATCTACTTTCTCAAATCATTCAGCCGCACGGATTTGGGGCATGGTTTGGCAAAACATGCTCCAAACATGTGAGAGCTTTTGTCATGAATCTTTGAACCGCACGGTTTGGTGCATAGTTTGATAAATCGTGCACCAACCACGCGAGAGCTTTTGTCTTGAATCTTTGAACCGCACCATTTTCTTCTGGATGGCCAACACAGTTTGGTAAACTATGTGTCAATTGTGCGGGTCATATCTGTGTATTAAATTACTCAATTTTCCATCCTTCATGTCAAGTGGTTTCTCTGAATGACTCCCATCCAGCATAATCAGGGGTAAAGGGGTCTTTATGCCACCAATTCCCTTCTAAAACTCCATACATCAAAGAATCCATGATTTATCCTTTGGTGAATGAAAAAACTATAAATATACATTAATCATTATAAATATCATGTAAAAACCATCCACAAAACCCTTTTATATATATTAGACCATGTGGAAATTCCTTATTCACAATAGTGCATCACCTGTTGGTCGTTGGTGCTCTGCCTTCACCTGCTGACAGGTGGAACACCAGATGACGAAACAATAAACATCACTCCTTATAGCATGAAACAAATACTAACAGTGTAGATTATGATACATATTGGTGACACTATCATGAAATACCCAAAAAGAGGAATGAAAATCTTGCATCAGCCACTCATGTATGTCTACTAACACCCCCCACGCCATTGAAAAGGCATGATATCATCCTCTCCTGGGTCCATCTAGAAATGAGGTTCTTTCTCGTCACACATTCCCATAATACTAGGCCTTCATAATTTCATAGCTTCCTTATTCTCACTTGATCATGTAGAGTTGAGGTATCAGCTGTAGATCAATGAAATGGCTTCCCATGTTTTCCGTGAGCATCCAAATCCATCTAAAAGGACATATAAATAAGCAGCCAATCACTGTTGGACTCTTGAATTACCTATATCTGAGTCCATCGCCTCAACACATTATCCACCTCGTTTCATTTCCCAAGTGTGCAGGCATGATCATAGTCAAAAGACTGAAGGTATTCAACCCACCTTCTCAGTCTAAAAATCAGGTCACTCTGAGTGAAGATATACATTAGAATTTGGTGGTCGCATAAAACCACAAAATTCTATCCATACAGGTAGTGTCTTCAACAGTGTAAATCATGAACAACTTCAACCATCTAGAAATTATGCATTGGGTAGTTCCTCTGATGTGGCCTCCACTGCTGAGACCTGTATGCAATGACACATTCCCCCTGCATAAGCACTCTCGAAGCCCGATACCTGATGAATCACAGTACACAATATATCTCTTTCCAGACTCTTGAAATAATTGTGTCTGTGTTGAAGTAAACCTCCCTTTCATCTCATGAAAGGTTGAATCAAAATAATCTAACCACTAGTACATCACACCATTCTTAGTTAGTCCCGTCAGCTGCACTAATATGGGTGAAAGTTCTTTAATGAATCATCTATAGTAAATAACCATCCATAGAAAACTCCATACACGAAAAACATTCATTATCTAAAAATAGGAAACTAGTTCTCTCACATTCCCTAGGTCTACTGATACTCCTCTCTCTGAGATAACATGACCCAAGAAGTGAATTTGGTCCATCCAAAAGTTTCATTTTGAGATTTTAGCATATAACTGATGCTCTCTTAGTGTACTGAAGGCGATCTCAAGATATGTGACAAGGTCATGTCGAGTGTGAGAGTACATCATGATATCATTCATGATGAATACCATGAAAGAATACATGTATGGATTGAACACTCGGTTTATTAGATCCATGAAGACTATAGGGGAATTCGTGAGACCGAACGACATAAACACATACTCGTATAGACCATACCTACTCCGAAAGGCTATAAGAGGTATATCAGATGAACTAATGTGATTCTTCTGGTTACCTGATCTCAAGTCAATCTTCGAGAACACCTGGGATCCTCAAAGCTAATCAAAGAGATAATAAATCCTCGATAAGGGATATCATTTCTTGACCATCAATTGGTTAAACTTATGATAATACACGCAATGTCTAAGGGTACCATCATCATTCTTCACAAACAGGACAATCGAACCCCGAGGAGATGTACTAGGTCAGATGAAACACATATACTGTAAATCCACCAACTGCTTCATGAGCTCCTGTAACTCTGGTGTTGCCTTCCTATAATGAGGAATGGACACTAGTGCCACTCCTAGAACTCGTTCAATAGAAAGGTACACCTCTTGCTCAGGTGGAAAGCCGAAAAATTACTCTAGAAATACATCCCTAAAACAATCCACTAATGGAGGAATGTCCATTATTTAAGTCCCTTGGTCTTCCAAATATAGAATAAAAATCTGGGTTGTAACTCCTCCGAACCGATGATGCTCGAGTCCCACTCTACTCGCCTGGAAATCCCATTCACCCATATAAAGAAATGAATCACCTTTTGGTGATGTGAAACTCACTCTACATCAATATCAATTAACATCTTCCTGGATGGGAAATAATGAGTCTATTCTGAGAATGAAATCAAAACATGTTATCTCTAAGACATAAAGGTTCCACAAGAAGTGAAACCCTCCAACATAAAGAGGGAACTACTTGCATTGACATACACTAGAAATTCATGCCCCCAACAAAGTGTCCAACGTCAAAATATCAAGAAAATTAAAGATACAGAGCCCAAGGATCTCCACAACAACAAAAGATATGGAGCTATGGGAATCCCCTATATCAAAAAGTGAAAAATATAAAACTGAGGAAACTAGAATGGAATATCAAACTGTAGAGGGTCAGGGATCCTACTCAAGCTAGGTCTGCTCCACTAAAAATGTCTTACCTGCACTGTATCCCTATGACCCAACCTGACCACTCTTAGCTAATAAACCCTACTGTCACTGAAAGCCTAATGACTGGAAACCACAACCATGACTTCCTTTTTGGCCTAAAAAGTTGGAAAAACTCTTGTTCCCCGACTACTAATAAACTGGTGGTGCAACTCCCAAACAAGGATTCAAATAAAAACCACTATCATCAGTTTCTAGTGAGAATATTTGATTGAAGCGTTGAAGATGGCCCATCTTGCCACATTTTCAGCACTCATCTAGGTCTCTCGGGAAATGTGGCCTCGTTTTCCTTCTCTTCGTAGACTGGTAACACACCACCAGGATACCAGAAAAGGTGCCCAACCGCCTTTAATCCCAGTGTGTAGATTCCAAGAGGTGCTTCCTGTTATCAGTAGGAGGGATACTATCTCCAGATGTTGAGCCTCCCTATCTCTCCACACTAAAATACCTCAGATTACACTATGTAATAAGCACCAGAGTTACCATAGAAGTGACAGAATTCAGCCTAAAGTAGTTCATGTGAGATCTGATGTCGTTCCTGAGACTATCCTCAAACAATCTTCCCTTAAATAAATAATCACCTTCAGGAATAATCGTGAATCACCACAGCTCTATGAAATAATAAGACTACTCCATGACATAAAGATTACCCTGATCCAGACTAATGAACTCTCAATTATGATCGGCCCTCAAATTATCTACATATAAGTAGTTATAAAAAGCATTGTAGATGTTACCCCAATACATACCATGTTGGCGTCCCACCTGTGAGATCACTTCCCACCATCTCTTGGAGAAATTCTGAATCATATACATTGTGAGATCCACCCTCCTCATTGGAGGTTTCTCGAGATGCTCGAAGAATGAAATAATGGATTAATGCCATGACTCTATAGCCTGAGTTCCTCTTTCCCCTATGAAGGTGGGAGGATTATGCAGTTAAAAAACCCACTTAAACTCTACCATAAAAGGGACTGGATGAGGTACTCCATAAAAGTTCTATATAAACCTCATAAATCCATCTCAAAAATGTGCGTCAGTACCTGTGTCTGGAATGATTGTTGGTGCCAATACTGGAACAACTGGAAGATCTACTGGATTTCCTTGATCGGCCATATCCGATGTCTGATCACTGCCCTGTAACTTGCGGACAACCGAAGGATGTATCGGTGGCATGACCCAACAAGGTCAAGCCCACATCTTAGATCAATATTAACATGGATTGAAACATAGAAATGTAATAAGGGAATAAGATAAATAAAGAAATCACATTTTTCAAAACATGGATACTCGGTGGGTATAATGACTACACGGTGTGTTCCCTTAATCCATCACATGAGTGCGTAATTCTGCCAAATTTGGCCATGTAACAACCAATACACAAGACTTGTTATCCAAACACATGGAATGAACATGAATCCTCTTCCCCTTCCCATGTTATTCTATATGTCTATGACACACGATTATCGTAAAACAAGACTACACAGAATGCATGTTCCTTACATGGTGTATACTTCTCAAACTACACCGACCTGTGTTGTTATCCACACGTCCTGTTACATGGCTAGCCCTAAAAGGCGTGTTTCTTCCCGAAACGACATGTACTAGAATGATTTCACTGAATCGTGTTGTTTGTACATTGCATGATACCCGGGTTACACTACACAAAATGCTCAAACATGTCACCGCATATAAAAGCTAAGATTTATCCCACATTGTCGTTAGTTACATAGGTGGACACATGGCCTACCCCATATGGTGTGTACATATGGCCCACTGAAAATTATACATGATTTCCCAACCCCTTGTTTCTTCCCAAGAAGTCTGTAACATGGTTAGAGACTACACAGAATGTACATACGGTACATGGAATTTACCAAAGGTAAATAAAACCTTCCCAAACATAAGAACACAAGGAATGTGTGTCCAATATTACACATCTTGTATTCTGGGTTTTTTCAGACACTTAGCCTCAGAAAATACTCTGGAACCCATAAAACACTGAAACAAACATCACAGTGACAATATCCGATCTGTTAGGGCCCATACTCCCCACGAATCATAGCTTGGCATCTCATACATGCCATATATAAACGTAGAAGAGTATTGATCAAATAAATTCTTGTCTAAGAGATATCATAAAACCTCAAGAACCAAATTTTGGAGTTCATTCAAACTAAGACATTACACAAATATATACACTATAAAATAGTAGGCATTATATCAAGGAATATATCACAACATCTTGAAAATCTATCCCAACATCTATCACAAGAACATGATATCGCTAATGCATCCTAAATGTAATTACAATAATGCATGACATTTGATTTCCACAAAGTGCCTATATGATACATGATATGTAATAACCTCATGTAATCAGGTTTTAATAGAAATAAAACCTCAATAACATCAATCATTACATCAAAAAACATGTAAATCACCCAACGGTGAAATAAAATCAACTATAAAATTTCAAACCAAAAAAATTGAACTAACGGGGTAGAGTGGTTTTTCTCTATACACAGGTTAGTTACACATGGGCACAACATATTACCAAGTACCTATTCCTTCCTATACCTGTCTATTGAATCCAAACAGTATGTCAAGAATGAAATAATTCTTATGATACCACTTTATAACGCCTCGGTTCCGGGAGCCACCTAGAGGCGCCATGTACCAGGTTCGTCACATGGACTTAAGTGCATTTCCCCAATCACAAGATGCTTTCGACTAGTAGTGTGGGATGTGGGTGTGATTGTTGGGAAAAAATGCCCCCATTAAAAGAGAAACACATCAGAAGAAAACATATAGTAATAGTGGATGCAATGTAATACCATACAATAGTAAACAATGGAAAACTGAAGATATTAATAATTGGAGCAGATATATAAATGATGCATGATACATATGTCTGGAAAAGCTGCCTAACTTGTCACAATTCTAGAATACATTATAGAACCAAAGTACAAAATAATAACAAGAGACATCTCCTTAGCATCGTAAGCCTTAGCTTGGACCCATGCTCTCCTACTCCAAGCAGTCATGTACCAGATGTAGAAGGGCACTTTCCCTTATCTAGACCAACAAAAATATAATTTTTTGGGTCAAAAAACATGACCCGAAAAGGGTGTGTGATGAATCCCAGTAAGAAACCACCTAAAGATCCGTGCTTAATTGTCAGTGAAAATATATGGAAATCTATACTCAAAATGAATCAGTAAACAAGGAAGTACTTAAAAGTAAACAATCTTACAGTTTCAATGTATTCAACTCATGTATCTAGAAAGCATCTAATAAAAGCAAGTAACCCTTTTGGATTTTTTCACAGCCTAACCCCTCTGTTACCACCAAAAAAATAGAAGAATCCCCATGGGATGTTCACAAAGTCTAACCCCACTGGTTCAGCATGATCATCAACTCTCTAAGGAAGCAGTCACTATTAATTCCCCCTATAGTCTCAAATCTTTAACTAAAAGGCACTCTGGGGAAGCACTCAATGTCTCATTCCCTCATTGGCCCGTATCAAGGAACTACAGACACTATGAGGAAACACTTACGTCAACTACCACTATGGTCTCACATTGTAACATTAAAAAATGATACTCTAGAGAGGCCCTCAACATACATTCTTTCTATGGTCTACTACCTCAGGTTATCATGGCCCTGTGTAATTCAATCGTGCTCGAACGATACATGGAAGCAAAATTAAACCTCAATAACTACTTGGATAACTGTATAAAACATGTCATTTCATGTTGAATAATATCACTCCCTTCTAACAATACTAGACATGGATAAAAAGTATACAAACTGGCTTAGTAAGACCAAACTGTCATAAAAAATACATGCATGGGAAACACATACATTTAATATAAAATAACCCTATTCGCATTTTATTAAACTCTACTCAAGTATATATTATATCGAATGAAATAACATGTTTTAAACAGTAAAAACCTAATAACCCGATCAAGCGTATCAGGCAATTTTCCAATTATAACACAAAGACTATCTACAGAATGGAAAAAACCACCTACCTCGGTGTCATACAATCAATATACCCAAATATAGGCCCTTGGATCGACCTATAACATGGTAGTTATACAAAAATGACTAAACGGTTTAACCAAAGATTACTCTATAAATAAGAGGAATCAAGAAGTGAAGCTCTTGAAGAAGTAAGATCTTATCATGACGATCCCAATGCAAATGACATCGATCGAATCAGAGAACGGATGCTCGATTGGGGGCTCGGTGATGATCCATGCTTTATAGATTCTCTATGAAGATTAAGGAAAAGAAGAAGAGCATTCTCCCCTCTAGATGCAAACCTTGTATATTAAATGAAATAAAAAAAGTACACGACACGTAATTTAGAAGTACATTGAGTGTACTTTCCCTTATCATCCCCCCACATTATGTGGTCTCCCAATCACCACACATAGTTGTGTGCTCAACCATTACATGGCCAACAAATGGCAACGTGCAGCAAAAGACTTCATAGAGAATACATATAAGTACATGGCATGTACATCAAAAATTTATTGGAACACCTCTTTTTCTCAAAAACACCATAACTGAGAAAAACATACTTGAAATAAATATTTGGGTTCGTACTCAAATAATATTCATCATAATCATCAAATAACACATAAATGATGAAGTATATCAATAACCTTATTATTGGGAAATATTAATGCTTCATCAAATTATACTTCATGTTGAACCTATGTGTTTAATATGAAAGAAACAAATAAAACATCTCAAAAATGTTATTTGTAACAACCCAGGTAAGTAATGAATAATAGATATAGTTATCAATGTCTATTTATTAATTAGATAGTGTTTTAGAGGCTTAAAATGTGAATAAATCCAACCTAAAGCATGAAATACTCTATAATTTTTAAAAGATTGTTTTACCGCCTTTTGATGGAGAACCATTTTTAAATCTATCTATTGAAAATTTTATAATCTATATTTTTCAAAATAAACTTATTCTTTATGATTGGGACATTGTAATTTACTTTGGATAAATTTCTGTTATTTTTCTAATAATGTTCATTTTGTATTGAATAGTGAAAAGTGTTGTATTTTAATTCAAAAACTCTTTTTAATCTAATTTATTTATATAGATAGATTGACTTTTTAATTAGTTTTAAAGTGAAGTTATAATATATTTTTACCATTTAATCCAATGGTGGTCATTGGAATTAATATCACTTTGAGATTAAACATAAACGGGTGTCAATATTTTGATAGGTATTGTTTCTTAAAAATACGCTATTTGATTTGACAAAGGGATTTAATTATAAAATTAATTAATGCAACATCTATGTTATGATTTTGGTAAAATATAAATAATTTTTGAATTCGGAATATCAATTATAGTTCAGGGTGATGTTTTGGTATTTTAATGAAAAACTTCAATTTTTGATGACTTGTAAAACCACTAAGTTGTACTTAAAAAACTGATTTTTCGTTTAAATGAAAATTTACCACCTCTGTGTTTTTAATTTATAAAATCCAACATAAATGGTTTTTATTAAGAAGTAAAATGTGGTTCAATGGGATTAAAATAATATTTTGGTGAATAGTAACTTTTACGTTTATTAATCACGCTTGGAGGTAATTAGTGTAGTTTAAGGTAAAAATAATGTTTTAATAATATGAAGAGACCTAGACACAAGTCCTACCCTTATTGGATGTGTCTTGGACGACCAAGACAACCCGTGGGTCTATTTTTGGGACCCCATGGAGCCACTTGGGTAAGATAATGGCATTAATGCATTTTATTTAAAGTAAAAGTAAAAATGACACAAATATGAGTTGTTTTACTAAAAAAATTTAAATTGGGTTATTCAAGTCATATTTTTTACTATAAATATTAATTTTAAATCTAAAGAGATTTCCTACATCATAGTATTTATGACACCATGATGATGCAACGATTACCTCATTATTTAACGATTTAAATAAAATGATAATATCATGTATAATCTAAGACCTACACATGTCAAAAACCTATTGGATGGGTGGATTTAGAACTATTATAACCTTATATTTTAAATATATAATTTTGGGAGCTATTTATCCGAAAATCATTTTATAACAATGTATCTTTTCTTAACCTTCCAAGAGTGCCCCTCCTCGCCTCTTATAAAAAGCCCCAAACTCTACCACCTTACCCACACTTCCAAAGCCAATGGATCAGCCAAACCCTACCCATTTTGTCTCTCCAAATACCTATCTAACTCTTAAAAGCCTCACTTTGGGCATAAGTCTTCCCAAGGAAGCCTTTGAGCTCAAATCAAAAAGAGTTACCCGATTTAAAGGTAGTGTCTTCTCTTGTGTTCTTATGTTTTATTTTGCTTCTCCAACCCCCTAAACTCTTTTTATTCATTTCTTTTGTAACAAAACCAGTATCTTACATATACTAGTATGTTTTTATAAGATGTATTCTGGCTACACTTACACACACATACACTTAATGGTTAAAGAACATACAGTTTCCTTGGATGGAGAATTTCTTCCTCACGAAACGATGATTGTTCAATATTATTTTAACACCATAAAAGGTGGCCATTAAGATGATAATATATTTATATATGATATATAATATGTTTATGTTTTACTTAAGCTTCTGTATTTTTCATTTATGGAATACCTTTATGGTTTCAATTATGGGTAAACGTGATATCTTCATTTTAGGAAGTGCGGACTATCGCACCTTCAAAGTGATTTGATTCGTTAATGACATATGTGTGATGTATAAAGGATGTAATTAATGATATTATATGTTATATTATAATGGAATTATAATATACCTTTATTTCATTATGATTCCATTCCATAAAATATGAAATAGAAATGAAAGTAGCATTCATGCGTACGTACGGCTTACCGTCTCCATGAACGGTGCATTTCATTTCTTACCAGTAAATGATATGTAATGTTATAAATGCATGTATATACTGGATATATATTATTTATATGATATCTAAATCATGAATATAACTCTGGATATAATGGATACATGAACAACTTGTAATTATAAAGAGTTCATTTTTGACTCAAGTACCAATGATCGTTAAAACGACCGTTATTAACTTATATAATTACATAGTGTTCATGACATAGTAATAAGTGATATAATAGGAAAAATGATCATGAAAAAGGTTCTTACCAATATAGAAATTAGCTCAAGTTTATTATTCAGGAGATTAATGAACGATCGAGTCAAGTCGGATACGAGGTAAGGGAACTTCTTAACCCAATTTTCGTTCTTTGGGTTAATCCTCTACTTTCACATTATGTCATGATATTATTATGTACTATCTTGTATTTATACATTCTTTACGTGTAAATATAGTGAATACACATAATAGATCTACTTTATTTAAAAAAATGTTCTTTGTATGGGACTTCGTCTCAATCTCCTTTCATTGAGCCATATTTTGTTTTATACACAACCTTCTTTTATACGGTGTATACACCCCTTTGACTATTACGTTTATCCAAAAGGAATATTTTTTATAAGAAGAATTTTACTAAATGAGAAAAGGGAATGTTTTTGTTTTACGTATGCAGAGACAACGACTTCTCCGCCGCTGTGACCATTATTTAAGTTTCGACTTCCTCTAAAAGCCATACATTTTTTTAAATGAAAAATAAATACCATTTTTTACTCATCTTTTATTTTGGTATTGAAAATGGTTTTCATAATGTTTTTATATCAATGTTTTGTATTGATATATTTTTATTGAAAAGTGGAAATGTTATGTTTCCTTTATGCATGTTTTATGTGATATGATTATGTTATGGTTCTTGGGCATTATTATGAAGATGGGTGGTTCCGTGATAAACTATGGGCGGGTGAGCACGATATAGCTCTCCAATGCATTGGGTAACATGAATGAGTTAATGGTTAAGGTTTCTCCGAAGAGATTTAGGGAATATACTATGATGGGAATTCCAAACGTAACCAAGAGGGTTACTCCCTACTTAAGAATGTTATGAATGCATCAATTTACCTTTATGTCTTATGATTTCTATGATTTATTCATGATTTGATGAGGTATGCTAAAGTGCTTATGTTTTATGGGTAAAGTATGATTTCACTCTTATATATATATGAAGTCATGTTTCCTTTCAATATTTTTATAACCCTTACCGGGCTGTTTTATGCTCATCCCACATTTTTGAAATGGTTTTCACAGGTCAAGGAAAAGGTACATGATGTGATGATAGTGTCAAAGAAGTGTCAAGAAAGAATCCATGTTTTATTTTAAATATGTTTTCATTGATGGAAAAAATGAGTACTATCTTTTATGTAACCACTTTCTTTAAATGTGGAATTTAATGCTTCTTTTATGATCTAATTCTCTAAAACTCTAAACCCGGAAAGATCCCCAACGTGTATTCTTGAAGTAACTCAACATTAAGTAAGGTTTAAGGCTGGGGTCTTTTATTATTAATCAGATGTAAAAAATATCACTTATAACATCATAAGAAGTTTATTGGAAATTTATCATATTATCATCATTAAATTCATAAACGTATGATGGTATATTTAACTATTAATTTAACTTCAAATGAAAATATCATAATCTACAAATTTTTCTTAATTGTTTCTCTAATACCAACTATATGGATACAACCTTAAATAGTACATAATCATGATATTCAATTCATGAATAAATTTTCATACATACCAAAGATATTTTATTTTTATATCCCTATTTAATTAGACCATAATACCTATATAAAAAAATATTACATCAAATAGTTAAAACTTCAACTTAGTATACATTATTCCAAAAAAAAATATTTCTGATACAATAATATTTTTTAAATTATCGGTCTTCCGGAATCTCAGTTGGACCTCATCCACATCACCATAATCCATTAAATGCAATGAAAATAATTTGTGAATAATAGATAAGGAGAAAATATAATGGGACATATAATAAGAATTAGAAAAGAATGTTAGTTCATGAATAGTTATATATTATTTCTCTTTTTCATAATTAATATTCATGGGAATAAGAAATATTTTTTACCTATGAAATTATAATATCACTTTTAATATTTTCATAAAACAATTCAGATAAAATCAATAATGAAAAAAAAATCATAATTGGTATATTTCAATCATTGAAATCTTTTGATTTTTTGTAATATATATATATATATACATTTATCCACAATGATGTAGCATGTATAATTCAAGAAATAAAATATCATGAGTAATCACGTGGATGAAAAACATATAAAAAATTATAACATAGGATCATTGAAACATGGGACATGTCGAAGTAACACTAAACATAACATAAGATTATGTAAATGTTAGCTTCCAATACAATATCATTTGGCGGATAGAGACCCATCATGGATTGGGTTCACTCAAAAATCCATGATATAATTTTTCCTTAGAATAAATAATTTCCCAATTAATTAGAGTGTTATATAGGAGAACCTAGGATAAAAAGTTCCTGAGTTAGTTCACAAGAAAAGGAAATTTATAATTATACATAATCATAATAATTACGCCTAGAAAGAAAATGGGAAGAATAATCTTGAAATATATAACAATAAAAATGTATTTCTCAATAAAAAAATTGATAAATGATTATATTCCTTGTATTACGTCATTATATGATGAGGGAATAAGCTATGCGTGTATTTTTGGACCATATTTAAAAAAATTAATTAATTACATAACAATAAATAGAAAGAAAAAATAGTTAGGTTGTGAATAGAAAAAAATTCGAAAAAAATTTATGAGAAATCATGTAAACCCATATGAAGAACATTTCTATATATCAAAAACCATTCAATTTGAATATATTTTTAAAAATACATAGAACAATGTGAAAGATGGTTCTTCTTTGATGAAAATATTTAAATATATTATGATATAAAAATATAAATCATTTTTTTGTTGTGTTGGAAAAATAAAATGATGTCTTATGTGTTGAAATAAGGCGTTAATTTTTCCTTTTTTAAAAGATAGTCAACTGATTTAGTATAAAATACATTAAATAATTCCAATTAGAAACTATTAAAGTACTGTTAAAAGAAAAATAATTTGAACGTTATAATTCCTATATATCAATGTATATACATTACTGAAATAATTTTTTGAATAATGGAATGGAAGAGAAATATTTATATAATAAAAATTCATAACTAATAATACAATTAATTTAATGTAAATTTTTCGTGATGTGAAACTATAAAAATGTAAAATAATAATTTGAGAAGAAATTAATACCGGGTAAAAATTATAACTGTGAACCTTCTATAGAGAAATAAATTTTGGGAAAAAATATTGAACATGAACATGGAATAAAATGAGTTTGATGCAAAACATTAAAAAAGAAATTATAAAAAATCCCTTATCATGATTCTAAATCATCACATTCATTATTTATCCTAAGAAATAATAAGAATACGTTAATTATATAGTTTGATAAGAAACTATTTAAACATTTATCCAATATATTTTATTTATTATAATTGTACATTCAATAAATTAATATTTATGTTCAATGTTGGGTGATTAGATGATATTCGACTCAAATGACTAAAAATTTAGTCATATTCAGGGCAAAATATAATGCCATAATTACTCAATATTCTCCAGAACAATAATCAGGAAATACTTATTATTTTAAAATGTGAAATTAAATATGCCTACAAAAACACATCTATATAAAAATCATTGAGATAGTTGTTCATATATACACATTAGTAAAATTTCTATTTTTAAAAAATCCTAATGGATTAAAGGTATGTTTATTTAATCATTATAAATTTATAATTTTATCACATATATTATATTATTTATTTAAATACATGCATATATACCATAAATTTTATGTATTAGTAAAAAAATAATGACATTATTATCTCTAGTTGGTAATCGACCCATACACATGAATGACGTTATTATATTTACATGACAGAAAATGTATGAAAACATAGCATTTATAGCTTATATAAAATGATTCTTATTTAATGAATATCTTATACATTAAGTAAATCCATCATCAGAAACATCTGTGACAGGTGATTCAGAAAAAAAATTATATCAGTTCGTGATGGGGAAGTATAATGTACAAAGGAATCATGGTTTTTTATCATTTTATATAACTGAATATGTATATTGGTTTGTAAATTAACATAATAAAATATCAGATATATAGTAGATAATAATTTTATTATATCATTACATTTGAAAAAAAATTCAGGATCGCCTATGATGAAAAATATAGAAGAACTTTTTTATGACTGATAACTTTTATTCAGACAACTTCTATATGTTTACATAGAATCATTTGAATGAAGGTTTTATAAAAAACTATAATAATAATAAGGGATTTAAGAATGATATTTGAGGTGTAATTGTTTAACAAATTTGATTTTGAAGTGCGATTAAAAGTCTTCTGATATTTCCCTTTTATATGTTATTGTTTGGAACTTCTTTAATTAATTAAAATATTAAATGAATATAAATAAATTTTCATATAAAATATATTGAAAATTGATGAAATTTAATTATATTACTAGATATTTACTATATAATATTATATAATAAATTTTTAACATGTTTATATTAGTTAATTCCACACATATATTTATATTAATCTGTGTTATCCATTTTTAACAATTTTTTTCATTATTTTTTTTTTAATTTTTAAGTGTAAAATTATTTACTATTAAATGACAATTGGCTAATAAATTAAAAATGGTTAATTTTTCAAGCCATATCAAAATATATTTTACTATGATATGTTTTTCACAATTTTATATCATATAAAAAAAATCATTATAAAATATAAATATTAGAAATATTGGAACTATTTAATTAATTTGTATTTGAAATTTGCATGACTATATCTAAATTCAAATAGAATATTTAAACACATCACTACCATGTAAAATTTATCTATATGATTCATGTAACTGAATAAATTTATTACTTAATGTCACTTTTTATATTTTTTTAATAATTTATTTTATTTTTTACTAAATAAATAAATATTGTTTCAATGTTGCATATTCATTTATTGTAATTAATTAATTAAAAAAAATTATAAAGAAATTGATATGATGAGAATTAATTTTTCATCAAAGTATTTACTTATAAAAAATATATATTATTTACCGCATTTAGAAAATATTATTGTTATTCAATATATGAATATGTCATTTTCTCTTTATCGGTTACATAAATATACTAAATATACAAATTATTGAAATATTATTCAATGAGTCCATATATTTGAAACATGGAATTATATTGATGATATAAAGTCATCCAATATTATAAATAATAGGCAAATGATCGATTTTCTACTTGTATGATATTATTATTCACTTGAATTACATGATCTTCTAATACTATTGTCATAAAAAATTATAAGAGTAAATACTCTGAATGAGTGAAAAATATTGACCACATACCATATATATAACACAAAATTCATAATATTTATTTCAAATTTATAGATTCCAGTAATAATATTCAAATAATTTAATTTAAAATTAAACCCACAAAATATGACATAATTATTTTTTCATATAAATTCATATTTAAGTGTAAAAACATTTTCAGAAGAAATTCTTTTATAAATTTCAATACAAGGAATATAATTTGATTATACATAATCAAATGGATGTAAATAAATACTAGTATCAAATCAATAGTATGAATATATATTTAATGAAAAATAAAATAATATAAAATTGTTAATAAAAAGTAATGGTTCTATTTAGATGAATAATTTGATTATATAATGTTATTCTAAATCCCATGATTTAGTTATGGAAGTTATTTCATTATCTAAATATTGAGATAATCTTAATTAGGATAAATTTGTAATCATCATTTTTTATAACCCCAAAACATCCATCTTTGGAGAGATTGGATTAGGATTAATTGGTAGAAATAAATAATTTAAATCATAAATATTATATTACGTATTTTTATTCATCATTTTTATCTACCTCATTTTTATAGTGTGTATGAATGCTTTTTTGTCAAAATTGATTACCCTCTATACTATAAATGTACATTGTCTATGATAATAGTAGAGTCAACTCCATTGATGCCAATGAAAAATAATATATGTGTATGTTAATTTTTAAAATAAACTATATGATGTTTATATATATTTCCCCACGTGAATCTTTATTATTTATAATTATTATTCTTCCTTTTCTCCCAATTTTAAAAAAAATAAGTGATTATAGTTATTTTCTATCTTATTATCCCCATGATTTTTAAATAGATATAACTAAAATAGGTTTAACTTATTCTTTTTATTAGATAGTTAATAATTATATATTTGAGTCCATAATTTAAATTTATATAAACTTTAATTGTCTTCCAACTTGTCTTACTTATGTTAAATAAAATTGTCCACCAATTTTTTATGAATTAATGATGTTTAAATTTATTTTTATGGAAATAATGTAATGAATCTCCACATATTCTAATCTAAGATTATTGAAATTATTCATATTAATGTTGAAATAGTTATAAAAATTTATAAACAGACAATATTTTTATATTGAAATTAAAAAGGGAATTTTATGTTTTTTAGAAAGTCCAACCATATTAGTTGTGAGCATCCCCTTCTTTATCCATCTTCAGAATCAAATATTTATTTCTAAATCAAACCTTACACACGTTGATAATGTAATATTTATGTATTCCTTGATGGTACTTCACAAATCACTAATTTTGTATTTTTGGGTCTTGATTTAGTTTACATTCATCTTTACCTTACTTTTAATCACATACAGGGTAGACAGATAGAAAATAAATCCAATTCCACAAAAATCATTTAAAATTTTTCTTTATCTAATTTATCTAAATATGTAAATAATTATTATTTCTACTAAAATTGGATGGATTTTTTATTTATTAAGAGTGATGGACTACTCATATAACTATATTTTACAATAATCCCATAATATTGATTAATTAAAAACAAACTCATTAATGAGGCATACATATTTAAGTATTTGATATTTTCTGTTAGGGATGTGTCTTATTGGTCAAAAGATTTAATGATATATAGTTATTTTGAATCATATTTTATTTTCCCCTCACAAAGTCCCATTTAATAATGTGATAGGGGAGTTTTTTTCTATTTCAAATATAAGTATTCTCAAATTTAATTTTAAATTAGCCCTATATATTTATAATGTATCTATTTTCCCTCATCATCTATTTTCTCATAACTTTATTCTATAATTTTATGTATATCTACCTTCTATTAATTACATCATAATATTCATTCCCATAATTTTTAAATATTGTGATGTTTTACATACAAAATATCTTCAATTTTGTTTTTATTACTGTTGTGATAATGTGTAAACAAAAATAAATATAATATGGTTTGGGATATTTTTTCACTAAGATGATGAATATTCTTTGAATATTATTATTAATTTAAAAATAAATTTTAAGGGATTTTTATTAACATATAAAATATTTAATAGTTATTGTAGAAAATTTAATTGAGTTCTATTGGGTAAAATCTATAATCGATTAATCTCATTTCATAATAACAATGACCGGATATAGGTTATTATTAGTTATTATTTATTTATTTTCAATCGTTATGTATGATATTTAGATTTAGAGGTTGAGGTTCAATGAGGGATACAATTTAAAGAAAAATCTTGGTTTTTGGATAAATATTTCGTCAACCTAAAAAATTGTTGCCTCTACCACTTGATATATTTCCATATTTCAGGATCCTTGATTAATTTTCTAAAATATATAATTTTAAGAGATTAAATTTATGATTTCACATAAAACCTAATAGTTATTAATAATTTTTCTCTCTCTATTAATGAATATATAAGGAATCAATTCATTGGTTGTTACCCATTGTTGAACTTCATGATTTGAATCTAAATATAATTTACAATGTTCTTGAATACCCTCATCGAATCCTTGAAAAATTATAATGCTTCAATGTTAGATTATAAATATTTTAAATAAAAAATATTAATCTATTTCTATGTATTAGTCATCCTCTCCTATGATAATTATTATTTTAGTATAATTTTCCAAAATTTTCAATGTATTAATTTTACCAACAAACAATAATTAAAAAAAATATTCCATCTATAATTAATAAAAAAATTAACAATTTAAACCCTATGGAATCAGTATAAAAATAATTGTGCTCAGATTTTTCATAATAATCTAAGATTTTCCAAAATTTTATTTATGTATATTTATGTTTCATCCATCAAAATTATCATATTAATGGGGTTAGATAATTTATTATACTCTCAATTAAAATGTTGTTCAACTAAATTATGGTTTGAAAAATGATAATGTAATCCCATAAAAGAATCATAAACCATATTATGTTATATTACAATAATATATTTTTTTAATGTATTATGATGTTATATAACAGATAATTTTATGGTTAATTCATCTTGTTTTGGGTTATATTTTTTCTCACATGATTTTAAATAAGTATGAAAAAGTTTCCCACATAATCATTGTAATATTTTCTAATGGTTATTTTAAATATATAATCCCAAATATATTGAGTAGTATCATGTTCATGGATCAAATAAAGTTTTATGTATTAAAAATATAACAGATATGTAATGAGAAACAATTGGTGTGAAAAGTTATTGGTAAATCAACATGTGCTTTAGTACATTCCAATCTACAATTGTCCTCCAAAAAGAGAAAAAATAATGATTGAACCATACAAATCATTACAAAAAAGGGATATAAAAAATATAAACATAATTTATTTTTTATTATAATATTAACTAATATGTTTTTATATATCCATCTGAGATAGTTCCCTCGAAGATAATTAAATAATACACAAATGTTGTTTTTTTAATAAATTACAAAATTATAATAATAATTATAATAAATTAAAAATATCTATAATAAAATACAATGTAATGAAAAAATTACTAATGGTATCAAATTAAAATTATATTTCAGTTAGTTGTTTTTTTAAAATGTATATATTCCACTCACTAATAAATTATATAATTAAATTTTAATAAAATATCTTCAAAATATATTAACTTAATTATGGTCAAATCGGTCACTTCCGACCAATTAAATTTAAAATTTTTAAAAATTAAAAATATATATATATATCATTTTTATAAATTTAAACATTAAAATAAATAGTTTAATACAATCTAATCCTCAAAGTTTAATATTCACAATTATTTAGGATATCATTCGATCAAAAATACCTTTATTGAAGACTTATCAATGAAGGAGAGATATAATACTTTACGATGGAAATAAAAAATTAAATTAATTTTTTTTGAAATATAACTTAATGTAGAATTATGAAAAAAACCACATTATAATTGATTCATTAACCAATAATCACTTTTTAAGTCCTGATAAAATAGATCAATAAACGATTCAAATCTATCTTAAGAAAAATTATTATGATTATTATAATAAATATAATTTCAAAAAATTGTGGAACTTAATAAAAAACAGTAAAAATAAATCAAAATTACTAATATTATTAAAAAAAATTTGTCAATCCATGGCTTCATAATGAAATTATCACTAAATTACTATAGGCAATGATATTAAATCATTTTGAAAATCGTTGTTATGATTATAAATTCATGATATATGTTTTTTAAATCAATTGGACAATATAAAACATATTGTAGTGTTGATGGAGACACATCATTAATCCAAAATAATATATTATATATATTGATCCTTATAATTTATAAGATATAAGCATATCTTGATGAAAACTATTAATGTTACCTTCTTTAGTCATATATATCACATAACACAATATAGTAATTTCACCAAACCACCATGTCCGTGTAATATTTAAGGATTTGAGAATGCCAAAAGTGTTATGATATATCAATAATAATTTTTGATTGATAATAGAATAATTCTAATGTTTAAGGGTAACAATTCGGTTTTATTCAACATTATCTAAAATATATTATTTATGTAACTTGGGGTGAAATAGGAATACATAATGATTTTATGAAAAAAAAATTGGTTCAAGAATTTAGAAAAAAATTAAAACATGTATTTGAGTTTTTTACTCATTATGGTTACAAAAAATATTTTTGATGATAACCATTATATATTTTTACATATTAATTTATTATTAATTACATCAGATTACACATAATACAACACTAATAATCGATATTTCCAGTTTATTTTTGGATTAGGAACATTATAAAACATCATAAAAATGGAAAACTTCATAATTATTTAAAACCACCTTAACAAGATCATAATATTACTTTGAACTAAAAATTGTGTGGGATACCCAAGAGACATACATAAGAAATGGGTTATATTTAATGCCCAATAATGGAATAAACATGGCCTAACATGAATAAAATTACTCATGATATATAATAGGATGATAAACAAGACATGAATGGGTTGAGAGTCATAAACATGTACAATTAAGCATGATATATCATGCAAATAATAACATAAAACTCGGAAATGAAGAAATAAATTAAAATAGTACACCATAAACATGGGTCAACAATAACTTTGAAGAAAACATGATGGAAATATCTATCAAATATATTGCATTCACTCTCAACTACCTTTCATTATTCTTTGTGAGACTGAAACATTACCCAATTTATTGGAATTCTATATAATTCTAAGAGCACCTATCACTATTATTTCATTCTAGTGTTTAACTTTGCCACATTCATCCTAAAACATGGAGTCATTTATTTTGATGTATTATTCTATAATCCGGGAGTGTGGAATAAATACTTGTATGTAAACAATAAAATTAGTATAAGTTAATATAGGTGAACACCATTGATATGAAATTTGTGCGAGAATTAAATAAACAATTATTTTTCATGGAAAACTATGGTGAAATTTCAACAACATAACGAGGATTTATAAATTCTCATGGAAGGTTTAAATGATACTAAAAGGGATATATATTGATTTATAAAAAAATGGAAATAGAGGAGATATGGATGGACATATATCATCTTATTTAATTTTATATTAACAAAATAATCTAATAAATTATCTTTAATAAATCGGATATGAATAGGGTCAATTACCTTGGTAGGGGGATTCGAAATTCATAGGAGGAGCTTCACGCAATCATTGGGGCACCTTGGGAGGACTATAGAGAGGCTAGAGACGAGTAAAAATGTTCTCCAAATATTATGAGTTAATTGTGATGGGATATTTGGTTATTTGTATATAATATGAGTGGATAATTATTATTCATTTCTCATACATAGGTTTTGAACTCTATATAACAAAATAATTGAAACCAAAAACATTCCCATGGTTTTTCCCATAGTGTAACAACTTGAGCTTTTATAAAAATTTATTTTGAGTAAATTAATTTACCATTATCACACGTGTCTCATGCAAAACTAAGTCAAACATTACTTATAATATACACTAAGACAGGCTAATAACATTTTCAAAATTTACTTGTCTTGAATGACACTAAACACTGATGTGCTACGAGACCTCAATTTATATTTATATTTATTTAAAAGACCTAGTTATAACAAATCAATTATAATATAATAATATGAATATTAATATGAATATTAATAAATATATATTATATATTATATATAATGTTTTTATAAATAAAAATAATTTCGATAATAATTCATAAAATTGTTTTAAAAAAGTATTTATATGTTGGAAAATACATTTTCTTAAGGGAAAAATTTTTTATGTCATTCTATCGAACATAAGAAATTGAAATTTATACACTTTTAAAAATTTTATTTTAAAAAATAATCAACTTATTAGAAATTATAATATCAATTTTTCTCTTAGGGTTAATCATGTAATTTTTCTGAGAATCTTTATTTTCGGATGAATACTGAATATACTATATTTATATACAAAACTTTTTTTTTCTAATTTACTTTTATAGTTAAATAATATTTTTGTTGGTTTTAAAGTCAAAATATGTAAATTATATATATATATATCAATATAATTTTTATCATTAGAATCATTTTTTTATTGAATTTAGATATTAAATCTTAATGAACATTTAAACATTCTTGCGTTAGATACTCACGTTCTCTCCATGTCTGTGTGATTATCAAGAAACAAAATTTTAAATCTTCTATGAATTGAATTTTGAGAAATGGAAATAAAAAGTTTTAATAATTATATTATTTATATTCTACATACATAAATATAAATTTTTAGAAAAAAATTGTTCATATTATTTATGATTAATAATAGTGATTTAGGTAAAATTACATGTAATTATGGTCTAAACATTAAACATAATTGAAAAAATGAGATATACACTTGTATAAAACTACTTTTATGACCATCTTCGTCAATAAAACCACCATTATATATTTATTCTTGTTTTTTATGACTTATTTATGTAAATCATTGTTACAAATAACATGTTTTTATAAATGAATAGTGAGTCCCCTCCCTCCCCAATAAAAGATCTCCCCCTATCCCCCTTAGACACTACAATCCAACCAATTATTCTAAGACAATATCAATAAAATCATCCAAACATTCTTACCTTCCTCTTTCAAACATACCATTATATATAAATCCATCCAAGGAATCCCTTTGTTGAAAACCAGATTCAGTTACCCAAAAAAGAGGTAACATCCTTCCTCTTGCCCCCTTCAATTATTTTCATTCTATACTACCTCAATTATTGAAATTCCATGAAGAAAAAATATCTTATGTACCCTAAATATAATTAAATATTTTAGATAATAGTTTAACATACACATACACACACATCCATCTAAAGGGTAACAAAATTATTATTATTTTGTATGGCCAACTACCGCCTCACTAATCAATGTTGTTCAATTTTCCGTGACAACCTCTCATGATTATTAATTAAGATAAAAAATATATTTTTATATTATATATAAGATATATATTAGGTATTTATGTTTCATTAATTATTAAAATAAAATACCTTCATACCTTCTATTTTTTTGGTAATTTGGTAATTTTGTTTAGAGAAGTATTTATTATTCAATTATCAAAGTGATGTGATTCATTCACACACTACATGGAATGAATTAATGATGGTTTTATTGAAATTATATGATATATATAAAATAATAATGATACTTTATTTATATTATATAAATATAAATATATTTAATTTACTTTATTGCATTCAATATAATAATAAAAAATTTGAAGAAACCTTCATGCGTATGTGTGACCGACCATCTGCATGAAGGTTTTATTCCATTTCATATTTTTATATAAAATACATTGTTATAAATACATATATGTTGAATATGAATGTTTTTTATGTCCTGTTTTACATTTAAAAAACATGATATAAGTATGAAGACCAAAAATATAACAAATTTAGATAATTGTGAAAAACAATGAAAATATTACGCAATGTGAAACCTTAACACATAATCATTAATAAAAGGATACCATAAAGTAATAATATTAAAATATATGATGTTATATATGATAATAAAGATGTGTTAAATATTTAAAATAATCTTAAATTTATTGTACTGTAGATATTTTGGTGTATGAAGTGTGTAGAAACATAAGCTAATAGGACTTCTCATATCACAATTATTTCTCTAAGATATACACATTATTTAACAAATAATTTCTTTTATGTTGTTTATATTGTTTCCATGAATATATTATATGATTTGTATTATTAAATATATGGTAATTTCCATTCCAATTTTGTGATCTTTCATTCACGGGGTTTATGTTATAAATGTTTCCAAATCGGTAAAGATTATTTTCATAAATTTTACATCATGGAGTAACACACCATGAACATCAAAAACAATGTTCCTTTTTTTCGATAAATATTCTTTAAGATCATTTTAAAGTAAAAATTATTTTAGAATTTTTTATAATTTTCATTAATCCTTTATATTTTGGATTTTGTTTTTAATGAAATGGACTTCAAAAATATTTTCAAGCTTCCTTTAAAAATAAATACTTTTCAAAATTGTATTAAGGAATAATTTAAAAAAATTATTTTCAAAATAGTTTTCAATCTTAATATTCAATTAAATGGTTTCTAAAATATTTACAAATTTATTTTATATGATTTCATGGAAAATTCATTCAAAAAATATTTTCAAAATCACATTCAAATTTTTTAAAGATTTTTGTTTTCGAAAAGTATGTTTTTTTAATAAATTATAATATAGAAAATATATTTTACTCATTTCTAATGGTATTTCCAAAAAAATCAATCTAATATGGAATCCTTATCTGTTACTTATTCCTTTATAGGAAATTATCTAAAGGTTCCATTTATGTTCATTCATTAATGGTTTAAGATTGTGTAGAATGATGTCTATGACAGTCATTCATTTTTCATGGGTTGTATTCATATAAAACACACTTTAAATAACTTGTAATGTTCTTATGAAACAATATTGTATTCACAGTTTGAATTCTTATGAAACACGCATCTTTTCACCAGTTATATACTTATGAAACCTTTTTTTCATGGGTTATATTCTTATGAAACCCACTTCTTTTTCAGTAGTAATTCTTGGAGGAAATGATTATGAATCCTGTATCTTACTACAAGTAAATAAGTTATTAAAAATTTATTAAACCCATATCATTTCTTGGGTTATGATATGATTTCTAGGAAAACCATCTCTTTATTTGGGTCATGATATAACAGATGATTTATTTTCATATACCACATGTATGAATTATTTTATTATAAGATGGTTGGGACAAATATCTCTCTCTAATGCATTGAGTTATGAGTTATATATCATGAGATAATGAAGGGAATTTATTCAACATGAATTACCCACTACATAAAGATGGAAAAAACGAATTCACCATTGGATGATGGGGAAACTATATCCCTTACATGGATATGACAATGACAAATGATAAATGAATTTCTAACCCAGTAGTTGTTCTCCACATGAAGTGTCGTGATATGTTTTAGCAATGTTCATTGACATATAGGGAATGTATTACATTGTATGTGTATTCAATTATTCCATGTCTTATTTCTATGATATGTTTTGACAGATTAATATCATGTTTCTCTAAGTATTCATGCCTTATGATCTTGTAATAATTATGACATGATTAATTTTGATGATATTCGATATAGAGATTATGATATTCTAATGTCATGTTAACATTCCAAGACCATAGTGCTCATGTTCATTCTTATAAATATACACTGATTTATATCACTGACCATTTGATAACACCAAATTTTTTCCATTCCCATGATATACTGATATTTATTATGCGTGATGTGTTAAGAAGGGTGTTAATAATAATTATCCTAGTGGGAGAAAATGTGTCTCATGTATGATTTTTTGTTTATGATACCATATTTTTGAAGGAGATAGAATAATACTGTAATTGGGAATATATTTTTAAAATTTATTAATTATTATAAAAATGTTATATAATGTTAATGAATGAAAATTATGGGTCTCTATAATGTTTATAATAGAGAAGCTTTAGTTATCCTTTTAAATTTGGGATGAGAAAACAATAGTGATAAACCTAAGGAAATTCTTAAGAATAATTCTAATGATAATGGAAGGTATATGAAAATGTTGTTAGATTTAGGTAAAGAATTGATAAAGTGGATTAATAGAATTACATCCCAATATAGATTCTATATTTTGAAATGGTGCAGGATATTATGTACCATGGTTTAACAACACTAAAAAGGTGCATCCATGCTAATATAAGTGTATCCTAGTACATGATAATAGACCATATTTTTTACCATGTTTGACACTCTTCTTTGAAATGGTTTTAAAATACATAGACTCCACACAAACCATCATAGATGATATAAAAAATATGTTGGTTATGAATAATATCAAACAAACGTATTTTGTAATTTATTACATAATGTGTCATAATTTAGACATCACGCTAGTGGATTTTCATTTTTATGTGGTTCCCCACATTAAAAAAGTTACTTAATATATGTTTCTTGGTATTAATACATTTATGTAACTCAAAGGATCCACGTTAATGGTGATTTCAATAGAAAATGGATCAATTTTTCCCCTATGAACATTAATGTAATGGGAGAAGAAATTTAAAACTTTTATTTTATTCACACAAAAGTTCTTAATCTATGAATCATGATGAGCCTCAAAAAGAGAAAATATGGGATGAATGTTATGTTCATTACCTCATGAAGAAAAAATCATATTCTTTCAGAGGGTTTTTTGATCCACTTTTTGCTGAACACTATATGACAACCACTACAATGATATTATCTATTATCTTGTGTTTGAATCATGAAAATTTTATTGTAGTTTGTTATTGGTTAGAAGTTGAAGGAAACTAATAGTGAACTCTACTCCAGAATTTGATAAATGTAGATGAATTTGAATTCACAGATTAGGACTAGTTCATGAACATATTCATAAAGAAGTGTATTCCTCATGTTCATCATATGAAGATGGAAAATGAGTACACCGAGTTGAATAAAAAGGACGATGAATCTTTCAGTACCTTTGTGGTTAATTTCACATGAATTGTGAGGTGGGATTCTAGAAATATCATCCAATTTGATTGTAATGTTTATAATTTTTTAAGTTTCTTAAGGACTAGTTTTGAATGTGTGATGTGCATAAGAGAATATAGTATCAATGAAGAAATTGTATTTTGGAAAATCATAGTGATAATTGTTGGTATAGTGAAATATAAAAATCATGGTTTTAATAAGAAAATATTGATGGTGTATAGTGGATTTTCTAGAAAAGATGAATAGAATAAGAGGGGCCTTCCATTTAGATTTACGTGTCGAATGCAACATATTGGTAATTATTTTATGGGGTTTAATGAGTTTTAAATTTGTGAAAGAGAATGGAATAGAAGAATTTATTTCCACAATGATGGGATTAATTTCGCCATTGATCAAAATTTAAGAAAAGATACTCAAACTTCACCACCCACACATCAGTAATTTATGTATCTTGAGTATGAGAATTGTGATTACTAGTTCCCAAACCCAAGGCTTGGTGATGATGAATAACATCATCAAACCTATTAAAATTTAGGGATCAAGGTAAAACTCATTCAATTAGTATTTCACACTAGTGGTGTGATAAATATATGGTGAAAGGAATAATTAACATACACTCTATAAGTAAAAAATGTATTACATGAATCTATATCAACGAACTATTTTATATCTAATTAATTTTTTAATGGAATTAACAATTCACACAAATGATTTGGTATTCAATTTATAGTGAAAACCCCTAATGGTATGATGGTTTCATCAAGAGAATATATTTCCTCTCTCGGTGTCGTTTGTGGGAATTTTCTTCATATAATACATGTAATTCATTATTTGGTTCAATTTTATGTCATCGTAGGAAAGAATTTTATTTATTTTCATAAATACCATATAAATGTTTCAGTAATGAATGTTGTTTTTGATATTTCAAAAGAAAATATGATTTTATATCAATGTGATAATAAGTATAAACTTTTTATGGATATTACATCATGTGTATGGGTATTAATTTCTATTTAGAAGGCATGGTTGGTTCAAATGGTTGGGTAGAAACATCATATTGATAATATGAATATTTTTTTTGAAATTTGTGGATATGTTCCAGGAAGAGATTCATATCCTTCCCACGAAACATTATGTTGAGTTCTCGATATATCTCATAAATGGTTCCAATGTAATTAAAAATACTCCCTATAGAATTTCCCCAATTGTGTGGTAGGAAATGAAGATGAATCTACCAAAAAATGTGATAAGGGTTTCATTCATACAAGTGTTTCACTATAGAGTGTACATGTCTACGTTACAAAAAGGAATGGTTTATCAATTTTCCTATAAATTTATTTTTTATAGTTAAACATAATCATGATCAACAACATGTATCACCTTCTTCATATTGTTGATTTAGTTGATAAACTGTGTGGAGAGAAATAATTTTCCCAGATTGTCCTTTATTCCGGATATCATCAATTGATGGTCAGAAAAGTGGATATACCCATGTTGGAATTCTGTACAAGGTATCTATACTATGAATATATAGTTATGCCTTTTTTGTCATACTAAGTCCTTTTTTATCAGCACTGATTTGACAAATACAACCTTTAAAGATTAAATTAACTAGTTTTTGTTAATATCTATAGATTGTATTATTAACTATTAATAAAGAATGTACGACAATTAATATCACTTTATTATTGTACTAAATACATTTAAGAAGGATAAATTGTATGAAAAATTTATAAATTGTGAATTTTGAGAGCAAAAGGTTTCAATTTTTTTACAATAATCTCAAGATCGGGTATAACATTCCACCTATGAAGAAAGTTACTAAATGATGGGATACATAAACCATGGAGATTGAGATCTATAAATTTATAGGTTTAGATGGATATTATTGATGGGATGTTGATAATTTATCAATACTATACATCCACTAACCTTTTTAACTAAAAACTGTTCCAATTTCCTCTGTAAATATATGTGTAAAGTAATGTTCAAGGAATTAAAGATAATGCATGTTAGGGCATGTGTACATACATTACCCTATAGTGGAAAAGGGTTTTAATGTATATTTATGCATCCAATATGGTATATGTATGTATTAATTGGTATAATATCTTGGTCCTCTCATATACCTTATGATAGTTAATGATTCATGGACAAAATTTCCCAACTCATGTATTGGAGTTAACAGTGATTATATTTTATTAAAGATAGAAAAGAATTATCATTACATAGAAAAGTGATATATATATATATATACCAATCATAAATTAAAAAAAATTACCAGCAAATGAGTTGAACATGTTCCATGAGAATATGGTTGGAGCTAATAAAGGTTCATGATTTCTCAATACATTACTACCTTGGGAAAGTGAACATGGTGGTTGATGCTTTCGGTCAAAAGAATCAATCCATCATATCCATGATGAGGATTGAAAAAGATCTAATATTAATGTATTTTGAAGGTAAAATATGGTTAAAGATGATTTTAATATTAAATATGATTAGGGAGAAGTCATATGGTTCAAAAAATATGTATTTTACCATTTGATATCATACTTCAAAATGGTTATATTGGAGGAAGATTGTAGCTACTCATAATCAATTAATCTTATAATTAAGAATATATTTATAAAATTAAAATAATACATCCATTGGAATGGAATGCAGATTCATATCAATGAGTATGTATCTCAATGATTGGTATTATTGAATTTTAAGGCATAATAAAAAATATATATTTATACATTACATCCATTGCCAACACCAAAATTGAAATTAGAGAACATCAACATTGATTTTTCCATTGGACTCCTGAAACCATTAATGGGTTCAATGTTATATAGGTGGTAGTCGATTGACATAATAATTCATCTCACTGAATTACTATTCTAGAATACATCTCTTTGGATCATATTTCTAAGATATAAATTAATAAAGTTGTATGGTTGAATAGATACACACATTCTATTGTTTATGAATAGGATCTAAGGTCACCTCAATGTTCTAGAAAACCTTCTAGTAATCAGATGATATAGAATTGATTTTCATTACATCTTTTCATCCTCATATGTATGGTCTATCATTAATAAAAATTAAAACCCTATTGGATATGATGAGATCTTTTTATTTGTATTCTAAATGTTGTTGGGATCAACAGACTCCATTATTTGAGTTTTTTATAATAATAGATTTCACTCAATAATTATGATGTATCCTTTTAAATTCCAATATGAGATGAAATTTAGATTTCCAAATTTATAGTATTAAGTTAAAGAAATAAATTTACTGGGACCTAAGATAGTTTAATAAATCGTAAAGAAGGTTATAGAAATTTATATACATATTAATAAAACACAATGTCTTCTGAAATGTTATGCTAATAACAATTGTAGTGACCTAGAAATTAATGTATGTGGAAATGTGGTTCATTGAATTTATATATGGAAGAAGGTTATGAGTTTCATGAAGAAGGTGAAACTACTACCTATTAATGTCAAAATAGTTCTATTATAAATATATTAATATAATATAGGTCATTGGAATCATTTTTATATCGAATTTATATACAAAATCATAATGAACATTTGAACATTCTCACTTTAAAACAATCTTTTTTTCCACATCTATGATATTAGCATTATAAATAATTTTTCCAATTTAATGAATTGAATTTACAGAATTGAATATTTACATTTTCAATCTCAATAATCTTTAAAGTCTACTAATATGAACATTATTTTGACCAAAAATACTATTAAAAGTGATTAGAATTATTTATTTTGATTAAGGTAAAATTAGTTATAACAATGGATTAAGCAATAAACATAACGGACAAAATGACCTATATACTTGCTTAAACCCCATTTTAGGGACATACTTAGGTGATAAATCTTTCATTATTATGTTTTTTGAGTTTTTTATGACATTGATAATATAAATCCATCGGTACACTGATTTGTTTTTCTAAAAAATGCCACTTGTGTCCCCTTCCTCCCCAATAAAATATCGTGACCTCTCCTCCCTCTCTACACCTCACAAACCATATATGTTCATCCAATATATTCCCAATACACTTAAAAAAATTCCTACCATTCTACATGAAGCCTCAATTTGGGTATAAATCCAAAAATTGAATCCCTTTGGTGAAAACCAACATGAGTTACCCAAAGAATATGTGACATCCTTCCTGAAGCTCCATTTCATTATATTCTTTCTACATCACCTAAATTATTATTATTCCATTTTTTAATAAATGAAATTTTATCTTATTTATAATTATATATATTAATTATTTTTACACATAAATTTACACATACTTCAATTTAATTGTTAATGAACTTACCATTATTGTGTACTATAAACTATAGCCTCACTAAACGATGTTGTCCGTTTTTCCATTATCCCCTCCCCTGATATGGAATTATGATAGAAAATATAATTTAATACAATTTAATAAGATATATATGGTAGATATTATGTATTTATCCTTATATAATTTTAATATTACACATATATTAATTCTTTCCATTTCATGTAAATATAATAATTTCATTTTAGGATGTGTGGACTACTGCATCCACAAAGAAATGTGATTCATTCACACACTACATGAATTTATATTAGGGATGCTATTTTAGAAATAAATTATATATATGAAATTATAATGATAATTTCATTATATATACATATAATATAAAATTTATGTTGTTTTATTCAATGTGAAAAAGATAAACAGAAACAACGTTGTTGGGTATGTATGGCCCACTATCTCCATAAACATCATATTCCATTTATTATTTATATATTAAATATATAATTATTATTAAATATCAAATTAATATAAATGTTATTAATATCAGGTTATTAATTTTTAAAATCATTATTTAATAATGGGGACAAAAAATATTACAAATTAAGACACATCTGAAAAACAAAACAGATATTACCCTAAGCGAAACCTTAACATGTAATTTTTAATGGGTGGGAAAAAGAAAGTCATTATCAAAACGTATACTTTATTATATATAATAATATATTATTTAAAATGATTCATTAATATCATGTATATTTTATACATGTGGATTCTATTTTTACGAAGATGGTAATGACATAATGTAAGGGGATTTCCATTTTAACTTTTAATTCTATAAGATGTATTCCTTATTAACTACATATTTATTTTTTTGGTTTATATAATTCCCATGAATATATTGTATTGTATTTTTACACACACACACACACATATATATATATACGGTTACATTCATATCCATTTTATATCCTATATTTTAAATGGTTTATGTTTAAAAAGATACCAAAATAGTAAAGTAGTTTTTTTCTCTATTTTCCATCACTGAGACACATGCCATGAACATTAAAAAATGTTCTAAAAAAATTGATATTTTAAGATTATTCTCATTGAAATTTATTTTACATTATTTTTAATTGTTCTCATGATTCATTTATTTTTCCTATATTTTTTTATGTAATATTTTTCAATCAATTATTCATGATTACTTCTCAGGGAAAAAAATTTAATTTTTTTTCAAGAATCATTAGCAATTAAATGGTTTTTGAAAACACATTATTTATTTATTAAAAAATGTGATTTAAAACTTTTTCTTGTTTCATTTAAATTATTTCATGTAAAATTATTTTCAAAATATTTTCATGTTTCCATTCTATAAATTTGGAGAATAATGTTTTCAAAAGTAATCATGTTCCAAAATAGTGTTTTTAAAATAATTAAGAACATTTTCCTACTGAAATATATTTAAAAATTATATTTTATAATTATTTTTCCTATAAGAATTCCTCTATTATTGTTACTCATACCTTTCTATGAAATGACCTTATGAAACTATTCATGTTCTTTCATTATTGGTTTATATTTATTTGGAATGATGTTTACGACACATATTCTTATTCCATGGACTATATTCTTATGAAAGATGTTACTTTTGAGGGGTTATATTCTAATTAAAACAAATTAATTTCCTAGGTTATAGGCTTCTGAAACCCTATTATTTTCTTTGGTTATATGCTTACGAAAGCCACTTCTTTTCACAGGTGATACACTTTTGAAACTCAATTCCGTTCATATATTATGATTTTAGTAAATGATTATGAAACCTAAGTTTTTTATAAGTTAATATATGATTATATGTTCGTTACACCCATTTCTTTGGTATAAGATTGGATGTTAATTAAACTCATATATTTTTTGGGTTTATCAAATGATGAATGCTTTATTATCTTATGGTATATGAATGAATGATTTTATCATGAGATGGGTGGGACTTATATATCCCACCATTTCCTAGGGTAACGATTTATATCAATTGAGATATTGATGAGAATTATATTTATGGTCTTGTTCCACTATGGGATGATGGAAAAAATATATCCTTTAAAAAGGTATGTATTGTGAATGGGAAAGTTGGTGTGTCCAATCTAGTAGGTGAAATTACCATGAATCTGGAAGAGAGAGAAACCTGATCCACTATGGGATGATAAGTAAACCCAATCCCATACGGGATGATGGAGAAACTTGATACCTTAAAAAGAAATGACTATTATTTTGTATGGTGGTGATTCCACCAAGTTGGTATAGTCCGCAATAAGTTCCCTGATAGGTTATAACATTGTTTCATTACATATATGGAATCGTATTACATGTTTATGTGTATACTACCATACCATTTATAATTACTATGTTACGATTTCCTGACTTATGATATTGTTTCAATTATGATTAATTTATTATATACTACCAATATTTATTCCATGATTCATTTATTATCTAATATATACTTATTATGATCTTTTTATTTCGTGATCAGGTTCATATATCCTTACGATCTTGTTAATGCTTACATATCTCCTTTATTTACACTTTTTGATAATCTGAGCTCAATTTTTTTTCTTTCCCATGGATATGAAGATATGAATTTTGTAATATTATTCTAAGAAACATTATAGTCATGAAGAATATAGATGGATATAATATAACTCATTTATCAACCATTGTTTATATTAACTTTTTTCCAAAGGTAGAAGACTAATATAGAAATTGGGAGTGTATATGTGTAATTTGTTATATATTAGTCAATGATGATGTAATGATAACATCTAAAAATCAAGGGTGAATATACATGAGTTTTTTAAAATAGTTTTTTAATTATTTATTTATGATAGGGGATAGAGTTATTGAAATAATTACCTTTCGTATGTGTAAGTGTTTCATGTAATTACAAGATTGACATTAAAACCGTAAAATATATTATAGGATTTGGATTATTCATAAAATCAGTATATAATTAATAAAATAAACATAAAATAAAATTATTTTAGAGGAGAGACATATATTTTATAATTAATAACCTTAATAATATTTATTAAATCAATTTTTTGTTCATTTAGATGTCATAATACACCACATATATTTATAACGTATTTAAATTTTACACCAAAAAATCCATTATCTAAAAAATTATGAAAAAATAATTGTCAGAAAATTTATAAGATATTATAAAAACGTAATATATATTTTAACCAGAATTTATTTTATATATTATAATTTTATCTTTTAAAATTGAATCAATATTTGTTGAGAAATGACAGTTTTTTAGAAAATAATAGTTTTACAACCTTATAAAAATAAAATTTGTCTTCATGAAAATTATAAGATCATTTAAATTTAATAAACACAATTTAATTATAATATTTTATTAAAATATTATTTATTTTTAAAATCCATTAATCCCTAAAAATAAATTCATGAAATAAATTTGAATGTTTCCAAAAAATATAGTTTATTTTTTAATTATTTCGAAATAAAAATCAATTATAAATAAACCATGATATGAAAAAATAATTATTAGGTACACTATAAAAATTTATATTATTAATTTCATTATACATACCGCTTTTGTACAATATTAAACACCCTAAGTGAATGGTGAGTGATAGTAAGACGATCATGGTGTGGTTCAGTGTACATGGTTTGGGCCATGATCTTAATAAGATTGAACGTATATTGTAAATGGTGTCACTAATACATAAGATATTGGATATTTTGATGGATTTTATAGAGGTAATAACCTTATGATTGTATCTCAATTTTATTATTTAAAAACAATTATGATGTATGAACCTACTAGTTGAGGCCACCAGTTTATTTGTATTTGTGAATTAGACTTATCAAAACCCTTTATTTTGACTAATAAGATGTTCAATTTAAATGGATATATTGTCCACTTTAATCATTCATAATGGTCATTTATTTGTTATATGATATAATAAAACATACTAATATCATTATTTTCTATATCCCTAATATATACTAATATATTTAATTAAATTACAAAGGAAATTTTATTGATAAATGTTTGTGTTTTTACAATATTCCCCTCTTTATAAATTTTCCCTAAATATTTTCTTTTCCCATAACAAAATATATGATTAGAATTTGGTTTCATCACTACTTATTGTTTCAATATTTCATCTTCAAACCTGATGTTTCTCTATAGCACTTTTTCCATGTTCATTGTATTATTTTGTATATATTTTTCTCTATGATCTATGAAATTCTGTTGATATACCTCATATGAGAAATCATTCTCTAATGATTCTACTAATGGATTGAGTATATGTGAGAGGTTTGTAATGCACCTTGAGAAGTGGGATATATGAAATACATCATGTACTTGATATAATATTGGTGGGATTTCTAGTCGATAATCCACCATTATGATGTTATCAAGGATCTCAAAGTGCACGATATATCTTGGACTATGTTATCCCTTCATCCCAAATATCATGGGATTATTCCAGGGATATATATAGAGTTATAAATTATCATTAACCTCAAATATATATCTCATCACCAATTATTACAACATCCTTTTTATCAACTCTATGCATCCCATATATGCTACTGAATAGTCGTGACTAATTCTATTATTTCCACAACCATTTAATGAAATTTAGTTTGTGTTCTTATACATTATACCAACACGAAAGTGTTAAACTAATATTTCCATAATGATCTTAATAAGTATCCATTTTTATTATATAGTGGAAACATTTATCGTATGAGAACATGTCTGGAGGGATATTATGATCCCATCCTCTAGTGAATACAATTGATCATGATATCAATATGTCAATGAGTGTTTGGGTAGTCCACTATGATTTTCCATCTTTTTAGGGGTTTGGATAATACATGATGAAGTTAGACTCAGTGTTTATATCATATTGTAGAATCTTGAAAAATATGGTAGTAAATCACTGGTCATTGTTAGATAAAATCTAGTGTGGTATTCCATGAATCCTCTCAACTTCTCTAATGTATATCATTTCAAGGTGATCAAGTCAAAAAATACCCTCGAATTATAATAAACTTATATGTATTTGTAAGATGATCCACCAAACCCGATATAACATTATTTACATTTGATGTATTATGAATGCCAGTGACAATGTACATAGGGGGGTTCTCCCATTTCTATAATTGTATTGGAAATGGTTACGTCATCCCCTTGGTTATTTTCATTTCAACCATCATGTGATACTATACATGTCATATTGATTTATATTCCATGATATCATTCATTATATTTTCCCTCAAATATATCTCTTGGATAGCTGAATACATCTGTGTGATTACTCAATGGATGGAGAAATAAAACAATTTTCATCATCCAAGAGATCCTTATCTAAATCTATATTCGACAGTACACATAGTTGTTTCCAAAATATCACAAATCCTTCATTAATATTGATCAATTAGGATTTCAATTTTTTATAGCAACCACATTCTTCTTAATTTATACATAATCAATTTGAATATTATTTATCCTCTATATGATTGATGTTTAAGAAATCATTTGTTAAAAGTTTGATGATGTTCCTTATTTTTAGATTACTATGTCTAACCTTGTAAAATCTAAGATAATATTATCCTTCTTATTTATCATTAATGATAAAAAAGTTATCCTTTTTTACATAGAGAATCTGATATTTTATTTTCATACCCAGACTGGTAGTGGATTGATTAATCATCATCATCATTCTGCTTTAACTATCTTTGTTGGTTGATATTCAAAACATCTTTTGTGAATATATATTTGAGGATATTTTAATCCATATATATATCAATGTTCTCCCACAAAGATTCAACTAAACCATATTTTCCGAGTGAATATCAATGAACATAACTCTAGATCATATAATGGGTATTTATGTTCATGAAATTTAAATTTCTTTGAGACATGTGATATCAGATTTTAAATACTCATTAAAAAGACACCAATCCCTTCTTCGAAGGATCAATGAATACGATGAAAATTTATGTACTAGTGGGTACTGTGAGTACACATTCATAGATAATACTCTTTTTAATATATTGTATGATATATTAACATTGATATTTCCAAAAACACATGACTCCCTTCTATGATAGATTGTATAGAGGTTATCATAATCGTTAGAAATTTCAAAGAAATTAATGATAATACAACAACTAATCCAAGGAAAATATGAATATATAACATAGAATATTTACTTGGAAATAAATCAATTTATTTTAATGTTAATGGATCCACATAAATCCTATTTCTTGTGATAACATTCCCGTATATTGATATTTCCTTCAACCATAATTCACACTCTCTATAATTTCTCTAATCCTTATCCTTTTTGAATGAATTTTTCACTATTATTAAATTATCCTTGAGTTACATCATTATTTAAGAAAATATTATGATATAGTATCTAAAGAGTAAAATAAAATTATTGTTGGAATATTTGAAGACTATATTCATTGTGTAAATGAGTATTTCTAGATAAATAGTGAGTCTAAATATAATTACTATTAATTCATAATGTCTCAACCATGTTCAGAAATATGTCTTGGGGATATCCACATTCTTCACTCTGACTTGGTAGTACCCCACCAATATATATACAATAGAAAATTATTTCTTCCACACATAGTTTATTGTAATAATAATTACTCTATTGAATAGTATACTTTATATTTATTGTCATATTATTTTCATATGGAAGTCAATTGAAAAGCTCATTGAACCATCCATATTCTTAATAAAGAAAACATGTTTACCCCTAGACGAAGCACACCCATGTATGATAACGGGTCAAAATTTTCTTGTATATGTTTCTTAGGATCCACACATTCCACAATATCCATTCAATATATAGTATTGGATAATGGAAGCTCCAAAGGAATAAGATTGATATATAATTCATCCTCATGACTTATTGGAAGATTTGGAAATTACATCATAAAAAATTCAGTCTATTCTATCACATTGGGCATGTTTTTGAGAGTGATATATTCTATAGTCTCAACAACTTGATGAAGATACCATTTGTAATAAGGAAATGGCATCCATTCTTGATATTTTGTATATAAATAAGTCTTATATTTCTATATGAACTTATACATAATCTTTGGTAAATTTGTGATAATGATATTGATTTCAATCTCATGGAAATTTATATTGGCACTATATAATGAAAGAAAATGCATACATTGAATTTTATATATTTAAACTAAAGGGTGTATTATTGTCTTTGAATTTTTTCACAAAAATTATGATAGGGACGAATATATATACATGGGATGAAATAATTTCACCAATTTCCATTTTCACCACTGACTCTACATTGATGTTTTTGTTGGTTTTTGAATATTTCTACAAAAAATTCATCAAATGATGGATTTCATAGAACTAGAATAAAAAATTACATTTTCTCAATTATTTAACAGTAATAGGAATACTTATCCCCACATCCTTGATAGGATCCACCTTAGCAGTTTCAATGTTAAAATTTGAACCCTTATTCAAAGGATGTTAATGGATTACTAAAAACACCCTTCACTTAGTACATTGGTTTGAGAAGTTCTTTAGTTCGTTGTAGATGAATAAATGAATAGTGAATTGAGGTTTTATAATAGAATTCCTTTTATGCATCATATTAATGGAGTTTATTCATCCATAATTTCTAGCTAGGTGACCTTACTTCCGGGATCTAAATCATTTCTTTTTCAACCATTGTAAATTTATGGGGTGTTTCTTTTTCACCTTTAAAAAGTTTGGACGTCAAAATTTCATAGAACCATTAGATTTATACATCGGTATTCCAGAATATATATCCTCTTTTATCTTATTAACCTCATGATACCAATGAGATTTACCAATCATAATTTCAAAATTGAGGGAGCATAAGACAATTTTCTCATAGCTATAAAATTTATGTATTTCAAAAGTATCTCATAGACTAGGTTGAATCCCACCAAATAAGTGTCAAAAATTGAATTTCGGGGTAAGAAACAATCTGGAGAAATATCATGCATATCTTGTGATAGTTTCCCCATATGATCAATGGATTCAATATATTCTTACTTGAAGTAATAGAAATAAATTTTCATTTTATGTTGGGGAGTGTGTGGAAAATATTTATCAAATAAAATTTCAAATATTTCCTTACTCCCCATAAATTTGGACTTCTCCTCAGGCTTTTTTTTTTTAATAGATGGAAAAAACTAATTAATTTTCCCCTCAATATGATAAACATACATTAGAAGATTATATTTCTCAAATCATTACAGTATAGGTAAGATCTTCCAAATGGAGTTGATCCATTGTTCCATGATATAATGATCTGATGATCCATGGAATATCAGAGTCCTTTGTTGCATAATGGTCTCAATTTCATCTAGTTTATTAGGGTTATTTTCGTTATCCTCATAATCTGTGTTTTTATATAGGACCTATGTCTGATGAAATAGTATCAACATAATGTTCAATATTCCTACTCCCATTAGGTTTAAAATCATTTTTGGTCAGTTATCCATTTTACATTTAAATTTTTTCTTTACCTAATTGCTTCTATTTTCGGCCACTCGATTGAAAAAATGGAAAAATAGGGATTCTTTTTAAAAAAATATTACACACAAAAACTTGAATTCAATAAATTTAAATGGATATCATATAAATTACATTGATTTTTAACTTATTAATTTATAGGATTCAATATATGTTATCCGTGATATCTTTTCTAAAATATAATCTCATGGTATTATTATTCCCAAAAAAATGGTTCATAATAAATATGCAAATTTACCCAAGAATATCCCCCCGAATCTGGTAACCTTGTATTTAGTTAGGGTCATCATCTAACTTCAATTTGCGATCGATTATTGCTCAAGACAATTTTTTTTGTTTTTACACCAATGTACATTTGTGTTCGAGCCACATCCACCTATAATATACAGGCATGGACTTATTTTCTTAACAAATCACTTGTATTTACTTTACCAGAATTTATGTATTTTATCTTATTCATAGTTACATCCATAATGATTTTCCTATAGTTTATCATAAATAAAAAATACGTAAACTTTTTCTTCGATAACATTTATAACAACCCTTATATTCAGTACACATATTATTATGAATTATTACATAATATTTTACTTCATAAAACCATGATTATCAATATGAATTGTTTATTTTCGAACTTTGTACCTTACATAACAACATAAAATTTAGAACACCTCTCCATTATTTATTACCACCATAATATGATCATAATCTTCCTTCAAACAAAAAACTAAATGGGATAACCTAGGGATATACATAAGAATATGATGATGATTAATTCCCAAAAAGGGAATAAACATGGAATATCTAGAAGAATGTAATAAAATTAAGGAAATAAGTGTAAAAATGAGACAAAAATTGGTGATAATCGTTATTTATAATATCGATTCATGATATTTCTTGAAAATCATAAAGGCAATATTGAAAATGTAAAATCCAATTAAGACACTACCACTTAAACAATGGTGAAGGATAACATCTAATAAATCATGATTTAAAATTCATATTGATTGAATAGGTTCACTCTTTAAATACTTTCATGACATCTCATTGGATTGAAACATTACCGATTACATTTGAGAACTATATATTTACATGTACTCCAATCAATTTAATTTTATTCTAATGCTTATGAATACCACATAGATAATAAAACACATAATCTTTTATCAAGAATTTTTTGTTAAATGTACAAGAAATTTGGAATAGATACATGAAATTTGAAAAATCTATGAACTATTAGTGATGAAATAAGAACACCCTTGATATGTAATGAGATTGGGTATTCATAACACATTTGTTTGGCATGTAATGTCACGATTAAATTTTAAAATAATAACAATGATGTATAAATGATCATGGAAGGGTTTAATGAGAGTGAATATTGTATCATGTAAATTATAAATAAAATATTTTGTAAGGGGATATAGAAGAACATATCCCATCCTTCTTATTTGGAGAAACAACACTTAAGATAATGGAGAAACATGACTAAATTTGAGAATAAGAGGACCCATTTCCTTGAGAGGTTGATTCCAAATGATTGGGATAAGTTTCTGGAAATCATCGGGGAACCATTAAGGGAATATAGATAGGTGAGGGTAGGGTAAAGATATTATTAATGTATTTTTATTGAAGAAAAATGGGAGCATGTGTATGTTTATTTATGAAATGAGTGGGAAATTCATTATTAAATTTTAATCCTTGGTTTTGTATTCTTAAAAACAAAATAAAAAAACAAAAAACCTAACCATATTTTTCCTATGATCATTTATACATCCCCTACTATACTTGTGGTGGTGAGTTGCGATAAATTTATCTGTATAGTGGTAAATTCATTATTAACTTTTAAACATTGGTTTTAATGTTAATTTAAATTCATCAAATGTTTTTTAAATGTTCAGTAGATATTTTAGAGGTGTTTAAGTTGGGTTTGGATAAATTTATCTATATAGGGGAAAATTTAATATTAGGGAATGGTCCATATTAAAATGTATGTGGGATTTAAAGATTATGAATTAATGAGAAAGAATAACATACAAATTTGATATAACATCAAATATTACAAAGCACTTTGGCTTTTCATGGAATCCTATTTAAAAATTCTATAATTCTCATGATCATTATATAGTCTCTAGGAAAATGTATCTGCATTATGAATTCACAAAAAAAATCATGAGAATATTATTTTTAATTTATTTTAATAGGGTTCTATTGATTTTCTACCTTAAATTTTACATTATCATTTCATGGGTAATTTTATGGATATTTTGGTTGATTAAACTCATTAGATACTTTTTCAATTAATTTATTGCAATTTTGTATTCCATGTTAATGGTAGGATACTTCTTATTCGACCTCGGAGCCTTTTCACATCATTTCATGGACTATAAATTTGGTGTTTATAAAGACATCGTGAAACCAATTTTATTAATATGGGTTTTCTAGGATCATTAGTTTTTAAAAATGATATTGGATATTAATTTTTGTGACTTTTAAAATCATTAATACTAGGTTGAGGTAAGAGTATTTTCAAAAAATATATTTACATCCAAATAACATGTTCTTGAAGGTTTTCTTTTAGATAAATTATTTTATAATGGAACAAAATAAATCATAATTGTGATTTTTTTTCCTGGTAAAAAGTTATATGAGATTGATTTTATTGGTGGAAAAGGAAATTGTGTACTATTATGTGTGTTTTTGTGGGTTATTAATAAATTTTGTGATGGTTGGTTCATTGATGTAACAACTAAAAATTCTAAAAGAATAAATTTTTATTCAATATCATTTTGGACATACATCACGTAACATAGAATGGAATATAATATCTTGATATATTACAATATATATAATATCTTAAATAAATTCGATCTATTATGTATATTGAAATGCATTCCATGCTTTTTATGTTGAATTACCTGAAATAGTTACTTTCATGATTTATTCAATTACATGCATTACCGAGATTTAACGAATAAAATTAACATTATTAATTAAAATGAAAATAATCTTTTGTCTCTTATATTTATTGTAATGAATAATATTTATTTACTTATAAATTTATATAGTTAAATTCATTGGTTACTAATTAATTATAAACTAATATAAATGATATTTTTTATAGAACAATTTTATGCCCACGAAGGTGATTTATATTTATAAATTAAATTAATTAATATTATTGAAATTTATAAATGGAAAATATATATTATATATCCAATAAAATAATTCTACATTGATTAAATATATTATCTTGGAAAAAATTATGAACAAATGGAAAATTTTTTATAGAAAGTTGTACTTTTATAAAATTCTATTTTGCATCCTTTAAATAATGTACTCATTTTAAAACTAGTTTTTTTACAATTTAACAAATTTATTTAAAAAAAGACATCATTTTTTAATGATTAGTATAAATATTACATTTGGTATTTTTGTTGGTATCCTTATCAGAACATTCATTTTTTTAATAATAAATAAAAATAATAAATTTTAATTGAATATTGTCCTTTCAACTAAATAATTAATAGTGATATATTAAATACTAAATTTATTTAAAAATATAATATTACAAATTATAAATATTTTAATATATTTTAGTTAATTTTTATCATTTTTATGTCGATTTTTTATTTAAAAACATAGATAAATTTTGAACATTTTCACTTGAAATTACCACTTCTATGACACATCAAAAAGAATAATTCGTAATTAATTTTGTCATATTATATTTTTTGAATTCTATAAATGGATTAATTTTTCTAAATATAACTCATTTATAATTTCTAATAGGTTCAAAATAAATTTCCAAAAATTATTAGTGAAAAAATTTAAATTAACTATATTAAGTAATGTAAAAATGAGTTTACTATGTTGATAAACATAGTGTATATGGTGTAAAGCATCCCATAACATGACCAATACCCATTTCATAAACTTGTATCAAACATTAACCACAATAATATAATTTTTTGTGCTTGGTAATCTTCTTGTTATCATAAAATATGGGTACAGATAACATCTTTTCAAAATTCCTTGTGATTGAACTCCCCCACTTATAAAACGACAACCCTGATACCCATTCACGAGACCTCTATATCCACATTGTATCATCCAATCATCTCCCAAATAAATTCCCAACACACCTTCTCTAATCCTATAATCAATATACATGGAGAATTTTTAACTTCAGAATCCATTATTTCAAACAAATGGATGATAACCGACGAAGAGCTAATGATTTTTTAAAAGCATTTTTTTTCATCTCTCCCTCATTCAATTTTTTTAATATCAGGATTATATAAAAAGCTTGTATCGTTAATTTTTTATATTTTTATCATGTGGTTATGACTTTAAAGTTCAAACACATCCATGAAATGGGTTATGAAATCATCATTCATGTGTATGGAGGAATATAACCACAAGTACTGATGTTGTTTATTTTCCATTACCACCTTCTATGGTTATAAATAATGATGTAAATAATGCATTTGTATTATATTTATGATATTTATTGTTTTTAATTCTGAAACAATTATTATATAACACAAACCTTCACACATTAATTTTTATGGCAATATGATAACAATCCTTGTTTGTACGGTGTACTATTGCATTGCGAAGTGATGTTATTAGTTTACACTTTTCCTGTAATGTATTAAATATGTTTTCAATAAAAATATTTGATATATATGAGATATATATGATAATATCATGACAATATAAATACATATCATGTAATTTTTTTAATAATACAATAAAATGGAAGTATTGTTTAATTGTATGTGCGCATTACAATCTCTTTGAACGATGAATTTAATTTCCTATCACTAAATATTGTTAATAACTATAAATATGTTTTTAATAAAAATATATTTTAGTAATATCATTTTTTACATTCTAATGAGGGTGAAACCATGATTTATGTTTTAGGATAAAAGATTAACCCATCAAAACATACTACAAAATTAGGGCAATCAATACCCGTAACATTGAAAATAATGAATGATTAAGAACAATGGTCGCATAATATGTTATTAGAGTATCATATATGATATTATAAATATATATATAGTAATGTTATTAGATTAAAAAAATAATAAAAAAAATTTTATATGAGGTTATTTTGTGTTCATTTAAAAGAGAGCATAAGGTATGTTATTTCGTCCAAATTCCATTTCATGGAAAAATATTGTAATAGTATGAACACAACTACTTTAATATTGTATATATACCAAACCTAGACTTTTACTATAGAAAATAAATAAAAATTCATGGTATTTTTTTTTCATTATTTGATTTAGTATGATGTGTATAATAAATTATCCATGTGGAAAATAATATAAGAACATAATTTTTTCATTGGGTTTTATTACATCCAAATTTCCATTAATATTATAATATTATGTGTGAAATTAATTTTATATATAAATTGTCGTATTATACATTTTATATATTTATTAAATTTTGATACACAAAATATATTCATTGTTTCACTATCACTTCAATTATATGTAATTTTTAAGGGATTAAATCATAATCTGATTTCATTCGAGATTATTTTCACTTGAATTTCCATTGAAGATAATTATTTGATAATTGTTAAATAGTCCTTTTAATATAATTTGACATTGTTATTTTATTATTTTTTCGTGTAATAGTTACATTTTACAATATTTTTTGTAAAAATGTTTTAGAAAATGTATTTAATAAAAACCTTCTTTATTTCTCATCTTTGTCAAAAAGCTAATATTTAACTAAACCATGTTTTAGTAAATTGATTTCAAAATTATATTGACATTTCAAATAGACAAATAATATGATTTGAAACAAATAAATATAATTATTTCATGTAATTTTATTTTCCATAAAACTTATTTTCATAATTTTTTCCAAAATGAAAAAGTTAGTTTCCTGAAGATTGGTTTTAATGTTTCTTTCGTATGTCATCAATAAAAAAATAATTATTCTTAATCCAATAGTTATACATCATATTAATACAATCCATATTCATCCTCTAGATTTATTATGTTTATTATATTCATGTATAGTATGGATATTTGCTTCGATGAATCATTTTTCTATTCATTAACTTCACATTGAGTTATTGAATTTCTATTGACCATTGAACATTATACATACCCTAAATATACACATTTTTTATCATGAATTTAATTATTTTATAAATCAAAAAAAATATTCCTATTTTCTTATAGGTAATTTATTTTATAAGGAATTATTGATAAATATGTATTCCTTACTCAATCAGGATATTTATCCTGGTATATTTTCCATGAAATTAATCAATTATTAGATATATGAGTAATGAATTGGAATGGTAGTGATGGGTGAACCTAGATATTATATATCTCTTTGATTCTATAATGTGTCTTAGGAGACAAATCATTAGTCCAAATTAAATGGTTCTCTACCTATAGTTTTAAACTATCATGTGAAAGGTCATAACGATACATGTTTTCATATTTATCAGACCTGATTTCCAATAATTAAACATTGGATTCATTCATAATTCTATTTTTATTTTCCATGATATTTTCACTATGAAAAAATCTATAGTTTAAATTCATTTGTAGGTTATTGATTAAATGGAATGTGTGATAAATTATTAATATTTCCATATAATTTATGCACATCCTTCATAATTTATTGATTACATGGAATATGTTTTCATTAATTTTCATTTCTATATTTATTATGACTTATAGAGTTTTTATATTTCATGTGTGAATAGTTATTTTCCTTTCTATATTGATTATAATTATTATTCCATGATAGCATCCTCTGTAAATATACCTTACAAATCATTTTATCTCAACCTTATTTTATTTATTTTCAAAAGTAATCCATAATGTATAATAAGAAATACTTTCCATGATATTATTGATGGAATAATGATATTCTAAAAAAAATTGTTTTAATGTTTTTCATCATTTTTAAAACATGACTCATATATCTATCTAGTATCTAATAAATCTAAACTATTAGGTTCTTTTAGATGTGATATTATAGTATCTATTCCAATGCAAAACTAGTAGAAACTGACTCCATGTAACTACGGTTTTGGATTCTAAAAATTATTTAATGGTCACAATACATTGGATTCTTACTGATGAAATTTTTTAGAATTAAATTTCATATTTATCACTATATTTTTTAATATTAACTTAAATGGTTAATTTTATTTAATATTGTAATTGTTTCAATGGTTTATGTTATATTTATGGTTTGTTGTAATTGTTTCATGTTGTGTGAGAGATTAAGAATAAGTAGGGAAAAATTCAACCAATTTGTAGGTACCTTATCAGTAATGATGAAGTTATGTTATTGAAAATACCCACATAGGTGATGGGAAATCATTTATAATGATAATTAGATGATCGATAAAACTCACACATAGTGTTTAGTACAAGGATAAAAATGAAAAGCTGAGTATTGGGGTAGTTCTTCCACTCATTAGTTCATGATAACCATTAATTTTATTACACATTTTTAAACCCATCAGTTTTTGATGAGTAAATGTATGAGAAGGTATTTTAATATTATTTTTCAAAGGATTTTGGTATTTATGAATGATTTTTTATCATTACTAGTTATTCTATAGATTTGTATTACTATATAAACTATCTTGTTATAAGTTATGTTTTATTAATTAAATGTAAATAATTGTGTTTTTTTACCCAAAAGTTGAACATGGGATGAATTAGAGAAATATTGAATGTATGGTATTAAGCCACTATTCCTGATTCTTTGATGGCATAGCAATGATAATGTTTTATATTTTTATCATTTTCTGATTATTTATTCAATTCGATATATTATAAGAGTTCATTTTTTTGTGACTAGTGTTGGATGAATCATAAAAAATATATAAATTATTTTTGTAATGTTTTATTATAAAATGTAGAATTGTATTTATTTTTCAAATTAAATTTTTAAGGATTAAGTTCATTACATTAATGTAATTTTTATTTTTATTTGTTCTATAAACATGTTGTTCATAGTTGAAGTGGGTCATGAATAATTCCTCATTGTTTATAATTGTGTTTAGATTTATCTTTTAATCCGTTTTACAATTGGTGTACAATAAATAGGGTTGAGTAGAAGTCCTTCTCAGCATGAGTTTGAGATTTAAAATCTAATCCTAGAAGGGATTTTATAAATGATATTAGTTTATGTTATTTAGAGACTAGTTTGTGTATATGTGGTATGTTGGTAATTCTCAAGGGTATCCTATATAAAATGTTAGTCATAGTTTTTATTGACACGTGACTTAGGATGGGTATTTAAGAATGTAAAATGAAAATTGATCTGGAAACAGAAACTCATGATTGTGTTTTAACAAGTGATCTGTCTTTGAAACATTAGAATATTATGTTATTTGGGCCAAATGTATCATGTAGTACAATTATTTGGATTTCAGTTAATATTATTGAATACATTTTATTATAGAAATATTATTTAAAATGGTTATTAAAAAATTTATGGTATATTATAGAATTAATTTTATTATAGATCTATTTCCTTTTAATTTTTTTTAATAATTTCATTGTAATGTGGTATTTAAAAATATTGTATAATATTAAAAAATTTAATGTATTTGATATTGTATATAGAACCTTTAGGTGTTTTTATAATGATGAAAATGACAATTTATGTGTAACCTTAAGATAATGAATGAGTAAATATTATAATGAAAATTGATTTTGATTATTGGCTATATAATTTATTAGTTTCTTTTAATATGAATTATTATTTACCATGAGGTTTTTTAGATCACTGATATTGAGTTTTATTTGTTAATGTATGTATTTCATATGTTAGGGAATTAATTGAATAGTTTAGAAGAAAAAAATATACTACATTGTTGATAATAGACTCTCCATCTAAGTGAGAAATAATTATTTCAATGTCAATACACTTTATATTAAAATGAAATGAATTATTTACTAAATTTATTGAATAAAAATATTGAATTTTTATTAGTTTTTGAAGAAATTTTATAGAATATTTTCTTATAAATATTTTAAATGATATTTTTAATTTGTTGGAACTTATATAATAAAATTGAATTTATATTATGTTAATATTTTACTATATAATAAATGAATTTTCTCTAAAAAAAATTGGATTTATTTTTTTTAAAAAGGACAATGGTTATATATTTTCAAATAAAATTAATATTTACTAATTATTACATGTTCAAATGGAATAATTTCAAAAAAATATTGGGTGACCACAATTTTCTTATGGCATCAAATTACATTTTAATGAATATTGTTTTTTCACAGTGTATAAAATGAAATTCAATAGTTCATGGTATTTTTAGTAAATAAATAGTGATTTCATTATTTTGGATTGAATACATTTTTTTATATAAAATAGAATGTTTTTTAATGTAGTTTTTTTAATTACAGTGAAAAAATAGAGTTCTTGTGTATTAGGTTATTTAAAACAAATCTTTGGTCTAATTAGTCTTCCAAGGAGTAAGTAAAATATTTAAAACTGAATTAATATTAGGATGGTTTTCTTAATTGGATTGGGATTTCAAATTTTAAAATATAAATTTATCATTCTAAATTTTCTATGTATAATTTTGAAAAAGTATTTTTTTAGAATGGGTGAAATATTTTCTATGTATACATAATCCAATTTTTTGATGATATTCTTTATGGTTTCAAAAAGTAAGGGTTCATTTTCTCAGTACATGGTTGTTTCTTTCGGGGACCTGGAATTCAAAATTATATATTGTAAATGGTTAGAAATGAAAAATATGAGATTAAAGATGATAATTTTAAAAAAGTAAAATAATCAAAATAAAATGAAAATGGAGTATCTGAAAAAAAAATTGAAAAAAATTGATTTTGGGTTTAAAATTTGATTATCGTTGGACATCATTGATTAATTTTCATATTTACGAGTATTATTTTTATTATTTTATTAATGATTATTATAAAATGATATTTTTTGATTTTTAGTTTGTTAAAATATAGTGGAGTGAATTTTCTAATTGGATTGGATGTTGGTAGTGAACAGTTCATCCTTCATTTGAATATGTTCTATAATTGAACATCATGTAAAATTTATGTTGTAATTAACCCATGTTAGATGAATTTTTCAGTTAGGTGACCTTGAACATAGGTACAAATACACAATGGGATACTAAGTGAATCATTGTGGGGAATAATGGAAAATTACTTTATTTTGGTAAGCGTATAGCCTGTAGAAATGAACATGATGGTTTTCAGTTTTATTTTTGTAGTTCCCATTAAAGAATGATTTTCATAAAAACATGTGTTTTATTCATTAATTTGATTTAAATTATACGGATTTTTTATTTTTAGATACATATTTGTTATAAAATATTGTCTTGTAAATTTCATAATTGTAAAAATATGTGGTTTACTTATCATTTCATCACCTTTATTATCTTATCATTTTATTGATTAATTATTAGTTTAATTCCATTTATTTATAGATTTGTGTAATGGAATATTTAGGATTCATCATGGAAATGCACTTTTTATGTCATATTTATTAATAAATAATAGTATACTACATTTTTAAGGTATATGTACATCTTGATTAATAATTGTGGTGTGAGTAGACGAGATCAATAGAGGAGGATGTGAAATTGTAATTGTCATCAATGTTGGTGAGAATTAAATTCTAAGATAATGGGTATCACTTTTATAGAATAGGGAAATCGTCCATTCATATTTGTTAGAATCACATGAAAATATTTTCTGTTGGTTTTCATGAAACAATTAATTTCATGAAATAAGTCATCATATTTTATTTTTAATATTTGAGGATTTATGGGGCATAGAACATGGTTACATATATAACAATGAATGAAATGTTTTTTACTACAAAATATACAGTATGGGATTTTGTATATAAAAAAATGATTTAGTCACCTAATATGAGATGAAAAAAATTTCTGATATCAATTGGTTATTTTTATTAGGGGTGGATGGTTCTATTTATTTTTTAAAGTAACCCTTGAACATTTAGATGCATGATTCATCATTATTGGTATGTGACCTGTTTATAATTAAAATTGTTTCAATATATTAGATACTAAAAAAATTAATAGTCATAAAGGTGCTGTATTGGTGGATAAAATTGAGAATCTTTTTCTTATGGGAGTAGTTTCGAGTCTTAGCCTCACTCAATGGTTCATTTTTCAAGAAGGCATGAAAAACCTCACTCTCCTCCCCTAATATAGGGTGGTATTATAATGTATTTTCTCAAACATTACTACACCCAATATAACATGGTCTCATAATAACATATTTAGAGAATTCTTATAGAAACCATAGTTCCATAATTTTACAAATGATACCTTGAGAAACATCATTTCAAATACCGACTCAAGATCTATCACCACATTCCACGCACCCTATTATGTCAATATCATAGAAAAATCCTGATGCGTCCAAAAAAAATTCCATTAAATAATTCTACAATCTCACTCATGAAGATAAATATTGCATGATAACCCACTAGTAAGTGTTTTTTAATTATCTATAACCATAAGACTTCACCTTACCCTTCCCAGGACCACACAACTTGAACCATAAAATAAAAAAATGTATTTCTATACCTAGTCAATATATATGATAACACTTCCTTTGCATCAAACTCAAATTATAGTTATCTACAAATGCCTCACATCACTAATGGTATACGTAATTTTGGTCCATAAAATCTCAATTGATACCATAACCAAACATAGGTCAACGTCCAGCATCTCTAACCCCATCTCAAGAATCATTGGGAAACACATGTTAAAATTGATAAACGTAAGGTTTGACAAATATAAATATATTTAATCATAAACAACACTAAAACAAAAATTCTATATAGCTATCTATATTTTATATTACTCTTTGAGCATCAGATCCAGTTTATATAAATAAAAAAACATATTCCTTTGATAGTTATTAATTTTATAGTCATATTTATATGGTCTTGATATATATAATTTCCCAAATAATAAACACATGAAAATTAGTTATAATTTATTATTGACAAATTATAGAATAAAACCTCATTTATGAAAAACAATTTCATAATCACTCCCAATTGGACTACATATAACTTATTCAATACCATTATTAACCCATAATGATTCTCTACATATCACAAAAATAGATATATAACATATCAATCATCAACGAACATGCCCCTTTCATGTCTACATAGCTAGTCTTCCTAGAAAATATACTACATTCTAGTTGACACTAGCGTAGAAAATGTTTACCACATCAGCATTTTGTGGGTTATATATAACTGATGTGAAATGTTGTAAATATTGGATTATCATGTCAGTAATTTTTTCACCAATGTCACAAATGTAGATAACCGATTTATAAAATCAGTTATTTTATAATGAACATAAAAATAAAATGATTTTATTTATCACATCGGTTATAAAATAATTGTTGTGATAGAGAAAATATCTTTTATTTATCACGTTAGTTATAAAATAACGGATGTGATAAATCAAATATCCATGACTTATCTCATTGGTTATAAAATAACTGACATGATAGACATAAAAAATATTTTATCATTTAGTTATTCTAATAATCAATGTGATTAACATAAAAAATATCTCATAACATTGGTTATTAAATAACTAACATGATAAATATTTTAAGTGATTTATCAGGACTTATATTCTATCGTTCTATTTTCTTCGATCAGGAAAACCTATGACTCATCTCTCTCGGGAGAGAAAACTGAAAATGATTTATTTAATCCATTCCCTCTATTCTCATTTTTCCAACATCATTAATCATCTTTATTGTCACTGGATTTTTCAAGTCGACTTTGAATACTCTAGTAAGCCTCACACTCCTCAGTTTCATTATTTATTTTTCGCGATGCTCTAAAAATATGTTTTGAGATAATATTTTTCTATCATTGTTCTTGCTATCATGGTATGTTTCATAGTGTTATTTTATACCATGATAAGATTTTTTATAGAAAAATAAACCATGGGAGGGATATCATGCATGTTGTATGATTTGATTTTGCTACCATGTGTGTTCTACCATGTGTTTGTGCATGAACTTCCATGTGTGTGCTATGATGTAATCATTATCGTGAATGTTCTGACCTATAACCTTACCACCATAGAAGTTATTCAATATATTTTTTACCCTAAATAATTTTATCTTTCATTAATTCATAATTTTTGTATTGAATTCTATATAAAATTCTTTTTATATTCAATATTTTATTTTTTCATTTATGATAAAACATTATATTGAGTGTTTGAATATAAACTAACTTACTCTACCATTCACATTAAAAATAAACATGGTTGGACATAAGCGTTTTAGTGGTGAATATAGTCATCATATTAATCTATGTAATCCTCCATTGTTGTATATTGAAGATAATGATGAAAAATAAATTAATGGTGATTGATTATATATATTTCATTATGTGGGTAGTCATTCAATGATAAGGATATGTATATTTTCTCTAATAATGATATCCCATTATATCATCTACTATATTTTACTCATATTTACTTGCTGAATATGATTACAAAGAAATGAAAGAATTCAATAATGTAATTATTGTGGATAAGATCTCATTATATCATTGAATGAAAGGGTTAGGTGGTTTTTAATTCTGCATTATAGAGTATATAAATATTTACATGGTAATTTCATTATAGTACATATAAGGATAATTATCGAGGAAGCTCTTCAAGAGGTCAATAGACATGTTAACACATGAATACCTATTTATTTGGATCATTACGGTGACTGTGTATATATTGTAATATTTATACTTCATATTTAATGTTTATAGAAGGGTGAATTTAGTATCCAATTTCATCGGGATGTATTCTTTGTCTTCCTTAAGAAGAATGCATCCAAGAGGAATTTACATTGTTATATCATGATCCATATGAGTGAGAAATGTAATCCTAAAATGGTTTTCATATTTTTCCTCCTAACACTGGTCTATTCATGATAATATTCTAAATTAACAATAAGGATTACTCTTCCATCGACATCAGTGATATCATAATTAATTTTTTATTGTTTTCATTGATTATGATATAGGTAAAAATTTATTACTAGAAGACTTTATAGTTTTCAAATTCCTTAACATCAACTTATTTGCAGATAACATCATCTTGGGAAGGCATGTTCGTCTTTGTAAAGGATTTATATTCTAAATTAAAAATTCCATTACCACCCATTGACATATTTTTCATTGGTTTTTTATCATCATCATTTAATAATTTCATTGGACACTTTTCTATGGGATAAAAAAATTTATATATCGATTGAAATTGAGTAGAATCAATTAATTGAATGTTCCCAATCTGTGATTACTAAAACATCCATTTCCATTTGTTTTTTCTAAGAAAATGTACATTCAAATTATGTCCATATTTAATATTAATATAAAACATTTATATCTAACTATATTTTCTTTTTAATATTATTTCCATGCATTTATGTTTCAAATAAACATATATTTATTTTATATTTCAAAATTGTTTTACATTCACATTGTGATATTTTTAATATAAATTTAAAATTTCATTATCTTAACAAGATAGATAATTTGGAAAATTGTTATAGGTAATAATGAGTAAAAGATGGATTATAGAACATCAAATGAGTATTGATTATGAGTAAGGGGTTAATGCCTTTTTTGAATTTTCTAAATGAAATTTTCCTAGAAATGAAATTTTTTTCTTTTCAAGCCTAAAATCTTTGAATACAAAGAAGTTAAAAAGTATAGTGATCAAAGATCTTTTGATTTGTCATGGTTTAAATCCGAGTTAAAACCCTTAGATTTGGCATGGTTAATATTAATAGAATGTTAGATCTACTGATGATGGTGACATTAAAGATGGTATCTCTAATGGAATTGAAGAAATGATTCAGGATACTACAACAGAACAACTTGAGATAGAACCAACAGTTGTGCACCTATATAGTGATTCTGAAAAACCATTATATATGGGTTGTACAGATTTTACGGTTTTTTTGAAGTGTTATGATTGATAAACTTAATGGTGAAACAAGTATTTAGTGACAAATTTATTAAAGAGTAGCTACAATTGTTGAAAGACATTATTTCAAAAGACAATAATCTTATGGATTCACATTATAAGTCCATGAAAATATTATCCCTAATGGAATTGGGATACTAGAAAAAACATGAATGTTTAAATGACAGTATGATATATAATAGGATATATGAATTTCATTCAGAGTGTCCAAAATGTGGGACCACACTGTATAAGTTTAAAGAAAAATCCCAGGTTGATTTAGATATTATAAGGATCACTACAAAATTATTTTTGTATTTTCTTATTACTCATCATCTAAAATAGTTATTTTCTAATTTAAATGATCAAAAATATTTAGATGGAATGCTGAGGAGAATATAAGTGATGGAAAAATATGCCTTCTAGACGATTGTCTACAATGGATGTTAAATGATGAGTAGTATTCAATATTCAGAAATGAAGTTATAAATCTCATACTTGGGTTGTGCACAGATGGAATGAATCCATATCTAATCTTGAGTATCACACATAGTTCTTGGTATATATTATTAGTAGTTTAAAACCTCTCTCAAATATTTTTTATGATGTGAAAATATTTCATGTTGAGTATAATGATCTCTGGTCTGAAGCAACCCGAAAATTATATTGATGTTTTCTTGTCACCATAATTGATTTTTTGAATATTTTATAGTAGGATGGTATTAGTGTATATGATTCCTATAAAATGGAATATTTTTAAATATATGTCGTGCTTATGTTCATTATAAATGACATCCTAGTGTATTAAAATTGGTTTGGATGATCTGTTAAGGGTCATAAAGCATGTCCAATTTGAGAACAAAAAATGTCATATTTTCAATTCCATCAGGGGAGGAAAACATAATACATATTTCATCGACTATTTTTGCATATGGATCACTCTTAAAGAAGACTAAAAAAGTGTTTCAATGGCTCACAATAATTTAATATTTCTCCAAAACCATTATCCCTTAAGGTGTATTCTAAGAGGGTGAAAATCATTGATGTGACAATGGGAAAGCCACATAAATCATGTAATGATAAATGTAATTGGAATAAAACAAAATGGTTATTTCAGATACCATATTAGTGATATCATGAAGTGAAACAAAATATTGATTTCATTCTGGTGTAGAAGAATATATGCAATAGTTTTATTGGAAAATTGATCAGTATTAAAGGAAATTCTGTAGATGGGTAGAATACAAGATTAGAAATATTATCAATGGGAATGAATTTGGAGTTAGATCCAACTCCTAGTGGAAGATAAACATTTTATCCCTACACCTTGTCATACAATATCGATGAGGGAGGAAATTAGGTTTTTTCAGTGCCTTTATGATATTAAATCACCTTATGTTTATTCTTCAAATGTAAAAAATATTGTATATTTGAGGGATTAGAAGTTGATAGGTATAAAATCTCATGATTATCAAGTCATTATGCAACAAATTCTACCTGTTACATTGTGTGTAATATTTCCCATTCATGTTAGAGATATTATATTGAATGTATTAAATTTTTAAATTCAATTTTTAATAATGTGATTGATGTGAATGCTTTGAAAATATGGAAAATTATGCAATTTCTATACATTTTCAATTGGAACTTGTGTTTCCTCCATATTTTTTTTGATATAATAGAACATTTAATGGTTCATCAGTTTTGAGAAATAAATATTTGTGAACCAATATATCTTCAATGCATGTATCATTTTGAAAGGTATATAAAAATATTAAATGGGTAAGATAATAATCCATATACACCTGAAGCCTCCATTTTTGTAAAATTACATTTTTGAGGAGGTTACTGTGATTTTTATGTGCTACATGGCTACGGTGAAGCTAATAGGGTTTCCTTAATATTTTCATGAATGAGTTAATAAGGAGGGAAAGAGGATTTAGGGATTCAAAGTAAAATCATTGTCAGATTAATAGATGAACAAGGTACATTTATACATCTTGAATAACATAGAATATTTTTAACCATATATCACTTTTCATATTAATGAGTTGAAACAATGTCATCCAAAGAAGAAACAAATGTGGATTTTGAATAAGCACAACAATACATTTTTTACATTGTTTAAAAATACTATTCTTGATTAATTAGATGTATCAGATACATTATGATGGTAAGAGGGTGGTAAAAGTTTAAATGTGATATCATGGTCTTGGTATGACATTAAAAGTTATACATTTCATTTGAAATATTAAGGCAATAAAAGTGCAGTTTAGAATAGTGGTGTATTGGTATTTTCATAAGTAATGTATTTTTAGATTTCTAAAGGAAAAAACCAAATTTCTACATCAAGGACATATTATGTAGTCATTGGAGAAATATGATAGGATGAATACATTAAAATTAATGTTCATGTTTTTAACTAAAAATGGTTTGCCATTAAGAATAGTTCATACCTGATGAATTTGAAAGCATGGTTGTTAATCTGAATAGATTCGATGACACACTAGATTCTTTTATAATGGAAACACATGAAAAATAAATTTTCAATGTTGTTGATCAATCAGATATATAGTTGTGTGTATCTTTTCAAGTAAACGAACAACATATTGGTAAAGATCAACATGATGAAGGTGCCTAATTATATGAGATAACTATTTCCATGGAATTATTCGAAAAAAAATAATAATGAGAATTTGGAAGACATGTTTTGTGCCATATAGAACAATCACAATGAAAGAATTTGGGGAGGAAATCCATTTTTTACATTCCCAAAATTTCAGGCAACTTATTTTAATTTCTTTTTTTACACTTATTATTTTCATAAAATGTTAGTTATTGTTATTTTTTCATTATTAAAAAACATATTAAATCAAAGTAGTAGAATTTTTTATTATTTTAATTTTTTAGTTTAGTTTATAATGTTAATAATTATGTAAATTATATATCTATAAATTTTGTTGAATGAAAATTACTTCAACATGTTTACCACGTTTATCATATTTTACCATAGTTTACCATTACATAACTTATAGATTTATTGATTTTGTTGAATGAAAATTACGTAAGCATGTTTACCATATTTACCATTTTTTGACATTCTTAACCCATTCAACTTGTTTAATATTAAGTAACTTAGTTTCCTTTTTCATTTTTTCATTACATTAGTATTATAATATTTTAATTTTTATATTTGTTAATTAATGATTTATTTATTGATTTTATGGATAATGACCGATCAATATGTTGACCAACAACATGATTCTGGAGATGAGCATCATGATCATACCTCTAGGGAGAAACATTCAGAGGATACTATGGATGTTCCCCAATCATTCTCATGTACTCCCATAACAAAAAATAAGATTTCAAGAGTTGGAAAACATGGATCCACATGTTTACGAATATTTTCACATGCCCATAGCCAAGACCATATGATACTTCTTTGAGATTGATGAGAATGATATTCCTAGAGGTCCAAATGAAAAATATTTTAAGAGTATTATATCAAATTAGGGTAAAAGAAAAGAATGCATTTTATATAATGATGGGATATGTTTTTAAAATAAGATATTATCTCAGTTGTGAGACAAAAGGTTTGTACGATATTATGATATTATTTGTCTAATCAGTTAATGTTTATATTATAATATATTTTTCCTCTTCTTTATGAGATGACATTTGATATTCTTGACACTAGAAGAGTTTGGAGGAAATTTTTGTTGATGGATGCTAAGAGATAGAGGGATTTCAAATCAATCCTCACATAAGATTTCATTTTTGAAATATAAAACATGAAAATCTATTTCATATTTATTAAATTTCATATATCAAGACACATGGACAAAATTAATTGAAATTATAATAAAATAATCAATTTTTTTAAGGGAATAGTTAAATTTTATTTTCATTATAATATAAATGATCTTATTAATTGGTTTTTAATGATTTATTATTCTAAATTTATAGAAAGAATTGAAATATTATCAGGAGATGAAATCTAAAATTTTATTCCTTCATAGTTCATATCAGGGATGATATAGTTTATTGGAATAACAAATGATGGTGAAAAAATTACAACAACATAGAGCTGAGTCATCAATCATGGGATAGGTTTCCCCTCCACCCCCAACATATTGAAATGAATAATAGAAGAGTCCACCATTGGTAAAAAGATGAAATTTCTTTCGAAACAATCTATTATTGTATTTGAGAGGATTTTAAGATATTTATTTTATTTATCCATGTGAATTCTATTCATTATAATCATTGAATCATTACATAAATCTTTAATTTATTAATACATGATTATCTATTGGAGAAGATCACAAAGGGAGTATTTAAAGTTTCTTGGAGGAATGATATATTATTTGCATCATTGGGAAATCCCAAACACCCCGAGCGTGTTTGAGGATACCTAATGGGTGTATAGGTAATAAAATGATTTTCAATGTTATTTAAATTATTTAATTGAATATTTTTATAAAAAAATAAATTCCTTGGATGCTAAAGTCCATAATATTGATGTAATTATGGAGGAAAATATTTTAGTGTCGATATTATCATTGTTTTCTTACAAGCAATGACACTTTCTGACTAAATCTCCCACTCCTCCACCTCCCCCTGAAGACCCCATTATTTATCATCAATCATCGCCAGCATCACCCAATCCCCCACCTTAGCCACAGACCCCATTAATTATCCTCCTCCCCAGACACAACTTCCTACTTATTCTAAGTTGTATATTGATGATACTTAACACCATATAGTATAATATGGACTGGTATATTCAATAGGAGATATAGTTCATCATCAAAAATTAGATATAGAGAAACATAGGGTCACTGTATAGGGTATTATAAATAGATCGTCTCGAGTACCATTACCTACAGATGAGGTGACGACATGTAGACATAATATCGACCTATTTTTTTGGCATCCAAACATATATGAATCATTTACATACAAGTATGTATGTTATATATTTTTTTATTAAAGTTGTTTTAACATTTGAAAACTAACTTTTTTCTATTTATTTAGAAGAATACTTTAAAGGTAAATAAATAATGTATAGAAAACAACGTAGAACAATGGTTATGACATTATATATAGATTATAGTAGTCCTGATCGATTTTTATGATATTCAAATTTCTTGGTATATCATTATTCATTTCAATTGGAAGTTCATGTTTGTGGACATGAAATAAATGTGGGGATTGTGAAAAATTATATCATAGAGATTGTCTATAGGTATCTATTGGGAATCAATGTGGTGGAGATTTTTTCATGTATTTCTTAACACATTTCCCTTCATTATATTTATTAAATTTGTAGAATTAAATCTATTTTTTATTAGGTATCATTATAAAACGTGTGAGAATAATCAGTTGATGGATGTATATAGATTCATGGATCAACATATGATTTTTCCTCATGCACATGAATTGGATGGGGAGCAATGAACACATTAGATTTCTAAATTATTTCAATTGAATATAATCACTTAGTGTTGGATGATTAATTTTGAGAGAGGTATAAATAATATACATGGAAAAATATTCTTTGTCATTTAACATAAAACCACTAAATTTAAATTTTCTTTTATATCAGTGATTATTGGATGTTAGTTGTTTTTGACCAAGGGATAAAAAAAATTTATTTGATATGCTATGTGAATGAAAATTTTGGGGGATGTTTTATTAATTTGTTGGAAATGTATGTTTCAATTTTATAATAGTTTTTTAGATTATAATTAATTTTAAATTTAACCAATTTTTATTATTTTATAATTAGGGATGGGAATAAATTTGAAAAAACACATTGAAAAAGTGTCCCAAGATCAAATATGTAAATGTAAATGACTTTTCTATGTATTACATAAAAATGATAATTTTAATTGACACTCATTTAAATAGAATTTTCAGGAAAAAATATGTTTCCTAAAATGCAGATATTATATGTTAATAATTATGTATGAAATAATTTCAACTATTTCTGTTTTGAAGTTTTACTGAGTTAGATTTCCTTTTAAATCATATATAACAATTTATTTGATTTATTCATTTTACATGATAACTATAATCCATTTAATTTGTTTCTATTTAATGACCCTAAAACCAATAGTTCTCAAGAGGTCAATCACTTACATGTCGAATTGTCAAATTATTTTACAAGTTTGATTAGATTTTAATTTGTTTGTAGTGTAAAATGAGATTTCTAATATTGAAAATATAACTGTATATTAGGTAGTTGTTTTGGATGGATTTAGGATTTTATAGAAGAAATTATATGTTTTGAATGTTATAAATGTGATTGTTTAATTTTTTTATGGTTCATCATATTTTGGAATAATTCTAATTCTTTTATGGTATAGATTATGGACTGATATTATTCTGCTTTTATTATGGTTTCTTCTTGTTTTAGGTGTGATTTTTTATAGAATAGATATTCTTTCATGGTTTTATTAAAAGGAATTCCATTCTTTCACTGGTTATTTTATAACCGACATCATAAATACCTGGGAATGGTTTTTTTCAATCTGTTAATTATAACTGACTTACCAAATTCGTGGGGAATGTTTTCTAATTTTGATATTATTAAACTAATATTGTATATCATTTCTCACTTATGTTATGTAACAACCGAAGAAGAAAATTCTTCTCAAAATGGTTTTTATGTTGGTTGTTTTATAACTGATGTAATATATTCCTAGGGGGGTGGTTTTTTATATCATATATTTCATAACCAATGTAATAAATTCTTGTAGGATGGTTTCATATATTGTTTATTGAATAACCAATGTCGTATAAAATTTATAACGTCTGTTATTGACTTACTGACGTCAAAAATAGTTCATATGCGTGATATATTACGTCAGTTATAAAATAATAGACCTAATAAACTATATACCACATCAGTTATTAAATATCTGATGTAATAAATCGAGCCTCGGAAATATTTTTTACGTCGGTTATTTGAGTACTTACCTAAAAAATGATTCATATTTGAGTTGTTTATGTCGGTAATTAAATAACTGATGTAAAAAATAAAATATTTATAACATCTCCTTTAATAACTTCATCTAATAAGTAATATAAAAAATAAAAAATAACTGAAGTAAAAGTCATTTTTTTCAATAGTGTATGAAAAATAAAATTGAAAAATTATATTTTAAATTACATATATGTTATTATTAAAATAGTTAATATCAAATTATTCTATCCTTAGTGAAAGGAATTGTAAATTCGACATTTTTTAAAAAAATCCTACATGATAAAAATGAATCAATAATATTATATTTGTATAAATGGGACAAGAACCAAAAACATAAATATCAATAACATAAATTATAAAATACAGAATTAAATATATAAATTATAAATGTGAAAAAAAATAAAAATACCACACATCCCCACTGATTAAGAAACCCACATTAAAATGTTATTCATATATAAAATATTTATGTACTCCAGAATCACCAACACATAATTAAAATCTATAAAATATATATCTATATAATATTACCTTAAAAAACAGTTAACTTCCACTTTATAATGTTCCATTAGCTCAATAACACTCACTAATGTCCATATTGGGGAAATAACATAACATCAGTCGAACACCCCATATTAGAGAATACTAACTTCTAACAAAAGAATAATTTGTTAACAATGAGAGACTACACACTCATATTACACTCATATAATAATAATAATAAATAAACCAACAACATCTATAGAAATAATCCAAATACCAAAAATCCATTTAAATAATGATAATATTATAACACATGTAATATGATGTCATACATTTATATATCATAATAGATCACCCACTGAACTGAAAATGTGTTACAAATAGTCAATTAAAAATAATTCTGAGTCAGTAATACTAACATTGTGTCTCACCATATCCTTAGTTATATCCAATCTATCAAACATGATTATGAAATCCTAATACTTTTCCCTACTATAATGTAAAAAATTATGGAATACTGAATTACTAATGTGTATGGTTCATGAAAGCATTATGAGATTAATTATCAATATTTCCACACAAATAGCATCCAAACATAACAAATAAAACAATGTTTTTATATTTTATTTTTTATAATAACTAAAAATATCAATGTATAATAGAAATTAATCATCGGGGATCATTGGGTTCTACAGTGACACCTGACACTGAATGAAAACACTATTTATAATCATTTGGTGACTCATGTAATAAATAATAATATTTATTGTAACCATGTTTAAAATATTAAACCATATGTGTTACATACATTAGGGTGTCTGGTGCCCTTTCCAGAATGATTCTCAATATCAAATGCATGGATAACCCATGTTTACCAAAAAACCCATCACTTATGAATCACATAGGGGACCCATTCGTTGCTCATATCCATATAATATATCACACATATAGGATACCATTGTGATTTATAAATCCAAATATAATATACTCGAGTGACCCATGTCCTTATCCAAACTATATGACATACATCCAAAAGACGTTTTCACTCGTGGAAAATCACATACAACTTGGGTATTCATCATCCTAATAAATGTATCACAAAGTAGGAAACAAAAATTATCTCTTAAAAATATCATACCCATAGTGGGGTCATGTATCACCTCAATACACATATACTAAATAGCAAGTGGAATATATCTAACGTAGAACATGTAATACGCCAACCATACATAGTGTTTCATTACACTATAGTGCTTAAAACATTATTGAAATATCATATATAATTTTATATCACATTTAAATTTAATCATATATTTATATATGTTGTGTAATATCTCCCTGAGAACCTTGTAACATAAGAAACATGGGTTTTCTCATACCTTGAACATTGAAAACATGTCCCATTTTTGGAAAATTTAGAAACCTAACCTACACTCTTTTCGCTATCACTGATCCTTATGTACTATGGATAAACCTATGATTGACCATATATACATAATATTATTAATATTTTATATAGTATACATGAACACGGGGAACCCTCCTAGGTTCCCTAGGTTTTACCATAGTTTGGAAATCCAACACAGGATCCTATCTCATTTATCAATTCATAGAGATTAATCTTTTCATTCATAATTCCAATTATCCCTCATCCCTACAACAGACAAGTTATGTCCTAATTATAAGAACTAGAATCTATAGGATACCCTCATAGTAGTTTTATTTTTTATTACTCCATCACATCCCAAGTCCTCTAATGTTTTATTTCTCACACTTAACAAAAAAATAATGCTACCTAGAGCATACCCACATGGTTACTCATGTTCCACTGCATTACGAATGATTTCCTCACCCTATGTTGACTATTTAAAATCTTATATGGTATATTTTTATGGTTTCATATTATAAACATTAAAACCCCTTCATATTTTATCCCCTAGACATAAACAAATGTGTTTATGGGAAGTTACACTACATTCTAATATATACCATTATTCAAAATGAAACCCCAATTTAGGGTCAGTGCACCACATTTAATGAATTTAAAATCAATCACTTCACCATACCTACAATTATAAGTAGATAAATGATATAAGATAAAACTCATGGGACCCCGTTTATCCATCATAATAAATATCATTCATTATGTGAAAATTAAAAAATGACATTATGGAATAACTTTCCAAGAGATTGTGGTATAAACAATTATATTAGTGGGTATAAAATAAGACTAAAAATAGAAATAATAAGTTGAAATAATTCGACCAAAAATTTAAAAAACCACTTGTATAAATTCTTCATATTAGAGGGATTAGGAATTGGACTTAGTGTTTTAGGGTTCATTGAAATTCAATCTCCCCCATGAAAATTTAATAAAAAATTTAATGTTGTAAACCCTGAAATTCAGGGATATTACAAACTAAAAAATAGTGTTTCATCTTGGACATAAAAAAGCAATGTGATTTTCACTATGGCCCCCTTCTCCTAAAATTTATGTTTCATTTCCCATATGGGATTAGGAGAGACACCATGTGTAATAGGGTTTTTCTCATATCAATCATAATAAAAAAACGAGACCCCTATTTGTTGAGTTATAACATTTACCACCTTAGAAGGGATCACGTATTAAAATAATCACCTCTTCTCTCATATGTTTTTACCACAGGATGTATAACAAAATACATGATTGATGTGAATAGAACTCAATGATATTTTCAGTGTTTCCCACAACATGTATCTAAAATTGGTTATGTGGTGGTCCCCTTGCACCACATCGAGGTTTAACTAAGGACTCTAAAAAACTATCAGATCTATATCCACATTTGATTACATCAACAAATTTTGTTTAAACCATCATAATTAAAATATTATTATTTTTTATATATCCATAACATCAATTTCAAAAATTTACATTCTCAAATAATTTCAAATCGTATAACAACCCCGTATGATAATTATTCATCAATATAAAAAATTTCATCCTAGAGATGTATCTACAATTCATTATGAGTGTATCCCAACATTAATTGTTAATAAATTTAACATTTAATCACTATATTATAATTGTTAATGGTAAATCATCATATTATTCTTAAAACCACACATTTAGTTTACCTTCTTATAAAAAACTATGGATTCCTTATTTTATTTACTGGTGTTAATGGGGAAACAACCTACACCACTACACTATTCGAGTACACAACATTGTTATCTACAAATTCATACTCAATATCATAGTTCTCCCCAATATATTACATGGTTGAATGGGGGATATTCAATTTCTAGTTTCTCCTCTCCATTGGAATCACTAAGGAAAACATATTCCTAGTTGTCCATCAACACGATTGGTAAGGAATCTATGAAAACATAAGAAATTTATCACAAAAACAGGTTGGCCACCCTCTTTATATAATTCTATATTAACTACCAGTCTCAACCATTAATCAACTACATAGTCCCAAAATCACTATAATTTAGATTCTTGAGGAATTGAAGAATAATTAGAAGTTGATATCTCAATGATATGTATCTTACACATTTATTACATAAACACATTGTTGACTATCAACACACACTATCCAACATGTTCTTTCACCAAGGAACCACATAACATTAATATATATCAGTCAAATATCTTGATAAGTCCATCATAATCTTGATTTAACACATTGGAATCCATATGAGAGTATTTTCAAACAATTTTTTCTTATTTACCATTAATAAAGAAAACATTTGTCACACCATATAAATAACCAAACTTATAATATTTGTAACTCAATGATTTAATATAAAATCCCTATAATTAGAGTATAATTATAATTTCAGTATTAAACAAAAATTCATTAAAATAACAAACCTCCATAGGTGAATAATTAAAAATAATGACTATTCATGATCATTCTTCTTATAACAATGAGAAAGCATTTAAAAATAACTAAAAAAAATTAACAACTCAATTGGAACATCATCCTCAACATTCAAAAATTCCACATATTTAATGAGAGTCAATCAAAATATTGTTCAGTGTTGTTCTCCACACTATATATATTTCATTATCCCAATAATAGAGAAAAATGGCCTACATATTTCCATCAACATTGTTTGGTCACTCAAAAAATTACTAGATCAAACATTCAAGAATATATTTGTCATGAACTAACTCTGATAACCCATACATTGATAAATTGATCCAACAATTATTTGACAATAAATAAATGATAAACCCCCAATTTTAATAATTATCTTATATGATGACCAAAAATATTGAAATTTACTCATACACCTATACCTCTGACCATATTTCCCAAACATATCAATATTATATAAAAATGATTAGGCCTATTGTCACATTATTTGAAAAAATATATACATATATCTTACAAAAAGTAATTTTTAATGATCACTCACCACTCTAATGTAATTCCCAAATCAAGAGGCATCAATCCAAACTCCAATAATATATAACTCATATAACACATATCATGTGGAAGAATAATGGATAACCTCTAAAATACGAAAACTAAAATCATGCAATTATATATGAAATCTTATATTCGTAAATATAAATATTGGGAAACACATATTGATTGATCATATATAGTTTATCACCCACCCATTTTGGGAATCTATATGATAGATTACCACATTAAGATGAGATCAAATCCATGTACATATAACTTAAAATAATTTAAATATTTATAGCACGTAAATCATAAATATATGGTTTTTAGTATAACACCACGAAGAATCTATAAAATACTTTTTTATTGAATAATTAATATTTAAAACACATATTTTCATTATGGAACCAATTTCATAATCACTCCATGTGTATCTATCATTATTCAATTCCATTCATACATAAATCATCAATGGGTCTTTGTGGATCCATCAAATAAATAGACAATATATAACATATCAAGCTATATCACTCAAGACAATAATCAAGATTAGACATAAAGAAAAATTTATTGTTTTGTAACATAGTCATATAAAACTAAAAAGTTATATTGGAAATAAACACCAATGTTGTATTTGCAACATTAAATTTGTGTACACTATATAAATAGGGATATAAATAACACAATAATATAAATATATCATTTGAAATATATTTGCAAAAAAATTAGGAAGTACATCTTCTTCATTCAAATAAAAAATAAAAAACCACATATATTAGTCATAAATAAAGGCTATATAATTACAAAATTGTATCAACCACAATAAAAGAAACCAAATATATCCACCCAATATCTCTAGTAACAGAAACATACCACCAAAAATGATATTCATGAAAATATTTTTTTAAAATATCATGAGATATAATATATACCTATTCATTATAAACTATATATCTAAATTGTATAACATGAATGAAAATGCTATGATTCTATATCGAAATGTATCATTTGTTGGAGAATACTTACAAATATCTAGATTTTGGATATCATGTGACCCCATGAACACATCCCCTTACAGTAATGGATTCCACCTAGTGGAGAGGGTATTATGAAATACAATTTATATATTATTCATTGTATAAGAGTAATAAAACAATAAATAATAACCAATAACAATCAATAACTTTCAATATAGTGTCAAAAAAACATAATCATATAGAATTATCAAATAAAAAATGTAATGTGGAAGAATAAAATCATCATTATAAAATGATATCCAAACTGATTATTCACAAATAAAAAATAATAAAATGAAATAAAATATATGACACACACTATAACCATTCCTAATACTCACCATCTAATTATCCATCCATGATGCAATTTTTAATATTCAAATATCAGGCCTCTAAATTACCATAACCTAATAATAAGGAGGTATACATGTGTACCAGAGTCACTAGGAATCCTATTATAGGTATAAATAAAAGTAATAATTCCAACACAAATATTGTAACCAATTTATATAACAAAAATAATATATTCACATTCCATATGCCCAATATTTATGAAAATTTTCATATTTATAGTAAATATAATATATGCCAATAATATATTTTTAAGGTGACACCTTTGATAATTTAAATGTTCTATAAATAATTTTTGAGTGTTACTTAGAAAAAAATCATACCAACTCGGGTGTCAGATCATTCCCTAGAATAGTAAATTTAATATACACATGTGGAACCCATGCCTTAGTTAGAAAAACAAAACAATATCAAACATCAAGGGGACCCATGCCCTTCCAAAAACTGTATCAAAATTATTAAACCATAAGTATCCATGTAATTCCTATAACTATATCACATATAATAATCATATGGACCAAATTTATCCCAAGAACCATTTGACATAAAATAGTGGGAAACAAGCCTATCCCAGAACAATATCAATTATTTCATATGGTCCCTGTCCTTTCCTCAAACATTATAATAAACACAAGTAGTATTATCATATGAAAACATTAATATTACCACACATTATACACTATCATGAATCATTATCATATATAATTGACGTAAATTTTCTCTCAAATCATATCACATTCATCTGATATTCAGAGGAAACTCTATATTTTTATATAGTGTACACTAATGCGGTCTCACCCCACACTAAATTAAGTTTCACACCATCATAACATGTCACCTCACCAACCTCAGTTCTTGATCAACATATACATATTACACGTAATTAAATATTATAAGGGAATTATCTCCATGAAAACACTATAAAAATACAAAATATTTTCCCCATTTTTAAAGCTAATAAATATATCCTACGATGGATTCCAAAGAAAAAAACCTAAAATTGTTTGGAAATCATTGTTGAACCTCATGTTCCATGATGAATCATGAGATCTTGTATACCATATTCCCCATATTAACATTATTTATAGGCAATAATGAACAATTTAACTAACCAATTTATCCTAGGATAAGCTATTGTAATGAAACCATACATGATCTGAACAGACCCTAAAAATGTGTGTAGAAATATTTAATTTTATTTATTGTATAAAATAGTTGTTTCAGATGGTCATCAATCCATAGGATTATTACAATAGTTCACACACATTTAATAATATAAATATTATATATTTCTTCCATTATATTATTTTATGAAAATAGTGATAATGGGTTTGAAAATGTTGAATGAAAAATATGCGGTAAAACATATTGATATAAACTAAATGAATGTAGTAATATAGAATGATATTTTCCTAGGGTCGTTTACACGGGTTCATCATTATTAATTAATATTTAAAAAAAATTAACATGAATATTCATTTATGATATTCTATTACTATGTTATGCGATTAAAATTAAACAATATTAGAGACTAATTCGGTGCACCAAAACTCACCTCATATGAAAATCATTATTGATGAAACTCCATAATCGAGTGTTTTCATCCTTCATAGATGACTCTTTACCATAACTTGTGTCATATTATGAATAAACTCAACTACATCATATGAATTGTTATTTTCCATGAATATGTATTGACTGAATGCTAATTAAGGAATACAAATTATTTGAGAAAATAATATAAAGTGGTGGATAACCACTACTATCTTCTTAAGCACTACAATTTCCTTGATAAAAAATATTAAATACATAATGAATTTATCTTCAATAATTCAGGATTAGTATAAAAACATTCTGTGAAGTTTAGTACTCAAGTCACACTATCACGAGACCGAGTTTCAGAGATAATGGTGGAGATAGAGTGGGAAAGGTATAATGATAATGATACATATTTATTTACAATTTGAATATGAAGTTAAATGGAAATGAAAACAAAAAAAAGAACATAATTGAAAAAAACACACTAAAAGTTCCAATTAAATTTTATAATGATGGGAACCTATGTATTTATAGTAATTAGAAGACGAATTTATTCAATTTTATGTCAAAAAAATATATCTTTAATATCTCCTACTTAATTTTTTCACATTGATACAGATAAGGGTTTTTCTATTTAATCTTCATGAACATATCCATCTTAATGATCTTTCACAATATCAAAGAGGGTGAAATTGAATCCAAATATCCCAATTATCATTTCTTCATCTCTATATGTAACATAATTAAATATACTTACAACATTAAAATTAGATAAATTCCATGTTCCATGTGGCATTTTCCATAGAACCCCATTTGATCAAATTATTTTTCATGTATACGACTATCACTCCCTGGACCAAGAATGAATCCTTAATCTTTAAACACTATCATTTTTTTAATCCTATATAAACAACTTTTAAAATTAAACCATACCATATTCTAGGGAGTTTTATATTTTAGATCCTCCTCTTGTCTAGGGTTTGTGAACATACAATATTAGGGTATCCATTTAGCAATGTAATAGATTGTAACATGGACGAGTTATTGATTGATAGAAGAAGAGAAAAATGGTAGAAAATTTTAATAAGACAATAGTTACTTGTAAGCAGTAGTAATTGAAGGATGAAACAAGATGGTAATATAGTGGCTTTAGATTTGATTGATCTCACTGTTAGAAACAACCTTTTTACCCATACATGGAATAGTTCATGTCATATTCCAAACGGTCTATGTTTGCTAACCATAGGTTGTACTTTCCAAATCATACGAATTATCATGTATTCATTATATAAAATGCATGAAACACTAAAACATGAAGTGTAACAAATATTATCAATTCATTTACATCATAGTTTCCACCATCATCCATCCTAGTAATCCATAGATAACCCTCACTATGTAATAGCAATGTTCACATGGGAGTCTTGAAAAGAACATGACTTCTATCAAGATATAAAAAACACATTCATCCTATTTTTCCTTCATGATATCAATTTACACCATGGGAATTAACAATATAGTTTATCAGTGGTAATCAAATTTTCATTTCTTTATATGGGGCTTCTCCACATATAAAAATTCTCTCCACAATAGATGTCAACATTTTTTATATATCATAAATAGCGTCTCCGAGTTTTTAGTGGTGATAATTATCTAAAATGGATATACCCAGTCACATCCATGATTGGTTCCTATGATCTATCATGGTGGTTTGGTGAGTCCAAGTGTCTCAATTGCAGTGTAATAAAGGTGAGGTGTATGCAAGAACATGCATGCTTGTGTGGATGAAAATATTGACCTTTCTGTAAGTGGTGCACAATATATTGAAAATAAATTCCCATAAGGAATGTAAAAAATAAACATTGGTGACTTAACATATTTCATGCAGAAAAAATTACTCGTTTAATTTCTGAAGTATTTTCTTTTACTACAATCACACAGGAATTCACATTATCGTGTTGATAGGAAAATTCTGAGTGGGGCATGTCCCTCCCCTATATGGGTGTAGAGTACATGAACTGTAGTGTATGGATCATTTAATACTTGTTATCCAATGTGGGAACCATCATCCTAAGCTATATGTGTAATTAAAAATTCTATTAAAAATTAATTTTCAATTTTTTATAATAAATATTTTATTGATTCACATAGTTATATAAAAGACATGAACTATGTTAACTATTTTATACAATTATAACATAAAGCCTATATATAATACAAAACCATTAAGTAACACAACCATTTTAAATATGTTAATTATATTTTTAATATTAATTTTATTGTATTTGGGGATTTGATAATGTAAATTTGACATATATGGATGAAGGAATGTCCTTGATGAGTATAAGTATACCCTATGTTTCCCATTTGTAGTAACTTCCATGGGAGATGAAATTTTTGTGAATTTTACATGACCAAGACCATATATATATTCAATAACTAAAACATGAGTGGATAAATTTACCTGATAAGATCAATATTTCGGATATTATATCCTAATCCATGATTATTATACCACCCAAAAAAGGTAACATGACTTGAAACCTTACCTATAGAGAGTGAGATGGTGTAATAAGGGGTTTTTTTATCCACAATGTATTATTATGTATTTTATTACTTATAATTAATTAATTAATTATTATAGTTTTTCATTTTCATTCTTATAGTATATATTGAAATATATAGGAATTAATGAAAATTAGAATATCTTATGATGATATCAAAATTATATTTTGGAAACTATATTGTCTAAATTAAAAAACATATTTCAATAATTTCATGAATTTGGAAATGATTTTTTTTTATTTTATCATTTATTATTTACATATATTTCAATGATAATATATATTAATATTGTCAAATATAATCTATATATGAACAAAAAAACTGTTACATTCATAAAATGAAATTTTTTTCAATAAATGATAACTATGATTAAATTTTTTAAATTATAATATTAATATAATTATTTTGATAAAATTAATTTTATTTTTTATTTCATAATTTCTATTGTATTTAGTTGAAAAGTATACATATTTTTCAAATAATGAAGAATATACTTTTAAAATACTCATGTATAAATATTGTGTATCCATTATAATATTGAAATAGGACAAAAGAGATGTAATGAATCTTAAAATTAAAATCCAGAACCCAAATATATCTACCCTTTATGATAACATATTTTAAAAGTTATTTTATTTATTTTATAAACCATTAATGATTCCTCAAAAAAATATATTATATTTTAAGTTTTAAAAATCAATTAATTTAAAACATGACACACTTTCATATCAACAATGATTTTATTCTATGTAGTTGACTTATTATTATTGTTAAATTTTAGCAAACTTTATCCATTGAATAAATCCATGTTAAAAACCCCAAGGATGTTCAATTGTTTTGATTATTTTATCAAATAGAGTCCAAAAACCAAAATTTAGGGAAATTATATTTAATTACACTCCCTTTTTCTATAATTACCCATGAAACCTCATACTCTTCCCTCAAACCCCATTTATCATGAATTTAAATTTTTTATACCTCTATAAATTACTTATATTGTGTAGCCTTTATCTTAATATGCTCCTCCCAAACATTTAGAAGATCCCACTAAAGGTGAAGGACTCTATTCTCTTCCTTTATTTCACGTTATTTATTTTTCATAATCCAACATTATTTACAATTGTTCATGTTGTAATTTTATTTTAAATACACCTTTTACTATCCTATCGATACACATTTAAATATATAGCCCATCTCATGGTTATTAGTCCCTGCTATGAATGAATATATTAATCAATTATTCGGTTTTAATTATGCCATGATTTTTAATTCCTAACATTGGTATTATGAATACATATCCACATTTCTACAGATGTGTATTCACCCTGATAGTCTTAATAATTAGTTACTAATGAAATCCATGTATGTAATGCACACTCTTTAATAAAGTTATTTAATTTCATTAGGGGTTTTGATATATTTTATGATCTATGTAGCATTCAAATGACTATATATGTTATTAATTTAATGAATGGTCCTGGAATTATATATCAATCCAATATATTGGGAAATGTTTCGATCTAATAAGATATCATATAAGTTGTGTTATAGGTTATCCTTAGAATACTATGTAATTGTTTCTTGATGATTATACTGGAATTGTACCATTTATGTCTTGTTTTATGCTTTGGAAACATAAATATGTTGTCATGATTAGGTTGTCCTATATCACTCAATTATTGTATTTTTTAAGATTATCACCACATTTATGGGAGGTTGAAATTCGTACTGACTAAAATGTACAACATTAATTATAGTTTCCAATTACCATTCTAATAGGTATGCCTTAAATATAATCATGGTATACATTTTCATTTATTTTATAAAGGGATGAGTATTAATTTGGAGTACACCGATAATAGTGAAGTCAATGTTTTGGGGTATTTTCACCTATAAAAAAGAATTTATGTATACTTAAACAACATTACATATCTTATAAATATAGTAAGCATCTTGTAATGGTTATGAATACAGTTTTTCAACTACATAATGCTGTGATGGGTACACATTTGGAGTTTTCAAAACACATTGTGATGAAGTAAATGTATATTTTTTAACTTAGAGAGTCATTTTTTAATGGAAATTAGTAAGCATTTTTACTATTACGAAATGTATGCATTCACAATATGAATTAGTGTACAACAGAGTGTAATACCCACCTTTAAAGTGGTGCTACAGTTTGGACACATCTTTTTTGTTACTTTATTTATGTTTGACCCAATGTGTAACTAGAGTACATGTCCTATATTTCCCTATTACATGCCTATAAAAGATATGTATCACTTGGTTAATTTCTTCACCCACTCCTCTCTAATTCTTCTTCCTTTTTCCCAAGGCCTTCCCTAGAAAATCTTGCAGCCTTAAAACTATTACAGATATTTTTCTTTTGGTTTTAGTTCACCATTTCATTAGAGGGTTATATCTGTGTAATTGTACATAATTAGTCTTCATATTTCTCTTTTTATAATATCTTTTGTTTCCAATGGATCCTCCATGAATTGATGGATATATTCCTGGTGGTATTAGATTTTTCTTCTAGCTAGATTTTATATGACCTCTACAACTTCGTTCACATTGATGGATGTCGTTGTGACTTTTGAGTTTAGGTAAATAGGTAGGTGATTCTATCATGATTGGAAAAATTTATTTTCCTTGTATCTCTTGATTTTTTTAAATTTTTTATTTAAATTAAATTTCTAAAAATTTATTTCAATTAAATAGATAAAAACCTGAATCATTTGAATCAAGATATATAAAATTGTTTTGGTATAGAAATTTGGAAAACCACAAATTCAATTGAATTGGGGTGAGTTTATAGAAATTATTGGAATAAAATTGTTGAATATGAATTGGGGATTTTATAGAAAATATTTCAATTAAATCATTGAATTTATTTGTGGAAATGAATTTTTAAGAGAACTAAATTGGTTATGAATTGATTTCAAACGTCTTTAAATGGTTTAACAAAAATTTAATGATACCAAATGGTTTTATCTTGTAGATAGGTAATTATTTTTATTAAAAAATGTGGTTTTAAAATGTAAAAATTTAAAATTTAGAAATGTAAGTGTGTGATTATTTTTATTTAATGAAATCATAAAATAAATTTCCCATTTGGTAAGAGCTCGCAAACACCTTGTGTAGTTGGAGAGTTATTTGGATACAATATATGATATTACAATGATATAAAAAATACCAACTACGAGTCACATCCCCAATGTCATTGGGATGAGTCACCGCACGATATTATCAGTGGGAGATGGGTATACTGAATTTTTTGAGATCACTTATATAATGTGTAATCCTAAAGATATTTAATACTATCATAACATTTAGAATTTGACCATGTTGATTTTTTTTATTTATATATTATAAATAAATGTAGTCCAATGTAATAAAACTTCTATAATTTCCATTTCAAGAATAAAAAAATTCTTTGTGTAACTATTTTATTTAATAATTTGTTTTATAAACATTTCATCTCATTTATAGTAAGGCATATGTTTTAAAGTAATTGTTTCAATCATTTTGAACATGTATTCCTTGTTTTGATTAAATATGATCATAAATATCCAAACCTATTTTTTTGAAAATTTAAATCATTCCATTATATAATCTATATTTGGCATCAATTGTGGAATGTTTGGTGGTATCCTACTTGTCCTAGGATCATACCCCAATTTTTCCTCCAGGTGTTTGTAGACATTTTTTCTTCTAGCTTTGAGCAAGGGGAAGAGATCATTTTGGGGAGGATCTATCTGTTGAACATTGTTCATGATTATTTGTGTCCTCGTAGACATAATAGATATTTTACTATTTATATTACTTTGGATTTTAGACATTGGGATTTTATGCCATGTTTTTTTGTGGTACCTTACACCGAGTGAAGTTTATTTTTTATGAATATTTACATTATTGTCAAAAATCTTCAATGTCTTGTCAAAAAATGATTCCCATGTTCTTGTTATATGATACAAGGTTTAAGTCTCCATCTAGTGGGGATTTGGAACACCCATTGGGATATTTCATGGTTGGTTTGATTATCAGGTTACCAGGGAACACATGTTTGTTCATTACAAAGTTGTATCAGTGAAGACCCCGATTCCCCGGTGCCCATGGGGCATGATGTACTAAAAAATTATTTCAATATGTTACAATAATACATCATGAGCAATTACTACAGAAGATAACGAGGCTTAGGATTCTTGGAAACCAGCTGCTTTTGAAAAACTTCTTTAGTACAAATCCATTCCTGAAAATTTTTAAAACAAAAACATAGTGTGACCAAAATATGCCCAGTAAGGGATTTTAAATTGATTAAAGTAATTTCTTTCTCAAGACAGTAATTTGAAAATGATAAAAAATATTATAAAAAATGGATTCATCTTTTCCTTTAAACATGTAAATCATACATTCTTGATAGCCACATACACATAAAAGAAGTTCTTTCTGAAAATAAACATCGAAGAAGTCATAAATCAGAGAGCGCAAGCATGTGAAGAATAGATGATTCATGATTTACTAAAAAATTAATTCAGATCTGAAAGAATGTGTGTAAGAAGGGAAAATATTCATATCCCGATTCATTGGAACATAAAGTACTTATAACAACATACCACATGTGTTAAAATTCATATCTCATAATCTCATTCTCATAGTCAAAGGAAATTTCCAACTAGGGGATATCCTGATAGTTGAACTATCCCCTAGTTGACCATTTATCATAAAATGCGGAGGGATTTTATAATTCCAGACTTTTTCAAGACCTTGCGTCATGACCATAAAAAAAATTAAATATGGGTCAAGGCTAACCATCAACCCCGTTTCCATGGATGCATAAGCCAAGGCTAACCGTCAAGACCATCGCACATAACGTCTCAGGAGACTCATCCATTACCCAATGAATTGGAGTATTGTATAATTCCGAGCACACCCGTCCATAATCAATTAAGCCCAATACATCCCTAACATGTTATATAATGATCTCATATTCATAACATGAATTCTTATTCCATTATGTCCTTGGTACATGTTCATATTGATTATGAAAAAGGATTATACTTATTTGTTTTACCTCATATGTTGAAAAAAAGGAAAGAAAATAATATTCTTGTGCACCTGTAAAAACAAATTGCTTACATATAATGATAGGTTAGCACATGAGATAACAATTCATGCATTTAAACCCTTTTTAAAAGGTGGCCTTTTCCAAACCATGTGGATACCCCTTTTTAACACAATGGTACCCATTTTATTTTTTTATGCACTGATTATTTATAATAGACTAATAACCAACCTGCAGAACCAAAGGCGGTCTTTGTGAAACATCTAAAAATACAAAACATGTTTTATGGCCTATGCGGTTTTTAAGCAGAAATGAGATATTTACACCCATTAGTTCATGCATAGGATTATATTTATATTTTAACATAAACAAACCACACTATTTTCATAAAATACATAATATGAAATACATATTAATTCAGGTAAGGTGACAATTATAATAACAAAATTTATGTTCGTTTAGAGTGTGTGTTTGGGATCTACAAACTATAAAAGTAGGTTTTATTAAACTCTTTCAATTGTAACATGACTTAAAATAGAACAAAGGTTTAGCAAAACCATAATTACATCATGTCTATATATCTAATCATACATGAGTTACAAATAAGGTACACAAAAACTTGTGGGACTGTACCCCTTGCAAGTAGTTCCGGTTTTGTAAACAATACCGAAAAGAGAAAGGCCATCCTTCAAAGATCATAACCCGAAATGGGTTGAAGGTGTCCACAAATTTATATATTTATGAACATATATATACATTTTTTATTTGAAAGTCCAAACATATTAAAGGTCAAATTATAAACATATGTATATAACTGTGAGGCATGAGTCCCCTTCCATGTTCTATGTACTCAAAACATTTTTTGAAAAACTCAACATATGATTTTTTTGATTAAGAAGATATGAACCTGTATATGCATATATATATAACATATTCTTGTATAATCTTACATGTTTATAAAATTACCTAATATACTTGCATATATCATCTTATATACATGTATATAAATATATATACACAAGGTTTCTATAGGTATAAGTAAACTCCATGACGGAAATAAAACATAGCCCAAGAGTTTTCCTTACCCTAGTTTGATTCTCCGTGAAGGAAGAGGAAAATAGGTGTAATACCGTTCTTATGGCCTTGTATATATATATTTATATATATACGTAGATTGTATTTAAAATATGTATGTTCACCAAAACTAAAGAAAGAAAGACAATAGATTTTTCCCTTACCTTCGCTTGGAGAGAAGAAGAGGAGAAGCATGTGGCGATGTCGAGGTGGTAGAAGATCCAAGAAATACATGGTGAAAAAATTCCCCTCTTCGGTGAAAAACAAGGCTTAAAAGTAGGGGACTCTTCCATGCATGGGGATGTTGACGGGGCATCTGAGGTCTGAGGCGGTGCCTAAATCTTGGAATGAAGGTGAGAAATCAGGTCCACCACAGGCCTAGGTGAATAAAAACGAAGCATAACCTACTGGTTCAGCGTGTGCGAGGAAAAAGAAAGAGAAATGCAGGGAGGAAAATTTGTAAACCATTGGACGACCGAGATTGAACATGATTGATTAGATGGCCCTGATGTGGTGTGGCAATATAAATCCGTAGACGACTGTGATGTGGAGTGCGCTGGATCGGACGAACCATAGTGATGCGGAGCTTAAAAAAATGCGGGCCTTCCTTCACAATGTTTTTATATTATTTTTATTTTTTATTTTTTATTTTTATTTAATTATTTAATACACCTATTATAAAAAAGATATTTTTATTATGAACATAAAATTATTAATCAACTATTATTTTTTTAAGGTAGGTAAATAGTCATTAATATATATGCATTAATTTATGTACCCCTTTCTATATCATATTATTATTTTTCATTATTGACTTATATTAACCAATTATAATAATCTCTATTTACATGTAATGATCTATATACAATAATGTTGTTAATACAAGTAAATATTTACCATAATAGCATTACTAATTATTTTCAAATTTCACAATTAAGATAGTATTTATGTAATCATTAAGATTACGAAAAATTTTTTTTAAAATAAATAAATCCTTAATTTGATATAATTTCAAAACTATTAAATATAATATGATCAAATTATAAAATGTTTACATTATTATTATTGTGCTATCATTACTTACATTTTATTTAAAGGAAGGTATAATGTATTTAACATAAAGTTCGACGTAATATATATATATATATATATATATATAACCCATGAGTCTACACATATATTTTCATGAACTAAATAAGTAAAACTTATCTAGATTTAAAATAGTCATTACTGTGTTAGATAAAAAAAAAAATATTTACCTGCTCAAGTTAAAAACATGCATAATTAATAGTGGAAAAATAAATGTATTAATTCCCACTGTTATTTATTATTATAATGTAATTCTCGTATAATTCACATTTTAGGAAAACAATAATAAATTAGTTGTATTATCATTATTATTCTCATTATTTAAACAGTAAATTAAATAACATAATTAACCCTTTTGAACATTTTGGGGGTATTCAACTCTTATCTTCAACGGTTCAATTGGAAAATTAAAATTTAGAAGATAAAGGATCAGGGGGGAGCCAACGGCTATATTTATAGACGTTGGTGTCTAACGGTCGAATAGGTGTTCTATAAAAACCTGGTCTCGGGGTATCCCAAACTCAAGGTGACTGAAGAAGAAGGAGGAGAAGATGGTTTAAGTCATTCCATTGTTGCTATGTATGGCTGCGGTGGCTTCTGCCATCCTTTTGTTTGATTTGATGGATGCTAAAGGCCCCTATCGCCTTCTTAGGGTTCCTTTTGTTTTTAGAGGTCTTCCTTTAATTGTTATCGGGTTTTTAATTTGAATCTTTGGTTAGCTAAGTTTCTCGTTTGATCACAGTGAGTTGCAGTTACAATGGGGTTCCTGATTTGAATAAACGATCCTTTCATTCATTTTGTAGAATTTACTCTATCTCATGGTTATATTTTTTCTATAAAAGGACAGTTTGTTGGAATATAGGATGGCATAGTAATATAAAACATATTGTTATATAAAACACAGTTTCTTGTGATGTTACATTATTACCCCTTCAAAGAATTGCGTCCTCGCAATTCTATCAATAAAAAGGGAGAACCCCCAGTCGTACAACATTACCAAAATGGGAGATTTGGATAAGTTAATGGAATACAATAGTTGGTACATAGATCCTTAATTTCTGTAGCCCAGACGCACCTTGTGCAGTAGGTTTTGAATCCCTGCTCATGTGTACTACACACAGACATCCATAGGGAGGCTCGTGCGGTAAAAAGCTCGGAAATGTATGAGTGGACTAATTCCCTGACAACCCTCTGAACTACGTCACACATGTGGTATTCACGGGGGATGATGCGATTGAGGAGACTGAGATTTACGACCTGGAACTTAAAGGCTGCCCTGAGGTGGCCAGCCTAGGCAGCTATGAGGAAGCATGATGTGGCAGAAATTTTTTGTGCCAGAGTAAAACACTAGATGATGCTTTCGTAGAATCTCCCCCTTCACCTATGGAAGGGGAGTTAGGCAGTGGAAAGGAGATGAAAGACATGGTCATTACCCTGACACAAATTAATAATATCAGGACTGTTCGAAAAATAAAGCAGGCGTTGGCAAGACCCTCATATGCAGAGAAAGGATGGATAATACACGATGCATGTTCTGATCAAAATAACCTCTACTAACTCATCAGGTAGAGTTAAGATGTTCGTTTGACCAACCATATGAAAAAAAAACATTCAAGGGAACTCACTTAGCAGTACTAATATGGTAGAGATTGGAAAGGAAACATGAAATTTTTAAATCGGACAAATGTTTACATAGAAAATCCTGAGTTTACTAAGTGAACACCACATAGAGAAGCAAAGATCCCAAATTCCACAAACCACAAACAGACTGAAAATATGGGGTTAAACTCATGGTAACACCTATGATGCCTCCTGAGTTTATCATGAGGGTTTGAAGTTGAGAAATGTCATTATACACCAGTTTCATATAAGAAAAATGGGTGGACTCATCTTCTAACACCCCAAAGACCATCAACTGGCCCCAGAAGCCGTAGTGCAAAATTTGACACTGGTAGGACGCACGAACGTATCTGCCAGCAGCAGCTTCTTGAAAGTGTTTATCGAGAATTGTTCCAAATTCCTCAAAAGCCATGAACACTCAGAAGAGTCCCTCATGGTACCTTCCCTAATGTTCATAAGAGGGAAATTGGGTCATCATCATTAAGAGATAATCCATTCCCAATCCCCATTGAAGTCTATGAACCCTAGGTGAGTATGACACATCATACAGGTTCTTGCATGACATGTGAATATGGGTGTAATTAAGAAAGTTCTCCTGGCTAGCTAGAGACACAATGGTCTCTAGGGCCTCAGTGGGAAGTGATAGTAGATTGGTAGATACATTTCAATCATCCATCTAAATGTTATATCATTATTACATAGTCAATCATAGTTATGTATTCATACTACCTGGTTTTCCTGATATTCCTGAACCCATCCTCTGATACCAACTGTGGGGACCCCCATTCCCGGGTTCCCATGGGGCATGATGTACTAAAAATTTATTTCAAAAAGTTACAATATTACATCATGCCCCATTACTACAGATGATCGCGAGGATCAGGATTCTTGGAAACCAGCTGCTTCTGAAAGACATCTTTAGTACAAATCCATTCCAGAGGTTTTTTTAAAAAAAACATAGGGTGAGCAATATATGCCTAGTAAGGGGTTTTAAAATTCTTAATGTAATTTCTTTCTCTAGATAGTCATTTTAAAACGAAAAAACACTTTATTAAAACAAGGCTTTTATCTTTTCCTTTAAACACATATATCCAACATTCATGAGAGCCACATACACAGAAAAGAAGTGCTTTCATAAAATAAACATCGAAGAAGACATAAATCACAGAGTGAATGCATCTGAATAATAGATGATGCATGATTTACAACAAAATTACGTCAGCTCCAAAATACTGTGTGTAAGCAGGGAAAACATTCATATCTTGATTCATTGGCACATAAAGTTCTTATAACAACATTCCACATGTGTTAAAGATTAGATCTCATAATCTCATTCTCATATTCAAAAGAAATTTCCAACTAGGGGACATCCTATTAGTTGAACTATCACCTGGTTGACCATTTATCATCATATGTGGAGGGTATGTATAATTCCAGACTTTGTCAAGACCTTGAATCATGAACATAAAACATAACATAAATACGGGTCAAGGCTAACAGCCTACCCCGTTTCCATGGTAGAACATTCCAATGATAACAGCCAAGACCGTCGCACATAACGTCTCATGAGACTCATCCTTTACCCAATGCATTGGAGCACTGTATAATTCCGGGCACAACGGTCCCTAATTATTTAAGTCCAATACATCCCTCACATCTTAAAGCATGATCTCATATTCATAACTTTGCATTCTAATTCCATTATCCCCTTGGTACATGTTCATATTGATTATTAAAATGGATTAGAATTATTGTTTTTACCTCATATGGGGACAAGAAGGAAAGAAAATAATATTCTTGTGAACATGTAAAAACAACATGCTTTCGTAAAATGATAGGTTAGAACATGAGATAAAAATTCATGCATTTAAACCCTTTTTAAAAGGTGGACTTTTCCAAACCATGTTGATACCCTTTTTTAACTCCATTGTACCCATTTAATTTTTTTATGCACTGATTATTTATAGTAGACTAAGCACCAACCCGAAGCACCAATGGCAGTGATTTTGAAACATCTAGAAATACAAAACAGGGTTTATGGCCTATGCCTTTTTTAAGCATAAAAGAAATATTTACACCCATTATCTCATGCATAAGAGTACATTTATATTTAAACATAAAACAACCACACTCTTTACATGAAAAACTGAATATGAAATACATACAAATTCAGTTAATGTGACCATTATAATAAAAGAATTGATGAACATTTAGAATGTGTGTATGGTATTTTCACACCACAAAACTAGGTTTTATTAAACTCTTTGAACCGTAACATGACTTCAAATAGAACAATGGTTTAGTGAAACCCTAATTACATCATGTCTATATATCCAATCATATATGAGTTATGAATAAGGTACACAAAAACATGAGGAACTAGACCCCTTGCATGCAGTTCGTGTTTTTTAAACAATACCCAAAAGCGAAAGGTCATCCTTCAAATATCGTAATCTGAAATGGGTTGAATGAGTCCAAAAATATATATATTTATGAACATATATATACATTTTTTTATTTCAATGTCAAAATGGATTTTAGGATATATTATAAAAATAATATATAACTGTGAGGCATGAGGCCCCTTGCATGTTCTATGTACTCAAATCATTTTTTTAAAAACTCAACATATATATTTTTTTTGTTTAAGAAGATATGAACCTGCATATGCATATATATTATATATTATTTTATAATCATACATGCTTATAAAATTACCCAATATACTTGCATATATCTACATATATAAATGTATATAAATATATATACACAAGGTGTGTATAAGTATAAGAAAACACCCAGACCGAAATAAAACAAAGCCCAAGTGTTTCCCTTACCCTAGTTCGATTCTCTATACAGGAAGAGGAAATAGGTGTAATACCATTCTTATGGCCTTGTATATATATATATAAGTATATATATACATAGTGTGTATATAAAATATGTATGTTCACCAAAACTGAAGATATAAATACAATTGAATTTTCCCTTACCGTCGCTTGGAGAGGAGAAGAGGGAGAAGCAGGTGGCGACGTCAAGGTGGTCGAAGATCAATGAAAAACAAGGTGTAAAACTTCCTCTATTCGGTGAAAAAAAGGCTTAAAAGCCGGGGACTCTTCCTTGCATGGGGATGTTGATGGGGAATCTGAGGGCCAAGGCGGTGCCTAACTCATGGAAAGAAAGGGAGAAATTTGGGCCACCACCGGCCTAGGTGAAGAAAAATGAAGCCTAACCTACTGGTTCAGCATGCAAGAGGAAGAAGAAAGAAGGACGCTGGGAGGAATATTTGTAAAAAATCGGACGACCGGGATTGAACAATATTTATCGGACGACACTGACACAATGAGAAATTATAAATCCACGGACGACCGCGATGTTGAGAGCGCTAGATCGGACAGACCACAGTGATGCGGAGCTTAAAAAACATGGGCCTTCCTTTATGTAAGAACCTGGTTCTTATCTTTTAGGTACAATTTTCTTATTTTCCCTTTTCCTTAAGTGTTTTTGAGAAAATATGGAAAATGTAAAAGAATGCTAAATTTTGAAACAACACGACGTGTATTCTTCCACACGTTGTGTACTTTTGGCCGTGTTGGGATAAGTACACAAGTCGTGTAGCATTTCCAACGACAAAGGGTGTAGGAACCGACTACATGCCGTGTAGTGGTCCTTTACACATTGTGTAGTCAGTCGGCATGTTAACAAGTAATGCGGTGGAGTCTCCGCCAGCTGGGCGGCCGTACACACCGTGTACTTGGTAGTACATTCTGTGTACTCTTGTCAGCAGATGAATAGTGTGGTGGTACCGCCGAATGAACAGTTAAATGAAAGGAGTACACGCCATGTACTTTGAAGTACACTCCATGTACTTCGTTTTTTCGGCTTAAAACCGGAAGTAGCCTTTTCATTTGGCAGAGGAGGCACTTGAGCCGTTTTGGAGCCAAAGGAGGAGGCCAGATCTTTGATGATCCACTGGGCGTTCGTCTGGAATCCGATTCGGCTTTAGATGATCTCGTTGGAACCGCACAGGTAAGCCCTCTCCTCTCCTAGTACAGTTCTTACGAATTATTCTCCTAACGTATGTTATTTATATTTGAATGAGTTTCGTTCTTCATCAGATCTACGCCGTTATTGGGAGTTTCAGGAGTCGGCGTTCGGGTATAGCGTCTGTTGGCGTATAAGGTATTTGGAATTGTTATCATTTTCCAATTGTCGTGCGTTTTGGTGAATTTTTGTGCCAGGAACCCATGTTGGGGTGTCGTGTGGCTGAGTTCGTTGCTATATTTATTTCCTAGAATGGCATATGTGATTAAATTGCGATAATAAAATGCTGTTTGGGATCGTTGCTTGGATCCAGGACCATCCTGAGGAGTGTGTTCCTCTGTTTAGCTGTTTGGCCAGGATACCTGACGGTATGCCTTCAATGAAGTAATTATAAGAATTTCCTTGAGAGGAATTGCTTGTTTACTTCTTTTTGATATGTTGGGCAGGGCCCAATTAACTGTTTATCTTGAGGACTTTATTGTATTATCCTGAGGGCGTTGTTGTGATTAGCCTCAGGGTGTGACTGTATTAGCATGAGGGCGACGTTCCACTTCTCCTGAGGGAAACCTTTCGTACCTGAGGTCTTGACTTTTGTGCCTGAGGGTGACACATCATATGCCTGAGGGCGAGAATTTCTGTTACGCCTGAGGGAAATACCTGTGGGTTGGATTCTATATAGCCTGAGGGAGGGGTTTACTATTTTATCTTGAGGGCGTGGTTCTAGTTGGACTGAGGGCTTGGTGCTATTGAGCACAAAAATTTTACTAAATTAATGGAATTAAATGAATAATAAAATTGGAATTTAACTGTTAAGTTAGTTACTTTTGAGTACTGCTTAGTTATTTCATTTTACTACTGCACACTTGTTGCATGTTTTACACACAGTTGAGCACACTCTTTGGTTGGTGCCTACTGAGATATATTTCTCACACCCTATTTGGGTCATGTTTTTCGGCCCAAACAGATTACGTTGTTGCAGGTTTAGATAGGGGCAAGAGTCCCTATACAGGTACTTGACTGTTGCTGAGGAGTAGGAGGGCATGGGACCAAGCCTAGGCTCGCGATGCCGCTGCTAGCTATTTTTCTTGCTTTGTGGTACTCTGTTTTCTATTCTACTGTATTGATGTATAACATGTTCTGGCTCTTTTCCTAGATCTTGAAACATGTAGCATCATCACTTATATACTGTTTGTTATATCCACTGCTGTAGTTATTTCAGTTTTGTATGTTTACTGCATCCGCTATTGTTGAATGTTTATTTTGGTATTCTGTTGTGCTACACTTTGACAAATGAGGGCATAGTTTCCCCACTATCAGACCTAGGCCCTCGCTGCTAGTCGACAGCCTCTGGCATTTGGGGAAATGTGCTTGAGGTCACGTGGCGAACCAGGCTTGGGGCACCCATTGCGTGGCACCCAGGTCTGGGATGTTACAAAGTGGTATCAGAGGAGGTTTCTTTTCTTTGACTTACTATTTGGAGCCATAGTCAGGGATAGGACAAAACGGTAGTTGATAATAAGTTGTTCCCGGGCGTAGCTAACCCGTGTACAGGGAAAAGCCGGTCTACCTTGTATTTTTGCATTCTTTTGGTTTTGCAATTTTACGGTTGATATGTTTTCACCGTTGGGTGATGCACTTGGATTGTGATGTTTATATTTTATCTGTGGGTTCTATTTAGTTGCAACCCGATGAGATGAGGGTATTCCATCTCATGCATCATATAGGCACATGCTAGATATTACATGCAATGCATAGTTTTCATGCCATGTAGGTGCATTAGAATTGTCATGTTGTTGTGATAGTTGTTGTGCTAATAAAGCATACTTTTGTGATAGCTATTTGATAAATAAATTCCTTTTGATATGGTATGTTTGTTTTAGCTTGTTATAGAATGAACACCAAACTTCGGTTTTTGGGGAGTATGGGCCCCCATTGACCGGAATTTTGTGGATCATTGACGGTTTATTGGTTATAACACAGATAAGATGTCAAACTTTGATTCGTGGGGAGTATGGGCCCCCACGTGTCGGAATTTGACACTTCAGTGTTAGTTTTTAGTATTTTCTGGGTTCTGGGGAAGTTTCTTAGGCATACTGTCCGGAAAACCCAGAATACACGTCGTGTAGGACCTCATACATGCGGTGTGTGTTCTTCTGTTCGGGAAGAAAAATGAACATTTTTAGTACACGCCGTGTACCCCGAGTACACGCCATGTAGTCTCTTCCTGTGTCACAAACCGTGTGGGAGGCGACATGGGGTAGGGAAGGGCTTGGGTAAAACATGCCGCGTAGATTTGTGCACGCCGTGTAGTGTGACCCGGAGTCTGGCCGTGTAACTAACAACACGGGTCGGTGAATTCGTGTACAACACGTCGTGTCAATGATGAACATGCCGTGTAGTGTGACCTGGGGACTCGGCCGTGTAACTAACAACACAGGCCGGTGTCACCCCTCCCTTAACATGTCGTGTAACTTTGGGACACGCCGTGTAGTCTTGTCTGAGGACATACCATGTGGAGTTAGCCGTGTGGCTGGGAAACGGGATGGTGTACACGCCGTGTGATGGTGTAACACGCCGTCTAGAGTAAAGCCGAGTAGTCGGCCGTGTCACAGATGACACAGGTAGTTGGAAAATTACACTAAACATGTCGTGTAGGTATTATACATGCCGTGTAGTTTTTTTGAACAGAAGTCATGTCGCTTAGCCGTGTAGAAGGACCCGAGCAGGAGAAAGGAAGTCAAGTACACGCCGTGTAGTCAGTGTACACGCCGTGTAGTCTTGTTTTTCAAATTTTGAAATGCCTTATTCTTCTTGTTCCTTTGTGGTTCCTTTGTTTCAGTCTTAATAATCATGAATATGAGGAGTGCTTTTGACCTTGTAGTGTCATTCCGCCTAGATGACCTCATGTTGTTCGCCAAGAGAGCGGCAATGATTATACTCCGGAGATGGTGGGCCATGGGATACCAGTTGATCCACCAGAAGAGCCAGATGTTGCACCAGCTTTTATACCAGACACGGGCACAGAGGCACAGTTCCGTGAAGGCTTATTGCGGTTCATGAAGACCTTTCAGGGATCACCGCAGGCTGCCCCATCTATGGCTGAGCTGAGGCGTATCTTTCAGCAGCAGCATCCCCCAACGTTTTCAAGGGATGGCAGACCAGAGGCTGCAGAGTCTTGGCTAGGATCAATGCAGACTATTTTCGAGCATCTTGAGATGCCTCCAGGGCGAAGGGTCAAGCTCGCAACTTACATGCTGCATGATTCCGCCAAGAGGCGGTGGGATGTTACCACCCAGTCAGAGCATAAGAGGGACATGGCATGGGAGTATTTTCAGAAAGTCTTCTATGAATTCTTCTTTCCCGAGATGCTGAGGGAAGATAGAGATCGAGAGTTAAGGAATCTACAGCAGGGTTCCATGTCATTGATGTACTATTCTGCTTGTTTTACAGAGCTTCAGCACTTTTCACCCATGCTGGTGGGTGATGAGACGCTGAGAACCAGAAGTTTTGAGGATGGACTTCGGTATGACATACGAGTGCTTGTGAATCTTTTCAGGTTACCTACTGTACACACGATTGGGAACCAGGCTTTGATTACAGAAAGGAACCTGCGATAATCTCGTGGTGTGGTCCAGGGTGGTTCGACACCAGTTAATTGTAATATTTCTGCTGGAAAGAGGATGAGACAGGTGGACTTCTCTCAGGGCGGTAGTACCAGTTAGGCAGCTTCTTCAGGTGACACGATCAGGTGCTACCAGTGTGGAAGAGAGGGGCACAAGAGGTCGCAATGTCCACGAGACCCAGTGGAGTGCCGAGATTGTGGCAAGATGGGTCATCTGCAACACTTTTGCAGGGCGTTTCTAACAGTGCCTAGTGAGAGGGGTTCTATGCAGACTCCGCGTGCGGGAGCAGGACCAGTGGCTTCTTACCAGTCTGGAAACTAGAATACATCAGGGCGTGCAGGCAGAGATGGTGGTCGTGGTCATGGTAGCCAGACACCAGGATCACAAAGGCAGAAGGGCAGGAAAGCTCAGGGTAGCTAGTCTATGTCGCAGGGCCGCGGCACTGGATAGGCATATGCAGTGCAACAGACCCAGCAGGAGTAGGATCCCAGACCCTCGATAGTCATAGCTACTATTCTAGTAGCTTCAGTCCTATCTTCAATAATTATTGATACGGGTTCTACACATAGTTTTATATCTGTACATGCTGTGGAGAGCCTTGGGATCTGTGTTTCTACTTCTTCCGATATCTTGACGCTAGACATTCCGTTGGGGATGAGAACAGCTGGTGTGCGTCAGTGCAAGGATTTCCCCCTTGAGGTTGGAGGGTGTCACTTACTTTGGGACCTCTATGTCATAGAGATGACGAGCTATGACGTCATTCTCAGGATGGACTGGTTGGTTCCCTATCGAGCCTTTGTAGACTGCTATCGTCGCAGGGTGCGTTTCACGTCACTATAGGGAGGAGAGTTTCTATACAAGGGAGAGTTGAATGTTTAGGCGAGTTGAGCTGGACCAGAGCATCATGGGCGAGGTGGAGTCACATCCCAGATTGCGAGTTTGTATCTGGATGATCAGGGGACTTGTCAGACAGATTTCTCTCCAGTTGTTGATCGTTTCAGGGATGTCTTCCCAGACGACTTTTCAGGTCTACCTCTGGTACGTGAGGTGGATTTCTCTATTGAGCTTGTGCTAGGAGCAGCACCGTTGTCCATTCCTCCTTATAGGATGTCCACGCTTGAGTTTTAGGAGTTCAAGAGGCAGTTAGAGGAGCTACAGGCAAAGGGATTTATTCGAACCAGTACTTCTCCTTGGGGTTCTCCAGTCCTTTTTGCGAAGAAGGCGGACGATACCCTTACACTTTGAGTGGATTATCGGAAGATGAACCAGTTGATCGTTAAGAACCGATATCCCTTGCCGAGGATTGATGATCTGTTTGATCATATTCGTGGAGCATGAGTGTTCTCGAAGATTGACCTGAGATACGGATATCATCAGCTGCCTGTTAGACCATCTGATATACCTCTCACAGCTTTCAGGAGTAGGTATGGTCTATATGAGTATACATTTATGTCATTCGGACTCACGAACGTGCCATCAGTTTTCATGGATCTGATGAATCGTGTGTTCCATACATATCTTGATTCTTTTGTGGTAGTACTCATGTACGACATCTTGGTGTACTCATGCAGTGGACACGACCATGCCACCCATCTTGAGATCGTATTGAGTACACTGAGGGAGCATCGCCTTTATGCTAAGCTCTCGAAGTGCCACTTTTGGATGGACCAGATTCACATCCTGGGTCATATCATCTCAGAGGCAGGAGTTGCAGTGGACCTAGAGAAGGTGAGAGCAGTAGTATCCTGGGAGCAGCCTAAGAATGTGTTTGAGATTCGGAGTTTCTTAGAGTTGGATGGTAACTACAGGTGCTTCATACATGATTTCTCCCACTTAGAAGCACCGTCTACAGGTCTGACTAAGAAGGGTGTGAAGTAAGTTTGGTCAGAAGTTTGTGAGACAGCTTTTCAGGACCTGAAGGGAAGGTTGACATCAGCACTGATTCTGATACTCCCAGAGAAGGGGAAGAGTTATACATTTTATTGTGATGCATCAGGGATTGGGTTGGGAGCTTTTTTGATGAAGGGCAACCGGGTTGTGGTGTACGGGTCTCGGCGGTTGGGGCCACATGAGAGTAATTACCCAACACATGATCTCAAGTTGGCTGCAGTTGTGCATGTGTTGCGCTGTTGGAGATATTATCTGTTGGGAGATCATTTTGTGGTTTTAACCGACCACAAAAGAATCAAGTATATCTTTACTCTACGTGACATGAACCTGAGGCAGAGAAGGTGGGTCGAGTACCTACAATCCTTCGATTTTGAGCATTCCTATACACCTGGTAAAGGTAATGCAGTAGCCGATGCACTGATCAGGAAGACTCAGATACAGGCAGTAAAGGAGGACAGTGGTGAGTGGCAGCTTATGGCCTTGTTCTCTAAGATGCATCTAGAGGTGCAAGACATTCAAGGTCAGACTTATCTTTCCTCGTTAGCTATAACTTCTACCCTCTTGGACGGAGTGAGGATGAGGAAGCTATCAAATTCAGAAGGCCTAGTTCTACGGGAGTCGGTGGTATGTGAGGACCCACATCCTGGTTAGAAGGTAGCTGATGATGAGGTTTTGCGTTTCCATGGACGTGTATGGGTTCCAGGGGATATACACGAGGAGCTGATGCGGGAGTTTCATGCTTCAGCTTGTGCAGTTCATCCTAGGGTTACCAAGATGTACCGAGACATGAGATGTCAGTACTGTTGGCTGGGTATGAACAGAGAGATAGCTGGTTTTGTTACAAGGTGTTCCAGCTGTTAGCAGGTGAAGGCAGATGATCAAGGACCAGCTGGGCTGTTACAGCAGTTGCCCATTCCGGAGTGGAAATGGGATGATTTCGCGATAGATTTTGTGACGGGTTTTCCGAGGTCACATCGTGGCAATAACGCAGTGTGGGTTGTTGTGGACAGACTCACGATGGTAGCTCAATTTTTTCCGATCAAGGGGAACATTGGTGTGAACTTGCTCGAAAGGATGTATATCTGAGAGATAGTACATCTTCAAGGGGTCCCTTGTTCTATAGTTTCAGATAGGGACGCCCACTTTACGTCTTGTTTCTGGCAGAGTTTTCAGAGGGCGCTGGGTACACAGGTGCTACTGAGCACAGAATACCACCCTCAGACAGATGGCTAGTCAGAGCGGATGATACAGGTGCTAGAGGACATGCTGCGCGCATATGTTCTAGACTTTGGGGGCTCTTGAGAGAAGCATATACCCTTAGTCTAGTTTACCTATAACAATAGTTTTCAGGAAACTATTGAGATGAAACCATACGAGGATTTCTATGGTAGGCCATGCCGATCACCATTGTGCTATTTAGAGGCAGGTGAGGCACCTTTACTTGGTCCACGGCTCGTGCAGGAGACATCTGAGCAGGTCCAGTTAATTTGGGAGTGGATGGCTACCGCAAAGTCTCGTCAGAAGTCTTATGCTGATCGTTGTAGACGACCTTTGGAGTTCGTGGTTGGGGATCAGGTTTTCTTGCGTGTTTCGCCGAGGCTGGGACATAAATGGATCAGGAGACATGGTAAGCATTCACCGAGGTATGTGGGACCATTTCAGATTCTGGAGAGAGTCGGGTTGGTTGCCTATCGGTTGCATTACCGTAGCGGTACCAACCAATGCACGACGTCTTCCACGTGTCTCAGTTGCGTCGCTACCATTCAGACCCATCTCACACGTTTCATCCATAGGAGGTTAAGCTTCAGCATGATGCGTCCTTTGAGGATCATTCAATCCGTATCGTTGAAATTAGCACGAAGTTTCTCCGAGTCCGGTCATTTCCTCTCATACGGGTGTTATGGCAGCATGGCCGAGTGGAGGATGAGACCTAGGAGAGGGAGGCCGACGTACTTGCTCAGTGGCCAGAACTGTTCCGAGCATTATCTTTGCCACCTTGGAAAGGGCAATTCGGGGATGAATTGCTATAAAGGGGGAAGTTTGTAAGAACATAGTTCTTATCATTGAGGTATGAGTTTCTTCTTTTTCATTTTCCATAATTGTTTTTGAGAAAATATAGAAAATGGAAAAGAATGCTAAATTTTGAAACAACACGACGTGTATTTTTTCACACGTCGTGTACTTTTGGCTGTGTTGGGATAAGTACAAAGGGCGTGTAGCCTCGCCGGCAAAAAAGTGTGTAGGAACCGACTACATGCCGTGTAGTGGTCCTTTACGCGCCGTGTAGTCAGTCGTCAGGTTAAAAAGTAAGGCAGTGGAGTTGCTGCCAGCTGGGCGGCAGTACACGTCGTGTACTTGGGAGTACATGCCGTGTACTCTTATCGGCAGATGAACAGTGTGGCGGTGCCGCAAAATGAATAGTTAAATGAATGGAGTACATGCTGGGTACTTTGTTTTTTCAGCTTAAAATAGGCAGTAGCCTCCTCATTTGGCAGAGGAGGCACTTGAGCTGTTTTGGAGCCAAAGGAGGAGGCCAGATCTTTGAAGATCCACCGGGCGTTCGTCTGGAATCCGATTCGACTTCGAACGGTCTCGTTGGAACTGCACGGGTAAGCCCTCTCCTCTCCTGGTACCGTTCCTAACAATTATTCTCCTAACGTAAGTTATTTACATTTTAATGAGTCTTGTTCTTCGTCAGATCTATGGCGTTCCTGGGCATTTCTGGAGTCGGCGTTCGGGTATAGCGTTCGTTGGCGTATAAGGTAGGTGGCTTTGTGATCATTTTCTACTGTCGTCCATTTTTGTGCATTTTCGTGCCACGAACCCATGTTGGGGTGTCGTGTGGCTGAGGCGGTTTCTATATTTAATGCCTAGAATGGAATAGGTGATTAAATTGTGATAATAAAATGTTGTTTGGGATCGTTGCTTGCATCCAGGACCATCCTGAGGGGTGTCTTCATCTGTTTAGCCGTCTGGCCAGGACACCCGAGGGTATGCCTTAAATGTAGTAATTGTAAGAATTTACTTGAGAGGAATTTCTTGTTTACTTCATTTTGATATGTTGGGAGTGGCCCGGTTACCTGTTTAGCCTAGGGGTGTGATTGTTTTAGCCTGAGGGCGTTGTTGTGATTAGCCTGAGGGCATGACTGTATTAGCCTGAGAGCGATGTTCTACTTCGCCTGAGGGAAACCTTTCATGCCTGAGGGCTTGACTTCTATTCCTTAGGACGACACTTCGTATGCCTGGGGGCGAGAATTTCTTTTACGCATGTGGGAAATACCTGCGGGTGGGATTCTGTATAGCCTGAGGGCGTTGTTTACTATTTTAGCATGAGGGAATGGTTCTAGTTGGCCTGAGGGCTTGGTGCTGTTGATCACAAAAATGTTACTAAATTAAAGGAATTAATTGAATAATATAATGGAAATTTAACTGTTAAGTTAGTTACTTTTGAGTACTTCTTAGTTATTTCATTTTACTACTGCACACTTGTTGCATGTTTTACACACAGTTGAGCACGAGACTTTGGTGGGTGCCTACTGATATATATTTCTCACACCCTATTTGCGTCATGCTTTTTGGCCCAAATAGATTACATTGCTGCAGGTGTAGATAGGGGTAAGAGTCCATATATAGGTACTTGACTGTTGTTGAGGAGTAGGAGGGAAGGGGACCGAGCTTAGGCTCGCGAAGCCACTGCTAGCTGTTTTTCATGCATTGATGTACTCTGTTTTCTGCTGTACTGTATTGATGTATAACATGTTCTAGCAGTTTTTCTGGAAGATGAAACATGTACCATCATCACTTATATAATGTTGGTTATATCCACTACTGTAGTTATTTCAGTTGTGTATGTTTACTGCTTCCGCTATTGTTGAATGTTTATTTTGGTATTCCACTGCGCTACACTTTGACATATGAGGGAATATTTTCCCCACTATCACACCTGGGCCCTCGCTTCTAGTCGCTAGCCTCTGGCGTTTGGGTAAATGCGCTTGAGGTCATGTGGAAAATCGGGCTCGGGGCAACCGTTGTGTGGCACCCGGGTCCGGGACGTTACACTTTACAACGTTTTATATTTTTTATATTTTTTTAACTTTATTTATTTATTTAATACACCTATTATAAAAATATTATTATTATTATTAACATAAAATTATTAATCAACTTTTATTTTTTTATGTTAGGTCAATAGTCATTAATTCAGATGCATTAATTTATTTACCCATATCTATATCATATTATTATTATTCTTTATTGACTTATATTAACCAATTATCTTAATCTCTATTTACATGTAATGATCGATAAACAACAATGTTGTTAATACACATAGATATTTACCATAATATAATTACTAATTATTTTCAAATTTCACAGTTAAGGGAGTATTTATGTAAACATTAAAATTATGAAACAAAATTAGTAAAATAAATAAAACCATAATTTGACATAATTTTAAAACTGTTAAATACAATAATATCAAATTATAAAACATTTACATTATTATTATTGTTCTCTCATTACATACATTTAATTTAAAGGTAGGTATAATGTATTTAACTAAAAGTTTGACATAACATATATATATATATATGACCCATGAGTCTACACATATATTTTCGTAATAAAAAAAAGTAAAAATCATCCAGATTCAAAATATTCATTCCCGTGTTAGATAAAAAAATATTTACTTTCTCATGTTAAAAACGTGCATAATTAATAGTGGAAAAATAATGGTATTAATTCCCACTGTTATGTATTATAATAATGGAATTCTTGTATAATTCACATTTTAGGAAAACAACAATAGATTAGTTGTATTATTATTATTATTGTTCTTTTTATTTAAACATTAAAGTAAATAACATAATTAACCCTTTTGAGCCTTTCGGGGGTATTCACCTCTTAGCTTCAATGGTTTAGTTTGAAAATTAAAACCTTAGAAGATAAAGGATCAGGGGGGGATCCAACGGCTATATTTATAGTCGTTGGTGTCTAACGGTCGAATATGTGTTCTATAAAAACCTGGTCTCGGGGTATCCCAAACTCAAGGTGACTGAAGAAGAAAGAGGAGAATATGGTTTAAGTCATTCCTTTGTTTCTCAGTACGGCTACGGGGACGTTGGCCATCCTTATGTTTGTTTTGATGGATTCTAAAGACCCCTATCTCCTTCTTGGGATTCCTATTGTTTTTAGCGGTCTTCCTTTAATTTTTATCGGGTTTTTAATTGGAATCTTTGGTTAGATAAGTTTCTCGTTTGATCACTTTGAGTTGTAGTTATAATGGTGATCCTGATTTGAATAAACGTTCCTTTCATTCATTTTGGTTCATTTACTCTATCTCATGGTTATAATTTTTTTTATAAGAGGACAGTTTGTTCGATTATAGGATGGAATAGTAATATAAAACATATCGTTATATAAAACACAGTTTCATGGGATGTTACATTATTACCCCTTCAAAAAATTGCGTCCTCGCAATTCTATCCATAAAAAGGGAAAACCCCCAGTCGTACAACATTACCAAAACGGGAGACTTGGCTCGGTTAATGGAATACCTTAGTTGGTACATAGTTCCTTCGTTTATGTAGCCCAGATTCACCATGTGCAGTAGGTTTTGAATCCCTGCTCATGTGTACTACACACAGACATCCATAGGGATGCTCGTGCGGTAAAAATATCAGAAATGTAAGAGTGGACTAATTCCCTGATAACCCTCCGAACTACGTCACACATGAGGTATTAAAGGGGTGATGCGATTGAAGAGACTGTGATTTATGACCTGAAACATAAAGGATGCCCTGAGGTTGCCATCCTGGGCAGCTATGAGGAAGCCTGCATTGGAAGAAATGTTTTGTGCCAGAGTAAAACACTGTATGATGCCATCGTAGTATCTCCCCCTTCGCCTATGGAAGGGTAGTTGGGTGGTGGATACGAGATGAAAAACATGGTCATTACCCTGCCACAAATGAAGAATCTTAGGACTGTTCGACAAATCAAGCAGGCGTTGGCACGACCCTCGTAGGCGGAGAAAGGATGGATAATCCATCGTGCATGTTATGATCAAAATAACCTCTACTAACTCATCAGGTAGAGATAAGATTTTCATTTGACCAACCAACTAAAAATACATTCAAGGGAACTCACTTAAAAGTACTAATATGGTAGCGATTGGAAAGGAAACACGAAATTTTTAAATTACACAAATGATTACATAGAAAATCTTGAGTTTACTATGTGAACACCACATAGAGATGCAAAGCTCCCAAATTCCACAAACCACGCACATACTGAACAGATGGGGTTAAGCTCATGGTAACACCTATGACGCCTCATGAGTTTATCATTATGGTTATGGAGTTGATAAATGACATTATACACAAGTTTTCTTTAAGACAAATGGGTGGACTCATCTTCTAACACCCCAAAGTCCATCAACTCGCCCCAGAAGCTATAGTGCAAAATCTGACACAGGTAGGCCGCTCGGAGGCCTCTGGCAGCAGTGGCTTTATGAAAGGGGTTTTTGAGCATCGTTCCAAATTCCACACAAGCCGGGAACACTCGGAAGAGTCCCTCATGGTACCTTCCTTGACGAGCATAAGAGGGAAATTGGGTCATCATCATTAGGAGCTAATCCATTCCCAATCCCCGGTGAAGTCTATGAACCCTAGGTGAGTATGACACATCATACAGGTGCTTGCATGACATGTGAATATCGGTGTAATTAAGAAAGTTCTATCGGCTATCTAGAGACACAATGGTCTCTATGGCCTCAGTGGGAAGTGGTAGTAGATTGGTAGATATGTTTCTATCAGCCATCTGAAAGTTATATCATAATTACTTAGTCAATCATGGTTATGTATTCATACTACCTCGTTTTCATGAGATTCCTGAATCCATCCTTTGATACCAACTACGAGGACACCGATTCTCGAGTGCCCTTGGGGCATGATGTACTAAAAATTTATTTCAAAAAGTTACAATATTATATCATGTCCCATTACTATAGAAGATTGCGAGGCTCAGGATTCTAGGAAACCAGCTGCTTCTGGAAAATTTTTTTAGTACAAATCCATTCATGAAAAATTTTAAAACAAAAACATAGGGTGAGCAATATATGCCCAGTAAGGGGTTTTAAAATGTTTAAAGTAATTTCTTTCTCATGATAGTCATTTGAAAATGAAAAAACACTTTATTAAAACAAGGATTTATCTTTTCCTTTAAACACATATATACTACATTCTTGAGATCCACTTACACAGAAAAGAAGTGCTTTAATAAAATAAACATCGAAGAAGAAATAAATCACAGAGTGCATGCATCTGAATAATAGATGATGCATGATTTAAAACAAAATTACTTCAGCTCTGAAAGACCATGTGTAAGTAGGGAAAACATTCATATCATGATTCATTGGCATATAAAGTTCTTATGAAAACATACCACATGTGTTAAAGTTCATATCTCATTATCTCATTCTCATAGTCAAAGGAAATTTCCATCTAGGGGACATCCTATTAGTTGATCTATCCCCTGGTTAACCATTTATCATCACATGTGGAGGGAATGTATAATGATAGACTTTTTCAAGACCTTGCATCATGAACATAAAACATAACTTAAATACGGGTCATGGATAACCGCCTACCTGTTTCCATAGTAACACAAGACAAGGCTAACCGCCAAGACCGTCGCACATAACATCTCATGAGACTCATCCTTTAACCAATGCATTGGAGCACTGTATAATTCCACGCACACCGGTCCATAATCATTTAAGTCCAATACATCCCTCACATGTTATATCATGATCTCATATTCATAACATGTATTCTTAGTCCATTATCCCATTGGTACATGTTCATATTGATTATGAAAAAGGATAAGAATTATTGGTTTTACCTCATATGGTGACAAGAAGGAAAGAAAATAATATTCTTGTGAACATGTAAAAACAACATGCTTACGTAAAATGATAGGTTAGCACATGAGATAAATTTTTTTGCATATAAACCCTTTTTAAAAGGTGCCCTTTTCCAAACCATGTTGATACCCTTTTTTAACTCCATTGTACCCATTTAATTTCTTTATGCACCGATTATTTATAGTAGACTAAGCACCAAACCGAAGCACCCTAGGAAGTGCTTGTGAAACATCTAGAAATACAAAACATGGTTTATGGCCTATTCCGTGTTTAAGTATAAAAGAATTATTTACACCCATTATCTCATGCATAGGAGTACATTTATATTTAAAAATAAAACAACCACACTCTTTTCTTGAAAAACCTAATTTGAAATACATACGAATTCAGTTTAAGTGATAATTAAAATAAAATAATTTATGTACATTTAGACTGTGTGTATGGGATTTTCACACCATAAAACTAGGTTTTATTAAACTCTTTCTACTGTAACATGACTTCAAATAGAACAACGGTTTAGTGAAACCCTAATTACATTATGTCTATATACCGAATCATACATGAGTTATGAATAAGGTACACAAAAACATCAGGAACTAGACCCCTTGCATGCAGTTCAGGTTTTGTAAACAATACCCAAAAAAGAAAGGTCATCCTTCAAATATCGTAACACAAAATGGGTTGAATGTGTCCACAAATATATATATTTATGAACATATATATAGATTTTTTATTTAAATGTCAAAACAGATTTAAGGATATATTATAAACATATGTATATAACAGTGAGGCATGAGGCCCCATGCAGGTTCTATGTACTCAAAACATTTTTAAAAAAACTCAACATATATTGTTTTTGTTTAATAAGATATGAACCCGCATATGAATATATATATTACATATTATTGTATAATCTTACATGATTATAAAATTACCCAATATACTTTCATATATCTACTTATATACATGTATATAAATATATATACACAAGGTGTGTATAAGTATAAGAAAACACCCAGAATGAAATAAAACAAAGCCCAAGAGTTTCCCTTACCCTAGTTCGATTCTCCATACAGGAAGATGAAAACAGTTGTAATACCATTCTTATGGCCTTATATATATATATATATGTATATATATATGTAGAGTGTATATAAAATATGTATGTTCATCAAAACTGAATATAGAAATACAATTGAATTTTCCCTTACCGTCGCTTGGAGAGGAGAAGAGGGAGAAGCAGGTGGCGACGTCGAGGTTGTTGAAGATCCATGAAAAAAAAAGGTGTAAAACATCCTCTCTTCAGTGAAAACAAAGGCTTAAAAGCAGGGGTCTCTTCCTTGCGTGGGGATGTTGATGGGGAATCCGAGGGCTGAGGCAGTGCCTAACTCATGGAAAGAAAGGGAGAAATTGGGGCCTCCACCGGCCTAGGTGAAGAAAAATGAAGCCTAACCTACTGGTTCAGCGTGCATGTGGAAGAAGAACGCGGGACGCGGGGAGGAAGATTTGTAAACAATCGGACGACCGGGATTGAACAGGATTGATCAAGCGACACTGACGTAGTGCGACATTATAAATCCGCGGACGACCGCGATTTTGAGAGCACTGGATCGGATAGACCGCAGTGATGTAGAGCTTAAAAAGACGGTCCTTCATTTACAACGTTTTTCTATTTTTTATATTTTTTAACATTATTTAATTCTTTAATACACCTATTATAAAAAAATATTACTATTATTAACTTTAAATTATTAATCAACTTTTATTTTTTTAAGTTAGGTCAATAGTCATTAATTCATATGCATTAATTTATTTACCCATATGTATATCATATTATTATTTTTCTTTATTGACTTATATTAACCAATTATCTTAATCCCTATTTACATGTAATGATAGATATACAATAATGTTGTTAATATTAGTAGATATTTACCATATTAGCATTACTTATTATTTTCAAATTTCACAGTTAAGGGATTATTTATGTAAACATTAAAATTATGAAACAAAATTAGTAAAATAAATAAAACCATAATTTGACATTATTTCAAAACTATTAAATACAATAAGATCAAATTATAAAACGTTTACATTATTATTATTGTTTTATCTTTACTAATATTTAATTTAAAGTTAGGTATAATGTATTTAACTTAATTTTTTACATAATATATATGTCACATGATTCTACACATATATTTTCATAATAAAAAAAGTAAAAATCATCCAGATTCAAAATAGTCATTCTTTTGTTAGATAAAAAAATATTTACTTTCTCAAGTTAAAAACGTGCATAATTAATAGTGGAAAAATAATGGCATTAATTCCCAAAGTTATGTATTATAATAATGGAATTCTCATATAATTAACAATTTAGGAAAACAATAATAAATTAGTTGTATTATCATTATAATTGTTGTCGTTATTTAAAAATTAAATCAAATAACATAGTTAACCTTTTTTAACCTTTCAGGGGTATTCAACTCTTAACTTCAACGATTCTGTTTGAAAATTAAAACATTAGAAGATAAAAGATCATGGGGGAGCCAACGACTATATTTATAGCCGTTGGTATCTAATGGTCGGATAGGTGTTCTATAAAAACCTGGCCTCAGGGTATACCAAACTCAAGGTGACTGAAGAAGAAAGAGGAGAAGATGGTTCATGTCATTCCTTTGGTGTTCAGTACGGCTACGGTGGCTTCAGCCATCCTTATGTTTGTTTTGATTGATGCCAAAGATCCCTATTGTCTTCTCGGGGTTCTTGTTGTTTTGAACGGTCTTCCTATAATTTTAATCGGGTTTTTAATTGGAATATTTGGTTAGGTAAGCTTCCTGTTTGATCATAGTAAGTTGTAGTTACCATGGTGTTCCTGATTTGAATAAAGAATTCTTTCGTTCATTTTGGTGAATTTACTCTATCTCATTTATATTTTTATTATAAGAGTACAATTCGTTTGATTAATGGAAGTCATAGTAATATAAAACATATCATTATATAAAACACAGTTTTTTGGGATGTTATAGTATCAGATGAGGTTGTTCAACTTTCATCAAGATTTTAGTTTGTATATTTGAAATCGTGTCGGGACATAGAAGGTAGTTGCGATTGATTTCCAGGACAACTCTCTCTAGATGCAATGTTATGTTACCATTATTGTTAGGGAATGGAGTCTTATAGAGTAGTTCTATTCAAATTTCTATTCTAGTTAGGATGGAGTTGAATCCTACTCTAGTTATTCCATCGGTTAGGATTAATTTCCCTTTTTACTATGTTTGAGCACTACCTAATGCCTTCAACATTGTCTATTGATGTTTTGTAGCATCATGACTCTTATACTATGTGAAGATCATATCCAATAGAGGTATACTAATAAAACACAATAAGAGAATCCTCTAGTGGACCCAATTCTAATCGATTTGATTGTGTGGATTTTCTAACCACTATGACATGAAAGACCTCTAGTTCCCTTTCACAATCTAGTTGTGGATCATCTTGGATGTGTTCTTTAGAATCATTCTTAAGAGGTTCTTTTCTAGAATACACTAGTTTTCAATGGCTCCATTGACCCTAAACATTCAGAGGAATGCTTAATCAATATAGAAAAATTGTTTGAGTTCTTGGAGTTACCAGACGTGATCAAGGTGAATTGTTCCACCATCATGCTGGAGGGATCAAGAAAGAGATTGTGGAATATAATTGTGAAGATAAATAAAAATGATTTCATAGTTTGGAAATACATAAATGTTATATTCACTAACCATTTCTATAAAGAGTCAATGGTGTTGGCCAAGGCTATTGAGTATAACAATCTTGAGCCGACCAACATAACCATGACCGGGGACTCAAACCACTTTATTGAGCTATTGTAGTTTTCACCTAAGATAATATCATACTAAAGGATTAAGGACCAATGATTTCAATTGGGGATTCAGTTAATAATTGTTATGAGATTTTGTTATGGAAACTGCCCTCTTATACTAATTTGATGGATAAGGAGTTGATTTTTGAGATAGACATGGCTCGAATGATAAGGTTGAAGGGAGTTCCTTTTTCATCGAGTGGAATTTTTGGGGAATGTGATATTCATTTCATCATTTAAACTATAGTGGGATCCAATTAGTGGTGATATCACACCAATTATTATTGAGTTTCTTGACTTTTTTTCTGTCTCACGTTTTTCCACTGGTCAGGTATGTTGAGTGATCCATTGAATTGATGACTAATACTCAACTAGTTTAAATTCCCTCCTACCAAATGGATAAAGGTGAAAAAAATATAAGAATTCCCAGTTGGGTGATCTACATGAGAAAGACTTTATAATCCATAGTGTTTCTCCTTAGGCGACAATAGGTTACTTCTCCAAGATGGTTGATGGTTCACTATGCCTATGTGATGACCATCGAAATCTCAATCATGTTAAAATAATGAAAAACTCTAGATTTTCACAATTTAATGATTATTTGGATATGTTTATGGGTGTGATGTGGTTTTAAAAGATCTACCTTCAATCCTGTTACATTCAATTAAGGATTAATGAATTTGAAATTCATAAATATGCCTTTCAAATTAGGTATGACCATTATGAGTACCTTTTTAATCCCTTTTGTCTAACTTATTCTCTTTTGGTTTTCATGGTTTTAATTAATAGGACATTCTTTGAGTATATGGATACATTTTTGGTACTCTTTTTCGGTGACATATATGATTAATTGAAATTCGAGCAGTACCATGTTCAATATATGAGAATACTTTTGAGTCTATTGAGGGACATGACCGTTATTGGAATCATTCAATGATTGATTTTATGATTCGAGAAGTGAAATTCCTGACATATGTGATGTATGAATAGTATATATCAGTTGATCATGATAAGGTGAGGTCATTTATGACTGAGGTTAAACCAAAAAATTTCTTCAAAATTCAATTATTCTTGGTCTTAGTGAGATACATTGAAAGGTACATGAAGTACTCCTCGTTGTAGGATTTTTCAAGGACTGATCTAACATGGAAGGGGTGAATTTTGTTTGGGATGATAAATGTTAGAGTTCATTTTTGAGATAAAAAAATATTTTGGGTACTGCACCAGGGTGGACTCTTTCTGAAATCAGGAAAGGCTATGTGGTCTTTTGTGATGCATCAGGTTCAGTTTTGGTTTATGTTCATATGAAAGATAATCATGTTATTTCCTATTGATCTCATCTTATTTTGAAACATGAGAAGTATTATCGTAACCATTACCTTGAACTCATAGTTGTGAAGCATGATCATGTTATTTGGGGGAATTACCTTAATGGAGAAAGGTTTATTGAGAATTCTGAACATAAAATCCAATATTATATCTTATCTCAAAATAATTTTAATCTTCACCAAAGAAATTAGGTGGTGTACCTGCACTCATTCAAATTTTTCATCTCTTATATACAAGGGAATTGAAATGTCATTGTATATCCATTGAGCATGTAGCTTCTATCCCAGAATATGAATGAAAATTCAAAGGTTTGGAATTTGACGGATCTCTTTTCACAGTTTCAAATTTGAGTTCAAGAGAAAGGGGATAAAGGTTATTAAGCCAACGTTAATTTGACATCCTATTTTATCAGGTCGATTCATCCTGACCAATAGTTATATAAAGAATTAAATACTGCTAGAAATACTCTTTATGTTGGGGATACAGTGGATAAGTTGTCATTTACTAAAAATGTGGTCTATATTATCATAACTGCATAATAGTTATTTTAGTTTCAAGGATGGAAGTGAAGGGTTGGGGGATTTTCATAATATCCAGTGGGAAGTGCACCCATGAACCAAACAAATTTTCTATGATGTGATGTGATAGTTTTGGTGTACATGGATTAGGGGAGAAATTTTTGAGTTTGTCTCTCATTTATATAATTGAAAACTGGTGAAATATGAGCACTAGAAACCATTAGGTTTCCTTTAGACACTCCTAGTACCTACCAGGTAGTGGGAAGATATCTCTATGGATTTTGGGGTTTAGTATCTATGTACCCAAAGATTTAATAATACGAATTGTGTTGTGATCAAAATTCTGACCATCTCACCTCCGATTATTTTCGATAGATATGTATCCAATGTTGAGGGGTTATTGAATCTTTATAAGAAATAGTTTTTTAATTTTCATGGAGTCCGATATTCTATAGTCCCTAACAGAGATCCTCTTTTTTACCTCTCTCTTTGGAGATTCCTTCTATATGGACTGAGATATTAGGTGCATTTGAGTATAGTCTACCATCTGTAGTCGGATGGGAAGATAGATATAACAATATAGATTTGTAAAGATATGCTTCAAACATGTGTACTCAACTTCAGTGGGGCTTGGGGTGATCACATGGGGCTTGTTGTTATATATTATAACAACAATTACCATTAAACGATTAGGATAGAACATTTTTAGGCTTTGTGTGGATGACCTTGTAAATATCCTTTGTGTTGCTCAGAGGTTTTGTGAGAGATCCTTGGTTTGACCAAGCATGGTTCTAGATATGGAAACAATTATTTAGCTGAAATGCCATATGGCTTTCACATAATAGATTTGATATAAACCATATAATTATAAACACTAAGAATCATGGTGTTTTTCAGTTGGTGACTATGAATTCTGGAATGTTTCACCCATGTTGGGTCATCGATTGTTTTGGAGGGACATGAATATTTATCCTTAATATGTTGTTTTTTTAGTATTTTGAGAAGGTGAGGTAATTTATAAAACATATATTACTCCCACCACAACTAACCTCGATGCATATCAAGTTTCATGTATCGTAACTGAGATTGTATATGTATAGTTCATCTCACATAATGAGAAAGAGTTATCTTGAGATTGAGCCTAATTTATCCCTGGATAAGTATCCCTCCATATTTCTTGACTTTGATACCACAATACACCATTGAAGGATAATACATTTGTTTCATGTAATATTGTATAATGGTTTCAATTTTCATGAGACGTGGGAATGAAAGACACCAATGGGAGAGTAGTGGCCTCATATCATTGGCATGGAAGCTTCTTCTTAAGATTTGAGGGGATAAGAAATCCATATGGTAGGAATTCTGTAACATCTTGTAACCATTATAATATGTATGCCTAATATATTTTTCTTGTATTCCTTTTCATTAGTTTGGGAAAGTGTTAATTTGGAATTGGGATGATACCTATAATGGTTATGTTAGTGGTTTATATGATTTTCCACCATAAAGAATCATTTCTAATGAATTCTAGAGTATTACACAATGCATAACAGTTGTACACGTCATGTAGTGGTTCTGCATTAAAATCATGAATTTCGTCACAGTGTAATGGGTACACATCGTGAGTTTTCACTATACGTGAACAAGAAGTTAATGATTGGTTTTCAACTCAATGCATCAGGATTATTGTAATGTGGTATGAATTTAGAAGGTTATGAATCCTATGAATTACATGATGTAAATTTCTATTAGATGTCATCTATTAACCAAATAAAAATGGGGGGGGGGTGTTATAGTTAAGTTCATCTTTTCGATTAGGGTATATTAGCTTTTTATAGTGTGTAACTAGAGTAATCACCTTGTAATTCCACGACAGTATCCTATAAAAGAGAGGAAACACATTTTTAATTTCTTCCCTCAGTCATATCCAATTTCCATTCCTTTGACCCAAGTCTACCCCTATTAATTAATGTATCCTTCTATCCCTTCTAGATCCTTTCCTTTGGTGTTCGATCATCATTACTTTCCTAAGTGATATCTTGGAAAGATTTATTCATTATTCTTCATGTTTATCATTTTCACCTCTCTTGGGGGTTTCAATGGATCCTCATAGAATGATAGATTTATGCCATGTGGTGTTGGATCCTTATTCTAGGTTGAGATTCAAGGCCATCTTCTATAATGTTCTCATTAGTGATTAATGTTGTTATTTTTGAGTTTTGGGAAAGAGATAAGTTATTTCATCATCCCAATTGGCTAAAGAGATTATCACTCTATCACTTGATTTTTTCAAATTGTTTATTTCAATTATATTCCTAAAAAAATCTTTCCTTTAAATTGATAAATACATGATTCCAGTCAATTTTGAGATTTGAATTGGAATTGGACTAGATATTTGGAACACAAAAATTTCCATTAAATTAGGGTTCGTTTATGGAAATTGGATTATATAAATTGATTATTTTAAATAATGCAATTAATGGAAATGTTTTCAATTAATTTGATAAATTTAAATTTTGAAATGAATTGTGAAAATGATGGAAATGGTGTTGAATGGATTTCAAAGAAGTGAAATTTTTTTAAAATGATTTGGCAGAAACCCACTGGTTTTATCTGGTAGAAAATGCCTGTTTTTTTATTAAATAATGTCTTCTTTTTTATATGGAGAATTTGGAATATTTGAAATTTAACAATGTGAATTATTTGTATTTTAAATATTCATAATAAAAATATCCCATCATGTACGATTGAATTAATTTGTTGTCCAATTGGTGTGTGATTTGGATACACTCTATTCTATTATAGTTTTTAAAACATATCTATGATGGGTGACATCCCTGATGAGAGGGTGAAGAGTGACCACAATCCATTATTATAGAGGGTTGTGTATACTCATTTTTCTGAGATCGCATAGAGGGTTTGGAATCCTATATCTGTTCAATATTATCATACCATTTGGAAGATTACCATGTTGCTACCTTGTTTGTTTATATATGAGAAAAAAATGTATGACAATGTAGTAAAATTTATTTAAATGGTTTTCATGGATTAACATAAAATGAATTATGTAACTACTTTATTTAATCACATATTCTATAAATATTCCATTTCATGTAATTTAAATAATGTTCATTAAATGTATTTTTGTAGACCATCATGAAAGTGTATAACATGTTTTTATAAATATGCTGTTAAATTTACAATCCTTTTTAATTTGAAAATATAAAATTTTTCATTCGATAATATATATTTGGAATATCTTATGGAATCATTCATGGAATCTTACAAGGATTAGGCTTACAATATAATTTTTCCATTAGGTGTTTTTAGAAATTCATCTTTTTGGATTGGGAAAAGGGAAAGTATTTCATTGATAAGGATCCAACTGTTGAACCTTGGTCATGGTGAGTTATGTCTTTAGGGACATTGTTGATGTTTCCATTATTTTTCAGATATTGGGATGTTGTAAATTTGAATTGTATACCTTTTTGTGTTCTCGTACCTTACTCTCAATGGAGTTTATTTTAAATTTATATTGATTTTCTTTTCATACATCGACTATGTCTTGTTGAAAAATCATTCCCACGTGAATGTTGTATAATTCCAGGTTCTAGCTTCCTACCCCTAGGGATCAAGAAAACACTTAGGTCTATGTCAGGTCGAGTTCATTTATCTGGTTATGAGGGTTCCCAGGAAAGTTAATGACATTCATCATGTTATTATTTTACTATTCCCATGCAAGGATTTATAACTAACACCATTCATATATACATCACATTATTATACCATAATTTTTATGAAAATCAATACAATATAATTAAATATCATATAGTATCTAAATAATAATATTTCATACCTTTTTAAAGTTATAATTTTATGTATCTAATTACACACAAACACTAGGCCTCACAATATTATGGGGTTTCATGAAGAGTATCCATATATTATAAGACATAAAATTATGTATATTGATGATATGGTCTATAATAGTTTTTTTAGGGAAAATATATAGATATTCATAGGGATTTGGTTATAAAACATTAGTAAAATAATTAAGTGTAACAATAAACATCATAAATCAAACCTGAATTATTATAATGTAAAAATTATTATTTTTCCAATAAAAAATACATCCCCTTATGCTATAAGTGTATGAGGATCATGAATAGTTATACCTTGGGGTAATGAACCCAAAATTTATGCATTTGGTTTTGGCATGATCTTTACTTGGTACATTATAATGAATAACCACCCAATGTACTATTTGATAGTAATTTTCGTCTCTTATTGGTATAACATTTGTTTTTATAGATAATCATGGTGTTTTTATTAAAAATGTTGATTTTTTTAGGAAACGATTATATTAAAAAATTAACAAAAATTTATTATAAATCATGTGAAAACTCAACAATCCTTGTGATTGGTGAAATATGAACTATAGAGAATGTACAATTTAGTGAATGACCATGTTCATTCTCCCCCATCATTCCATGAGGATGGTCATAGGAACAAAGATCACAAAAATTTGGGTTAAAATGTTGTGAAAAAATTCTTACCAAACCATGTAGCCTCTAAATCATGGGATAGAGGTGCCCACATAATTACTACTATGTATGGGATATCATGTGGCCTAACCATATGGGATTCCCCATTTTTCAATATTATAGTTTCTTAATAAAACCCCACTTTAATTTGAAACTCATAACCAATCATGTCCTCCATATTTTTACCCTCATGACCATAGGTGTGCCTCAAATTCATTAACACTCCCTCTTGGGACAGTTTCATGGATGTTTCAATATTGATTATTCAATACCCATCCATGTAATTCATCATATTATTCTTCCTTATTATATTCAATAACATTTTTATGTTATCTTATATCTAGTGTTTATTATAACCTAGTTTTGTTCAAAAAATAATTGTTTAATTTGCGTTTTGATGGTTCAGGTGTGTTCATTTTTTCTTTGGGTCCCCATGAGTCTATGTTTATGGTTTTATATTGAATTATTATGGGTTTCAGAAGAGATATAGGTGGTGAATTGTTATATTATTATATAATTATATAAATATTTGTCCTTTAATTTAAAAATTATATACAAAATTGTGTCTATATATGGTTAAAAAATAGGTAATTTTAGAGCAGTTGGTGTCTGAAAATCACGAAATGGTTAAACCCTAAGGAATGTTATAAGACATGGTAATCCTTGGTAATTTATGGAATAGTTTATAAAAATGGGATTTCAATTATTTTGATAAATTTGGTGATGTACCTGGGTATATTAGCTACCTAGGGGGTAGACTTTCACAAGTATATTAGGTGTAAAATTCCATAATATACAAGATTTTAATACAAAACTACTAAAACTATGATGATGTGGATTATTTTTCTTGAGTTGGATATGATCTTTCATGTATCGTGTCAGTAACTGATAGTATAACGATTCTAGGTCCTCTATTTCCCAAGCAATGTATGGATATCCCATAGTTATTAAAATGTGATTTTTCTATTTTCTATTATTCTTATATATCTATTATTTTTTTCAAACTGAAATATTTTTTTAATAAAAAATACATTTATTTATTTATTTAAAATCCATAATGTTTATTTTTATTATTATTTATATGCATAGAACATATAGTCAGGAAATAAAAGGAAACTGATATCAAAACCTACATATTCACATCGGGTATATATAAACCTTATTTTCTCTGACTCAAATAAATAAATTCCTTCCTAGGATAGGATGATATATACTATTTTTCTTATATTTCATTATTTGAATTTTTTGATGGTGGAGTAATGGTGGTTGTCGGTCCTCGTTTCATGAAGATGAATAGATTATTTAGTTAGTAACCTCCACATTAATTTATTTTATTTTAGTTATAAAATTATATGTAACTTGGACCCTGTATGTGATTTAATTTTATAGTTATAATTTTTTTATTATGTTATGTATCTATTTAATTAGTGATATATATCGAAGTTAATTATTGTTATTATGGGAAACACATTACCAATGGAATTCCTAAAATTCCCATGAACACGTTAATTGTATATAGGGATAGGTTATTCCTTTTAATACATTTCACGGTATGGTTAGAGTTTTGGATATGATGGAATCCTAGAATGGTTCATGGAAATGTGGAATTAGATTTTTTTTTTCATTACTTTGGAACATTATGTTTGATATTTTTTGGAAAAAAAGTAGAATGTGTTTTAATGGCATGAGATACATATTATGAGTGGGGTGACTCACCAACACAACACATGACAAGCCTTGTTAAACTATTAACTGTTACATATTTTTTTAACCCTTCTCCCTTGGTTTAATATATGTTCTAAAGACGTGGAATTGGATCTGTGGTATGGTGGATTTGATTCAATTATTTATTCAACTAATATCGTTTTATTTATGATTATGTGAATATTGTATCTCGATTACATAATTATTTGTGGTTGATGTATTTTTGGTCTTCCAAATTTTTTATTTTGAAATTTTTTCTATCATTACACTCTACATAGACCTATATATCCATTAGAATATGTCGAAGAGTTTGATCATTCCCCAGTTGATCTTAGATTTGTTGCGAAAGTGTTTCGAGCAGTTTTAGCTCAACATAAAGGATTGGTATTTTGTTTTTATTTTGTAGAGGATGTTGAAATAAGACCCGAAAAAGATATATCTCATGACTTTCTTAAGCATATAAATCCATCTATCCAGGGAAGCGCAAATACCATGGACATACCAGATTGGATCAATAAAATGTAAATGATATTCGGGATTCTAAATAATGTACATTCTATCAAGGTAATGTGCGTAGTGATTTTTTTGTAAGGACCTAGTTTCTGTTGGGGGAGTTAGTTGTTCAGGACTCAAATCTTGTGAATATGGTCTCTAAAGACTTCATGTTCACTATAAATGAGTAGTTCTTAATAGAGACATAATCTCTTATGTAGTCCCTATAGATATGGAACCACCCTCATTGAGATAATTCAACACTGGATTCTTCCAATCACTTCCAATTTAATGTACACATTACCCATGAGGTTATTTCCAAATAATAATTGAGTGGGAAATGGGTAGAAATGGGACTCTAGTTAGAAATTATATTTTAGGGAATTTTTATTAATTTTATTTCCTATGCTGAGGTAGTTGACTATGACTTTATAGTGATGATCAAACAGTTTTGTATGTCTGAAATTTGAGGGATTCCTCTTGGAGTGGTCTATAGTTATATTAGCATATATGAAAACAAGATGATTCATAATGACCATGGGAAGAAGGTTTGAAGAAAATTATGATGTCCATCCAAAATAAAATCAGTATTAGTTATTATTATTGTATCTATCATAATCCAACTATTTGTGATGTGTGGGAACACGAAATATATGTATTTAGTTCATCTAAAAGCTTCCCATGAGTGTCAATTCCTATATCAATTTATTTAATTTGGTATGATTGTTGTTTTAGATCAATGTGTGGTAGGCTCTGTATCACCTAGGGGGACAGTAGAACAATATGTTGCATCCATGGATTTGGGGTCATATTATTGAGGGGATGGTAGGAATAATGGATATTCCTAGGCGTAGACATATCTTAAATAATTGATATGGGTAAGTAGTATACAACATTCATCGTTACTGGGAAATTACATTCATGATATGGATCAGGACCTAGTGGAATCAGAAGAATTTAAAGTGATTGTTCCGGGTGGTATTCATATTTTATCATCAAAAGTAGTTTATTGGTTTTATACATGTTTTATTAATTTATTTATTCTCAAAATCCATTTGAATGTTTTGAATCTCTCAAAATATCCTTTTTCCTAATATATATATCTAGTTTTTACTCTTGATAGAATAATAGACACATGTTTTTTGGACATCATGTGATATATCCTTGTAAGACTTTGATTATAAATGGGATTTCCTTTAACTTGATATAGACCATATTTAAGTGATCTTATACATGGGTTTCTTGAGATTTTTCAATTCTAACATTTCTTTTTATTATTACTTGTTTAATTCCACCACCCCTGACAAGAGAAATGGAGTTTTCCAGGGAGAATGACTTCTATGGTTAGGAAGACCATGATGTTTATTTCCAGATGTATGAAGAATATATTATTATATTTCACATCTTTTTAGGATGATTAAATGTATGTCTTGGAGTGTGGGTTTTCTCCAATGGTAAATGTATTTCTTGATGGATTTCGATGGTATTTTTATGGCGTACCATCTTAATGGGATGTAGGGTTTACCATCGATTTGGAATTAGAGTCATAACCAATATATATTCCAGGATAGAGTATATCCTCCACTTATTTAATGCGGATAAATGTACATCTAGATGATTTAGAATCCATATAGTTCATCTTCTTTAGTAAATCTCCTTGGGACACTTTATCATCCTTTTAAATGAGTGATAATTGATATCCCCACCTATATATCAACTATCACAATGTGAATAGAGTCATGATCAAGAACAAAACCCCCTCTCCACATATTGATGTTCCTTTACACTATCTGAAAGGGTAATGTGGTTTTCTAAAATCATTATCTATTATTAGTATTAATATTTCTAAGAGAGAGATGAAGGTATTATAATGTTCTATTTTTTATGACTGTACATATATTATGAGTATTTTTTAAAAGTTATTTATGATGAAAAATACTCCAAGTAATTATATATATCTTATGAACTGTGTTCTCCATGGAAAACATGACACCTTTTTTAACGTGTTTGTGGATGGAATTTTATTTAATACAAAATTGTAATCGGTTAATCGAAATAATTTATGATTTTTTCTATGAATTATACATGATCATTCATTTATGCATGACTCTAAAAAGTGTAGCTTCTAGTTTCATTAGGTCTTGTTAATTGGATATATATTCAAAAGAAATTGTGTGCCATTTTATCATTGGAAGATAGAAGTCGTTATGTCATTAAATAATGTTTGAATTTTATTTTAAAATGTATGTGTTTTTTATATTGAAATGTAATGAAAGAAACTATTTAGTGACTTCTAATGAAATATTTTTCCAATGATCTTCATTTCCTATATAAGGGTGATGTTCTGTTAGAGCCCAACATTTAAATAATTCTTTGATTTGATTAAAATATGACAGAAAGGCTCCCCATCATGATTTTACCTATAAATGGAAAGGATTAAATGTACTATTATGATTCCATAATTATGATTTAGGGTTGTATTATATTTCATAGAGACCACATAGTGTCGTATGAATCTATCCATCTATATCCACATGAATTATAATTACCAATCCCAATACGTTGGGAATGTAATGGTGATTTGTGACTTTATATAATGACAGTATTATCTCTCCGAGGAGAAGATTGAAATCAAAAGGTAGCACTCAATATGAATTGAAATTCACTCCCATAGTTATTTTATTCATAGAAAATGATGATCGATTGAGTACGTGTGTTTCAACATTTTTCTCATCTATAACCCATGTCTATAAAATGTAGATCTTGAAGCCTTGATTAGGATGCTCCTAAGAGAGGCTCTACTAGATTCTAGTGGTGAGGAGATTTTAAAATTCTTTATTACCATGACACCCCTATAAGAAAATGATCTATGTGAAAGTTTTTTCATGTCTAGTGTGTAGTTAATTCCATCCCATATAGTCTTGATTAAGGATGAGTAACCCATGGTTTATTTATAAAAAAAATATTCTCAGTTTCTAAATATTACATAATTTTATTGGGAATTATAATTATCTTATCAGGGATTTATCAACAAAAATGGATGCATAGTTTTTCTATTTTCTTGGAGTAAAAGTGGTGAAGCAATAATACCATAAGTCATAGTGGGATATTCATCTGGGATCCCCATAGGATTTATGATGTGTTTCACCTATTTTTGTGGCCATTTATGAAGCATGAAATTGGTAACTCTGGATATTTATGTTATACTTTTCAGTACATTATTGTTCATCACCATTGGCCCTCATGATTACGTCAAAAAAATTTAATACCTTACTTGTAGTGGGATGAGGTATCCTAGGATTCTATCATTACGATAACCCATGCACATATAGGAAGTAAAATAGTTTTGGTGGTTACCGGTCATCCAACAATGTCTATCCATTCAATTTTAATAAATTAAGTGACTACTGTGTAAGTATTGGGAATGCTGTACATTTGGGGGATCATGAGTTTTCATGGTATCCCATAAGTTATTCATTCTAATATGGAACCTTATTTTACCTATCATTTGTAGAAATTCCATCATAAGAAAATTGGTTCATAATTCATGAATTGAAATTCATGACATCCCAAAATAGATGGAAAAACATAACAAAAGAACAAGATTCAATGTCAAATGTTTGTTCATTGTGTGTTATACATTACTGGGTAATGGTATAACTATTTTTTATTTGTGGTATTTTGTTACAATAACAATTACAATTAAACTATCAGGATGGATCCTTTGGAGGACATGTTTGGTAAAAAAATGTTTGTCTCCTCTATGATGAATCCAATAAGGTTAGATATAAGATGTGGGAATGATAATTATATATGATTTGACCAGAATAATTCATATGATTATGTAGTTTTGGAAATAATATAATATTTTTTACATGACGTAGGATTATAATTGAAGTTGATCCTTGAAAAAATTAGTGGGTGGCCTAGTGTGTCTAAACGTTAGAGGTCACATGGTTAATTGACATCTTGGGATATAGGTGAAGGTCACACCAAATAATTTCCATGTTTTGTAGATCCTTGAGTGTATTTATATGGTGGAATATTGCATGGATTATCCTTATTTATTTGTCATGATTCATGATGTTTTTTCCTTGGCATAGCAAAAAACTTATAATCTGGATCATCCCCATGTGTTATGCATGGAAATGATTATAATGGAACTCTATTTGTTAGTGACTGAGAACCCAGTTCCTGTTATGGTTTCTCTATGGATTCTCATTTGGGAATTTTTTTAATGCATTATGGTAACACATGAAGGTTGATCACGATACATGTGAAAATAATTCTTGGGTAGTGGAGCAGTGCCCTATCATATTATCCTATAAGAATAAAATTTGACTTTATGATGGAGGAAAGTATCATTGGGGGAATACTCACATATATGGTGTCATTTTCTTGTATTTACCGAAAATATTTAGTTTCCTATTTCCTTTTATTTTTTTTGTATTTTTCAAGGAAATGGTATTATTTTATGTAAATTCCATGGTCCATAGATGGTTCTAATTTATAAGAAAAAAAATTCATCAAACAATAAAAACCATTTCATCCATAAAAGTGGAAGAGATGAGTTTTCATGGTTAACAATAAAGTCTTACACCATCCCCACAACAAACCACATGGATTTGTTAGAAGCATTATAAGCCCCTGTGGTGATGTGACCTATTGAACAACATCCCCTCTAAAATCCATCTACTTGAGTATGAGGCAATAATAATATAAAAATTTATTAGTCAATATTTTGAAACAATAAATCTCAAACCACTCAAACTATAACTATTGGGAAAGAATAACCCACTAAGTTTTCCTTCAATTTGGAATCTAGTATGGCATAATTGTTCCGTAATGAAAAATTTTAAATTATTTTCTTTTACAATTTTCATTGGATCCATTAAAACCTCATAACCACTCATTTCATCTAACATTAGATACACACAACCCTAGGAGTTCCTCTATATCTCTTAAAGAACTTATTGGAACAATATTATGGTGTTTCAAACTTAGATCCTCAAGATCCTTCCATGTTAGATCCATATACTCTTCCTCCATTGAAACATACCTCTTTGTCTTCAGTTTTTTTCCCAATCATTTATACTGACCAATGGTTGGTCTAATATACATCTTTTAGTTTTTTGTATTTATGTATATGATGAGTTATTTCTCCCATTAGTCCCAAACTTGTCTTTGATTTTAGTTTATAATCCAAATTTTGTGGTTTCATGGATAATTGTAGGATGTTCTATGTTGTGATGATTTTTGATGATATAAATATGATTTATTCGATTTTTAACTATTACAAAATATTATATATATCTGTAAAAATGGTTGAATTCCATCATGTTAGTGTGTGTATGTATTTTAAATGAAATTTCACCTTTTGAAAAATGTTTTAATTTGAAATCATTTGTATCTGATGGATTGTTTTTCTAAATGTGGATTTCACTTTTTTTGATCAATGGGTTGAATGAATGGGAATTATTGGTACCTAAATGGGTAGACTAGAAACATTTCTCTAACCATGAAATGTTATACATACTATGAAAATTTACATCCCAAAAAAACACATTAATGATGGATACTAGTTTTATATAGTAAGATTCATACCAATATCTCCATGATCGATTATCGAGAGTATCTAGTTCCAAGATCCCCACTAACCCTTGAATATTAGTGATTTACCAAGGTTATTATTATAATTAATAACCTATTTTATCTTATACTTGAATCTGTTATTTTTTATTTATAGATAAGTAATTCTATTAAAAAATTTACCTGATTTTATTTTTAAAACAATATTGTTCTTTTTTCTTAAAATCTTAACACCTAGAAATTCAATTAGGATTCTATTAGTAAGGTGATATCGTACCCAAAATACACAACTTGGGTTGATGTAGACCTTATTTCAAATGACTTAGTTTAAGGAAAGGCCTTCGATAGAGGTGTAAGTGGATAATAATATTTGTGGATCTTCTTTATGTAAGGTGTTTATTTTTGTGACATGATGGGAATAATCAAACATGTCATAATAATTCTTTGTTTATATAGTATGTCACCTCCATTTTTTTTATTTTTTTTATAAATCTAAATGTAACATGATCTATGTATACTCTATTCTTGTATTTTTATTCTTTGAATATTTGTTAAGATGTATATTATATGATGTATTGATGTTTTAAAAGGATTTGGATTATTATTATAATAGGAAAATAATTCCTAAATACATCCTTAATTTCCATGGATCTTCTTTATGGTCTATTGTTGTTGGGAGTAGACATAAATCAATGATATAGAAAGGATCAAGGGTCTTGTTTATTGGTATTCAAGACCAATTGTTTAAAAATATATTCCTTAAAATATACATAGATTTACACTATCGGTTTTAATAATTTGGTCTGTTTAAATTCTTATTTTGAACCTTCACAAAGGGAAAAAAGAACAAAAATAATTTTTTAAGAAATTTAGCATTGATAAATTAGATTTAAAATTAATTATTCTTTGGTTATGTAATTTATATTTTTTATGATTTATAAATTTATTTCTCATAGTTTTTATTTTATATGATTTATATTTTCAAATTTTTTTCTCTAATGTTTGAAATATTATTGTAAATTTCTTGAGATATGAAGAATTTTGTCATCAAAAAAGGTAAGGGAATCATTATGACTTCCCAAATGATGTTCTCAACTTGATGAGGGAATGATTCTAGATATTAAAGAAAATGTTCCTTAGTTTACGACTATTTGGAATAGAAACATGAATTATGGTGAAAACTGGAACCCACCTCAGAAAGAGTGTGTTTAAATTGAGACCTTCATATGATAATGGCATATGAATTTTAATATATCTTTTTAGCCATTAATTTACTAACAATGGGTTAAAAATATTTAAATCATTTTCTATGAATTTTAATGCATTAAGAAATAAAATATATGTAATCAACAATAAACTTTTCATAATGTTGAGTTAAGTCATGAAATTATCATTCATTAAATTCGAAGATATTTTATGGTTTTGATAATCTGATAATTTAGCTATAATTTATACATAACAAAAAAAATATCAATACTATGTGGAAACATTCAAATAGTATCCCTTTTTTTCCATAATCTTAAATATGTAAAATAAATCATTAGCAGTTTTATGAAAACTCTTCATATAAATGTACATAAAATCTTAAAATCCTTACTCATATTTATGTCATGTAAAAAACATAAAATATTGTGTAGGATAATAAAAATATAAAAAATGGATATATAAATTAGGATATCATTTTTCTATTAATAAATATAAAATTCAATGCAAATGTTATCATAATGTAATAATTTTCACCCATAAAATGTAGTAAATAATTTACTTTGAAGATAATCTCATTTCATACCTTTTTTATAATAAAAATATTTCTATGACACCCATAAAATTATCTTGGGAAATAATTAAAATTAATTGTAATAAACATGTTTTCAACTTCCATATATTTCACTCTAATAAAATTGAATAATTTTTTAGTGGAATTCAATACCCAATGCATTTTAAATAAAAATGTAACCACCCATCCATGGTATATCACAGAACTAGCCACCCTTGGTTTATCATGTAACTGCCAATCAAATTTATATTATCTATTATATAATCATAACAGAAAAATGGTTTCCAATTTCCTTATTTCACACATAAAAATTCATTTAAAATCACAAAATATCATTTCAAGATATTTAATTAATCAGTCCATTTTAAAAATATTTTTCTATACAAAATATATCCAAAAGTAGAACTAATGGATTTTACATTATTTGGAAAATAATAATCCTTTAATAGGAATCAAAATATCTAATAATAGAAACCGTGATAGAGATTTTGAAGTGTCCGTAAATGTTAAAAAGGACATTCCTTTTGTTGTTTGTCAAAACATTCCTTATAAAACATGTAAAGAGATTTATTTTGAATAACATTGAATGAAACTGAAAATATAGATATAATTTCCTTTAAAATAATTTTATATCTATATAATATATATGTGATATTATATAAAATATATTGACATGGATAAATGTATTTGACAATTAAATCTTTAAACATTCAACGTGTCCCTTACGACATAAAACATTTAAATTATAAGAAAACTAAAAGAAGGAAATTTAATGAAACATTAAATAAAACGTGGATATATAAAATATTTTTATGTAGGGTAAAAGGGATTATATATACACCTTAAAAAATAATATATGTGTATATCATCATGAATTTCCTTAGTGAAGGGAGATTGATATGAAATATCTTACTTTGAGTCTCATTTGTTATGTATGTTATCAATAATACTAAATGAAAAACATATGATAATTATTTTATTACTTGAGAACATTTTTATGTTTATTATTACTTTTATATCACTTATTATAATTTGATCGTGTTATAACAATTACTAAATTATAAATGTCCATGGTGATTTTTTTTTCAATAGTCAGTACATGAGTCAAAAATGAACGTGGAATGATATAAATAGTAAAATTGGTAATTAGTAAATAATCTATAAAATAATATTTATAAAATAAGAATCACATTTAAATATTACATATACTATTAACTACATGGATTATATATGTATTTTAATAATAAGCCATTTTACAATCATGGACAAGGTAAGTCGTAAGTACGCATGAGTAATCTTTCTATTTATTCAATGATCGTTATGGAATAAAGGTAGGAATTATATTATATTTCAAAATGAAATTAATTTGAAAAATATAAAATTAATCACTTAAATATAATTTTGTATATTAATATTGTGATGTGTGATTAAAAATGGAACACATCACATAGTAAGGATGATAGTTCCCACGTACGCAAAAATGACATTATCATCTTTATATACATGAAAGATAAGAATACCATTGATATATTGTGGTCATAAAATGATAACTATGAGATTATTATTCAATATAAACATTAATTTCATCATTATTACCACTCATAACATATGATAATCGAAAAAAATTATATTAGTGCGTGGAGGTGATATTTCCTACATACAAACAAACAATTTATTATTTTCTTATTTGATAAATTTAGATATGGATTTATGTGATGATATAAAAATGAGAGAATATCATTATTTATTATAATGTATTATTATTTCATAATCTTTTAATATGTGTTTAAGTATATGTTTGATGAAATAAAATAGAAACTCTTAAATAAAACTGGCACCTCTTGTTGAGGGGATTTCCTTTGATTATCACCCTAACATAATAAAGGAGGATGTCCTGAAAAAAAAAGAACTATAGAATTTTGGGAGGGATTATAAAAAGTTATTAATGCATATATTTGACTCTAGAAATTGTTTTTTAAGTTTTAATAATTTATAAATAATGATTGCCCTTATATAAGTGATTATTTGGGGCCTTTTTGAATTCTTCAAATTAATAAATTAATTTAAATTAATTAAAAATTAAAAATTTATCCAAATTGAGTTATGTAGAATATATTATGATTTTGTGTCAAAATACATTGATGAAATGAAAATTAGATATGATTGGACAATTTCTTTAATCCTTATCATTATATTTTAACCCTTCTTTTACACTATAAACTCTTACCATGTTATCATTAAATTTACTATTTAATGGTTAATATAATTATTATAAAAGTACAAATGGTCCATAAATGTGTCATTTATGAATTTTTATGAATTATAAATATTATTTTTTAGAATAAATTATTTTTAAAAAAGTTATATCAATTCAAAAAAAAATTTGTTTTAAAATAAAAATATTGTCAATTTTGACAAAATTCATTTCTTGAATTATTATAATTATTATAACCACAAGATATAGTAAAAACAATAATTTAACAAGTTAGAAATATATCAAATAAATACATAAAATGGTTTTATGTCTTTAATTATATCATATTAAATTTATTTTAATATTTTTTATATCATTTATTTGACATTCCATTTCATTAAATAATTATTGCATCACTATTGTAAATTCTTTTAATATAATCATTTCATCCCTGAAAAACAAAAACAAAATATAATGATTAATTTTAATCAATTATATTGCAAGTTAATAATTATTATAGTATTTATCTTCTATATAAATGTATTCATAAAATATTTTACTTGTTATAATTAAATGTATGAAAAAATTAGTTTTTTTAATATCATTTGATAAATATCTTATTATTATAAAAGAGGCTCCAAAATATCAAAAAAATCATCTGAATGTTGATTTTTGTAAAAAATAACTCATAAAAATATATTATTACATGTTTTATGGTAATTTTATAATATTTTATAATATTATTTTTACCATTAATTTCTGGATTTTCCCTTATTTTTGGTAATAAAATTAATTACTAATAATACTATTCATGTTTTCTAAAAAAAAGTGACATATTTACTAACTTTTTACAACGTAATTCCAAATATTAAAAATATTTTTCTAAAACACCGATGTGGCTATTAATTTAAAAATACTCTTATTTATGGATTAGTTAAACTAGTTTTTATATAAAGATGATACAAATATTTAAAATCATTTATATCCAATTTCTATGTGAAATTTATAACTATTACCAATATTGGATTAATGTATAAAATCAAGATTTCTTTATACATTTTAAAATATTCAAATATATATTTTAATAATAAATAAATTTGTTCAAAAAGTTATTTCCGTTAAAATACAATATATCTTCACAATACATAACAAATGAACTTTATAATGAAAAATATAAAAAAATTAAACCAATGTTAATATGGATAACATTATTTCAATTAAGATGTTAATTTATTATTATATAATTTAAAAAACTTTTAAAAATAAGATTTAATAAACATTCTCCATTAAATGGCTACCACATTGCATTTTTAGAAAATAGTTCTTTTATTTGTATTATTATATTTATTATTAAGTCATGTATAGAAAAAAATTAAGAATAATTTTAAACATTATATTTAATATTTTTAATATATATTTAATAATATAATCTAGTAAGAGTGATTCAATTATTTTATAAACACACTTGTTGGCATTTAAATAGTTTCACATAATAAAATTTACAATTATTTTTAAAGTTGTTTTACATTAATTGATTATTAATTGGTCACAAATTAATTAATTATATATATGTGTAACCCAAATTTTCTTAATTTAGTTAATCATGTTCATTCAATCTATTATAAGATCAGTGGGATAACTACAATATTAAATATTAGTATTTTTTCCTTATTTTATGTTCAATGTGGTGTATCATGTAAGCTATTAAACACAATGTCTAATTTTAAATACCAAGCATGTTAAATTACCCCAATTAATAAATTTCATCCTCTCAATTTCAAATCTAGATCAGAAACATGGGGTTTGACTTCTTGGAATAACTTTTTTGGTACCACATTAGAAAACGTATTAAAGAATTTTATAAATTAAAATAAGAATGGGTCATTCAAAGTTCAACTAATATAACACATAGGACTATTCCATGTGGGAAAACAAGGCTATTAAAGGAGAACAAACTATCATGTTCTAATAGAGAGTTATAGATAACATGTTCACGAGATAGATAACTATCACAAAACTAAAAATCATTAACTGGTTAAATGGTCATTAATTTATCAAAATAAATGTAAAAGAATAAAATATTTATTTCAAAATACATTTCAGAAACATTAATAATTATTTTACATCTAATCATTATAAGATACATAAAAATATTTATGAAAAAATTAGAGATTCATCATTTAATGTAATGTTTTAAATTCTATTTTTAACTTGATCCTATCATTTTGTTCCCCAACCCATAATTAACATAGCTTCTTAATTATTGAAGACATTTAAATGTTCTAGTTTTACATTTAACATCCTAATTATTTAAAAAAACTATCTCTAGAAGAAATAATATTGTACCTTGATCATTTTGTCCGCCAGACATCATGGTTGTTTTTGTCACGTAGACTCAGGGTCCATACATTAAAAAATTATTGAGATATTTTTCAATGTATCTTTCTCACATTGTCTACAAAAACCTTGTACAATATTTTTCTTATGGGTGTTCATAGATAATTAGTTTTTTAAGATCATTCTTTATAACATATATTTTCAAATCATCTTATAAAACAAGATTTTTATAAAACAATATAACCATGTATTATTGGAATATTTCAATGAAATATCGTATTAAAATACAAATTATATTTTCTCAAATAATATATGTTTAAATGAAAAATAAAAATTTATTTCAATGGTATCTTTTATAATAACCTATATAAATATCATAATATGCTTAAAAGTTATGTGATAAGGTAAAATATCATAAATTTCAAAGAATATATTTACCATTTTTTCAAATATGATAATATCGGGAAAAAATTATTTGATTAAAAACAACTCATGAATCATGGGGAAGTTGAGGTACAAATGAGGTGTTTGAATTTTCATACTAAAATTTGAAAAAGAGTTGTATGTTAATTTTTTTTATATTCATTAGGAAATTTGTTAACAAATATTGTTTGAAGAAAGTCAACAGGAAGGGATAAAAATGTTGTTTGAGAGCCTCTTCATTCCATTCGTAACTGTGTTTCCTCGATCTAAAAAGGTTATATAATAATGATTTAACAAAAATAATATACATAGAAACTTATCCTATTTTTAACCAAAAGTACTAATCCAGAATAATTTTGATACCTTGTCTTTCATACCAACTATTAGGATTTAGACTATAAAATTAACTTATCTTGAGAGAGTTCAAAATTTTTATTTTCATTAAAAATGTGGATATTTTAAGGTTTAGATATTTTAGTAATTAGGCCATCATTGATTCATAATAAAACCATAACCAATACAATGTGGAAGTTTCTGTACAATATCCCTTTTCCTATAATATAAAACATAACAAATAAATCATTATCAATGTTATGAGCGCCCTTGATGATAATCAATATGACATCTTCAAGTACTTATACAAAAGTCCAATTAACAACGTTAAAAAACGTTTTATGATCATAAAATTCTCTATATGGGATATAAAATTATGTAAATGGCTAACCTATTGAAAAATATTAAAACACATGGAAACCTTATCATAATGTTATAAAATTCACCCTTAATATATAGTGAATAAATCACATTGAAAATAATCCCATTTCATACCTTTAATTATAAAAAAAATATTACCCTAAAAAATAAATAAATAATAAATAATAAATAAAATTAACTTATTACATGATTATAGATTAATTGATTAACCATGTTCTCAATTTCCATACATGTCACTCTTAAAAAAACCATATGGTCTCTTCCAAAACCATATGCATTTAATGATAAAACATAACCACCCATCTATGGTTTATCAAGGAAAAAACTCATACATGGTTTCTCATGTTTCACTACATCAAATTTCCATGTACCATTATATAATCATAATATATAAAATATATCAATTTTTATAATGTCATTGATAGAACTTCATTTCAATGCACAATAATTAATTTCAAGGTATTGAAATAATAAATCCATTTTTAAACACATTTTCAATAAAAAATAATTTTAATTACGAATAAGGGTTTTATTTTCCTTTTATAAAATTAAAATTTTATTGAGTAATCCACATATCAAATAATGGCCTTGTTTGTAAAGAAGTTGTTTCTTCCTTAAGCGTTAATGAATACATTCCTTTTCTTCATTTCTCAAAATGTTCCATATAAAACATTAACAAAGATTCATTTTGAAATAATAAAAATTAAATTGAAAATATAGATAAAAATATATTTATAAAAATTTTATATGTATATAAATATGTTGTAAAATATTATCATGAATAATAACATTATGAATAATATATTTCAGTTACAAATTTACATAATCACAGTGTCACATAACACTTTGAGCATTCACATCATAATCCACATTAAAGTGGAACATTTAACAAAACATTAAATCAAATGAATATGAAAAAATCTTTATATAAAATTTAAAATAGATTTTTTATAAACCATATAAATTAATAATGGAGCATGTCACCCAGAAATTCCTCAATGAAAGGATGTTGTGATTAAATCCCTTACCATGAGTCTGATTCATCATGTAAGTTGTTAATATACCTAAATAATAAAAATAATTGAATAACTTACATGATTTTGAATGATTTGATATTTCTATTCTTTTTATATAACTTTTTACCTTGTTATAATTTTATAATAATTAAATAATTATTTAATATAATGTCAGATGTTTTGTCAACATTCATTACTTATTTCAAAAATAATCTTCTTATGATGTAAATAGTAAAAGTGGTCATTATTCAACCATCTCCAAAATAATGTTAATATTAAAAATAACTTTTATTAATTAATTATATTTTAAAATCCATCCATTTCATGTGGATATGAAAAATAATCTATGTTACAATCATGGAGATGATATGTTTCTTGTACGTATGAGTAACATTTCCATACACATTAACGACATTAAGATTTTCCAAAGGAATAGAAATTAATTGGTAATATGTGATACAAATATTCACAAAACAAGTTAAATTATATATATATATATATATTATATATAATAAATACTTCATTTTATGAATATATGAGAGGTAGTGATGGGAAATGAATAACTTGTGTTTTCGTGGATGTATTTCATCATACACATGAATAATGATTTTGTATACCATTAGATATAATAGGAGGTTTTTATAGGTAATAACATAACATATATTCATTTCATAAAATGAAATATATAGTGGATATTATAACTTCAATTGTAATAAAATATTATAGAGGGAGAGTAAGAAATAAAATAAAATTCGCGATAAGGTGTGCTACCTCTTTGTAAGACCAAGACTTTTGGTTTCGACCAAAATTATTCATAAGAAGATATATTGAATAAATTACGTATTTTTTTATTGGAGGAGGAAATTAAGGAATTTTTTTTGGTACTTATCGAATGAACTAGGGTTTTTCAATGATTCAATATAATGGTTTAGGGAATGACCATTTATAAGTGACATTATTGGAAGACATGTAATTTTTTAAAATAAAATCATTTTCCCATGTTTCTCACATGTCTTTAGTATAAAATGAATTCTATTACTGATTATATAAAATTAATTTTCAAAATATGGACATAAAATAACATGGGAAATTTTTTTGGTCATTTATTAGCGTAATAGGTTTAATCTATCCCCTAGGTAAACCCATTTTTATCATAAATGTGGTAAATAGTATTAATTGTTTTTGCTAAAAAATATAGTCCAAAATTATATTGAGAGTATTTTATAATATTAATTATTCTGAACAATAATATTAAATCTATTTCATAAAATTTAATTAATGGAATTTCCCAAATTTTTATTTATATTAATCCTATCGAAATAAAGAGAAAGTGGTTATCCAAACAGAACCCTTCAAAAATAATATAATATTTTTTATGTAAGAATTTAATATTAAATTTTTTCCAATTAAATAAATTAAATATATATATATATATAAATATTATTGAACAAATATTTTCATTTAAAACAAATGAAAAATAAAAATTTTGTTTTTAAATACATTAAAAGGAAAAAGATTAACAAAAACTAGTAATACTGTATTCATCGAAATATAATTTTTTTAGGGAATTCTAAAAAATTCATCCAAAATATATTTATAACATAATAATTTTAAAAAAAAATTGTTAAAAATCATTTTTCTAAATTTTGAAAAAAAACTTACTATAAGTTATAAAAGGATTCAAAAAATTATTTTGGAGAAATACAGATTTAATGTAAATATTTTGATTAATTCTAATATATTTTCTAGATAACATAGATGATGAATGTTAAATTTCATACAAAATATAACATAAATAAATATATTAAAGTTATTCACAATAAATATATTTTTTACTCATTGAGCTAAAACTCATTTGTGTGCATATAAATAGTTTTGTAGAAAAATATTTCCTTTATAGTCAAAAAGTTTTTAGTTTCATTAAAAATTAATATGTCATAAAAGAATTAATTTTATGTACTTATGTATACCATATATTTTCATATTTTAGTTATTTATATTCATGCCCCTATTAAAATATTTAGGTGATAATGTTTTCTATAAAATTCCACATTTTAATCTAAATACTTTATGTCATGTAAAATGAGATAAAAAATATGTTGAGAAAAACACATGATAAACATGTTGTTGCGTGTAATGAGAAATACCTGAAACATAAAATTTATCGAAAAAAAATATTTCATTATATTTTTGGGGGTTCCAATCTATCCCCCATAGAATATTTATTTCCCTTAAAATTCATCCCATTATTTGTAAAAGACAAATAATATAAAATAATAACGTTTTGTTTAATAATGTATGTGACATGAATCATCTGGAATAAAAAACCCATGAAATATGTCTCTATAAATTCAATCCTTTCTATATATTACAGAAAATAAAACCCCAAGTATAGATGATCCATAATATAGTACAACATTAAAACCTAGCCACTAAATTCTAATATATAAATATTACTATGTGACCTAAGAAAATTATGTCTATCATTTAATTTTTAATTAAACAATAACTATTTAATGATTGAAAGGATTTATGATAAAATTGTGTTTTCTATAAAAGATGATTCACTCTCTCTTCGGGAAGAAAATTTTAAAAAAAAATTTAAAAAATTTAAAAAATTTCATTGAAAAAATGAACTATATTTTAAGAATTATAATATCAAAATTATCTTCTCGTGATTTTTTTGTGATTTTTCTATAATGTTTCATTTTTTATTGAACTGTGAAAAATAATGAATATTAATTGAAAATATAATTTTCATTTGAATTATTTATAAATTTAAATTTTGATATTTATTGTTTTAAATTTAATAATTGATCGACTATACATCTGTAAAACAATAATTTTAACTTAAATCATTTTATTATTGAATTTTCATTTAAGATCATTGTAGATTTTAAATTTTGTTTCAAACCCAAATTTATTTTCATGTCTACAGGTATGATTCAAATTTGACATTTTCCAATTCTAGGAATTATATTTTTAATAAATGATTAAATATTTGAAATTATCATAATTTATTTTTCTAATATTTTCAACATAGGGTTTTATTATAAATAAATGAAAAAATGATAAGATTTATATACCACAGATAAGGTGAAAATGCATTTATCGGGTCTTAAACAAAAATAATAAGAGTTTAAGTGGCCTAAAAACATTCAAAAAATATAATTTATGTATATATTGTGTCCCTATAATGAATAATTATTGATAATAATCCCTATTTTATGATTTTTATCCAAATAACCACTCTTATTTACAGCTTCAAAACCACTTTTGTCATCCAATATATCTAAAAATAAATTTATGGCATCCCTACTCATAACTTATAATACTTATTTTTTTAAATCCTTCTTAATAAGGCTTTCGGTGAACAGCAATGGAGGCTACCTGATTAATAAGTAAAATTATCCACAGATCATTTTTATTTTATTTCTTTAGGAGGTCCATCATGAATTATTAAACTATATATATATAATTTCTCAATAATCATCCATATTTTTATATTTATTTATTTTATGTTAAATACCTACAACAATACCGACATCCGTCAAAATGGTTATGAAATCATCATTCATATGTTTGGAAGATTACCACCTCGTGAATTGATTTCATTCATTTTTTAAATTAACACCTCTCACGTTTGGTTATGATGAAGGATATAGTGGATTAATATAGTATTTAAAACATAATAATAATTACAGATTCATTAACTAATATATATACCATTTTAAATTTTTAATCAATGGGGGTTTCGATAACATCGGTTGTGTGTACGGCGGACTACCATAACAGGAAGTGATGTTATTTTCCATTTATCTAACACTCTACATAGATAGAAATAAGGATAATGTTATTAAATATATGTGATATAAATGAAATAATTATTCTATTCTTGATATAGTTATCATTTTGAAAGTACTATTAATAATTTTCATTCTTGCACTATGTAATGATAATGTTGTTCATGGACGTATGAACCACCACCATCAAGAACCGATGTGAAACACTTTTCATCACCACACCATATATTATATATATATATACGTGAATAATTAAAAAATTAATATTATAAATGTGATATTATGATAAATGTGGAAATATAAAATATTTAAAACCTTTATTCCATAATTATAATTAAAAATATAAATGTTTCTCATGCGTATGAAAGGCATATTGTCTTCATGATTATTACATAGTTTATTTTTCATAACTGTCAATCATGATCAGTAATTAAATTTTAACTATTTAATAAATACGATAAATATTGAACTTTTATTTATCTTAACATTATAGATTTATACAATATTTCTATGAACCAAAACATTAATGAAAAAATGAAAGAAAAAACAAGGAAATTAACAATTGGAATAATGAAAATAATGAAATATAATTAAATAATACGGGGTAAAGTGTTATAAACGGATCATATGAAAATTATAAATATAAATATTCTTCTAATATAAAATAATTACCTGATTAGAACAATTATATAGGAGGTTAAAGTGTGTTTACCGAAAAAGAATTTGGAGATAAGAGATTTCTTAACTCATTTTCATTTCATTTGGTTAAACATTTGCATAGTTTATTATTTCATGAAATGATAATGTGTTAAATAACCAATGATTACATTATATTTAATTTTCATTTTTTATATGGACTTATAATTTACATTCATTTTCAATTTATTTATTTATCCTCACTTCAATGATATGATTTTTTAATATATTTCCCAAAAATTTCATATCATTGAGAAATATTCTAATTGAATAAACCTAATTTATTTTACATGTTTTATATAATACCCATTTATCATGTAATATAATAAATTATTCATAATTCATGATATATTATGATTCATTTTGATATAATTCATAAATAGTGATTATATTTTTATGATTCTATGTTTTAAATACCTTCATAACTCAATCTCTTTTCAATGGGTTATATTAATCCATAATTATCTTTTAAATTTTATGATTATATGTCAAATTTATATTGAATATATACTTAATTATTTCCAATTAATTATTTTGGATGTACATTTTTTTCACGTAATCGATTAAATGGTTAATTATCACTTCATTGTTATGATCTTTAAATGGGTTTATTTCAAAATCATATTTAAAACAGGATTGATTGTAGTTGAATTTAAATTAAACTAAATTTCTAAATATTTGTTTTTTAAACCCATTAAATTCCATCTACTCAACTTAATCAATTATTTTCAATGTAATAAATTCATTTTATTTCTCCTTGGACTTTAAAATGATTAGGAAATTTGTTTTAAGATAATATGAATTTAATTATCTCTTCGGTTGGAAATATATTTTCATCCATCACCATGTTCCAAATAAATGTTCCAAATATTTTTTTATTATCCTCTTAGGGTTTTATTAATGAAAATTTTAACCAATTTTAATTAATAAAAGGAAAATTGAAGGGAATATTATTTTCTTTTTCAAAAAAATAATTCATTATAGTTTATAGAAAATGAGAACAAATTCTTTGTTTCAACATATTCGATGTGTATTATACATAATGTCATATTTTACACACAATATTTTAAATAACTTATTATATCTTTCCATGTTTATTTTCAAGTAATTTTAATCAAAATTAATTTTCTGGTTCTCATTTTAATGTATCATTTTCAAAATAAAATTATTATTTAACTATTTATTTTTTTTAAAAAAATTATAGTATTTATATTATTAAATGAAAACAACCCATTATATTTCATATAATCCACTTACGATATGATGTCTTTATAATATTCTTTTTCATCCACTAGATGATTTATGATTATTTTTACCACTGAATGATTGGACAATAATTTTCTTGATTCATTTTTAGAGTTATTAACTTTCCATTAAAATATTAAATTTCCTATGATAATTATACATTAAATTTCCTATAAATATAAATATCATTTATCATTTTTTTTATTTCTTAATTAATATAAAATTTAAATATATGTTGTTTTACTATGAATTTTTTCGTATTTACCAAGGAAATATTAGTAATTTTTTTATTTCCAAAATATGAATATTTAATGGAAGGTATGTTGTCAATGAATTAATTAGATTATTCAATATATGAAGAATATTTTGGATATGAAAATATAGTGGGTTGGGGGAGGGTTTTTGTAGATATCACCTCGATGAATTTGTATTATCATGAAGAAAATCAGTTGTCCATCCCTAGCTAAATTGGTATTTATTTTATAACTTCCGATCATTTTATATTAACTATAATCAATATATTTATGTAAGATTTATCATTATTCCTATGAACCATAAATCCAATTAAAAAAGTTGACATTAGTAATATTTAACTAATTGTTATCCATGATATTTTCATACATATATTATCTTTGTATCCAATTCTCAACTATTTCATTGATTTATGTTAATTTGTAAATACTTATTTACCTTTATATAGTAATTGTGACTTATCCATTTTTATATTTAATATATTTATTAAATGAAATTCGTTTCTAGTGATTTTCCAAGCCATTTTGATTAAATATTTTCTTATTATGATATTCAACCTATTAAAATGGAATGTGTGTTTATTTAATTACCATTATATATTGATTATTTCTATTTATTCATGACAAAATTTGATGTACATATCTTTTAATATGATTTTTATCTCAAAATTATTTTTTTATTTCCCAAGAATCCACATAGTGTACTATGATTAAAAAAAGGATATTCAATAGAGAAAAATTATACTCTACATGGAAATATTATTTATTAATTTTTTTCTCCAAATGTAATGTAAGACCCAAATATGTATCTAATTATCCTCAACTACTAAACAATTTCTCCAATAAATATATGATTATAAATTTCTTATGGAATTGTAATATGGTTGACATTGGCTCCATATTACTAGGTTTATGGTCATTATAGTTGTCATTAGTGATTTTTTAGAAATTACAGTAACTAGATTTACAAGAACATAGATTAGTAAATAAAACCATGTGAATTTATTCTAGGATATGTATATAATAAAATAAGTGTTTTTTAGTATGATATAGATTATGTTGTTTTTCCTTGCAATATTATATGGATAATACAAGTTGATAATTTCCTAGAAAAATGTGTGTAGGGGTAATAACTCTGAAAAAGGTTCATTGGGCTTCACCAAATCATCTCTTAGTTCATGATAACATTTCATTATGGAACACCTAGTTTAATACTCATATAATATATTTTTATAATAATTCATATTCTATTTAATATTTATTAAGAATTATTTCAATTGAATATTAAAAAGTAAGTTAAAAGTTACACCCATGATATATGATTCTATATATAATGTGTCATTATATAAACATTTAATAAGGGAACATATGATTTTAAGTATGTTTATTATAGATTATTGTATAATTTTGGTTTTTAGTTAATGGATGGATCCAGAGAAAATATTATTAACATTAAACATGAAGGATATTATGATTACTATGATCAAAAAAATTTAGTGATCACTAGATTGGATGATATAATGATTTTGTATAAAAATTTATCCAAAAATATTATCACATATACATTAACCAGCTCTCAAACTCTCCAAATAAATTAATAATGTATTTCACTAATCATTTGAATGGAAGAAACCATGGATGAAGATGGGATAAATTTCATTCATATCATAAATGTTGAAAGATACATCTAGTAATGTGTTAGAAAGTATATTGAAACTGATTAATTTGTGTAAAAAGGGTAAAACTAAAATAATTTCTGTGAAAATAAAGTGTATGATTAATGAAAATAAAAATAATCATAGAGATATATTTATAGTTCATTGTCATAAATTAAAGAAACATGGGTTTTATCCAACTGAATTTACTCTCCAAAATGATAATCCCTCAACCCCAGATTTACGAATTATGAAATAAAACATATGAAGTATTTATGTATTCAGATTAAAGAATTAAATTTTTGAATTATTTTACCAATGGTATATTGGTTATAATAACCATGAAACTTCTAAGGATTGTGGTGAATTTGGGAATCATGTATTTATTCATTAATATTTGAGTTATGTAGATAATCATGTGTTTTTTTAAATTAATATGGGTCTTTTGTTCATTGTCATAATAACTCCTTTCTAGGATTTATATGATGGTATTCAACCATGATTAAAGAAATTTTTCGACGAATTTATGAAATGTAAATGATTAAGGGGAATATTTATTACAATAATAATGTATTTACATTTAATATAAAATTTATAAATGATTTATAGTACCATTAAATATAATATGATCATTAATAAAATTTTACTAATAGAAAAAAATATTATAAATTTTTTTGATTAAAATATAATGTATAACTAAAAACCATAGGAAATAGATTATTTTATTATTATTTCTATATCAATGATGACCATCAATTTTTTAAGAACATTATTATGATTTTATTAATATATTTTATAAATCATGTTCAACCACATGTTGTGTGAAAACTAATCACATCTCGAAATGTCATGGGGTTTGAACACAGAAAAGAATAAAAACAATGTTCTAACGACTGCAATAGACCTACAAAATGAAACTTTTAATATTCCACTGTTTTTATTTAAATGTTTAAATGAAGAAATATTAATTATGAATTTATAGTTTTATTATTTATATTTAATGATTATTTTATTTTATTGTATAAATTTTACAAACAATATATCTTTTGAAAATAGTTAGAGAAATATAGAAATAATTTTCACACATTTATAGATTTTATGATCATCTAAAATGAATTTTATTCTAGGGGGTTGATTTGGGAATGAGATTGTCATGGATTTAGGATCTTGAATTTATGTCATTAACAATTTATTGGATTATACCTTTTTTTCTTTATTATGGGTTTTATTACACATGGTATTGTATGACATGACATATCATATTTACTATTTGGTTTCGGGCTTGTACTTCATTTTGGGAAATGGATTCATGATTCATATGTATTGTAAATTTTTATCCATATTTCATATTTCATATGATGTGGTGTTAACTTATAATGAAGTTATAGTTTTCCAATGTCTTCATTTAGAACCTTTTTGTTTCTCAGTAGCCTCTATTGTATTGGGATGCCCAGTCATGATCATGTGTTCACCCGATTCAGGGAACCCGATAGAGATGCTACCAGTTTGGGGACATTAAAAAGTATAATTATGAGATGAAGTAAAAGAGAAGATTGGATTGAATGGGGTCTACTGATATAGTTGTTTGACTGAAAACTAATGTGGACCAACTCAAAAATTAATCGTCTTCTCCTGAAAAAGTTAATTTGATGGTTCTTAGTAATAGATTAACTATGATAGTTATTCCAAAATTCTCTAATACTTGGTTATGTCATGACATGTCTTCTATGGGTTATATGTTGACCACCCCTCAAAGAGATTCCATATTTAATTCAAATTGATTTCAATATTATGTTAACTAAAATTAAATATTATGTTTAATAGATAACTCCATATAAAAACCCAACCTAATATATCCATGAAATATTATATGAACAATACTAAGAAAATTATAGTTAGAATAAAAGTTATTTAAATGAAAATATTTTAAGAAATTAAAAATTAATTACTTTTTAGGATAAATGTTAAATATAGATTATTTTAAAAAATATTTGTTATTTATAAGATCTATTTTATAACATTTTTCGTATTTTATCTCATGAAATTTAACTCATCACATTAAATTGGTGAAATTTAAAATATTTAATGTTACAATGTATGTAGTAATATATTAATATTTATTAGTTTTAATAAAAAGAACATGTAATGTCTAATATTTAATTTTTCATTAAATGAAATGTTTTTATATTTTAAATTACCCTTTAAATGATAAAATAATAATTTTTGTAGTTTAAATTAATGAAAATTAAAATATGTTTTCATTCCAAAAAAAATGTCTTCACATGATGAAATTATTTTTATTTTCATAAAAAGATTTATTTTCAAGTGAATACATCAATATAAAATTTCTAATTAAAATGAATTCTAAGAGATCATTCATATATAAACATCGATTTAAATTTTAGGATACAAATTTTTAATGAAACATTACTTTAATAAAAAAATAATGCATCTAGAATATTGTATTTTTTTAAATGTAATATTTTAAAGGAGATAAAATATGTTATATATTTATAAATAATATTTTTATGGAATAATATTTATAATTTTAATATTTATTAATCCCCATTAAAATATTTGAAAATTATAAAATTATTTCCAATTTTTGAATAGGAGTATTTTGATTATCTAATAAATTTAATATTTGTTTTTATAATTTTAAATTACAATGGTTATGAAGTTATAATGTGGAAATTAATATTTTTTTAAAGAAGTTAAAACTATCGATCAAAATCCTAAGATCAATCTAATCATTTATTTTAATGAATTTTTTTGGGGAGGTTCAACCCATACTCATCCTCGATCTATTATTCTTCGGTTTTCGAGGCACATGACATAAATAGTGACACATCCCTTTATAATATTACCAGAATGACACTCCCTTTTTTATAAATGGAGACATAGACCACCCATTTTAAATTCACAGAAAAAAATAAAATTCCCATTAGGAATATTCTCATATTGGATGAACTAGATGCAGATCGCATGTTTTTCATCCCCTAGTCAATGAACATATCAAAACACCACACTTTCAGTATGTTCTCCATGATATTTTTCAATCATTCAATGTGAGAAATAGTCGCGTCATAATATTTTTCATCTGTATATTTCTCCTCAAAATATATTTTAAAATTTTAATATATTGAATTTGGTATTATTAATATTAATAAATTTTATTATGATATTTTTATAACTTTTTTCTACCCATTCGCATTTAATATAAAACTAAATGACAATTCTATTAATGGATGTGTGTGGACTAACACCTCTATTATGAAATGCTTTTAATTTCATTACAACATCATTTCGATGATAGTGTAAATTATTATTTAAAAAATTAAAATGTTGGAAATAATTTTTTTTGTAATTTTTAAAATGTAATACATCTTTTTCATTATCATTCATTTTATAAAAATAACATCATTTTCATGTATGTGGGGATAACCCCCTCAATGGAGTGATGTTATATTTTTTAAAACAATAAATGGATGGTTCAAAAGTATATTTTATAATATATATGTATACATATATATATATATCTAAAAATTATAGTGTCTCACAAATTTCATTATTACATTATGAAAAAAATTATCATTCATTATAAAATATTCTATCAATGTCGTTAAATTTCATTAAAAATGTTCATCATTTACCACGTTCTTCATAACCAATCTGATAGCTTCCATCAAGTGGTCACGAGGACGCATAAATATAAGTTTCATAATCATTCCATTATATTTTATAATAATTTAATGATTATCTGTGTAAAAATTAATAGTCAGTGACATCAATAAAACTATAAACGTTAAAAAATAATAAAAATCACTAACATTAGGCGATGGGAACAATCAATATCAGAATAATAGATGTATAGTGATTTATTATATTTGTAAAATATATATTCTTATATGTTTTAATAAGATTTTTTAATAATATATTACAATATTCATATTTATTATATATGAGGAGAAAACACATTCATTGAATTAAAATTTTACGTAAGGGTGTAATCACAAATGTCCTTTATTGAGACTTGTTTTTCTCTCCATACCTATTTTAGTGTATAGTGTTTATATGGTAACCTATTAAATTATAATTCTTGAGGTTATATTTATTACAAATATGTAATGTTTAACATCATGTTTTCCCTTTTAATGTGCTTTTGAGTTAAATAATGAAAAATCTATAGAGGCATCTCATCTCAATTTAAATTTCTCAGAGACATATGACATATTAAGAACAATCCTTAAATTTGGTTTGTATATAAAACTATATGAGTGATTATAACATAATAAAAAATCAATGATTTTTTAAAATACATTTAAAAATTTATATCCCATGAGTTTTTGATATAATATTTATAAATGTTGTGCATAATTTTTAATTTATTTCTATTCAACATTGCACGTTTCACTATTGTGAAAAAAAATTTATATTATGTGATATATGTAAATTCCTATTTGACTATATTCCTATAATTAAAGGTTCCTTTATTATATTTACAACTATTGTTTTTAATCCCACATATCAATAGTTTTGTTTATATTTTTACCACATTTTTAGGGGTTTTTTCATCCATCTTTATTTTTATATCCATTTTTATTCTTATTTAGTAATTTTCTACATTTATGTTCCCCATTATTTATAAGATAATATTATAAAATATTCCAAATTTTATATTGATTTACATTAGTGTATTTCTTTCTCCATAAAATTATATATTGTTTAGAATAATTCTCATCTACCCTAAATGATATTTCTTCCACAATATCTATATTTACTAACCTTGTTAATAGTTTTTTTACTTTATATTGAATATAATTATGAATTATTTTTTCTTTAATAAAAAATCCATTTACTTATTTATTAATATACCATTTATCACTATATTCTTGATGTGTCTTTCAGTAATGAAATTTTTTATAACATTAAAATGTGTTTTCCTTTATGAATTTTAAATTTTATATTTCACATCACATATGCTCTGTATGAAAATTATACATTCTAATTAATTAATTATTTAAATATAATTCCATATAATATTTAAAATACTATTCAAGTAAATATTGAAAAAATTGTATTCCTGAAAGAGATTAATGTTATATTATTTTTAAAAAAATTAATAAATTTTTTCCAAATAATTATTTATATGTTTCATTAATTTCCTCTTTAAAATAAAAAATATATAACCCTTATGGTGTTATTATATTTGTATATCATTCTAAATGAATCTATGAAAAGCATGTTTTGTGTAATTATCTTTTTTTATTTATCAATCTATATTTTATAACATGTTATTCGATAGAATTTGTAAATGATACTAAACCTATTTCAGTTCAAAGGGATTTCCTGATATGATGAATGATAGATATCTTATTGAACATATATATTCAGGTTGAATGGTGGAATCCAATATCATTCTAAAAAACATTAGATATGGTTTTATTTCTCACAAGATAATGATTTGTTTATATTTTTGGATTCATCCATGACAGAAATTATGGAAATAATTGGATTTGTTTAAAAAATAATGTTAATACAAGACTTCATTTGTTCCAAACTATGACACCATGACCCAAACCACTATGTCCATATTAGATAACACATAAAATCATGCACACCGAATCATGCACAAGATATGTTCAACAGAATGTCAATTTCAATGTAAAATAATGGGGACACTATATCCTCCTAAACATTTAATCAATAAGAAAATAATAATAAACACTTAAACAAATAATTAAAGAGTTCATGTTGAAAATGAAACATGTAATACCGGTCATTAAAATAATAATGGAATCCAAATATTGTGAAATAAGACAAATAAAAAAATATTATGTGTTATATAAATAAATAGTTGGTCATTGAAATGCTATCATGTTCCAATAATAGCTTCATTGTCTTTTTCTTAGTAGTTACCCTTAGGGACCATTCCCTTGTCTGGACCTCTAATCTTGAAATTTGAAAGAGAACAAAAATTACCTATAATGGATTAAGACCAGTACTCAGTAGTAATCCACAATTGAGACATTATAATAGGTTAACATTATATATAATAGTTCACTTCCAAACATACATAAATGAAAAAATAAAAAACCACCTTAAACTTACTATGTCATCGTCCACTAACCATGAAACCCTGAACTTGGGCCTTACTTGCTTCAGAATATTTTCAGTAATAATGTTTGATTAGTGAACGAAGTTCCACCATTAGTGTAACACATAACATTCCTCACGGATGGTTATTTTCACCTAGAATTTCACATTATCTACCATGCCAATTCACTAACTACTCCATGATAGTGGTTTTCAATAGGAATGTCCCACTTTCCACCACATTCATCATTTCGTGCCACATAGAAGGTTGTTTTTATTAATAATTCCATATGTCACTCAATATTTATCCTTTTGTGGAATATCGTTTAAAAAAAATATAACCCATGTCCATATATATATCATACTTGTATTGCACATCAAATCACTTATGTGTGTCAATCTATAAATATAGAAATTCCCCCCATTTAAATTTTTTTAATTAAATTCAGTTGGTTAATAGTCCACTTTTTTCCAACTATCTATAGTGACATACACTATCTCATTTACGTATTTTTGGAATTCATTGATACAACCTCAAGTATACCCATTATTTTATCGATAAATGATATATAGTTCCCCTTGTTATGCATTATAATAAGCAACACATGTCTTAAAAAATAACAACAATGAAAACTGTGATAAAACATCATGGGTTGCACGTGATCATAAGGTTATAATAAATTAATAATCATGTCCACTCACAAAATTGAATCAACCTCATAAAAATGATGAACCAATAAATAATAAAAAACATATCATCTTATTCATCATATACTATTCCTATAATGGTACTGAATGTCCTCCCTAATGGTTCTCAAATCAACATCTTGGTCCATCTATTATTTCATCACCTAAACCATATTTGAAGACTTACTAGAATAATATATACATCCCATGATTCTTATAACTAATTTCAGACCAAAATGATACGGTTTTTGGAGTAAGGGATGTAGATATATTCGTACTTATAAAAACAATTCATACCTATGATTGACATTCATCAATATAGCCCGCAAGAACATCATATAATGACGGTATAAACACACTGTAGAAAAATGGAATTCACCATAGTTCAAAAAAGTATTATGTATCATGGAGGTGAACTAGAATCCAAAATCATTGTGTACGTCTATCCACTATGGTGTAGTATTAAACCAGAAAAATCCACCACAACATAGGGTCAAACACCCTCACACAGTGGTGTGATGGAATTATACAACCATTTTGTACAACTGAATGTTATGACATTGAGAGTACTAGAATAATTAAATTTTTCAAGTAATGAGGAATAATGATTTTTAAAACATCCCTTGACATCAAAAATTTCTGGTGTGGTTCAGGGTCTGTGATGAGGATTATAGGTTCAAGCATTTAATATTTCTAGAAAACAATTTAATATAGATGTGAACTAGGATTTTTACAATGGGTTCCTAGATGTACAATAAATATTGAACAACATTCATTATTGACTCATATAAACTCCTTCATCAATTCATAAATAGTTTTGAAAAATGGAAATCATAACATTCCATTCATGGATTTAATTATAAAAGTAATGATGTCTAGAAATCCTTTACTTTACTGAAGTGGATAAGGCTGTGTTTTATGGTAGTTCCAACTATGGAACAATCCTCCCATACACCATAAATACTATGGTGAAAACCCCATTGAATGGAACCACTGTGGTATATCACCATTCAATGGTGGTGTGGACTGGATTCAATAAACTACAATATCACATTCACCTATTCAATGGTGTTATAAAACCATCTATGACTAATTCTATAACTATTTGGCGTAAAACATCCAATTTTTTCTATAAATATATCTAAATAAGTAATTATCCACAACAATTCCCAAATATAATAATCATTTTCATAAACATTCCCTAACACAATAACAAGGAGTGTATTAATTTAATCATGTCATTTAGATAAATAAAAAACTTCCATTGTTTTACAATTCACTGTCTTCAATAATTTTTTTCCCTATGAAGCTTTAATAGGCATCATATACTAACAAATCATGCCATTGAGCATGAATTATGGAATCTCAATCCATGTCTCTCTTGGATAATTCCATGTTTCCACTAAATGCGGATGAGTGGTACCATCTTACCATAGTTAATTCTTATTTTTTTTTATAAAAACATAAATAGGAACCCATCATACAGTGTTTCCAATTCCAAATAGTCTTCATCATATTACATATCATTCATAGGATTGGCCATGTACTTTTAAAGATGAGAATCATGGAAGACAATTATCATCCCTATAAAATGTGGATGAGGGTCTAGATGATATGAAACTATACATACCCACTTTTTGTATATCAATGGGTCCAAAAATATGTGGTGTACGGTTTGCATGCTTCCTCAAATTATATCGACCTAACCGAGGTGACACTCTCAACCAAACATGTTCTCTCATAGAAAACACCTATGGAATCCTCCTGTAGTAGATATAAGTTCTATACCATATCTAAGAAGTAATAATGCTCTCCTAATATATGTAAACTCTCTTAGAGGTTTATTAAACCATTTTGTAACCAAAATCTATAGACTCAACCACTAATGCCAAAAAAATTAATAATAGATTCTCTTATATAGATGCTTAAAATGATCTGTATGAATCAAATCCTTATAATTGTTGTTTTTTATAAACTCAACCATGGAAATATTATCATCACATTCTCCACTAAAGTCATGTAAATAAACTGAAATAAAATCCTATAATATGCATATTGTCCAGTGGATTTTTCATTTTATTTGTGATGGTACATTTTTTGCAAACTAATATTTTACCCAAGGGCCTTCTACATTCCTAATAAAATATTGATGTAGACCATGAATCTCTATCTGATTAAATAATAATTGTGAACTCTATACAGGTATAAAAAAACATAGATATTAATCATTACCATTTTATTCACTAAGTCAGTCTCATAGAATTGTAAAATTTGTAAAAATATTTTAATCCAATTAATAATCAATTAGCCAGTATCATGACTTCTCAATGTCATAGATAACCATGTCATCATTTCCATTATTAGATCCTCCCAAATCTATATAGGAATTTTATGTTTAATGTGAAAAAAACAGAATTTTGGTTCTTTCCCTTCACGACATAATATTTTTTATATGAAGAGAAAAATTTATAAATTGTTTCTGTCATCACGGGAAAATAGAATAGTAACCTAAATTATTGTTATGATTTCATCTCTCCGGAAAATACCACTCATCTCGAGGTATTTTAAACACTCTTTATCTCTTCAAAAATGGAATTAAGCGATAATACTCTCACATGTACCATGATAATTTCATCATCACCAAATAAAAATCTATAACATCACGATCCAGATTACCGTCGAACCGGTAGACAAACCTATCCCCACATGGATTCAAGAATATCTCCCCACATGCCAGAGGATTCCGACTAGTAGTGAGGGTATCAGGACGTGATAGTGTGGAGACTATACCCTCCTATAATATTTTTCACATTAGTATAATTTTATATAAATAGATTCTAACTGTGTAATGACTAAACTGATAATAGTGGAATGTAAAAATATTATGTTCAATTAAATAAAAAGGGCCAATGTTAGTATATAAACTGGATGAATTCATGTATTTGTGATAATAACTAATTGAAATCAGTAAGAAATTCAGCATGCATCACAATACAATACATAAAACATGAAAAAGGAATAAAAGATCCATGGGAGACCTCCTAAAGCACCCAGAGCTAAAACTCAATCTGTTTCTCCTATCTCCATGTACAAACAACACAACAATCATCCTTGGTCCTGAAAAAATTAGGTCTACCTAATAACTAAGGGTATACATGGAGTGTGTGGGATAAAATCATAGTAGGTTGGGACCCATCATTTTCTAAGCGAAAAAAGGTTGTGAATAATTATTGAAAAATTTGTAGATAAAGGGAATTATAAATAGAACTTAATAGATAAAAAACAATACATCCATGTTCCAAATGGAAATCTATTGGTGATACCAACATCTAATCATTTCCATAATAAAAGTTCAATTATTTCAATTACGTATATATATAGTTATTTACGTATTAATTTTTTTTAAATTATAAAACACACTTAAAAAAATAAATGGTTTTACATTCATTCAATAAGCCATTATTTAAATGCATATAGTCCTCGGCTCCCATGGACACCCATATCTAAATAGATTCGTCAACCAGGACTAATGTCTAAACAATTTCCCGTATTCTTCTCATAATCATTATATCATATCAGATTTCATTATCATTTTAATTCAATTACTATACGACCAATTGGACCCATTGTCCAGTGTCAATTAATGGGTGTAGAACATTATTTCTAGCACCCCATGAGTATTTATTACATCTATCACCATATCACAACTAATTTATCAATCAAACATATATATATATATTGGGTGTTGATCATCATGTCTCTAACCCTTTGAGTATTTGGAGAATCAGTCCCTATCACATAAATAATTTGTCAATCCTATATATATATATATATCCTAGTTGTAGAATGCCATGTCTAGAAACCTATTATTAATTGGTGCATCAGTCCCTATCTCACAACCCATTTATTGATCATACATACAATCATAAATATAAATATATCTTAAATATCATAATATTTACATAAGGAAACATATTATTGATTCCTGATTCACATTTCCTCAACATGGTCCTATATTCGGTTCAAAGCCTGAGGAAAGGCCAATAATTCATATCAAATGATTATTCCAATTTTTTATTAATCATTTTAATTTACATATAGTTATTTATGATTATAATAAAGAGTTGTTGATGAAACCATGCCAGATGTGTCAAGAACACTAAATTTATTATGACTATTATAAGTCTTTTTTATTATAATAATCCTAGGTATATTCATACCATACAAAATATTACCTTTATTATTTAACAATTTAATCTAAACCCTTTATCAAAATAAACCATATGAGTATCCCCACTAATATGAATCATTCCATTCCATATGAGTATATACTATCATGTTGGAAATTAATATTTAAATATATCCAACATTTTTACCCACTAATTTTCGCATTTTTCATTCAAGGCAGATAATGAAAATACCCACTCACTATCCATCACATGAAACAAAAGGAATTCAACTTTTATAATGAATTTAAACATTAATTATTCCTCATTCAAAACCCTATGGTATCATAGAGTATACCCATTGATTGTTATATTTCACATTCATTACAATGACATGGGAATACCCTCACATTCTTTTCCACTCACTCTAATTAATTTCACGTGGGAATACACAACCATGAATCCAATTCTAGTTCATTAAAACCATTTAATTCAATGGGTTTATCATTAAAAAAAGGTGGTACATATCACAGCTAATCAAACCCTATGACATTAATTAATCATGATTCATATATATAGGAAATCTAATGAAAACCACATATCATCAATCTATGAAAACATAAATAGTATACTCTCTACATTTTTATCTCGAAGGTAGCACACCTTTGATTGATGTATTTTATTTCAAAAACATGATTTTTTTACCTAAAAATTCATTTTCAGAAAATAGGCACTTCAGTCCAAACGTTTTGTTAAATTTATCACTGGAAGTAAATATACAAATACCTAATTGTAAAATTAAATTCATTGTTGAGGACCCTGCCTCAAAAAGAATTCACAAACTCTTTGCATTAAACACATTCTAAATCTAGCAGTATCGTGTTCGCATAACCACAATTCCATATATATGTATATATAACCTTAAAAGGATGCTTGTGTTCCATACTCCAGGAGGGAATCCGCAGATGAATTATATATATATATATACATTGGAATATCAATGCATGCCCTTATAATTAATTTCAACACATTACATTAATTCTGAAAGGGCCCATAAACACAAATAAACTATGAATATATGGTGAAAAAATAATTTAGCGGTATAAAATCATACCTCAAATCTATTGTGGTAGATAGAACAAACCCGAACTGCCTCTCCTTCAGTGGAAGTTCGCATAACATGAACCAATGAGTCCAAAGCCACCATCTTCGCAAACCTAAATCAAAATAATTTCAGAAACGAGGTTATACCTAACCATAGAGTGTTTGGATTCACTCCACTAGTTGAAAAATAGCTCAAATATCATCTAGAAATAGCAAGATAAATTCATACTTTGATGATCAATAGGATAACCCAAAAGAAATTAGTCGAAAAAATGATGACCAGAGGGAGATTGGGTGGAGTCTTATGTGTGGCCTCGAGGGAGGTGGTGTTGTGCATCACTTGACCCAACAGGTGTAGGAGAGGGCCTAACTTAGGTTTTCTAAAAATCTGAATTAATAAATAATAATACTCGTCACCATCATCACCATCATTAGTATTATTATTAATGTAATAATACATTTCTTTATTATTTATTATCTTTTCCTAAATCTCATTTATCTAATTTTCTTTTTAACATTGAATTTAATTATTTTCAATTTTTTTAAAGGTACACAACACTTTTTTCTATCTATTTTAATAAATAGTGTTAATAACATACCACCTGGTAATTTAAAAAAAAATCAAAATCACTCATAAAAACAACATGTCCAAAACAAGGGTTTCTACAATCTACCCACCCTAAAACATATCATACTTGACAAGCCTTAATAAACTATGAATTTATCACCCAACCTACCGTGGTCATAAAGTCTCATTTTAATGATCTCATTTCATTTCCAAATACTAATTATACCCTTTACCATTTCCCAATCCATATGGAATTGGAATTTAGAAAATGATCCAAAGCTTAAAATCCAACCCAAACATCAAAGCATCATCTAATCAGGCCCAAAAATTTGGAGACAAGATCACATCATTGTATCATTAAGAATCTACCCATTTTTGTACCCCACTAATGGTACTAGCATTTAATGGCCAATTTCAAACCACAGTTCATCCACCATTGGAATTTCAAAATATGGAATGTTATAAGAATCCTTCTGATTCTTCTTAGATTACTTCTTTAAATGTAGAACATGATTACCTCTGAGGCTATAATAGGGACCTCATGAAAATGTATGTTGAATATCAATAGTCCAACAAAAACTGAATGCACATGATTTCCATGAAAAACATCATTGTTCCATAAAACACAAATTCCCTTAAACTGGTGATGTTGTTTTAAAATGAATCCATCACCAAGTGTATACCACAAGGAAGAAATAAATAATCCCAACCGCATCATCCTAACCATTAATGATGATTCTCGAAATTGATGGTCAACACATCCTCAAAAAAACCTCAAAGATTTCCTCCCTACGACATTCATCAGCTATCAAAATAACATACATCGATATCCTTACCTAAATCATGGTGGCATTCCCATAACACGCTATAACATGGAAATTTTAAAACCATCAATCCTCACCAGGAATAATTTCACCACCCAAAGAACCTCACATCTCAAATACAACACTGGTAGCAACCACTTAACAATCCAAAAAACTTTTAAAACATTATCTCCATGTAAGACAGATGCTTTATTAGTGCCTCGTATATGAGGCCAAGATAAGGAAGATGATCATCTCATTTAGAAGAGAACGCTAAGATTAAGACAATGTCACCAAGAAAATTAGTCGAGCAACTATAGGTAGACTCTTTATAATAGCATGGCTTCACCTATCACAATATCATCAACCAAACCCCGATTCCAATACTAATTTATACATTCTTTTTCATTTAAACATTACTAATGAAACACTTTTAAAACTACTATAGTTTCTAAAGGGTTGGGAATACCTCAAAAATCATCAATGTCATACTTCCAAATATGAATAGACAATTACACTAGAATTTATGTTGTGGTACCAACCTTAGGAGTTTCCATAATTTCTCCATAAATGACCTACTTCTCACAAGCTCACTAATTAAAAAAAATTATAAAGGCATGTGTGATGTTCTACGAACCAAGATCACCCTGTCAGAATATCTAGATTGAAATAAAAAAAATAAAGAACCAGTGTGTCAAAACACTTTAATCCAAAAAATTATTCCCTAATATTAGGAAAAACTTTCCTTAACATCCTAATCACTCTAGTCCATATTTAAACAAGGAATATCATCAACCTCACAATTCTCTAGGATCACACCGAAATAAACTAGTTTATTGTATCAATAACCACTCGATAGTTACCATGTATTTCTAAACATTCAACCCCTTGTTCTCAAAATCCAACATCACATCACCACATACTACCATTAACTCAGATTAATACACACTATGCTATCCATACCTAATAAAAACAGTTGTTCAAATAGAATCATAAGTAGATGACCGTGAATAGGGTATGTTCAAATTATTTAACCAAGCATTACTCAATTATTGTTCCCATAATAAAGTTCATGATACTACGACCACCCATATAAACAAGGGTGTCTTAATAAAACCAAAACGTACTTGATAGAATGGAACACAAATGACAACAACATCAAATTAGACAAAGAAAAAGTAAGTCGTCTCAAGCTCTATGGGTGATTCCTACAATTCGATAACAAATTTCAAGAATATGCTATGAATTAATCCCATGTTCTGGAAAAACCGATTTACTAGGCTTAAGATCCTATTTTAATTTAATTCATTACTAAAAAAGAAATAACATATGGATATTCTATCAAAACTCTTTTCAAATTAATACCACATGAATCATTTAAAACCACCATTACATGAGGGTTAAAATAATGGACACCACATGAGGTTCCAATCTACTTCCACTACGTTAATTAATTTCAAACATTAAACATTTTTAATAATTTTAACAACCTAGTAGTTCCATTTCACAATAAGGCACTTGGTTTTTAATCAACGCCTCCATGGATAAATAGGCAGGATATAACAATCTTCCTCTTTAACCATTAAAAATTATAAGGAAATCCATCTTAATATGAAATTTCACATCTAAATTTATTTTAACTAAAAGGCTACCTATGAGGTTCATATTTCTTCATTCTGGATACTTAAAAACGTAGCCCCATAATAGTTTATTTAATAGAAACATTCCCCAACTGACGTAATGTGGTCTTGTTAGGAATTTTGAAATATAAACATCCACTCATGTTTAAAACCAAACAACATTCCCATTTATTTCCATTATAAATCATACTGTGGTAATACATTGGCTCAATCACATGGGAGACTATCTACCAGTACTTATGGTGAACATACATCTTTCAGTTGGTATTTGATTCCCATTAAAAAAATACCATTTTAACATTTATATTTAGTTGACAATTTTTAATTAAATAATGAATATAAACATTTATATAAATGTATAGTGTAGGTTCTTGTATATGGGATACCCTTTTTCTAATTCATTTGGTGATCATACAGCTTACAATTGAAAATTAGCTCCTGCTTAATCTGTGACCAAAGATTTTAACACATGGAAACATTTTACAAACCACTACAATCATGTTATCTCATGAAAAAAGGAATCACAAATTTCATATAAGAATGTCACACCACAAGAAACATATAAAATATTATATCAAAAAGCTTGAACATCAATTCCTCAACCTTCACACTTGTTCATTTCTCATACATGGGTTTATCATCCCAATCACTACTATTAACCAAGTGATTACATATTCCAATTCTCTTGTCAACCAACCCCAAACAGAAATACAAAGGAAATATTTTACCTTTGATACCACATTGCAACATCTCGTCCCAACATACCATGGAATTGGTAGCCGGACTGATAACCACATGTCCTCAATCATGAATCCCTATATGAAAAAAGATTTTGACTTTAAGTGTGGGTTTAAGGAGTTGATAGTGGGGGGATTAAACCTTTATATCACTAGTTGAAAAATAATTTAACAATATATAAATTGATTCCAATAGTGAATGTAGTGAATAGATAATAGATCAATGAAAAAATAGTATGTTAAATTTAAAAAAATGTCCAACTCAAATTTATTCAACTGATGAATACATTACATGGTGATGATATAAAATTGAAAGCAGTAAAAAATTCAACAAGCTTCACAATGCATTATAAAAATATGAACAAGACAGCAAAACCCCGTAGGTTTTCTCCTCGCGCATCCTGAACTAGAGCTGAGTCCATTTATCCTAACATCAGGTTCAATACATGGAACAATCAAATTTGATCTTGAAAATATAAGGCCTTCTCAGGTACCAAGGGTTCCTGAGTAGGGTCTAGGATAAAATAATAGTAGGTTGGTGTCCACCTATGTTTATCCCAAAACATTGTAGTGACTAATAATTAAACAATGTGTAGGTATAGCAAGTAATAACATGATTTAATAAATAAACAACAAATTATCCAAGTTCATATGGGAAACCTCATGATAATACTATCAACAGATCATTTCCAGAATAAGGGTCATGTTATTTCGATGATATATATGTATTAATAGTGTAGGAAGATGTGTAAATAATAAAATACAAGTAATAATGAAACCAATTTTACATTTAATAAATTATCCATTATTTCACGGCATATACCCCTAGGTTCCCATAGAAACTTGGATCTCAATATCTCCCTCAGCCCATGCTAGATTCTGAACCATATCACATCTTCAATTCATAGTCATTATATCACATTTACTTTCATTATCCCTTAAATTAAACTCATTGTGACTAATTGGATCTATAGTCCAATGTTAGTTAATGGGTGTATAACATCTTGTCTATCACCCTGTGAGTATTTCAAGAAACACTCCCTATATCATAACACATTTACTAATAATGCATATATATATATATATCATGGGTGTAGAACATCATATCTATAACCCTATTAGTATTTTGAGCATCACATACTGTCTCAAAACATATTTATTATTAATATATATATATATATATATGTATTGGGTGTATAACATCATGTCTAGCACCCTGTGAGTATTTAGAGCATTAGTTTATATATCCCAACCCTTTTATATATCATACAAATATATATATATCATAAATATCACAATTTTAACATAAGGAAACATCATGTAGATTCATATTTCACATTACATGGATAAGGCCACATATTTGGTTCAAATAATGAGGAAAGGCCTCTCATACATATAACATTCTATTTACAATTTCCTTAAGACATTTCAATTGAAAATAGGTGATTTATTATCACAATGAATCAGTATGGAATGAAACATCCACTATGTTTCAAGTTCATCAAATTCAATTCATATAATATTAACAGTGCATATTACATTCACCCTAGGTGAATCCATACTATCCTAATCTCTTTCCTTTCTAGTTTAACCATTTCATCTTAAAAACATTACCAAAAAACTATATAAATATACCCACTTGTATAAAAAATTGCATTCCATATGTGTATACCCAATCCTGTATAAATTTCATATTTAAATACATCCCCCTGAGATAACCCACTCATTTACCCATTTTAATTCAATGATTTTAATGAGTATAACCACTCATTACCCATCACATACATCAAAATCCATTCAATAATAATAACTAATTTACCAATTCATTAATCTCAAATCAAAACCTAGGCTACCGTAGAGTATTACCACTCTTCGTTATAGGTCACATTCATTCCTATCACAAGGGCATACCCACATATTTGTTTCCAATCACTCATATTAATTTAACATGGGTTTAACAACCAATTAATCCAATTGTATTTCGTTATACCCATTTAATTCCAGTGAGTCAACATGAAACGAAGGCTATATGCCTCATAAAAAAATCAATCCACATTCTATTAACTAATCAAGATTTCTATAACTAGAAATTAATAGGAAAACTTCACATAATTAATAAATAAGAGAACAAATAGACTACACAATATGTCTTTAACTTAAAGTAAGTTCACCTTTGCTGGTGGGGTTTTACTAAAAAACATGATATTGGGTCTCAAATAAATAATTTGGTAAAAATAGATAGTTTAGTGCATAATTGAAATCCAATGTATCAAAATTAGTACATAATCAAATATTATATTTTTTTATTTAATGCAATGTTGAGGACCCTAAATTAAGTAGACCAGACCTACACATGACATTCAATGCTATCTATCTCAAGTAGCAGCCTGCTCACACGCACATAAATCTACACATATCCATATTCTGAAACAAATTCATGTGTTCCATGTGATAGGAGAGAAACATCCCATGTAATGTATGTATATATATTTATACATACCTAGTAAGATGTGTGGGCGCCATTGACATCACTTTGAACAACATAAAATAATTCACTCAGGTCTTATAAACTCTATTTGATCATAAGGGTGTAAAACAATTTAGATTTATAAATCCAAACCTCAAATCAATGATGACAGACCGAACCGACCCAAACCTCATCACCTATAGGGGTGGATCTCAGACCATAGAGAAATGGGTCCAGATACACCCACTCCACAACCAAAAATCCAAAGAAAAACTAAAAAAGGTGTTATCCCAAAACCTAGGGAAATTATATGAACTCCACATGGTGATTAATAACCTAAAAATTAGCCATAAATAGTGAGGCAAACTCATTTATTGATGATAAGTAGGAGATCCCATAAGAAATTAGTCATAAAATTTAATATTAAAGGGGGCTGGGGAAGAGGGTCACACACAACTTGGATGGAGGTGGGCATTGTGGGTTGTGTGACCTAGTATGGGGGAGGAGAGGGCCTTCTTTATGTTTTATAAAATACTAAAATAAATAAATAATCATAATCACAATCATCATTATCATCGTCATTATTATTTTTATTATCCTTAATCATTATATTATTAGTTATTATCTTTCCCTTAATCTCATTTAACAAATTTTCATTTTAACATTTAATTTAATGAATTACAATTTTTTAAAAGGAATCATTATATTGTTTTAACTCTTGAAATAAATATCTACAACTCAGTTTCAATATTGTCCCACTCAGTAGTTTCTAAAACATTAAAAACCAAAAAAAAACCTAATACCAAACACGTGATTCTACACTATCAAGGTATCATTTATCACGCATACATTCTAAGAGAATAATATTTTATTCAATAGGATATGTGACACACAAAAAAATTCATTGATGAATGTATAACATCATATGACATTAATATTTATTTGTTTTTGTAATAAAAAATTATATTTAATATCTTGAATTTCATGTAATGTTTTTTTATCTATTTTCACATGCATCACTATGTTTTCCATATGTTTCATTCAACACTAAATTTATCATTTCTTACAAGGAACTTCAAGATTAATAAAAATATGAAATGTTATAAAATTTTTAATATTTAATATAACAATTATAACATAGCCATTAAATTAGTGTGTAAGAACCTGGGTTATTAGCCTTTAACACATAGAAAGTTTCGTGATGTTATTATGGAGCAGGACGTTCAGACAGCGCATGATTCCGAGCCCTGGTGTGTCTTGAATTAATCATTAAGTGTGTTGACACTGTACATGAAAAATGAACAGAACAACTTGTAAGTGTTTGCTCAGATTGGAAAAAGTAGGGTACTGTTGAGTCAGGAACGTGCCGTTTACCCTAGGAGGGGTGCAACTTTCATGGGCGTGACCCTTCTATAGAAAATGCAACAAGGGACATTTTCTTAAGTTGGTTTCCCTAGGCATGAACTTTAGAACTTCTGAACGGAGGGTTAGATTAAAATTACAAGACCTCTGTTGTTCTCAGAAAATGGATTTTTCCCTAGAGGCTTCTTAACCCCGACCCCGCCAAAAGTTCAGGTACAGAGCCTACGAGTGGACGTTAAAATGTTTTTCGATTTAAAAAATTCCCCATACCTTACTCCCCTCCCCCCCATGTTTCTCTCCTGTAGTATACCTCTCAAGAATTATCAAGAGCCTCCCCCTAACTCTCCATGGTGCGGTTGCTACGGCGGATCGTCGGCGAAGCTACGGGTTACTCCAATCGAGGATGGAGTTGTGTTTTCATTTTTTTAAATTCGGAGTATAACTTTGAACTCAAATTATAGCGTCGAGTCTTTGTAAAATTCTCGAGCGAGGGCCATATATGAGTAGGAATTGATTTGAGATTCTCAATGATCCTTTCGAATCATATTTTTCTGTCTCGTGGTGTCCGGGGTGACCCCAGGAACTTTTTTGGCCAAATTCTTTTTTTTTCTGGCAGTTCTAGGGGTGTCGGGCAGCCGGCGTGGTGGGCTTCAGGCGGTACAGTATAGAAGTGAAGATGAGGGATCCTCACAGGCAGTGTCAGGTTCCTCAGCGGCGGTGGTGGCCTTCCCTGGTGGCGACGGGCTCCGAGGTCACCGGTGCGGCCCGCGATGGGGGTCGCGGCGCACGACCCCCCATTGGAGACATAGACCCGTCAAAGGCGGGTTTCCGTATGAGGTTGAAACTAGACACAAGGTCCGGTTGGTGTGGTGAACCGCGAGCCAGCGGTCAGGCCGCACGGAAGGGCTGCGGGGTGGTGCTGTGGGTCAGGTCGGTCGGTCCGGGCCATCCCAGGCCGGGGGGACCGACTGGACCAGGCCGGTCCAGCCTAAACTGGGTTCATCCCCTGACTTTCGGACACAGGTAACATCCCCTACGGGTGTCCGTTTATCATTCCATGTACGATAGGGAAATCCTCGACTTGAGGCAAAAATGTTTTCAGATGGTCTTCATGATTTTCAATTCTGGAGACGTGGGTTCGATGGCGCGGCACACTCATTAAGTACAACACCTGGATTCTTCCTTTGGATGGTGCGAACACATCTGGAGTCAGTTTAAGGCGTCGTCAGCTATGTTTTGACCCAAGCATCGAGACTATGTGGTCCATGGTGTTTTCAGAAGATGATTCAAAAATTGAGGTGTGGGCCCCATTGGCCGTCTTTTATACTGTGAGCAGCATTTTGTGACCTTTTCATTAGACGTCTATTCGGGGGGAACGAGTAGTTGTTTTGAATTGTTTTTTCAAGAAAATCGCAATGGAATAGTTCTCGTGACCTTTTTCAGGACAAATTTGTGGGTCCCACAACACGCCGTATGGGAATAAATCTCTATTGAATATCTGTTGTTTTCAGGAGTCCATTTTCAGCGAGTATGTAATCCATCTCACGTGTTTTTTCAAGAAGATTAGAACGATTTAATCTATTTGGGTGTGCACAGTGTCTTTCAATATCTAATTAAATGTGGAAACATGGATGGGTGTTGTTCGATGGTTTATTAGATTCAATCTGACCCACAACATGATCATGACGTCAGCGACACCCAGTGATGGTGTGGGAAGCCCAGAGCTATCAGACGAGTTCCATGTTTACCCTCTTGTGGGGCTCAGTAGTGGGATACACATTGACCTTATGGTTTACCCTCCAACAGGGTTGGTTAGTGGGTTACCCATTGACTTTAGGGTTTACCCTCCAGCAGGGCTGGGCAGTGGGAGACCCGATGACCTTTTACGGTTTACCCTCTAGTAGGGCTGGACAGTGGGTCACCTGATGACCTTTTGGGTTTTACCCTCAAGTTGGGAAGGGTAGTAGGTTACCCAACGACTTCTTTCAGACGCATCCCCTTTATATGAGTCTAGTTAGTGTCTTTTGTTTGTGATTACTGGAGCGTGATCCTTGGTTGCATGGTTCAACGATAAGACAGCTTTGACGTGCTTGACGCTTGGCCATTAGTGCTGGATGTCTTTAGAAGTGTTGGAAACTTTTCCTTGGATGGGCTTGGAGATGGAGATACCCTTACGCACTCGTTCGGGTTTCTCGTAGAGCATATATATTCACCCTACTTTTTTCCCACCCCATGGGTTCAGTTACTTTCCTTCTAGTAGGGGCGATGACACAGAAGGTATTCTACGTTCTTTCCATGTCTAGTTCCTCTTGGTTGGATGAGTCTACTCCCATTCTTTGATTAGGTTGAGATGACTCTATTTACTGTACTCTTTCATTGTTCATTGTTCTACCTACTACTCTCCATATTGGTACTCTCTATGTTTCTCCCTAGATCATTTGGGGCATCATACTGAGTATCCTTATACTCACCCATGCTTGGGCATTTCGCGCACTTGGTGTGCACATGCAGATGACAGATAGGTCCATCGAGACTACGGAAGAGCTTAGAGGAAATAGGAGCTTGGGCAGTGTTCGATGGTTGTAGTAGAACATTCAGGTCTGAGACTCACCAGCTATTTACATTGCTTTACCTATTGATGGTTTTTTGCACCTTTTTTGGTTAGGCATGTGTTTTACACCTTTATTTTTATTCAGTATCTGCCAGTAATTTTCAGCAATCACTTTTCCCTATTTAGAGGTTGATGCATGACTTTGAATGGGTTATAGTTGTTTTTCCTTTGGTTTTATTTCCTACTATGGACTTCTGCAATTGAGTGGGATATGTGTTTGTGGGTACATGTACATAGGCAAAGACCTCCCCAAGATTTATACGCTTTCGGTGCTTGTTGCTAGCCCCTGGACAATGGAGGCGGTATTGGGGTAGTGCGGATCGATGCTGGTAGGGTCGTGTCATGAAAAAATGGTATCAAAGGTGGTTCGTTCATTAGGGTGTTGTTTAGACATCCCAAAGAAGGAATGTGTTGGTATTTTGGAAAATAGTTTCGACGTGTATCAAGAGTGGGTCTTAGGCCAGGAGTATAGTGATGGTACAGGCGACCGAAGTATCCATTCACAAGGACCCTGATAACCCGCTTGTCCCTTCGCCATGCTGAGACATTTTTTGCAGGGATATTTGGAACATTCATCTGGTAGGATTGTGTTTTTTATTGTCTTTGTTGAGTCAACTCCCCTTTATGATTACTTTTATATATATATACTCATCTGATCACACTAATCCTTTATAATTTTTTGGATTCCCCCATGACAACAACCATCCTGGTTACCCTCTCTAGTTAGTGATGACGACCTGGCGAGTGATGTGGGGACTGTTTAGGGACCCTCACTTGGTCCCCTACAACCAAGTTCTTCAGCAGTAGCCCCTCCACCTGGAGAGTGGTAGTTACTACCGGTACCACTGGCCGAGGTTGAGCGCAGGATTAGTGTACTCTGAGACTTCCAGCGTCAGTAGCCGCAGAAGTTTCATGTGGACACGGATCCCCAGGCAGCGGAAGATTGGCTAGAGTCTGTGGACCGACATTTCAGGCTAATACAAAAAACAACATACCAGATGGTAGCCCTAGCTGCCAGCCTTTTCCTAGGGATGGCTGGGCGTTGGTGGGTTTTGGTTACATAGACCCAAGACAAATCGTCTCTCAAGTGGGATAGCTTCCAACAGCTCTTTTGGGAAGAGTACTCCCCCCTGTTGTTTATGCTCCGGTCGGATTCAAGATCCTCTGGAGCTGAAACAGGGGGGATGAAATTGGTGCAGTACTCGGCCTAGTTTACCAGTCTGACATGCTACTCAAAGGATATGATCCACGATAGTTACTTTTTAGCACAGATATATGAGAAGTGTATATGCATGGAGATTCATGTTAGTGTAGTAATCAAAAGGGCACTGATGCGTGGTTTATGTAGCGGGTAGTAATACTCTCTAGAAAAGTGAAAGGCTCCATAGTGAACAAAATATTTTTATGGTGTGATGATTTCCTAGAGACCACTATTCTAGCATAGATTCATCATATATGGTATAGAGTTGCATTGGATAAAACCACCATTGTGAAATGTTGAACCAAATAACATAGGGTTGTGTTGTATGAAGATCACTATTGAATATGAAATATTGTTGTGGTGTAGTGATTATTCAATGAGTGACACATGTTGTTCATGGATGAATACTGATATATAGAATCACTCTAATCTCAATCAACTATAGAGTTTATCCTGGTCAACAGTGTGTAGTACTCTCTAATTCTTTATGATTTCTATAAGAATGATGATTAAATATTGAGTATGTTATATTTGTATGGTATTATTGGAGTACAAATTTAAAACTAATAAATAACACCTAATAAAAAGTAACTCTTCGATTTTTAAATAGATTCACAAAATTAAAATTATAATAGGCCAATAAATTATATAATTTGAAAATATATATTGGATGGATGAAATGACTATAAATAGAAGGTAGAAGTGTTTATGGTGTGGTAGTTCACTCCAGTCTACATCCCTCACTTCCATGGAAATGTCTAAAGTGAAATCACAATCAAATAACCCCAATACAGCACAAAGCTGTTGTGCTTATATATGGACTAGATTCCACATGATTCAACTATACAAGAACCTATACTATGAAATATCTATACCCTCAATGGTTTATTCATTGTAATTTCAAAATAACATATCTTATTTGAGAATGATGTTTTCAAAAAAAAAATTCATGTATTAAGAAACATGACACCCTCTGATCCTTTTTAAAAACATGGATAAATTCTGAAACAATTATTATAATAATAGAAAATGATGGTTCAATAAAGAATAAATTTTCTAGGTTTTACAATAACATAATGAGTTTTGATTTGTGGATTTATTTTCTATATAAAACACTAACATAAATGTATTTTGTTACAATGTCCAATTCTCTTGTGATAATGTTTTTATGTATCCTCATTATGATAGTTTTCAATGAAATTTAAAATTTTAATGTCCTATAGTAACGGCTTGGCCACAAATATAACGTTTATTATTTCACACTATTATTACATTGTACATGTTTTATCATTTGACACTACATTTCTAGCAATAATAAAATATGGAAAACTCTTACTATTTTAGGTAGTATTTAATAACATATTTCTCTGTTTTTCAGGTTTTCACATTTGATAATTATTAAATACTTTTTTAAAGGAGAAAACATATTCCCTAACTAAATATTCTAACTATCCCCTTTCATATGTTTCTATTCCCATAGTTTGGAATGTTACATCATGTTACCTACTATATGATTTTCCATTATCTATTATAATATGCTTTATTAATTGGGAGAATCTTTGGACGTACATTGATGGATAAAATTTTCTGATAAAAGTGTACTAATGTTTGGATATTTCTATTTTTTTAAATGAAGATGAATATTTATAATGTTTTTAATGTATTATTTGTGTTTTTTCTGAGTTTGTGTAGTGTCAATGTCGGTATGGGTTTTTTATAAAAATCTAGAAATAATAAAAAGTGATAGGTGATTACATGTTGTTTAAAGGTTTTATGTGATGTGTACTTGGTATCCAGACACAATTCTGAATTTTCAGAACAATATTAAATTTTATAAATCATGTAATTGTAATATGATGTGTTGTGTTAAAAAAATATTATTAAAAAGTTATCCTATATTTTGAAATACATTATCTACTTGAATTACAAGATGTGTGAAGGGGTTTGATGTTTTCCAAAAATAGAGAGGTCAGATTCTTGGGCAGTATATAGAATAATTGTTTTTCAATCAATCTTTTAAAACCATCCATTCCCTTGAAATAGTCCTCCTCTCATATTATTTTCGGAGTATAAATTTTATTCATATTGATTTTTTAGAGATATATCAATATTACAGATGTATTTATTCTTTATTGGTGAGTAATAATTTATGTTTATTAGTTTGTTTTGACCACAGCAGTAACATTATCATTACCCTATATTATTTTTTTAACACTGGTGATGTTTCAAATTATTTATCTCCATGATTATTAGTGATCTAATTAATTGTGTGGTTTCCTTATTTATTTTGGAATATAGGGTGTGAGTTATTTAGTTATGTGTTGTTTCCTCTTCTCTACCTATCCATTTCATTAATTGAATTAGTTAAGAGTTGTGATAATTTATTCTAAGGTTGTTTTTCATTCCTGAATTCATTATTATTTTTGGATTTATTATGGGTGTGTGAAACCTGAGTTTTTATGTATATGGTTTTGTCTTTAGATGGTTTTGATGAACTAAATTTATAATATTTTTTATATATTGTATTAATAAATTAAATTGGATGATATGAATGATTTTTTATGTGGAACTATATTTTTATAAAATGAGTTTGATGAATGGTTTTAGTAAATTAACATGTTATTTGAAACCATCCTAAAATGATTTTATGAAAACTATTTCGATGTATTGTCTAAATAATTTTTTTGTTGATTTTTTTAGAAAATAGAGTACCTTGAATCCTTTTGTCAAATGGTGGATGATATATTAATATGTCTCATCTACCATTGGGGTTTTTTCCAGGGGATTTAAACTACTCCATATGCTCTTTATTTTAGGGATATGTTACAACTATTGTTGGATTAGCATTATGGAGTGTTAATATGCTATTTAGACTTTATTAGTGTGTCAAGTGGCTTGATTAATATGTTATTTTATAATTTTTTCGGATTTTCATATCTATCTTTACCAAGTGAGTTCCTTGACATGATTTTATAAGTTCTTCTTATTTGGTTTTTTATCATTTGGATGTAAAATAATGTATATGATATGATACATGATGAATAATTTGTGTAAACATGGTATATATAATGTGATATATGGTTTTGAAATGATATCAAACTGATTTAATAGTTTTATTTTTAAATGTTGAAAAATGTGAAATTAAATTAGTTTTTCATGATTTTGATATATATATTGTAAAACTGATATCATGCATTGTTTTTATTAATGTTGACAATGGATTGATTATTGTTCATTGACTTGATATAGAACACCTTGATGAGATCATACATAGCAGGTTAGTGAACACCATGCTTACCTCATCTATGATGCTTGTACATTTTTTTGTCTCTCGATGTAGGGAATTTTAAGGCACCACAGTGATGAGGTGACATTTTCTGTTAGCTTAGATTGGTAAATGGAAGAGATATGGTGGGATTATTCCCACTGGATCACATTGAGTGGTTTCTTTTCCTATTTTGGTACTCATTTATTATTGGAGATATAGTTAGATTTTGTTACTACTCCATATTTGTTCTGTTATCACTCATTGTTTTCAGTTATGTATTATATTTACCGTTTCTCTTGTAATATTTTTTATGTATATGTACATTGTTATTACTTCTGGTTTAGGGAAATCATTCCCTTGGATTTTTTCAAATTCCTAGGTTCAATTTTCAAGCCCATGATGGTCTGAAAATCCCCTTGAGTGTTTGGAAAATCCAACCATGTGCATGTATTGAGAGGCTATCTATGTTGGTATGTTACAAAATTATATCAAAGGTAGGTTATATATTATTAAGAGTTATTGTCTTGAAATATTATAAAGATTATTGATAGGATTTTTAGTAAACGAGTGATAGATTGTGGTATGTTCCAGACTAGCTATTTCTATGAAGATATTAATGATATAATGACATGTTAGGAATTTTCTCTCATATTTTTAGTTTTTGTGCTAAAAATGGGTTTTCTTTTTGTTTTTTCTAGTTTTAAATGAAATTATTTTGTTTTATGATCATTTTTTATGATTTGGGATGTATAAATATTACATTGAGAAATTATCTATGAGTTCCATTGTAGGGTAGAAATGATTCAATCTATGTGACCCCCCTGTCACAACATTATTGGGGATATTTATGGATAAGTATGTGGTTTTTACCAAAATAAACCACATGTTTAGAAATAGCTTATCGTCGCACAGTCAATAACTGTTGGACAATATGTTTCATCACTGGATTTTATTCATGATAATATAAATTCCATTAAAAAATATAATTAACACCAAGAGGCATAAAACATGGTTTATATTATTGATGATATCTATGAATTCTGGGACACATATTATATTTTTAAGGTAAGGTGTTAAATGATCAATCTTAAGGGACCCAAAATGTTTTGCTGGTATTCAATGTTATAAGAGGATTGTAACACGGTCTTTGACTTCTAGGGTTTTGGGACTCACATCTTCTAGAATATTTTTCTATAGTTGGTAATGATAGAAATTCCTCTATAGTTTCTTTATTTGTAGTAGATATAGGAATTAGTGTCATAATACACCAACCGGTTCAGAGATCTAATTTGTTTTCACCAGTATATTTTAGGAATGACTAGCTAAATGCTCCAAAGTACATAGAGGGTATTAGATCAAATATAAAACCATGGGTATTTATAATGATGATTTTGACCCATTTAGAGATAATTGAATGTTTTATAATATAATAAATGAATATAGAAGTATATGTTGTATATTATTTCCATTATCATCTATAATGTAGAATCATAATTTTCATTTAGATGAAGAGGATAAATTTTCCAGATCACCATCGGAGTGGTAGATATTTTTCAGCGTACCGATCCTCTTAAGAACCTCTAGTTATTTATAGTATTATGAGTTTGAGTTTCTATCAATATATAAAAAGATAGAAAATTCATGAGTTATTTTTATTCACCTACAATTTTTTGCAATGGTGTTGGAAATTGTGGTCATTTACACCATTTCAATCCATATATGTGAAAAAATTTATATATTTTTGATATTTAATTATAAAGGCTACGATGGAAATTAGATATTCATTAATGAAGATAGGGAACCATCCATAGTCCTAGAGATTAAATCACCTTCATGGAGTAGATGAGTCATTGGTGTTGATATATTTGGGTCCAACAACAGTGAGTAGTACCATCTATATTACATCATCAATAGTGATTTATTATTTGATATAGGTGTTACCACTAATTTATAAATGGTTATTATAATGATATTTGTAATCATATAATTGAACTCATGTTCTGTCTTATGGAGTAATCGACACCACTTAAGATGAAGAAATAGCACAAGTTTCTATGTAGATGTTGTAAACTATCAATAGATTATGTGGAGCTAGTATGTCATTTTCTTTCTCTTGATATGGATTTGTTTGAAAACATATCAGGATGGGTAGTTTTATTTCACATCATGTTGACGTTGATAGTTACTATCAGTGTTCCACATTTCTTTTCGCTATTGGTAGATCACATGTGTCTTTGAGAAAGTGGGATCCATTGTTTAGTTATGTAGTACCCTCTATCACGGAGTTCAAGAGTTGTTTCCATCTATTGTAGTTTTTCATGATAAAGTGCATCTTTCGTTAATATTGATACTTTTTCTTGTTTTATTACTTTATCTTAGATTGTTTCTCTTATATTCCTCTTGATAGAGAGGTAAAATTTATGATTGACCTTGTTCCCGGGATGCAGCCGATATCAATACCTTCTAATCATATAGAATTAGTGGTGGTGAAAATGATTGACATCCATTTGTATGATATGGTAGATAATTTTTTACCTAGTGTGTCTCCTTGGGTTTTCATGCTCATATTTTCCAATAAATAAGATAATTCAAATTGATTATGTGAGGGCTATCAGAAATTAAACTACGTGATAGTTAAAAAATGTATCCTTTTCCACATTTTTGTTACTAATATTTTCAGTTGAATAGAGAAAAGGTGGTTTTTATGATTTTTAATCGATCATGTTATCATTATCATAGAGTTCGGGATCATTATATACTTATGAATAATTTCCTAATAATGCATAGCCGTTATGAATATCTTGTGATTTTATTTTTTTTATCCAATACTCTAACAATTATTACGTATTTTTAGTACATTCTTCATTCGGTATATTGAGTAATTTTTATTACGGATAATAGATGAAAATTTGGTCTATTCATGATCTGAATATGACCAGTTGAACCATTTGAGATTGGATTCGTAGATATTGATGAGTAAAAATTTTTATGGATGGATTTTGAAATGAAACTTCTTGATTAAAAAAGATTTATTATTATAGAATGTGATTTATAAATATGGATTATCCATTTATCCAGAGAAGGTGAAGGATATGTTTTCATGGTAGGAACCATGGAATGTGTTTAAAATTCAGATCTTCCTTATTCTTATCAGATCATATAGATGGTATCTCAATATATTATAAATGTTGGTGTAGTCATTAACTTATATTACCTAGAAAGAGTTAAAATTAATATGTGATGGAATGTGGCAGTCTTTTTTGGTGGGATTAAAAGAAATTTTATCCTGGACTCATGTTATGTTATTATTTAATCCTTGTACGGGTTAGGGGGTTTTATTATTCTTATTGAACTATTTTTGGATTGTGTCTTCAATAAAGATGATCATATGGTATCATACAACTCTTTTAAGACTCTATTGATTATGAATAATTTCCCCACTCATGGTTTATGTATTGATGTAGTTATTCATTATCTCAACTATTGGAATTATTTTTTTATTGGGAGTGGTTCACATTATTTTCTAACTTAAAGTAATTGAGCTATGTATTTTCCCTCAAGGAGATGAATCCTACACCATGATGGTTTGTGGAATACCTTCATATGTTTCTCTCCAATATCACTGACTCCCTTTGGAAGTTAAATATCATTTTAGATGATATTACTAGGACATTGATATCGGCAGTCGTTCTGGAATCTAAAGAAGAGTGGAACCTCATGGGGACTTTTTCTATAATTAATTAGGATTCCAAACATTATTTTAAATGTATTGTTATAACCAATATTGAATTATCATTATCTCTCATTTTGATTATTCAGCTGATTCAATAACAGGATTTAATATTCAATGGGATTCAAGAATCCCTATATGTCAGGGATAACATTTCTTGTTAGCCTCTCTCATTATATAGTAATCTCAATTTTGAGAGTTGGTTTTTCATCCCTGCATCTATTAATAGTTTAGTTCTATTTTATTGTCATAGTTCATCAGATTTAGTTCATCCGAGCACTAAAAAATTATTATTATTATGTGATAAAATGATTATATTGGATGGGTTTGAATCAAAACATTTATCATTATGTGTCCCACTATAATACCTTAAAACAAATTACGTAAGAGAATTTGAAATAATCAGGTTGTCTCTATCAAATTCTAGTTCCATATTGGAAGTGGGATAAGGTATCCATTGATACGTTTTTGGATAAAGACAGACTCCCTTAGGTAGGAATGAAATTTTTTGGTTGATTGATAGGTTGTAAAAGTATTATGGTTTTATCCAGATTAATGAAAAAAATAGTTAAATATATGGGTATGTTTTATGTGAAAGAAATTGTGAGGATACGTGCAGTTCTAATGGTTCTGGGAATCACTTAATCATGTGATGGGTCATTCCTAATATTGTTTTTACTATGATCGATGATCAATCAGAGATTTAAACAATGATAAAAATCATGATCAATAAAATTGAAAAAAATAATATATAAAATGTATAGGATTACAAATCCAGAGAGAGGATCATCACATATTATATAACATCAATTTAATTGAATAAGGATTTACATTGATGTAATTCTTTCTTCATTGAGGGATCTAAAAATATGTCTATGTTGTTCCATCATTTTAGTTTTTGAATCAAAGTATATTCTCTCCAGTTGTGATCCACATGTGTTACAAAAATATGTGAATGTCGTCATCGGAATCATTGAGTGCTAGAATTGAATATCATTATTATCATGTCATCCTCTTATGATCGTCATGAGATCCACTTCAAAATCATTATTTTGGATATCACTTGGATAGAAAGTTGGAGGTGGGGGAAGATTTCTCTCCAATCATGAGAGAATTCAAGGATATGGGAGTTTTCCAAGACATTAAGGGATTCTCAAATTACATTATATAAAACTAAAACAGATAAATTGTCCAATTATGAAAATAATATTATGGGGATTATATATCTTCATACAATTAAACTCGGTCGTCTATTACTCCATGTTATTTATCATCCCTTGAAAATGTCAATTTATTTATTAAATAAATATCTCTGCATTATTAAATAATTAATATATAAATATTATATTCATGAAATAAAAAATAAATATTTTGATGAAAAGAATCATTAGATAATAATCAGTAAAGATGATATAGGAATAATATTTATTCAACATATTATATAATAAATAATAATAAATTATTTCAATGAGATTCTAAATAACATTAGTGTGATACCATCTAATCCTCTTTTTTAGTGGCGTTAAGTGAAGTAGCCTATTGTCTAAGGCTTTTATATAGAAATATGTGAAGGCACCCATAGATGATGAAGTTTATTTCTCAATGACATGATACCTCATCAGAATCCTAAATTTTTAAAAGAAACCCATAATCATTATATCTAATATCAAGCAGGCTGCATGTTGTTTCCATAAACATATGTGATCGATGTCTCTTTCATTGAATTATATGAACTTTAACTTGCCTATTGTACAAAATTTCCACAGATTTTATTTGGATATATAATTTCATTCAAAGGGAAATATATTTCATTATTCTATAAAGAAATAATGGGAAAAATCCATCCCCCAGTTATACATTGATGCAATAATAGTCGTGGCACACCCAACATATCCCACCTCAGTAGAAACATTTGTCATTATTATTTTTATGAATACATAAAAGTACAAGACTCATAATTAATAATATATATAATAATAAGTTCTAATGGACAATACACAAGTTCAAAGATAGAAACATACAATGACACAAAAATGTGGATTTTCTACTGGGAAGTCTTGTTCTCATAATATCCTACAGGATATTACCAAGGGAATAAACTATGAGAAGGTACTTCCAAGTACAAAGATTATATGACCCTAAAAGAATGTATCATTCATGTCCCTTAAATTATATCATCTGATAATAGAACGTAAATTTACGAATATTGTCATAAAATTTTCAAGTTCTCAACATATAAGGGAACATCATGGACCTTTCAGCATGACATCTACACTTTATACATTATCACATACTATGATAAATAAAAGAACAATCTTGTTGTAATAAATATTTTATTAATTATAAAAACTATGAATAGAGGTTATTATAATGTACAAAAATTTATGATCTATAGATCCAAATACAATAGACTATAACATAAACAAGATCCATCTACAAACAATATTACTCCACTAGATATCACATGATACTCACTATTCTCCTAGTATAGGAATTTAGTCAAGGGTTCCTAAAAATTTAATTCATGGGATGTTTTCATACTAAAACATCATCTATCTGATGAAATTTTTTCAACAGAATATTATTTTAGATTGTATGATTTGTCTGTTGTTGTGAACATGTATCTTTCACAATAGCCACTATTATATTCTTCTCACAATTAAATTTTATATGTTCTTAACGTGTTGGTTCCAAATCAAGCACCGAGACAAAATTATAAATCTAAATAGCTTACATTGAGGCATTATATGGTGCTATATACTCATAATATGTTATAAAATCAGTGAAAAATGGCATTGTTGAACTCTTCCAAATCACTAGTCCTCAATTAAAACATAATAATTATCCTAAATGTATCTTCATATCAGTATGATCTATCAAAAAAATAACATTAGTATAACACCTAATGACCATCTTATTGTATCCTCCAAACACCATAATCATATCCTATGTTCTTCCCTGATACTAAAGGATATCCTTATCATCAAATCAAATATATTCTTATATATCATCTTGATGCCTTCCTACCATGCTCAATTAATATGTAACATTATGTTCAACACATCATATAACATACATTATTGATCGTATCAATGAAGAATATGGTATTATAATCATTTTATCTTTATAATGTTGTGTATGAGGAATCATTTTCATAAAAATAAGTAAACCATGTTACACAAGATTCAATACACTCATGTATTGTTCTATAATAAATTTAATTTGTCTTTTTCAATTTTTTTTACATATTCCAATAAACCTCTTGGATCTATCACAAAAGATCTTGATCCCTAGAATATATGTTGCTTAAACTACGACCATCGAGAAACAACACATGTTTAACCAGTACATAATAGGCAGTACGAATGTTATGTCACATCCAAAAAGTAATATTTCTACAACATATAATCCTATTATAACAAAAAATTTCTACCAAACTAAGGGTAGACACATGACTCACATTCATTTTAATGAAACCAAATTATTTTATAGATTCATAAAATGGAATGTTTCAAGACATATATATGAATTCTTCAATTCGTAAAAATATATATGTATCTTGAAAAAATATTGCATCACATGGAGTCACTAACCTATTTTATTTTTTAAATTAGACATCTTCATAAATCATACCAAAAATAAATTCAGTTTTTACATCCATCTTCGAAATACCATAGTAATCAAAAGTTGTTATAGAAAGTATAATTCTGATGGATTTAAATATAGAAACTGATTAAAATTTTTCATGGTAGTCAATTAATTTAAATTGTTTATATCCTTTAACAACTAGAATATCTTTATAGATTATTAATTTTCATTCCATGTAAAGCTCCCACTTTGTCTAATAGGTTTTATATTAGTGGGAACATAGATTACAACCCTCAAATTGGTTATGATACATGTGATCTAAATAATATTTAAATGATTCTAACCATATTGTAGCTTCTGAGTTTCCTTCATTTGGATTGTCTGAGAGATAATGATTATTATCGACCAATTTTGATTGGCCATCATTGGTGTCTAAAAACCGCATCTCTCTGGTTCTATTCACTCTATGGTTCTTCTATGAAGTATTATTGATTGGGGACCCATTTTATCCATATGGACAAATGGAACCAATTCCTACTCCAACTATCATTTATCATTATCATTAAATTAATTGAAGATCTTAATTCCACCACTATCCATTTTTAGTATTTTATTCCCATCAAGATAATCATCTAGTATAGTAACAATAATATTCTATTATGAGTGGAATTATAGGTAGTATCTTTCTGTTTCCATTGTATGTAATATAAAGATACACATTTTCCCATGGTGTACCAGTTACATTTTTAAGAAGGCCTTGAAAATGATTTATATCCCCATACATATCTATGATACAACATGAGTTTCATTTGAATCTAAAAATTGTAGTGAATTCTATTTTCAATTTTAGTTTGATCATGGTTTAATGTTTGTGATGTAAATTGTAATTCATATCCCCAAAATATAATATAAGATATGTTTGATTCATCATTAACATAACCATGAATAGTATGGTACAGTTCTTCCTTTCTCAAATAGTATTTCACTACTCTGTATAAGGTGGAGTGAGTTGAGAGAGAATACGAAACTACCATAAAATTTCAATGAACTATTGGTTAATATATTCACCACATCAGTCCAATAGAATCTTTTTATCTTCACAACATGTGTATTCTGTTTTTCATTTTCAAATTACATGAGTTTTTCATGGACATGGACTTATAACTCATTAAGTATACAAAAACATATATACTCATGTAATAAATAATTGTTATAATGTTAGAATATCTACCTCAATATTCTACTAGAAACAGTTCACAAACTATATTGTGTATCAATCCTAGAAGATCTGTGTCCCATTCACATTTTCCACCAAAAGATGGTATTTCCATATTTTTTATTGTAAAAAATAATGACATATTTGAAGAGGTTTTATCTTAGAAGATTCAAAATAACAATCTTGACAGAGCTTGCTCAATCACTTCTTATTTACATGATCATTGAAATGATTCTAAATTTGTGTGTTATATAAATCATGTTAACATGATTCGTTATCAATTTCAATTACATGGTATTCAAAATTTAAGACAGAATAAATATTTTCAAAATGTGTCATACCCTAAAATATGTTTTCCTAATCAAATAAACACCTTTTATTTTCAAACAGGAAAATCAACCAATATGCATATATCCATGACCCAAAAATTATGTTCTTTGTAACCATACATACATCATAATAATCATTAAAATCCAAAATAAATCTTAGTGTCAATGAAAGCTGGTAGTCAACATTGTATAGCTCATCTAGCCTCACTCCATTAGCCACTATGAAATCCACCTATCGATTATAAATCATTACAAATATATTAGTTTCTACTATTTTGATATGCATATTTTATTAATATATATAATATTAATTACTAACAAATATAATTAATATAGTTCTAAAATTATGACAAAAATATTATTAATAATTACATTTTAATGTTATTATATCGGTATAATACACGAAACATATTCATTATATAACTTGTTATCGTAAAAAATAACCATAAATTCTATTAATTGAACATGGTAATGAATAAATAATTGGAAAGAATTATTTGACTATATTTTTTAATATGTACAAGATGAAAATTGTGTCATCTAAATATATTCAATATACCTATGTCATGAAATTCAAGAAACAGTTGACAATACAAATAAACCATGATTAAAAAAATGTTTAACTAACTAAAAAATTTGTATAGAATAGTTATAAATGTATAATATAAATTATAATTCACATGAATAAATATATTAAATATGGTATGAATATATTTATGTTCATTGTAATGATTTTAAAAGATTTATCCTGGAATACACTAGTTATGTTATGTGTTGGCAACAAATTTATATATATACACCTTTTTTGGTGTTACACACCTACATGTTATATGGATTATATACTAAAGATTTTATTTATTATAATTTTATTATACTATAATTCATTAAATTTAATGTTTCATTCACTAGTTTGTACTTGATAGATGTTTTTTATAAAATGTTATTAAAGATGTATGGTTTTCTATTTAATATTTTATTTCATCGAGATATATGTTATTTTCCCCACATATTTTATATTGTTTGTTATATAAAACAACCATTATATTTTTGATCATTATCAAATGAAATTACATACATTTAAAATTATATTAAAATTTCAATATTACATGGGATTTTTGTAAAATAGTTACTATGTTTGCAATATTTTTTTCCTAAATTTACATTCATTATTATTCTGTCAACGATATAGATCGTATCATATATATTATAGTGTAAATATTTCACCATTTGATTGTATTATTACCATTAGGGGTTCATTAGTTTTATTTATGAGTATGTTCGGAATTCCACCATCCAATCATTTTTTATTGCTAGCGTATCTGTATGCGAATTTCATAAACCAATATCATTGTGTGAAAAAACATTATTCCTCATTGACTATGGTAATTAATATTTTCCTCTTATAATATATAATTATACAATAATTCATATACAATACATGTTCTTTTCATTTAAAGATAGGTATTTTTATCGAAATAAATTTTTATGAGGTTATGAATAATTCCCATTCTCTCTAAATGATGTTAACTTATTCTATATAAATCTTCATTATTACCTTATATTTTCTTTTTTTTATTTTGAGAGATATATATAAATATATATATGAATTATTTATGGAGGAAAAATATTTATCTTTACTAATTTTGGAATTGAATCAATGTAACCCATTTCATTACTGGTGCACAATATTTTTATTTATATAATTTTTAAATGTTTCATTATTTCATAATTGAGTATTTTCACTTATACTAAAAACATAATACGAGATAACATTATGACTTTTTAAGGATCCATTATTGAAATAACAATAATATGATGTTTTAATAAGATATCATTTCAAATGCTAAAACATAAAATTTTCAAAAGTGGCTCATAACACTAATTTAAATTAAAATGTGAATAAATTTTCTATTTTTAATTCTTTATCAATTTTATTTTTAAAAAAATACAAGATGTAAATCCAATGGGGATATGTTTTATGAATATTTTTATAAAATGTCATATGATATTTCCCATTTGGGTGATTTGACCATTGGTATAAACTTGTCGTCTTTCCTTATAAAAATATGTTATATAATGATTAATTGATATGGATGTCATTTTATTTCAATAGATTTTCATGATATGATGAATAACTGAAAAAATATTGAAATTTATTTTCAAATTGAAATTGGAGAAGTCATCATTTTAGTAACTCACGATGGATATTATTATGATTCAATCCTGAATTTTATTTTTATAATAATTTTATAAATTGAAGTCTTTTAATTTTTTCACCCATTTTACTCTTTATACAATAAAATATCTATGGGAAATGGGTTTAATTTGGTGAATTTTTGATTAATAGTATTTTAAAAACTGAATTTTCTAGATTTCCAATTTAGTGAAACTCATTTTCTTTTCAAATCAAGTTATGTGATACTCTAAATAAATTAGAAACCAAATATTATTCCATGTTCATTTAATGATATGAGGGATGATTTATATTATATGTAAAAAATATGTGTATATGTTAATTAATGGATACCATATGACCTTCTAATGAACTGGATAATGTTTTATATGAGATTATGTAATGATTCATAGACATGTATTGATTTTATCATAACATAATGTTTGGAAAATAATTTATTTTTTTTACAAAATAAATGTTTTTTTGCCTCACCTTGTCAAAAAAATAATGCGTGTACATTTTACAAATTTTTAAAGGAAAAATAATGGATGGATATTCATTATTTCTCTAATATTATGAAGGGAGGATATATATGGACTATTTTAACACAATTGGTATTTTATTCATGGAATTTTCCCAAGAGGATATTTTTTATGATAATGTTTTTTCAATAAATCATTATTTTCTTATATTTCAATTACATAAAATATTTTGATTTTAAATTCTTCTTATTATACTCTATGTGTAGTGAATATTATCTCACACAATTATTGAATACATTATTCTTAATTGTTTTTGGAAACATATATTTCAATCATATATAATGGTAAATTTTTATTTTTCAATGTTGTTTTTAATATGATTATTCTTAAATGATAACGAATTATAATATGATAATTATATTAATATTTATAACATATTGATAAGTATACCCTTATTGAGATTCTGATATCAAAACATTCATAAATATAAATTCCAATGCTATGATGAAATGTATATCTTATTAGATGTTCAGCTGGTTGTCTACGGAGTATGATTAATGTTTAATATTTACAACTCCTATAAAATATGTTATCGATTTAGATAATCTCAAAAGAAATCATATCTTATATTTATTTAATTCTATTGTTATTGTGATATATAATTTTTAAATTACTAAAATATATGTATTACTATCATTGGAGATTTTAATTGGTATCAAATCTTATATAAAATGTTTCTTAACACTAGATCTATGAGTGATAGTTTATGGTACCACCCCACACTCATGTATATAATAATTATATCAGAGATTTTAGGGTTTATCATAAATAATATCATCCAAAAGTGGTCAATCACTCTAAAGAATGACCTCCCCTCTTGAGACATTGAACCATATGTTATCCACCAAAGAACCACACGTAATGCCATCACGACATGAAAAATGGGAGTTCTTGACATGGCCAACAACCTATAACCAAAATCATAAATGGGTACCTTCAACCCATTTTGTAGTTCATTCATCCACCCAAGTATCCTACATGGAAACTATATATATTAATAAATATTTCTTAATGGTATCCCAAAATTATAAATTATTATCTCAATCTACATTTTTGAAACATCACTTACTCAATTATCAAAAAAATAAATTTCCATTCGAATTTTAAAAATTATAATGATGTGTATTTTATTAATGATCATAAACATTAGGGTTCAATTTAATATTTTACTAATATATTAATATGAATTCGTCTTCCCTCATATTAATATAGAGATTAAGTATTCCATAGTATATTATTGTAGAATTATCCTTCATTATTGTTTGTAATCCCACATATTTTATGGAATGGTTTTATATTAGTGGACATAATGGTCCCACATATATCATGATTTAGTCATCTAAAGGTTCTAGAAACACCATTTTTGTATAATATTATACCTAGATAATGGGAAATCTCAAACTATTCACCTCGGGCCACTGGTTTGGGCTTGGAGTCCATAAGGCCTTTGGACCACCCAAGGCCTTCGGGTCAGTAAGGCTTTCAGGCCACCTCGAGGACATTAGGGCCATCTGATTTGTAGTTGCTTGGATAGATTCTAAAAGGAACCACTCTAGAAGAGGAAAGAGTAGGGAACATCCACTAGAACAGGGCTAAACAGACACTGGAAGAATGTGATGGTGTGGCATTTGCCATCGGTACCACGCTTGTGGGCACCTTTACATTGACATGCTAGCCGAACAGTCATGAAAAGGTGGTGAGATGATCACAATGCAGATGATGGGAGGAGTAATTCCAAGTAGTCATAGTCTGAATGATTTCTATAAAGACCTACGATTCATGTAATTTCTCCAAGCCTACGGGCAATATAATTCCTTAAGCCTATGGGCCTTGTAAGGGTTCCCCCTCATCCCTTGAAAGGGGGGTTATCAGAAAATCAATAAAAAAGAAGGAATTCGGGCCATTTAGTCGAAATATGGATTAAGAGATGGAGAAGGGGTGTTAGAGAATGCTAGTAAAGAATTGGCCTCAAAACATATGTAACATTATCATTCAGATTATTTTGGGTTACATGAATCCTTTTAAAGCATTTAAGATACAATACAAATATGGTTTATGAATAAAATCACTATATTTTTTATTATGATTATTAAACAATTGTATATATAATGATTATCTTATGTGATAGAAGCTTTTATGGTGTAGCATTTTGAAAAATTTCATTCTTGCATTTCCCATTGTTTACTTAAAATTATATAATATTCATTTCATTTGGGGAAAATATTATTGTACCAAAATATTATATTTAAATTAAAATATTATTTTATTATTATTTTAATTAGGATTCGCACAAAGTAATATTATACCCAAATCCACATTGGATATGTTCCTATGCATGTTTTGGTATAACATAGAAGAAGTGTTCAAGGAATAAATTTGAATATGTAGAACCATTAGTGTTATTGGTGTTATTAAAATGATTATTATGATGGATTTTGTGTAAAACCCCATGTATTTATTAATTTTTGTTCAAATGTTTTATATTTTTTTGTAGATTATATTACAAAGAACACCAAATTCAAAAAAAAACATGACAAACTATTAATATTATTCTTCAAACACGACAATTTTTACATGGATGCTAAATTTTATAGAATGAAAAAAATAAACCTATATTAAAAATTATATTTAATTTTATTTATATTAATAAAAAAATAAAAAATAATAATTTTTGGTAAAGTCATTATTTTTCAAAATATAGTATTTTAAAAAAAATTATTATTTTTATTTCATTTGTGCTTAATTATAGAATAAATTTATGAAATATCTATAAAATTAATTTTGATAATATAAAAATATATTTTTAAATAATTATTTAAAAAATATACTATGGTGATCTTTTTCTATTTTTTCTACATTTGTTAATTTTTTTGATAAATAGTGAAAATTAAATGTATTTTTTTTGGAAAATTCCCTATGATTTATTTAATTTATATAGTTAAAATCTATATCATAATGGATTTAATAGTGAACTTTTTAAATTATATATAAATTAATATAATCTAAATGATTGGAATAAATTTATGTTTAATTTTGTTATATAAAAATTTTAAACTTTGGATTGTTTCTTCTTTGTAATGATACTTTCTTATCACTTTTACCTGTTTAATTTAAAATTTAAATTATTCAATTCTATGAAATAAATTCCAAAAACAAGTTTCCATATTTTTTTATAAAAATAATTATATTAAATAATTATTTCAACTTAATATTTTACCATAATTAAGAGTGAAAACATTAAAAATAATTTAATGTGCTTAGTGTAAAAATGTGTTCATAAAAGGGTTAAACTAAAAAATATATTTCTTAAAAATGAACCAAAACAGGTCAAAAATATTTTTTATATTCAAACTTATACCTAATAAAATATATTGCCATATAATAATTCATTTTTTGTATTGGTGAAATATGGAAAACATGATTACACTTTATTCTTTTAAAAATTACCAATGGTGCCATGTCCATAACATATAAATGTTCACCCCTCTCCTCTCCCCTTAATAATTTCAAAACCATTTACATCATCCCATCCCTACCCAGATTTCATATTTTATTATTTCATATAACACTTGAAACTATAAATTTATTCTAACAACAACCTATGAAGGATTTTGTTTAAAACCTATTGAGGTTACTTGAAAATGACGTTAAATTCTTCGAAGAGAGACACAATTTTAGTTCTTCTTCCAGCTCCTTCAAATAGAATTATATTAATAAAATATAATAAAAATTATATATCAAATATAATAATATTTCATTTTGTTAATTTCATGAACTATATCAATCATCACATCCATTAAATGAGATATGAAAATATTATTCATGTGTGTAAAAGACTACTACCTCTCGAACTGATGTTTTTCATATTCAATAAACACAACTCAAAATAGAATATAATGATGAATTATTTACTCTATATTATTTTTATGATTAATATCTTCTTTTGGGGTTATTATATAAACTATACCTTCCTACAAACAATTCTAATTGAATATGTTATTGTCTCTGATGTGTGTGAAGGACTACAACCTCGTAAAGAGGTAATATTATTTCATGTTATACATGGAAGGTAGTGATGATAGAATGATGGAAAATATGTGATATATATATAAAAAATAATGATTCAGTGATGTTAATATGATATTTCATTTTTTATTCTAATCAATCTAGAAAAATGAATCAATATTCTTGCATACGCCTGGCCAACCATATCCATGAATAGGGTAATTTATTTTCAATATATATAATTTATGGATTAAAATAAATAAATATATACTAAATATATAATATTTCTATATCATGTTTAATATTGTGGATAATATGAAACAATATTAATAATAAAAATAACAAAACAAAACATACACAAAAAAAATACAATTATTGCCATAAACATTACATGGGATTAGAAATAAACAGATGATAAAATTTTCATAAGTAATTCATATATGGTATAATATATATTTTTATGGTTCTAAAATATATTTTTAATATACTTATAATTATTAGGAAATATTATTGATTTTTTATGACCAAATTCATGACATTAGGTACGATATTTACATCATTCATTTCAAATCTGTGAGACACAAGTCTTATTCAACACATATTTATTTTATGGGATGTATATATTCCCATGAATGTATTTTATTATGATTTTCATGAAACTTATTTGTATTTACATACCAATGTGTTGATATATCTTTCACTTGGTTTACATTTCAAATGTTTCCAAAATTGTATGTTATTAGTTTCTCATTTTTCGTTCTTTTAGAGATATGTTGTGTTATGCACATATTTTCACATATGAGGGGCATATAAATCACCTTTCACAAGTAATATCATACAATTATTAACCATCAGATTATTTTATGTTTTTTGAATGTTATTCAATCATGGTTAAAACAACTCTAATTCAGGAATATGGTATGAGACTTATGAAAAATTCTTTTCATTTATTCGGATTGTCTCTGATTATGCTTCCACAGATGAAATAGTTAGTTATTTATCGAAATAATCACATTTATTTTCATATTAATTGTTATTTAATTTATAAAACATTTTATACCTTAATGTTCAACTATTTATGTACTCATGAATTTAGAAAAGTGTTTTTAATATAAATCATTTATATTTATCTATAATAATGAATAATATTTTCCATCAATATACATGTTTTTAATTTAATTTTTTAATGTTTCTTTTAATAATATCCATATATTGTTCAACGTAATTGAAATCATCATTTAAATTTCGAATTTGTTTTAAAATTAATAGTTTGGATATTTTATAAATTAGGTTTTCTTAAATTTTATCCAGAACTGATAAATGAATCATGGTTTTAAAGTGTACGTAATGAATGGAAGTGTCCAACATCATGAATAATAAATGATTAAAAGCTGCAGATAATTTTTTCATGATAATTTTCAATGAAATTGTTTTATTTACACTTTGGTATTTATATCATTTTTTAGAAAGTATTTTTAAAATGTAAATCCTAGTTTCCTGAAGACTCTTTTATTTATATTTTCATTGAATTTATATTCATAAACGAAAATAAAACTTTGGTCTTATTATGTTCCATAAGGTATAATATTAATGTATAAAATACTATTATTTATTATAATTGTTTACTTTATTAATAAAAAGATGTTTTGGAAACCTATTTCTCTTCATTTTTTTATAAAATGATATATTGACTATGAATGTCACTTATCTTTCCCAGGGATACACCATGATGATATTATGAATTAATTTTGAAACATGTTTGTTTTCCATAGGATTTGTTTGAATGACAATTTTTTAAAACCCATTTCTTATGATGGGTTCTGATATTATGAATTTTTATGATCGTGTTGAAAAAAATTATATTTTTTTCATTATGAGAAGGTGGTTAAATTATAACTGAGGATAGTGGTTACTATATATACAGTAAAATTGGTGACATTATAACAATGGCATCTTGGACCTATATGCCCGCCAATTCATTCGGTAAAGATAGATATCTCATGAGATAGATAATACTTGAACCATGTGCAAAATAAAATTTACAAGGGGGATCTAGTCATTATTATAGTCTCCAGAGTGAAACATTATTATTCTTATTGTATAAAAATTAATCACATTACCCTATGAATGTCTCAAAAATGATACATTAACTACTATGGAAAAGGTTTTCTATGATTATATTTACTCCATAAATATATACCTTATTTCAATGTTATGTTATCCTGGTTATTGTTCATTGATTTTTTATTTTCATGTCTTATAAACTAACATGATGTATTCCATGACTCAATTTTATTATCTATTATATGTTTTTAGGTAATTCAAATTTGATTATCACGTTATCATATTTTTATACTCATTATATGTTGATATCACCCATTTTTCACTTATTGAGATACTAATCTCACGATTTATTGTGTTTCCATTCCATGGGTTATGATGAAACATATATTTTTTATATATATCTAAGATAGATGAATGTTATGATGGTCATAGTGGGAAATTATGTAACTCACTTATATTCTATATATATTTTGTTCTATTTTTTGAAAGGTAATGTACATTTATGAACCATGGATGTGTGTATTGGTAATGTAATAAATTTCTATCCCAAAAATTTAAATATCTAGATAAGAAATGATTGGGCCACTATAATTAGATTTATATTTTAGTTAATGTTATCATTTAGAATATAGTAATTGGAAAATTAATGAGATACTTATGGATAAGTCTATGGATGAGAAAACTATCAGAAAATGTTTTGGATTTTTTTAAATGATAGAGTGAGTTAGGTAAAATAAATTGCACCCCTTTATATATACTTCATGTGGATATGTCTTTATGAGAGAGGTACCCTGGGTTAATAACTCTTAAACGGTCACACATTTATTTGGATTTTATCAAAACCTTTTTCACGATAGTGGGCCTTGATGCACAACTATTTTAAAACTCTATTAATATATAATGCTAAAATTAACAAATACATTATGAACTATAATAATGAATTTAAATATATTATGACATTGAATTACCCCGGAAAAACCAAAGGGAACATATTTTAAAAAATAATTCCTGATTTAGACATCGTGTAAGTTATTTTTCTTGATTATGTGGATCCCCATTATTATTTTCATTTCTTAAAATAAGATTGTTTTTGTTTTTACAAATTACAACAACCTAATGGATTTGTGATAATGTATAATATGATGCAAAATTAAATTATTCTCATCTGAAGAATCTTAATGTTATGGGATCATGAATGAAAATTATCATTTTTATGATAACACAAAATTATGAATCCATTAATTATACTGAACATGGAACTCAATAAATGATTAAAAAAATGATCTTCTCAATCCTTCGTAAGGAAATAGACACATTTTTCAGTAGATGAGTTCAAATTCTTGTTTCTTAGAAATTTATAGGTACCAATAAAAATATAATTTCCATTCTCTAGAGTATTGAACAAGGAAATTAATTTTTGGTTTCTATCACCTGGAAGGTGAATCAGATCAATGGTGTACTCTCATCAAGAATAAGAGTGAACATTATTAAATTGTCTCCCTTGAGTGGGATGAGTTTGAGATCTTATTTTTCAACAAGTTATTTCCATGTATTCTTCATAAAAAAAATTATATTGAATTACTTATGGTAATGAAATTTTATAATGATTATTTTGGTACCAATGAGGATAGTTTTCTACAACCGGAGAGGTGTGAAACTAGAATTATCATCAAACCTGAAATTATGGACCATAATGTTATCTGTGGATTATCACTATGACTCCAAAGTGTGTTATGTATAAAGGGATTCAGTAGATATAAATAAATTGTTACAATTACTCTAAAATATGGAATAAAGATCTTAGTAACCATAAATTCCATAATCATGGTAATAAAATAAATATGGATATTAAATGAAACAATGCAAAACTTGTATAGAAGACGACTATCCTTCTTTAAATCACAATGTGATGAATGAAACATTGAGGAATATTCTATATGCGGATAATTAAAATATTTTTGTGTGGAATATAATTTCATTAGAAATTGAATCTCAATGTGATTTGAAGAATATAACTAATGATGAAAATAGACAGAAATCTATATTTAATTCCCCACCACATTCTATTGTTTAAAATTCTATGAGTATGGTTGTTATGCTATCCAGTTTCTAAATCATATGGTTATTTATGGTGTTCAATTTCAATATCATTTAAAGTGATGGGATATGGGTAAATTACATGTGATCCATATTTCAGATAAGGGTTGATATAATGACATTGTTAGTGGTATAGTTACAATGAACCCTATATTTTGAAATTTATTATTTCACCCAAGATATACCCAATATTATATATCTGTGGAATATTAAAGGGTATCAATATGAAACCCCCATGGATAAATGTGTAGTTAGTAGTGAAAACCCATAATGGTATGACAACAACATCTCGGGTAGATGACTCCTAACTAACTAAAGATTAAGAGAATATTATTTTTAGAAATATATTTATTCTTCCTCTAGATGAATTTGTCGGTATCATAGACATGGATATAATTTTTCTAATAAAATCACATATAAACTATCATGGATGGGAGGTCATGTTTGATATTCCTAAACAATATATCATCACTTATCAATTTAATGATAATTATGATCTTCTGATGGATATAAAATTTATTTTTTTGGTCATGATTCCCATTAATAAGTTGTTTTTATCTCATATGGATAGGGATAAATAGAAATTTATGATATAGAAATTGTGTAGGATTTTTTAATGAATTTTTAGAATAGTTTCTCATACTTCCACCAAAATGTGACGTTGAGTTATAAATATAAATCATTAATGGTTCTATTCCTATTTAAAATAACTCATATATAATATTCATAATTTTTTTATAGGAATTGAATAATCAACTCTAATAGAACATTTTTAAGGGATTAATTGGACCAATTTGGTCACTATGGGGTGAATCTTATAATTTTTTACAAATATATATGGATCGATGTTACAATGCATTGATTATCCGGATATGAAAAATATCACATTCAATAACAAGAATCCTTTATCTTCTATTATTGATCTATTTGAGTAAACTATCATATATTAGAAATTTTCCCTGATTAACCATCAATATATATATCATCAATTGAGGGTCAAGAAAGATGATACACTGAAGACTGCATTTACAGGCTATGGAAACTATGAATATATAGTTATTCAATTCATTCCCTCTAATTTTCGCACTATATTCATGAATTTAATTAATAAATTATATATATATTACCCGGATATGTTTAAATTTTTATTTATAGATTATATGTATATCTATTAAAATAAAATGCAAGAGATAAAATATCACATGAGAATTGTAATAGTATCCCTAATAAAAGAGAATTGATATGAAAAATTTACAATTTTTTTGTTTTTTGAATAAAATAACTATATATTTTTGGATTATATAATCTCAAGAGATGTTATATCTATATATTCATTAATGATATAGGTTAATCAATGTTTTTCGATACCAACAATGGTGTTTTATATTCAATGTTTAATTGGTTTTACATGATAATATCAATTTTTTGTTGATAAATCTTCATGAATATCTGTTCCAATCAAAAATCTAATTCATATGGGATACAATACACTTCGGGAAGATTAATTTTACGGAAATTTTAAGGAACATAATAATTCATTAGTCTTCTCATGTTATCTTAAATTACACTATTTGGGATAATTTTTGCAGTCTATAGTGTTGAATCCATGAAGGTATTTGGGTGAATTATTTTAACATCATAGGAAAATAAAGAATATAACATTTTAATATTTATTAAAACATGAAAATTAAATATTAATTTTACTTTAAATGGGTCACTATGTTCGATGGCATACCTGATAAACAATAATGATTTACTTGTAAATCTTATGTTGCACACAATGTTGAGTCATATTGAAAAATAAAAATATAATATCATTTTAAATAGTAGTTAAAGCCCAGCCGTAGTATTGGTGGTAATGTAAAGAACAAACTGAAAAATAAATATATATGTTTTTGAAATGTCTTTACATTTATCCAATAAATTTTAGTGTCTTAAAATAATAAAGAGTATTATTTTATGCCAAAATACTCTAATATTAGTTAAATGGTCGATCAGCTGCCTTTTCATGGCAAACCCTCATTAAATCTATGATTGGTCACTTTTATATGTTCTATTTGAGAAAAATAATATTATTCTTTAGAATTGGGATATCAAAATTTAATTTGGGTAAATTTATGGTATTATTATGATAAAATTCAATTTTTAATGTTAAGTGAAATATACTATATTTTAATTAGAAACTGCAATTTAATATAATTTAGTTATATAGATATAAATCTTTTTAATTGGTTTAACTGTGTAATTATATTATTTTTTAACCATTTAATCCAATTTTTTCATTGGAATTAATCACATATTTAAATTGAACGTAATCAACTGTCAACCTTTTGATAGTTATTATTTGATAAAAACACATTTTTTGTATTCACAGCGGGAATTACATTTAAATTAATTTATTTCCACGTATGAGTTCTGAATTTCGAAAAATGGATTCCATATTTCGAATATAGAGGTCAAAATTATGTTAATAGGTAGATTTTATTTTTATAAATTATGAATTTTTATTTCAACAAATATCTTATTTACCATGGTTAAAGGGTAAATCTGGTAAATTAGGGTAAAAAAATATTATTATATGAATATAAAATAACCTTAACATGTGTCCTAATCCTTTTGGTTGATAAATATCTAACCATGGGAATCATTGAGTCTATTTAGGGGCCCCATGGAGAAACATAAGAGTGATAATGACACATTATATTAATTATTTTATTGTAATGACAAAAATGACATAAACCATTTTGGTCAAAACAAAAGGGAGATACCCAATTTAAAGGTAACATCTTCTTGTATTTCCTTTTGATTTATGTTACATATCCAACACCATAAAATATATTTATTCCTTTATTTTAGAAAAAAACTAGCGTCCTCGATATACTAGGTTGTTGCTATGAGAAGGATTAAAACTACACTTACGCACACCACCATCTAATGGGCTAAAAACATATTGTTTCTGTAGATGGAAAACTAACGTCTCAGGAAAATATGATTGTTTAAATATCTCCTACAACTTATTATGGTGGCCATTATAATGGAACTATATTTATATTTTATATATATTATGTATATGTTTTTATTATTCTTCTGTATTTTTAATTTATATCATACCTTTATGGTTTCCATTATGAGTAAACGCAATAATTTCATTTGAGGAAGTACAGACTAATACCCAATCAAAGTCATATTACTCATTTATAAAATATTTGTGATGTATAAAGGATGGATTTATTGAAATTATATATTATATTATACAGGAATTATAATATAACTATTTCTCATTAAGTGTTCATTCAATTAAAATATGAAATAGAAGGGAATGTAGAGTTCATGTGTACGTACGACTTTCCGTCTACATAAACGGTTCATTTCATTTATTATATCCAAATGTTATATACTATTATAATTGAATGAATACACTAGATATATATGATATATATGATATCTAAATAATGAATATCATTCTAGAGATAAGGGTTTTCTTATCCCACTTTTAAGTGGTTTCTTATCTCACTCTTAATTCCGTGAGATTTCCATTGTTTGCCACTAATTTATTTCATTAGGTTAATTGTGTACTTACATTTGATATATATTACATGATACTCTTTATATTCATGTAATTATGTGAATAAATTGGTGGTTATTAACTTTTTTGTCATATGAATAAATTGATTACAACGTGGTAATATATTTTCATATCACATTTTATTCCCGTGAGATTCATGCTATATTTACCACTGTTTTCTTCGGTGTGGTGTATGTAGTGCCTGTTATTTTATTCATTTGGTAAAATAATTAAATTAATGATTATTTATATCTTAATTTTATGATCCTTCGTACATGGGTTGTTTGTTTCATTTGTTACCAAATCGGTAAGGGAACCTTTTAACCCAATTTCCATTCCTTGGGTTAATCTTCTAATTCCTAATTATGTCATTCTATGATTATGTGTAGAACCACAATTTATTTATTTATGTCATAATTCCAACTCCCCTTTTTGTATACATACTTTTTATAAACATAATCACTCCATTTATAAATTCTCACATCTTCTATATGAACTTGATAAAAGTAATTTTAACTCAATTTCAATTCATAGAGTTTAACATTCCAGTCATTGGTTTTGTCTTAAAGAGAAAATGTGTGAATTTCTTATGATTGATTTACACTGAATATCCAATGATATAGAGTTTATTTATATTTTTCACACATTATTATGTAATTGATTTATCCTTAATTTAAGGATATAACCTTTATAATGGATTTCTTCTCAATTTACATTACATTGAGACTTCATTGTTGGTATGCACCAATTTACTCTTATATAGTGTATATACTATCCTTTGTCTTATTCTATCACAATTACATTTATTCTCAATATATTATACATTTATGATTCAATATTATTCCTTAATTTTTTGTATTCAAAAGTATTTAATTTGTTAAAAACCTTTTACTAAAATATATATTTAAATGTTTTAATGGTTTATTCTTTTAAATCATTATCATTAATTTCCATGTTTGAAAAATGGATTTATGTATTTATTTATATAGAGATAAATTTTTTCAAATAATAATTTATTTAAATTTTTGAAAGTGTTATTGGTCACTTTGATTGAAAAATATATTTATTATCTGTTTTAAATGGTTTTGAAAATGGTTTGATAAAACCATGATTATGTCAATATCTTGAAATGATAAATTTTGATTACAATGTAAAAATGTTATCTTTCCTTTATTCTTGGGTTATGTGTTATGATTATTTTATAGTTATTGGTCATTTTTTATGTATATGGGTGGTTCCGTGATAATCCTTGGGTGGGTGAGACCGAGATAACTCTCCAATGCAATGGGTAAAGTGACGAAGGTTAACATTAATGTTTCTAGTAAGAGATTTGGGGAATATATTGTGATGGGTATTCCAAATGTGACTCCTTATGTAGTTTTGATAGCTAAAATGTATGTATGACATGAATTCTATAAGTTACCTTTATGATTTATGATTTGTGTGTGTTATTCATAAATAAAATGATTTCGTAAGATATGATATGATTGAAAAGTATAGATTCAATGATTTGTATTTATTGATGTGCTAATGTGTTCTATCCTTATATTATAATCCATAATGATATTTTTATGCTCATCCCAAGTTTTTGAAATTTTTTCCACAGGACATAAAGATGAATAGGGTCAAGGATGTGATCAAGGAAAAGTCATGATGTCCAAAACATGGGACTAGACATGTTTGTTAAGAGGTTCGATTTTCTGCAAAAAAAAATGTATACTGAGTAGTAGTGTCTACATGTTATATAAAAGTTGTTATGTAATATTTATGGCCTAATTCTTTAAAACCCTAAACCTGAAAATATCCTCAGTGTAATTTCATGAAATAATTCTAGATTATATAATGATTATGTCCGGGACTTTATAGTTGGTATCAGATGACAGTTTAAACAACTTTAGGGATTAGGAGTTTTCATTAAACATATGGTTAGTCCCTATGTCTATTATTTCACATAAATCCTTATTCTATAACTTTTATAGGTCGTGGAATGTCGGTAAAAAATAGAAGTAGTAGAATCTCAGACGACATTCCTTTCTCTTCCTGAGGACATGCTTCCAATAATTATTGAAAAGTCATGTTTAGATGATTGTTAATATTTTTCTAGAATACAACTCACTTGTAATCATTTTTTTGAGATATAGAAAACCTCCACTATACCTCGATATCATTGTGGATCATGGGTTGTTTTCAATAAAATCCTATTTTCACAATATTCTCATATTTTCATGAATGTTAAATATTTTCAAGGAGTTTTCAAATATTTTACCTTATAAAAATATTCTGAATCATAATATGATTTTGAAAAATAAGTTGAAGAAGGATACCCTTGAGTAAACTATTTATATTTTCTTTTACAATATATTCTCTCAGCACAATCTTATGGTATTTTAAAAGGAAAATTGATTGAAATTTTCTACTCAAACTCAGTCCAAATTTTTTTATAAAATAATGTTTTATCAAATGTTTTGATATTTATGTCATAGATGATTATTTTTTGAAATTGTTTTTCTCAAAACACCCATATGACCCATGTTGTACATGTTTAATTTAGATGAAGGATGAAAATGATTTTGAAGGATCTTTGAATCATTTTTGCAATTCCTGGACATTCTACCTACGTGAACAAGATGATGATGAAACCATATGGACACCATATTCAATGTATGATGTTATATCTACTGGGAATTGTTTTATTTTATCCTATGATGGTGAAAAAATTTAATATATATAAGATGTTGAGGTCTTAATGTATTGGGATGAAAATTATAGTTATAAGAAAAATTATGAGGTTAAATCATGTTAGAGATATTTTAGAGTTTTATAAAATGGACAACCCATAAGATAAGATATGACCCCTTGCAAGCCCAAAGGAATCAAAACCACGACTGAATGTCAACAAGGGTGCACCACCTACCACTATCCTATATAAAGTCTCTCGTTAGTATGACTTATTCATTTATGTTAAATAATTGTATAGATCAAGAATAAGATGATTTTTGGAACTTATGTTTTATCAAATGGATTTCCTTAATAATATAAAATAATTTTCTTATAAAGTGATAATGGTTATTTTAGAATATGTTTTCTATTTTGTAACCATTAAAGGATTAAGTGAAATATAATACTATGGGATCTTATTTGTGGAGTAATGATTGAAATTCTATTTTAGAAGAATCTATGTGTTTATGGTGGACATATGACAATTTAATTAATATATGGTAATGATTAACCAATCATAGAGAATATGTGATTTGGTTAATTACTTTTCAGTATGAGACTTTAAGATTAACTAATGTTATTTAGAGATAAATGTTAAGATTTATCTTGGATGACTATGTGATTAAATCCTTATAAGATATGGGTTTCAATCATGTTTTGATTACATTGATGAATTATAAGGACAATTGTTTATTGAATGGTATTATTTGAACTTTGGGTATTGCTTGACAAATTTTGGAAATTAATAGTAGTTTTTCTTTTTGAAAAATATAATCCTTTTGGGGGATTTTCTAATCATCTACTAACCATTTTGGTTTTGGTTAATCTCTAAAGACATGGAAAAAATACAGTTCAACTTTGGTGGATTGTGTTATTCACTCAAAGTGGATTATAGTTCTTTCAATTTGAACAAGTCATCTTGAATAGTCATCATTTGAAGAAAAAATAAGTCTGTGGTATGAATTTGGTAAAGGATGAAAGTCTACATTACAAGTAAGTATGATTTCTTATATTTTCAGTTAATCTCAAATATAAGTTCCTCAACTTTATGAAAAGTATCTTAAAACTTAAAACGTTATTTGTGAAATTCTCCTACTAGATATTCAAAGACTGTTTAACACTTTATAAGTTTGGTATTTTCTGGTGGTTACCTTTCTCCTGATCTTGTTTTCTATCACTCTCCATCAGAACTTGATGGTTTGTTTTCTCTTCCATATCAATTTTTTCATACATGGAATCCTACTATGAGTTATCTTATGTACCTTTTTACATCACTTTATTTATTTTAATGTTATATTTTTATTGAGAATTTTTTTTATGTGGTACTTTGAATGATATTTCTGAGCCCAATTTTAACATTGTGAGGATGCAATTCCCAAAAGGGGGGGGGGATGTAACATATTAAGTAAATGTTGAATATTAAATTATCATATTTATTAAAATTTTTGAATTAAATATTAATTTTAATTTTAAGGGGATGTTATGTTTGATGGCATACCCAATACAGAACAACACATTTCAATGAAATCTTATTTTTCACACAATATTGAGTCATACTGAAAAATAATAATATACGACCTTTTTAAATTGTATTTAACGCCTAGTCTTAGTATTTGCATGAATGTAAAGAACTAACTAAAATATTAATATTCTTGTCTTATAAATGTTTTTACATTTATCCAATAAATTTTATAGGCTTAAAATTAGAAAGAATCTCATTTTAAGCCTAAATACTCTAATATTCATTAAAAGGTCGATTTACCAGCTCTTGATGGATAACCCTATTTAAATCTAGTTTTGGTCACCTTTATATGTTCTATATTATAGAATAATATTATTCAAATGGGTTGGGACATCAAAATCTACTTTGGGTAAATTTTTGGTATTTTTCATTTAAAATTAATTTTTTAATGAAAAGTGAAAAATATTGTATATTAATTCAAAACTACCATTTAATCTAATTTATTTATATGGTTATATTATCTTTTTAATTGGTTTTAAAGTGTAATTATATTAATTTTTTAACATTTAATCCAATTGTGGTCATTGTAAGTAATTTCACATTTAAATTGGACATAAACATGTTTCAGTATTTTGATAGTTATTATTTTTTAAAGACACATTTTTTTATTTTGACAATGAGAAATAAGTTTAAATTAAATTATTCAACATAGAGGATTTTAATATGAAACAATGGATTCCATAATTTTAATCATGAGTTCCAAATTGTGTAAATAGGTAATTTTAATTTTTATAAATTATGAATATTTACTACAACAAATATTTTATATACCATGGTTAAAAGGTAAATATTGTAAATAAGGTTAAACAAATATTATTATTATAATATAAAATTACCCTAAATTGTGTCCTAATCCAATGGGTTGATTCATATCCAATCATGGACATCGTTGGGTTGATTATGGGACCCCATGGAGAAAAATAAGAGTGATAACGACACTTTAGATTAATTAATTAAAAGTTTAGACATAATTGACATAAACAAATATCTTTTAGTAAGTAAATTTTTATATGGGGTTATATAAGACATCGATTAAATTATAAATATTAATTTGAATGAAAAAATTATTTCCTACATGATGGTATTTTTTATAATTTTTAGACATCAAATAAATAATATTATTTAAGACACAATAATGATGCAGTGTTTACCTGATAAATAAATGATTTAAATAAATAATATTATAATGATTAAATTAATCTCGAAGACCTATACAATTCATATTTAATTCTTTTATTTAGACATTTAGTCAACTTATCTCAGACATTAATTAGTTTTGAAACCTTTGAAACCGAAAATAATTATATAATAAAAAAATATTTTCACACTTTCCTAAAGAGCCCCTCCTCCCCCTTATAAAAGGACACCAATTATAACTCATTCCTAACACTTCTAGATCCCATTGGATCATAAAAACCCTTCCCAAATAATATCTCAAGATCTCTATATATTCTACTTAGAAGCCTTACCTTAGCCATAAGTCACTTCATGAAAACCTTTTGGTTCAAACCAAAGGGAGATACCCAAGTTAAAGATAACATCTTCTCTTAAGTCCTTTTGTTTTATTTAACATCTCCAACTCCTTTACTCTTTTTATTAATTTATTTTTGAACAAAACTAGTTTCATAAATATTCTAGGCTGTTCTTATGAGATTTATTATAACTAATCTTACAAACACTTTTAACTAATGTGTAATGAACATACTGTTTCTGTGGTGAAAAACTAATGCCTCACGAAATGATGATTGTTCAATTATCTCCTACAACTTTTTATTGTGTCTATTATGATGGAAATATATTTATATATGATATATATTATTTTTATGATTTTCAAGGCTTCTATAATTTTAATGTATAGCATACTATTATTGATTCTATTATGAGTAATGGTGATAATTTCTTTTTAGGAAGTGCGGACTACGACCCCCTCAAAGTGATATTAATCATTAATACCATACGTGGATCATATAAGCGATTGATTTATTGAAAATATATATTATATTATCATTTAATTATAATATAACTATTTATCATTATGTTTTAAATCAGCTAAAATAAAAAATATTAATGAAATTAACGTTCACGCATTCGTATGGCTTACCATCACCATGAACTGTGCATTTCATTTATTATCTAAAAATGTTAGGAACTATTATAAATAAATATATATAATAGATATACATGATATATATGATATCTAAATAATGAGTATCATTTTGGAGAAAATTTACTCTTGACCACATGGACAACTTTTAATTTTAAGGAGATTATTTTTTACTCAAGTACCAAATATCGACAAAATTACCATTTTTAACATAAATGATTAAATAATGTTTAAAACATTGTAATAAGTGATATAAAAGGAATAATAAATTTTAAAAATGGTTATTAATTAGTTATAAATTAACTTATATTAATTATTCAAGAATAACTAGGAACACAGAAGTCATGTCTGACACGAGGTAAGGGGTTTCTTATCTCAGTATTAATTCTATTAGATTTCCATTATTCTCCACAAATTTATTTCATGTGGTGAATTGTGTACATAAATTTGTTATATATTATCATTATGCTATATATATTCATGTTATTATGTTAATCATTTGGTTGTTATTAACTTTTGGTCAAACGAATCGATTGATTACAACGTGGTAAGGGATTTTCATCTCACTTTTTATTCCCCTGAGATTCAAGATATATTTTTACACCATTTCCTCTTGTGTGTTGTATGTACTAAACATGATTGTATTAATTATGTAATATTATTCAATTTATGGGTATTTATATCCTTATTTTATGATCCTTTTTTCATGGGTTGTATGTTTCATATGACACCAAATTGGTAGGGGAACCTTTCAACCCAATTTCCATTCCTTGGGTTAATCTTCTAATTCTTCCTTATGTCAACCTATGATTATGTGTGGAATAAATATTTATTTATTTATGATTTAATTTCTACAAACCTTTGTGTCCATATACTTTTTATACACATAATCTCTCCATTGATAAATTCTCAAGCCATTTATATGAACTTGATAAAAGTAATTTTAACTCAATTTCCATTCATTGAGTTATACATCCATGTCATTGGATTTGTCTTAAAAAGAACATTTCTGAATTCTTATGGCTGATTTACACTGAATATCCAATCATATTGAGTGTATTTATATTTTTTACACATTATTATGTAATTGATTTATCCTTTATCTAAGGATATAGTTTTTAAAATGGATTTTGTCTCAATTTACAGTCTATTGAGACTTCATTGTGGTTATGAACCTATTCACTCTTATATGGTGTATATACAATATTTTGAAATGTTATATCATGAATCACTTTATGTTCATGTTATTATAATTTTCTTACTCAATATTATTCCTCAATTATTTTTAATCAAGAGTATATGATTTTGTTAAAAACACTTTTACTAAAATATCATTTTAAATGTTGAAAGGATTTATTCTTGTAAATAATTATCATTAATGTACATGTATTAAAAATGGATTTATGTATTTTTTTATATGTATAATAATTTTTTCAAATGATAATTTATTTAATTGTTTCAAATTGGAATTGGACACATTGATTCAAAAATGTCTTTATTAAATGCTTTAAATTGTTCTGAAAATGGTTTGATAAAGCATTGATAATGACAATATCTAGAAATGATATGCTGTGATTGCAATGGGGAAATGTTATCATTTCATTATTCTTTTTTTATGTGTTATGATTATTTTATGGTTATTGGCCATTCTTTAAGTACATGGGTGGTTCCCTGATAAACCTAGGGTGGGTGAGCCCGAGATAACTCACTAATGAATTAGTTAACATGACATAGGTAAACGTTAATGTTTCTACAAAGATATTTATGGAATATACTATAATGGGTACTCCAATTATGACACTCTATGTAGCTGTGATAACTACAATGTAATTATTTCATGAATATAATAAGTTACCATAATGATTTATGATTTGTTTTTGTTCTTCATAAATCTTATGATTTCGTAAGGAATGTTAGAAATGAAATATATGGTTCCATTGATTGGTATTTATTGATGGGATAATGTTTTACTTCCTTATTTTGTAAACCTTACTGAGCTTTTTATGCTCATCCAATTTTTTTGATATGTTTTCTATTGGACTTAAAGATTAATAGGATCAAGGGTGGGATCATGGAAAAGACATACTCTCAAAAATATGGAACTATTCATGTTTATTTTTTAGAGTTATTATTTTATAAAAAATTAATATTGAATAGTAGTGTCTACAGGTAATATTCAAGTTGTTATTTAATTTTTATGGCCTAATAATCTAAAATTCTAATCCGGAATATATACTCAATGATAATTCTTGACATAATTCAATACTATGTAATGTTTATGGGCGGGTCCTTATAGTTGGAATCAGAGGTCTGTTTATACAAATTTAGGGATTATGAGTTTTTGTTAATCACATGTTTAGTTCATATGTCTATTATTTCTGTTAGTTAATTGTTTTATATCTTTTTTAGGTCATGGATAGTCAGTTACAAATGGAAGGAGTAGGTTCTCAAACAAAATTCCTATCTCTTCCTAATGACATGCCTGTAATAATTATTGAAAAGTCATGTTCAAATGATTGTGACAGTTTTTCTTGAATATAAATCACTTGAATGAAGTTGTTTGAGATAAAAAATACATCCACTATACCAAGATATCATGGTTTATCATGGGTCAAATTTAATCAATTCCAAATTTTGAAATATCCTCATATTTTTAAGAAAGGTAAATATTATGAAATAATTTTACAATATTTTTCCTCATCAAAATATTTTTAAGCATATTATGATTTTGAAAAAGGTTCTGAAGATGGATAACCTTTCACAACCTATTTATATTTTCTTTTACAATATAGTCTCTATGAAAATATTAATGGAATATTAAAAAGAGAATTGATTGAATGATTCAACTCAAACTCAGACATTCTGCTTTCTAAAAATCATGTTTTATCAAAATTTTTTAAATTATATGTCATATATGATTATTTTCCAAAACTATTCTTATAACATCACACATTTTTATCAAATTAACATTCATTACAATATATAAAACCAAGGATCTATAAGGTTTAGTGTCTTAGAATCCGGAAACTTAATAAATGACAATATAAAACATTCTTCTTAAACACTTGAAAGGCTTCTTTATTATTCAAGGTATGTTCAATACAACATATCATAACCTGGGAGCATACATAAAAGTAAAGGGTGAGAACAAGTCCTACTAAGGGAAACAAGGGAAACATTTTACATGGGAACTTGAGATATATCCAAAAGTCATGAAAAATAACGTTAGGACATGATAAATAGATCATGACGCATGTCATAATAAGAATAATGTGTTTCATCACATGAAGATTTGTCTAAAACATTTAACATAGGCATTAATTTTTGTTTCACCAAGGTTCATCCCCACTATTTCATTAAAAATTACCAAGGTTATTCACAAAGGAATCGTTTAAAATGGTTATTTCTAGAGATTATGTCTTTACCTAATGCATTGGAGGGATATCAGGGAGCACCCTTAAATTTAAATTTATTATCATGTGAGCCACATATATCATCATCAATCCTTTCATAAATAACATATATAGAATAAAATAATTGGGTTTCATTTCATAATCATAACATTTTAAAAAGATATTTAGAGACATGATCATTATGTCCCTTTAAAATCACGGAAAAAGGAAAGAGAGTTTTGATGTATTTAAGTCATATAATTAAAATATAAATTTTTGATATATATGTGAATACCCATATATAAGAAATATTTTTGAGTATTCACTTAAAAAATTAATATAATTTGAGAAAAAGAGAGAGTCATTTTGAGACGAAAATTCTGCAGCATAACGTCTATGTTATAGGGTTTTAGAAAATATTGAAAAGAAATGGGAAATGGTTCTACCACTAATAAATGATCCATCAATAAGTATAAGAACATAATATAAAGGATATAAGAAAAAATTAATGAAATTTGAAGGACATATCATATGAAATGAAAAAAAATCCAAGGAAGACAAAGATAAGATTTCTCTTATGAAAATTCAGTAGCCTAACGGCATCACTTAAAACATAAAAAAATGAATTGACGAGATGAAATAAGGTCTCTAAACATATGAACATTAAATAAAAGTATTATAGATATAGATATAATACCCCAACATAATAAAAGGAACATCGATGAACTGACATTAAAATAGATCTTGAAAACGAGAAGGGTGAAAGAATCCATTAAAAATTCGGCAGCCTAATGGTGGCATTTAAAAATTATTAAAATTAATTGGTGAGAGAAATAGGGTGTCTCTCATAATATTAAAATGAAAAGTAAAGTAGGATGAATATAAAATAACATCCCAAAAATAAGAACATTGACCTTAAAAGAAATGACATAAAAGAGAGTACTTGGAAAGAAAGAGAGAGGTGGGATCCCTTACCTTGAAGAGTAGCTTCTAAATATTGATGTTTGAGAACTTGAGTGGCTTGATGGAACCTTTGGAGGACTCTTTGGGAGTTACGGAGACCATAACATCATTGAGGATGATTTTGGAATGGATAGGATTAGAGAATGGCTTGGTATTTATATGGGAAGTGAGAGGGCAAGGGATTAACGGCCAATGGACACCTCAATGGTGGTAATGGAAAACAAGTGGCATTTACTCATGTTTTTTGACACTTAGGACACCTCATACCTTATATTACTATTCAAAAGTCGGCCATACCTTAAAATATCTCATGACATCATCATGATGTAGTTATGATGTCATTAAACATACTGATACCCCAAAACTGTATTATTATTATTCTCTGAAAATTCATCTTTTTTAGAAAACTCCCAAAAATTTACCTTAACATAATATCAATGCTCTGAATTAAAAAATAAACTCCATTTTATAAAAATAATTTTCTAATGTCTGTTAATTTAATTTTTAAATAAAACCCCTATTCACCAAAAATTCAATTTTTTCAGAAAAATCCCCAAAATTACCTTCACATTATATCGATGATCTGAATTCAAAAATAAAGTCCATTTTATAAAAATAATTTTCTAAATATTTTTCATTTAATTATTAATTAAAATAAATATTCACCCAAAAAAACTAATACTTGACTAATAATTTATGAAACAGTTATTTACCAATTTTATTGAATCACATTACATAATCATGGGGCCAAATTATATTAATAAATTTTTAGTGAAATTACTAATCCATTTGGTCACATTACTAAACCTAAGAATAAAATCACTATTCATAAATCATTATACACTAATAATTATGTTGATCTTATTAGACTCTAAATTTCTTACTGAACACATTTGCAGAATGCCATTTTTTGAAAATCATTACACATCATGAATTATTTAAGGTTTTCATAAATATTTTAAAATATCCCTTTTATCGGAAATTCATCAATATTATACATCCTACATTTATTCAGACATTTTGAAAATTCTCGAACATCACCACAAGAAGAAACAACAATTTTTAATTATCAATGGATTACTCAAAGTTGTTAAGGTCTTCTTACATAGCCCCTTATAACCCCAGCATATGGCCTAAGTGTAAGGTGTGATAGAGTGAGAGAATCTGAGGGTGGCTCAACCAACATTGCATGAGTTGTAATTTCTATCAGCTTGAACTTCTCGCGAAGGTGACTACATTCTAGCTTCACACGATGAAGATCGACTTGGGAATGGTCCAGAACTAAGCCTAGTGGTGCAACCTCCATACCATTTTTTGTTAAATGGGATTCGATCGGCCCAAGACTACTGAATGAGACCATCAAATCTCTTTTCTATATTAGTTAACCAAGATCACTAGTATTTAGAGATAATAATCGCAACATTTAGTTTCCAATTGTCATATGGACCAATGGTCATATAAAAGTAGAAATCCAATGCTCTCATACTAATTATACTAATTTTATCAAATGAAATATTTTTTTGAGTATAAAATAAAATAACACACAAATTTAGGAAACAAAATTTATTAAATTTTTTGTTCCGTACATTCTTTCCCCCCTAAGAAATTTACTCCTGGAAATTTTTAAATTTGGCCAAGGAAATTTCATTGAAATTCCAACATCGGGAAAAGAGTCAGTAAAACTATAACTTTAAAAGAATTAAAGGGAAGTAAACAAGGTAACCTGAGTTAACCCGTACTATGAATCCATGTAGGGAAACAAGGATATTGAAGAGAAAAAAGGGTCATGTTTTGATGGAGAGTGACAGAAAACATGATTAAGAGAATGTTATCCACAAGAAAATCACAAAGTTATGATGTGTGTAAATAGACTTTGATTACCCAGTAGGAAACATAAACCAACAATGTTTTTTTATGTTCCTTTTTATAATTTTGAGGAATTCATTCACTACATAGAATAAAAACATAAGGAAATATACTAACCTTCATGTAGAGTTTCATCCTATAATAAGTTTCTACCAAAACTGATCTTTTCTCCAAACGATGTGAATTCAAAAACACTTAGTCTCATCAAAAGCACAAAAATAATCTTATAGAGAATTACATAATCCAAAAAAGATTAACTATCTATTTCTTCAATCTTTAATCATTATGCCAAAAGTAGAAAGGGTAAGATAAAACAACTCTTCAAAAGAATGAACCCCATATGAAGGGAAACTACTTTAAATCTAAAAAATTCCATGGTACTACCCAAAGTTCACCATAGACCTTTCCATAAATAGTTGTCCTTAAAATTCCTCAAAATAATCCAAACTAATATTGAAACCCAAATATAAGAATGATTTCATAACATAGTCTTCCAAGTTAAATTTATCGTTCATCTCTAAACAACACCAACTACTCTTATCATCTTATAACAAAAGTATCTAACCTAATCACATTTTCAACAATATATGTTATTAATTTCCATAAGTAACCTAAATTACCATAAGATCACCTTAAATTCATCGATTCCTCAAAATATACCTCAACCATTACTCCTCAAAGAAAATACTATAGTAATCAATTTAACTTGATCATATTGGGTTCCCAAAATAGTGAAGATTTTCCAAAATAATATTCATCTTTTAATCACCTAATAATTTTTTATGAAGAAAAGCATCACAACATCAACATGTGATACATAACAACAGATATTTTCTTTGATGATATAAAACCAGCATAGGTTGTGTCCTGATATTCTTAGAAAGCATTAAAGATATGCTCATAGAGCCGAACTAAAATACAACATGACATAGACAATTATTGATAAGAATTTACATGTACATCAGTCATCATGATCCATCTCAGCATATGAATTTCATTATTCCCTTGTCCATGAGATTGTTGATCTCATCATGCTTCTCATTCCTTCCAAGAGAGCATTTCCTTGGATAATGTCCAACTTCTCCACATTTACGACATTGAAAAGTATAAGGTTAAGTAGATTGATCCTTATCTCTATTCATTACATTATCCATTTTTTAAAGCAATTGGATACTTTATGCCCTATCAACCCACACATAAAACATCTCCCGGTTCTATTGTGACATTCCCCTTGGCACCTCTTTCAACACTTTTTGCACAAATGAAATTAGGTCTTCTTTCCTTTATCAACTTTATCAGATGACCATCATTGAGACTTCTTCTTCTTCTTCATTGATGATTTTGGGCATTCAACTAGGTACCAATTATCAATTGTGATTTTTGACAGCTGGTTTCACATAATCACAATATATTCAACTTGATCTCTCATCATCTCGGTCATATTAATAGGGCAATCATAACATTTCCTATCACATAGTTTTTTGGGACATTTTCTTCTATTTCTCACCATTAAATAAGAAAATAATGTATAATTATGGGGCTCAAATACTTAGACAATAATCATGAAAATGAAACCTAAATCATAGAGGGATAAACTTGTAGAAGAAAAGAATACCCTAACCTGTGATCCCCAAGCATCCAATCTATGTTATCCATGATCATATATTCTCATGTGATTTTTATTTTATTTTATCTTTGTCCCTTTAATAATGGTTCATACAAAACATACGAATTTACCAAAGCATACCCCCCAGGACAATCAATCCAAGAGTGCAGAAAGGCCCGTTGTCGTAAACCAGGTTACCCCGGGTCAATCCCAATACACCTTGTCGTTGTTTTCACTCCTAGGTACATCTGTGTTAGAGCCACCACTACTTGTTCATATCCAGACAGGGAGTTATTTTTTTGGAAACCACTTACTCCATACTTCACCAAAATACCAAGATGATTTCCTATATTTAATATTTTCTATAGGGTTCTTCCTAAATTTTTCATATACTAATTTCCACAAATAACTAAACCATACTCTGATACCAACTATAACATCCCAACTTTCTATCACATTAACTTTCATTACATTATATATAACCGAGGATCTTTAAGGTTTTGTGTCCTGGAAACCAGGAACATAACACATGACAACATAAAAATTCATCTTAAAAACGTGAAAGGAATATTCATTTTTCATCCTAAGTTCATTACAACATCTCATAACCTGGGAGCATACATAAAAGGAAAGGGTGAGTAGAAGGCCCAGTAAGGGAAACAAGGGAAACATTTTACATGTGAAGTTGAGATAAATCAAAAAGTCATGAAAAAATACTTTAAGAAATGAGAAATAGATCATGAGGAATATCAAAATAAAAATAACGTGTTTCATAACCTGAATATGTGGTTAAACATTTAACATAGACTATAATTTCCATTTCACCAAGGTTCATCCCCAAGGTGTAATTAAAAGTTACCAAGGTTATTCCCCAAAGTATCATTAAAAATGGTCATCTCTAGAGATTAAGTCTCTACCTAATACATTGAAGCTATATCAGGGCGCACCCTTAAATTTTCCTTTATTATCATGTTATCCACAAATATCATCATCAAACATTTCATAAATAACCCATATATCATCAAAGAAATGGTTTTCATTTCATAATCATAACGTTTTAAAATCATCTTTAAAGACATGATCTTTATGTCACTTTTAACCCATGGAAAAAGGAATGTGGGATTCATGTATGTAAGTACCAGAATTAAAATATAACAATTTGATATATATGTGAATAACCATATAGAATAATGAGCTTTAATTATTCACTTAATAAAATAAAGGAATTTTAGAAAAAGAGAGAGACATTTTGAGACGAAAATAATGCAGCATAACGGCTTTGTTATAGGGTTTTAGAAAATATTGAAAAGAAAGGGGACATGAGTCACCCACTAATAAATGATCCATAAAACAGTAGAGGAACATAATATAAAGTATATAAGAACATGGTAATCATATTTTAAATACATACCATATGAAATGAAATACATGGAAAGAAGACAAAAATAAGATTTCTCTTATGAAAATTCAGCAGCCTAACGGCGTCACTTAAAACATAAAAACTGAATTGATGAGATCAAATAGGGTCTCTAATCATATGAATATTAATGATAAGTATGATAGATATAGTTATCATAACCCAACATAATAAAAAGGAACATGAAATACGTGACATGAAAATATATATTGAAAACGAGAAGGGTGAACGAATCCCTTAAAAATTCAGTAGCCTAGCGGCGCCACTTAAACATTCATAAAATGAATTGATGAAAGATATAGTGGTTATCTCATCATATGAACATGAAATTGATAGTAGGATGAATATAAAATAACATCCCCAACATAATAACATGGAGCTTAAAAGAAATGAAATAAAAGATAGTACTTGGAAAGAAAGAGAGTGGTAGGATCCCTTACATTGAAGAGTAACTTTGAAATCATGAAGTTTGTGGCTTTGGGAGGCTTGAGGGAACCTTGGGAGGACTCCATGGGAGGTAAGGAGACCAGAACTTTTTTGAGGATGATTTTTGAATGGGAATAATGAGATAATGGATTGGTATTTATAGGGGAAGTGAGGGGATAAGGCATCAATGGCCCAAGGACACCTCATTGGTGGTTTGGAAAAACAAATTGGTATTTCCTCATGGTTTTGGTCACTTGGGACACCTCATACGTTAACTTACTATTCACAGGTCGACCATCCCTTAAAATATCTCATGGAATCATTCAGATGCCGTTATGATGTCATTAAACATACTAATACACTAAAACTGTATTTTTACTATTCAATGAAAATTCAACTTTTTCAGAAAACTCCCAAAAATTTACCTGAAGATAATATAAATTCTCTGAATTAAAAAATAAATTCCATTTTATAAAAATTATTTTCTAAATATTTTTAATTTAATTTTTAAATAAAAACTCTATTCACCGAAAATTCAATTTTTTCAAGAAAATCCCCAAATATTACCTTATCATAATATCGATGTTCTGAATTTAAAAATAAATTCCATTTTATAAAAATAATTTTCTAAATATTTTTAATTTAATTATTAATTAAAAAAACTATTCACCCAAAAAAACTAATACTTGACTAATAAATATGAAACATTTATTTACTAATTTTATTTAATCACATTACTTAAACAAGGTGCCTAAATTATTTTAATACTTTCTTTTAGTGAGATTACTAATCCATTTGCTCACATTTCTAATCCTAAGCGTAAAATCACAATTCATAAATCACAATTCACCAAAAATTAAGTTGATCTTATTAGACTCTAAATTTCTTACTGAACACATTTGTATAAGGCCATTTTTTGAAAATCATTACACATCATTGATTATTTATGGTTTACATAAATATTTTAAAATTTCCCTTAATTCGAAATTCATCAATAATATAAATCCTACATTTATTCAGAACTTTTGAAAATTTACAAACTTTACCACAAGAAGAAATCAAAATTTTTATTTATCAAAGGATTATACAAAGCATTTACGGTCTCCTTACATAGCCCCTTATAAACCCAGCATAGGACCTATGTGTATGTTTGCTAAGATGAGAGAATTTGAGGGCGGCTTAGCCAACATTGCATGAGTAGTAATTTCTCTCAGCTAGAAATTTTCACGAATGAGATTCTATTCTATCTTCACACGAAGAGGTTCATCTTGGGTTTGGTCTATAGAAAATCCCAATGGTGCTACCTCCTTCCAAAGATCTGTTAGATGGGCTTCGATCAGCCCATGACTACTGGATGAGGCCATCAAATCTTCTTCATATATTAATTAACCAAGATAACTTGTATTCAGAGACTATAGTCACAACTTTTAGTTTCCAACGGTCATATTGACCAATGGTCATATAACAGTTGAATCCCAACAGTATCACTCTATTTATAATAATTTTATCAAATTAAATAGTTTTTTTGAGTATAAAATAATATAACACACTAATTTAAGAAACAAAATTTATTCAAAATTTCAGGTCGTTAAAATTTTTCTAAAAAATCTCATATGACCCAAGTTGTACAAGGTGTATTTTGATGAAGTATGTAAAGGATTTTTAAGGATCTCAAAATCATTGTTGCAATTCATGGACATTATACCTATGTGAAAAGGATGATGATGAGACTATATGGACACCATGATCTAGGTACGATGTTTTTTCTATTGGGACTTGTTTTATTTTATCATATGGAGGAGAAAAAATTGAAAATATATAAGATGTTGAGGACATAATGTATTGGGATGAAAATAAAAGGTTTAATAAATCCTTTGATGTTAAAAATTATTAAGGATATTTTCAAATTTTCTATAAAGGATAACCTGAAAGATGAGTGATGACTTGTTGAAAGGCCATAGGAATCAAACCCAAAGCTGAAGAGTGACAAGGGTGCATTGCCTACCACTATTCTACATAAATTCCCTAGTTAGTATGACATATTATTTTATGATAAATGATTTTATAGATGAAGAATAAATTGATTTTGGGAACTTATGTTTCATCAAATGGATAGCCTTAACATAAGAAAATGAATTGTTGATTAAGTGATAATGGTTATTTTAGATGATGGTTTCTCTTTCGGAAACATAATATGCTTAACGGAAATAGAATACTATGGGATCCCATTTGTGGAGTAATGTTTAAAATTTTAATTTTTGAAGAATATATGTTTTTAATATCGACATATGACAATTTGGTTTATTTATGGAAGTGATTAACCAATCATGGAGAATATGTTAATATGTTAATTACTTTTAATTATTAGACATTAAGAGTAAATGGTGTTATTTTGAGATTAAAGTTATGATTTATCTTAGAAGACTATGTGATTAAATCCTTTGGAAATTTGGGTTTCAATCTTAGTTTTGATTGCATTGATGAATTTTATGGACAGTTGTTTTTTTAATGGAATTTGTTGAACTTTGGGTATTGTTTGAAAATTTTAGAGATTAGGGGTAGTTTTTATTTTTTTTAAAATATTATCCTTTTGGGGATTATCTGATCAACTAATAACAATTTTGGTTTTGGTTAATGTCTAATGTAATGGGAAAAATATATCTCACCTTTTATAAATTTTTTAATTCTATAGATGATTATTTTAGTGCATTCAATGTGAAAAAGTCATCTTGAATAGTCATCATTTGAATAAAAAAGATGAGATTGTGGTAGGAATTTAGTAAAGGATGAATGTCTACATGACAGTTAAGTATGTTTTCATATATATTTATTTAATCTTATAAATAACTTCCAAAACTTTATAAAAAGTAACTTAAAACACAAAATGTTGGCTGTTAACTATTCCTAAAAGGTAATCAATGGTCGTTTAGCACATTAAATGTTTTTGATTTCTTGGTTGTTAGGTTTCTCCTAATTATGTTTTCTATCACTCTCCATCAAATCCTGACGGTATGTTTTCTCTTCTATATCCATGTTTTCCTTCATGGAATCTGAGAATGTGTTATCTATTGTGACCTTTGTACTTATCATTATTTATTTTATAGTGATGTTTTTATTGTCTCTTTTTTCAATGTGGGACTTTCAATGACGCTTTTGAGCCCAATATTAAAATTGTGAGGACTCAATTACCAAAAGGGGGGAAAGATGTAACATCAGGGGTAAATAAAGAGTATAACATTTTCATATTTATTAAAATTTGTGATTAATATATTAATTTTTCTGTAAAGGGCATTCTATGTTCTATGTTGTACCTGATACACAACAATGGTTTTACTTGAAATCGTATATTTCACACAATGTTGGGTCATACTAAAAATAATAATATAATATTATTTTAAATGGTAGTCAACGACCAGTCGTTGTATTGGCTGTAATGCATAGATATAACTAAAATATTAATATATTTGTTATTTAAATGTTAATACAATTATCCATTAAATTTTAGATGATTAAAATAAGAAAGAATCTGATTTTAAACCTAAATACTCGAATATTCATTAAAAGGTGGATTTACCACCTTTTGATGGAGAACCCTCCTTTAATATAGTTTTGGTCAGTTCTAAATGTTCTATTTGACAAAATTATATTATTCTTTAGAATAGGGACATCAAAATTTACTTTGGGTAATTTTTTGGTATGTTTCTAATAAAATTCAATTTTTAATGAAAAGTGAAAATATTAGAAATATAATTCAAACTGCATTTTAATATAATTTATTTATATGGTTATATTATTTTGTAAATTTGTTTTAAACAGTAATTATATAATTTATTTACCATTTAATATAATTTTGGTCGTTAGATGTAATTTCACTTTTAAATTGAATATAAACAATTGTCAATCTTTTGATAGTTATTATTTCTTAAAAACATGCTTTTTTGTTTTGACAACGGCAATTACATTTAAATAAATTTCTACAACTTCTATGTTTTGAATTTGTAAAAATGGATTCCATATTTGGAATCAAGAGTTTCAAATTGTGTAAATAGGTATCTTTTATTTTTAGGCTTTATGAATATTTACATCAGTAAATATTTTATTTACCATTATTAAAGGGTATATCTGGTAAATAAGGGTTAAAAAATATTATTATACTAATATAAAATTACCCTAAAATGTGTCTTAATCCTATTTATTGATACATATCCAACCATGGTAATCTTTGGGTCCATTTTGGGACCACATAGAGCTACTTAATAATGAAAAGGACACTTATACTAATTAATTTAATGTAATGTCAGAAATGACATAATCAAATATCTTTTGGTAAATCAATTTTTATATGAGGATATATAAGACATCGTTTCAACTATATATATTGAATGGAAATATAAGACGATTTCCTACGTCATGGTTGTTTTATAATTTTTATACATCAAATGAATAAAATAATTTATGACACAATAATGATTTAGTGCTTACCTCATTAATAAATGATTTAAATAAATAAAATTATAGTGATTCACATTATCTGTGAAACCTATCGAATTTTTATTGGTTGATTTTATTTCAACCATGACTCATCTTATATTAGACTTTAATTATTTCTTTACCTTTTTAAACCGAACATAATTATAGTAAAAAATAATATTTTCACAATTTCCTAAAGAGCCCATCCTCCCCTTATAAAAGGACACCACTTCTAACCCATTCCTCACACCTCGCAAGCCCCTTGTATCATATAACACTTTCTCAAATATGCTTTAAATATCCCTATATTTTTCCAAAAATCCTTACCTTTGTCAGAAGACTGTTTATGTTAACCATTTGGTTCAAACCAAAGCGAGATACAAAATTTATAGGAAATGTATTCTCTTAAGTAATTTTGTTTTATTTTACATATCTAGCCCCCTAAAATCTTATAATTACTTAATTTTATAACAACAAAATTATCCTAAATATACTAGGTTGTTTTTATGAGAAGTATTCTTACAACACATACACATACATCAATCTAATGGGAAATGAATTTATTGTTTCTGTGGATAGAAAACTAACGCCTCACAAAACGATGATTGTTCTATTATCTACTACCGCCACATATGGTGGCCATTATTGTCACGACCCGTCCTCAGGGCCCATGTCGTGACTACCCCAAGCCTGCCTTCCATAGGCCAGGGGTTGGTGACTAGCACCAAAGGCGTAAATCCCGATAACTGGGAAGGCATTGCCTTTATAAAAGTAAAAAAAAACCACAGAGTACAAGAGGATGTAAAACACTAAGTACAAAGAAAGTGCTGAAAAGTAAATGGGCCAGAATACAAACCCAATTGGAAATATAGTTATAACTGAACAAAGACAACAACTGGAAGAAAGGAAGCAGCTCCTGGGTCATCCTCCTCGGATCCTACCTGAAGGGTAGGTAGAGATAGCATAGCTCCTCAATGCTCTCGCCCGTCAACCTCCTCTATGTGTCATCTCGTCGTGAAGTCCACCTCTGAATACTGACTCGGCGTGTGGTCCACCTCCAGGTACTGACTCGTCATGTGGTCCACCTCTGGGTAATGTCTCGTTGTGTGGTCCACCTCCGGGTACCGTCCAGTCCTCGAACACTCGGCCTCTGTCAGCCCTGCTCGTCGTCTTCAACCAACACAATGAGGTGCGGGCATTGCCCGTGCAGTGGTGAGTATAAGGATACTCAGTAGGGACCCCGAGACCCTCAAGGTCTCACTAAAACCAACAGAGATAACCAAAATAATATCTCAACACATGACCTCTACATAGGTATTTGCCCATACATATTCCCAAGTTATCAAGTAACCCATCTCAATCTTGAGTAAAACACAATGGTCATAGAATCAGCTCAAACCAGGATTTTCATTATCGAAACTGTAACTGCTGAAGAGCTCCATCTCTGGGAGTACAATGATCTTGTCACGTCTCTGAGGTACTTCTCACCAACATATTACTGCTGAGTTACTATTCATGTCGAGTACCGCGGGTCTGCCCCCTCACACAGTAGTGCTCCTCCTCCATGGGTATGCCACATCACACAATAGTTCTCCCCCTCATTGCCTACTGAGGTACTCCTCCTGTCGAGTAACGCGGTTCTGCCACCTCACACAGTAGTGCTCCTCCTCCATGGGTCTGCCACCTCACAATGTAGTGCTCCCCACTGGGCTATGCTAGTCACTCTGAATCGAATCGGACAAGCAGTCATTAGGTCACACCCAGCTACACGGTCTCCGTACTCCGTACGCTCATCTCTGGGAGGGTTGGCTCCACGAGCTACTAGTAGATACTCGAAGTATCTCAATTTCCCACAAATAAGTATCTCAAAGAACTGCCTCGTCATAGGGGTCTCAACACGATAGAATGCGTCTCAATCGGACGCCCGGTCTGTGAGTTTCTAGCCTTTTCGTCCCCGGGGCCCGGTTGGTTTCGAGAGCGAACCAACACGGCCGTATCTCAACTGTACCCCGAAATCTCATAGGGTGTACTCAAAGGGACCGTTTCTCCATGTGATCACCAATACCGCTGACAGTTCGTCAAACAGACATCCGGTCTGAAAGATATCATCTTTTCCGTTCCAGGGGCCCAGTTGGATTTCATGTGCAATCCAACCCAGACACTATCCAACTACATCCAAAACTCAAGAGAAGTATGCCAAAAGTTCCGTCTCATCAAGAGGATATCAACGAGACAGATGTCGCGTTAATCGGACGCCCAGTCTGTGAGTTATTGGCTTTTTCGTTCCAGGGGCCCGGTTGATTTCGTGAGCGAACCAACCTGACCGCACTCTGACGACATCCAAACCTCGAGCGGAGTAAGCAAAAAGTTCCGTCTCATCAAGAGGAATCCAATAAAGTCTACGGCACGTCATTTGGACGTCCGGAGCTCACGTTATGAGCGTTTCCGCTCCGAGGGCCCGATTGGTTTCATGTATGAACCAACACGGCCGAACCCGAAGTATTCCGAAACCTTGAGTGTGATATGTCAAAACGACCTTCTCATTCCAAGGATCACATCGCCACTGACGGTGCTTCGATCGGAGGTTCGTAGCCCATGATATGGGCAAAATACTGAAAAGGTCCGAAAACAGGGGGTCTGGACCCGTACCGACCTGGCCCAACCTCCCTGGGTCGGCCTGAACCTCTTCGAACCGACTGGGCGCGACCTAGACCGGTCTGCCCAAGCCGGCCCGGCTCGGCCGGGTGGCTCGCGGGCTCGGCCAGCGAGCCGGTGATCCGCGGACGCGGTGCGCACCGCATCCCCCCTGGATCCCCCGCGGCCGCAGCGGTTTCTCCAGGCTGCACGTCGTGACGCCGCTGATGGTGTCCGCGGGCCACCGGAGTTTCTCCGGTGGTCCGTTTTCAATTACACCTATGCTGATGCTCATCCCGAGTCCTGTTCTTCACTGCTGAAACATCAAATCGTCTCTGCGGCACGTTCTGACAATGCCCGACGATCCGCAAATCAAAAGAAATAACTGCAGAGTCTTCGGTTCGCCTTCGTGGCCCCGACTACGACCACACTTTTGTTCGGCCTTGACGGCGCCACGCACCCTTTCCGCATCACTCCAGGTTCTCGCGCGGTGTCGTCGCACCGTGCCGCCATCTTCTGAACCGCAACATAATCAACAACAAGGGGGAGGAGGGTCATCCTAGTTTGTGCGGTCCAACCTCCTCCCGTTATAATGACAGCAAGTGGCCATCAAATAGAAGTCGACGTACGACAAAGAAATATTTCATGGCAAAGTAAATAAACCTCAACATCAACCTGCATGAACAAATGATCCGCGGATCAACCTGGAAATGGTTGGTCCACGCTCATCATTATTTTCTCAAAAGATAAGAGAACACCAAATAAATTTCCCTACCTCGAAAATGACGTCGCACGTCATCGAGTTGCGGAAGTCGAACGTCGCGGTAGTCGAACGTCGGGGTAGTCAGGTGTCGTGGAAGAAATGTATTGCTTCCGTCAACGTCGGAAGAATAAGGAGAACGTTGTTTTTTGCATTGGTCTCCACGATCGGCATCTCTTTCTTTGTTGTGAAGGAGGAAAAAAAGGATTGGAGAAAACGTAGAGTATTCTTTGCCGATTGGGAAGGTCGTTCTTCGTTTGGAGATGATGTTCTTCAGAAGAGGGAAGAGCTCTCTCCCAAATTCTATCACACAACAAAACTCACAAAAATAAAATAACTCCTCTCCTTATTTTATTATTTTTCCATCCATTCAAAATTTTTTAAAAATTCAAACACTTAGTTAAATTAATTGAAGAGGTTTAATCAATTAATTTAAGATGTGTTTTGGAAAAATTAAAGAGGAGAGAGGTGAGAGTTACACAAGTTAAGGTGGAGTTACAAAATTTAAGAGGGAAGTGAGTTATGGGAGGTTAAGGGGGTTATTTGAAGATCAAGGTGGTTAGGGTCTCGTGTGGGCCCCACCTCCCACATATCCACACATGGGAAGTTGGGTGGTTGTGGGTCCCACTAACAACTTCCCATGGTAGAATTTAACTCCCTTGGTTAACAAAAATAAAATTGTTTACAATTTTATTTATTTCTTCCTTAAACCCCAATATTTAACGTCTCCTCCCAAGAAAACGCACCTACGATAAAAGTCCTCTTAAGAAAATACTGGTGCTGCAAGTTCATCAGTGTCCTCGGATTTCAATTCCGAGTACCGGTTCAAAAGATATAAAACCCTACTCTTTCATTCATTGAACATACCCAAGCTAAACATTGGAAATTGATTCTGGGCACACCGGGTCTCAGAATCAGGTGCCGTCAGAAACAACGTTCTTGTAAAATTACAATGAAAATTATGAAAAAATTTCCCTTGAATTCTACAGGTCTTTACAATTATGATGGGACTATATTTATAAAGATATATATTATTTTTATGTTTTTTATTCATATGTATTTTTAATTTATATATTACCTTTATGGTTTTTGTTATGAGTAATCATGATAATTTCATTTGCAGAAGTGCAGACTACCGCCCCCTCAAAGTGATATGACTCATTCATACAATGAGTGGGACATATAAACGCTGGATTTATTGAAATTATATATTATTTTAAACTTGAATTATAATATAAATATTTATAATTATGTTATCTTTCAATTAAAATAAGAAATTGAATTGACATTTGTGTTCATTCATACGTACAACATACCGTCTCTAGGAACGTTGCATTTCATTTGTTATCTCTACATGTTATGTACTATTATAAATACATATATATACTATATATATATGATATAAATGATATCTAAATCATGTATATCATTCTAAAGATAATGGACTCTTGACCACATGGGAAACATATAATTATAATGTGTTCGTTTTTTACTGAAGTACCAAATATTGACAATAGGACCATTATTAACTAAAATGATTATATAATGTTTATAAAAAAGTAGTAATTTATATAAGAGGACAAATAAATTTAAAAAATATTTCTTAATCAAGTATAAATTATCTTAATTTTACTATTCAGAATGAATATGTAACACACAATCCAAGTCAGACCCGAGATAAGGGGTTTCTTATCTGACATATAATTCTGTGAGATTTCCATTGTTCACCACTTATTTATTTCATGTGGTGAATTTTGTACTGAAATTTGATATATATTACCAATATTCTATTTATATTCATGTTGTTATATGAATATTTTAGGGTTTATTAACTTTTGGTCATATGACTCTATTGATTACAACGTGGTAAAGGATTTTCATCTCACTTTTTATTCCCTTGAGACTCATGCTATATTTTCCACTATATCCCTTTGTGTAGTGTATATACTGCCCATAATTGTATTCATTATGTAATATATATAATTATATGGGTATTTAAATCTTCAATTTTGGACCATTCTTTCATTTGTTATATGTTTCATAAGTTAGAAAATCGGTAAGGGAACCGTTTAACCCAATTTCTATTCCTTGGGTTAATCATCTAATTCCATATTATGTCATGCGATGATTATGTGTGGAATCACTATTTGTTTATTTATTTTTATAATTTCCACTCCCCTTTTTGTAGATATAATTTTGATACACCTAATCACTCCATTAATAAATTCTCAGGTCATCGATATGAACTAGATAAAAGTAATTTTAACTCAATTTCCATTCATTGATTTAAAAATACAATTCATTGGTTTTGTCTTGAAAAGAAAATTTGTAAATATCCTATGATTTATTTACACTTAATATCCAATCATATTTAGTGTATTTATATTTTTGACACAGTATTTTGTAATTAATTTATCCTTAATCTAAGGATATAATTTTTATTAGGGATTTCATCTCAATTAAATTTCCATTGATACATCATTGTTGTTATGCCCCAATTCACTCATATATGGTGTAAATCCTGAACTTGGGCATATAATATCATGAATACCTTCAGTCTCATGTTATTATAATGTAATGAATCCATGTTATTATTCAATTATCATTTTTCAGGGCTATGTGATTCTGTTAAAAACACTTTTAAAAAAATATCATTTTTAATGTTTTAATGATTACTTATTCTAAATCATTATCAATAATTTCCATGATTTAATTTTTTTAATGATTTATTTATATGTAAATTATTGTTTTCATATGATAAATTATTATAATGTTTCAATGTGTTATTAGACACTTAGATTCCAAAATATTTTTATTAAATGTTTTAAATGGTTTTCAAAATATTTTGATAAACCATTGAATATGTCAATATAATGAAATGATATATTGTGATTAAAATGTGGAAATTTTATCATTCCTTAATGCTTGTGTTATGTTTTATTATTATGTTTTGGTTATTTGGAATTTTTTACGTATACAGGTGGTTTCGTGATAAACCTAGGGCAGGTGAGCCAGAGAAAGCTCTACAATACATTGGTTAACATGATGGAGGTAAACGTTAACGTTTCTTCTAAAATATTTAGGGAATATATTGTGATGGGTTTTCAAAATGTGACTCCCTATGTAGTTGTGATAGATGCAATGTAAGTATGTTAAGAATGCCTAAAGATACATTTTTGTTTTATGATTTCTGTGTGTTATTCATTGATCATATGATTTTATAACGTATGTTATGATTGAAATGTACGGTTTCATTGATTTGTATTTATTGATGTGAAAAAATTTTCCCTCATTATTTTATATCCATTAATAATCTTTTTAAGATAATCCAATGTTTTTTAAATGATTTGTGCTGGACTGAAAGATGAACAGGGTCAAGGATGGGATCAACGAAAAGTCATGGGGTCTAAAACATGGAACTAGAAATATTTCTTTTTAAGAGTTTTTATTTTAGGAAATGCTGGATACTCAGTAGTTGTGTCTACAAGTAATAATCAAGTTGTTATGTAATAGTTACGGCCTAATTCTCTAAAACTCTAAACCTAAAATGATATTAAATTTAAATTGTTGTCATAATTCAAGATTATGTAATGTTTAAGGCCAAGCAATTATATATATTATAAAACATTAAATTGTTATAGATTATGGATCATCAACCAATGAGGTTCACTACAAAATTAACCAGATTATGATTTTATGTTATCTTCATGAGTTTTTCTATTAAATATGTAGATGTATTATCATTATAAAGATTAGTTTGATATATATACACATCAAAAATGTTTATAGAATATATTAAAATAAAAGGAGTTGAATATTCTACTGATAATATGGTTCAATCATATTGATGAATATAAATTCTCATTACATTAGTATAATGAGAAATAGAACAATGTGGTTGATGCACTGAGTCATAAGGATCCTGCTATATTATCCTAGATGATGATTAAAAAATAAAATATTTTTTTGATGGATTGATCGGGAAATCCGGAAGGAAGGTGTGAAATATTTTCTCTATTAATTGAATATTGAATTATATCCCAATTGAAGATAATATATGAAGATGAAAAATATAAAGAATAAAGTAATATTAATAATGATTTCCAATTTATCATTGATCAAGAAAGAATGATATGGTTCCAAAAAAGTGTATTTCCATTATCCATACCAAATTTGAGGAAGAATTACTTTGAAGAAGATCATAGTTAATAATTCAATATTCATCCTTAATGTATGTTGATTTATAGAGATTTGAATGAATTCATTTGGTGGCATGGTACAAAAAAAAAATTATTATATTTCATATCACAAATAAAATTATTTCAAAACATTATGGAAGTTAAAACAAATTCTAGGTAGAACGTAAATCCTTCAGTAAGACCAGAATGAAATGGGGAAACATCACCATTAATTTTTAAATAAAATCCCAATCATGTTGTCATGAACCAGCTCAGGTACCTTGCTAACCCAATAACCAATCCGGCCTTGACATATCCAAAAGGGCATTCCTGATCCCCATGGGTCAGCGAATAGAACCTACAATCATACAACATACATGTGGGAATGATTTTTTCCTCAAGAACCCGGATGCAAAAGAGACAGGACATTATGCCTCACAAAAATCAACTCCAATGGGATTAATGTACTAGGAAACAAAGAGGCATAAAAAGAACAAAGTACTACAACCCAACTACTAAAAGGGAATAATTGTCCCAAAGTCCCTATGGAAACAATTCACAAAGATAAGATCAACAACTGGGTCCTCCTCTAATAGATTCATTCCCTTTTCTCAAGCCTGGAAGAAGGAAATCTATAAACACCCAGAGGAAAAAGTAGGGTGTGGGCCTACTCCTAGTTGGATTCCACCAAGGATTCCATATCAAATGCGAAAAATATATTATCCAATGAAATGCTTTCAGTTTTCAAGTAAATAGGTTTGGCAATTCCATAGAATATTCTAATGAAATAATCTTATGATTTTACAAAAGATAAAAATAAATATTTCAAGATAAGGGTTTAAAAATGATGCAATATTTCTAAAAAAATGGCGTAGATAAGAAAATTTACATAAAACCATTTATGTAAAATCAGCAGGCATGTAAATAAGTTCACAAGATTTGGTGTTCATTTATATCTCCAATATAAATAAACTAGTGAGAAACATGGTCATCTCCCAAAAGGTACGATAGTATTAACCCGTTATAGGTTTCCACAAACTCTATGTGAACTCAGAAAAATGTGAATACACATGTCCCTATGACACTGGACAAAGGAGACTCGTCACCAACACATCGGGGATGTGACCAGCTGCATGTACTTTTTAGAAAGTTGTCATAGCATAAAGGGTATCCAAATAACTCACTAACTACCTATGTCTTTTATGTGATCTTAAATGATGGGAGAACTATTTTTGGAAATCTTAATATATGAACAATCCCATTCTCCCAGTTCAAAACGTGCCAATTTCTTTCCATTTTAATCCAAAACAGGTTTTATTCAAAACATGCCTTTCAAAAAGATTCAACCAATGCGTTTCTATCAAATCCTTTTTAGCCATTTTCATAAGTTTGAAATCCATTCAAAACCAATTCCATCATTACTCAATTAATTTCACAATTAAATTCTATAATTTAATTGAAATCATTTCCATCAAATCCACTATTTAAATTAATCAATTTAAATCAGCCAATTTCTATAAACACACCCAATTAAATGGAATTCGGGTTTTCCTAAATTTCTATGACAAAACCATTTCAAATATCTCAATTCAATGGAATCATGTTTCTATAAATTAATTGAAAGAAAATTTGAGCAATTGAATTTAAATCATCAATTGAAATAAATCATGTAATACAAGGATAATCCATTTGGAATGTCGGGACAGAACCACCTACCTCGAAGGTGTTGACCAAAACCACAACGGTCGAGAAAACTCAAGAAAACTGGGTTTGTTCATTAAAAACCCGCCTTAGATCCATTCTCCTGGAAATATAAAGACCAAATCTCCTAAAATATAGTACCACACACTTAGATCTAACCATAACGGGTGTATATCTAAGAAACCGAGTGAAGAAGAGAAGTAAATCTAATTAGATCTTTGAAACCGATGAAGAACGATGAAGAATGTTCACATACCTCAAGAATCCGGCTTCTATTCACCAAGAGGAGAATTTGGATTGACTACAGAACGATGGGAGAACCCATTATGACCTTAGGAGAAGACAAATCCCGAGATAGGGCGGCTTAGGAGGAAAAATGAGGCACTTAGAGGAAAAACCGAGATAGATCCAAAATGTAAGGTTATATTTTAATTGGTTGCATGGTTATTTAACACTATTTGACAAACTGTGCACTTGTCGTGTGTTTGCTTCTGCCTCAGCCACCCTTCTCGCACGGCTTGACCACACGGTCAGACAAACCGCGAGCCGCCTGTGTTCAAGCTACTGACTAGGTTTCAAGGTTGGCATGGTTTGGTCGAAATGTTTTTCAAACCATGCGCAAACTGTGCACAACACACTTTCCATTAGATTTCATTTAATGGTCTCCCAAACACCCCCCAAGTTTCTAATCCACAACATAGGTACATAGAAACTTCATAGGTACCTTAAAAAGTAACGTGATGTTACAACCTCCCAAACAAAAGACGTTTTTGTCCCCAGAAAGCCTATGAGGAAACCTCCACGCCAGAAAGATGAGGCCAATTCTCTCTCATTAGAGCCTCCCTTTCCTACATCTCATGAGAATCAAAACTATGCTACAATAATACACAGACTAGAGGTATAGTTATCTTATGAAGTACCTTGTTCTCAGAATCAACAAACCCGACTGGTCGTTCAATAATAGATAATTCTGGGTCAATCTGAAGATCACTCAAGCTCACAACATGAGATGGATCAGATATAAACCTTCGCAGTTGTGATACATGGAACACGTTATGTATCGACGTCAGCTGTGGTGGTAGATCTAGATGGTAAGAAACTTTCCCTACAAAATCAAAAACCATGAAAGGTCCCACAAAATGAGGAGTAAGCTTCCCTTTCCTCCCAAGCTGTCGATGTCCTAATCAGGGTGAAACATTCAAGAACACCTGGTCACCAACTAAGAACTCTAAATATTACGGCGAGGATCAGTATAAGACTTGTACCGACTCTGTGTTGTCAACATTCTTTGACGAATCAACTGGATCGTAGTTGTCATCTCTTGACCAAACATGGTCCTACCAAAGAACATTCAATAATATCTAACCCACATTAATTAGATTTACAAGGATGCACATACAAAGCCTCAAGGATCAGAATAGTTCTCTCTATCAAGATATATGACCGTGGATGGTAGGCCATGCTCAAACGGACCTGAGATCCCAGTGCCTCCTGAAGTCCTCTCCAAAAGTGAGAAGTAAACCAAGGATCCCTATTAGAGACTATAGCAGATGGAACTCCTTACAAATTAATGACTTCTTTCCCAATGACATTCCCCAACTCCTCAACATTGGTTGTATCTTGAATAGGTATAAAGTGACCCGAATTGGTCAGCTTGTCGATCACCACACATATCGCGTTCCTCTTCCACTGAGTATGAGGTATCCCAACCACAAAGTCCATAGAGATTTCATCCCACTTCCATGTAGGGACTGGAAGTGGATAAAGCAAACCAAAAGGTTTCTGATTCTCGGCTTTCACCTGATGGCATGTATATAAACTAGATACATACTCAGAAATGTCTCGTCTCATACCGGGCCACCAGAACTGTCGTTGTATATCATAGAACAAATTCTTTGTTCATGGGTTCACAACCCACTGAGAGTTGTGGCAATCACCCTTCACAACATTCCTTGCCGATAATGGCACAACATAACAGTTTCTATAACACAAAACACCCTCTTTGTAGAACGACCACTGAGTGTCGTTCTCCCCACCATAAAGAGAGTTCATAACTCTATATAATTCATCATCTAGTTGATGTTCCTTAAGAATTAACTCATGAAGATCAGATTTCTACTGGACACTGGATAAAGAAAATCCATTCCTCTTCCATTGAATTCCAATATGCAACTGAACAAAAAGAGCCATCAAACTCCATTCTTCTGAAGATTATTTCAAAACCTGAGTTGGAATTTTCTTTCTTAACACATCTAAAACTACATTCCATTTTCCCAGAGTATAGGCAATGTCAAAGTGAAAAGATTGCAGGTACTCTTCCCGAAGAATTTGGTGGAGATTCAAATCCTTTTGAGAGAAGATATAACTCAAAATCTTATAGTCTTAATACACCGTAATCCATTCTCCATAAAGGTAATGTCACTGAATATTTAGTGCGTGCATTACAGCTAGATGTTCAAGGTCATGGGTAGGATAGTTCTTCACATGAGTCTTAAGCTGAAGAGATCCATAGTCAACAACATGATTTCCCTCCATTAGGAAACATCCCATACCTCAACCCGATGGATCACAGAAGATCACATAACCTATCCCAGCCTCAAGAAGAGTAAACACTGATCCAGTAGTCAAAAGACGCTTTAGCTCAACAAAATAACTCTGACATTTATCATTCCAGGAAAACATCCGTACCTTTCGAGTCAAAGTAGTCATTGGAGAAGCTAACTTTGAGAAGTCTTTGACATACCAGTGATAATATCCTGCTAAGCCTAAGAAGCTCTGAATCTCGAAAACATTTCGTGGTTGTTCCAAAGGTATAACAGCCATCACCTTCTCATGATCAATTGATATTCCTTGTTTTTACACCACATGTACCAATAATATCACTTCTCGAATCTATAAATTGCACTTTGAAATCTTGGCATAAAGTCGGTGATTCCTTATATGACTCAGAACTATTCTCAGATGAAGCACATATTCCTCCTCAGACTTCGAGTAGACAAGAATGTCATCTGCAAAGACTATAACCAAAGTATCTAGATACTCATGTAAAACCATTTTCTCCACGGCTATGAAAACTACAGAATCATTTGTTAGGCCGAAGGGCATAAGAAGGTAATCATAATGGCCATACCTTCTCGGAAAAGTTGTCTTATGAATGTCATATTCTTTTATCATCGACTAATTGTAACCAGATAGAAGATTTATTTTTGAAAACCACTTTGCCCCTTTCAATTGATCAAAAAAATCAAAAATTCATGGTAATAGATATTTTTTCTATATCGTAACTCGATTGAGCAATCAGTAATCAACACATAGGAGAAGAGAACCATCAGCCTTCATGGTGAAGAGAACAAGTGATGCCCAAGGTGACACACTCGGGTGTGTAAAACCATTCCCACTAAGATAGACTAACTTAAAGTATAGTTATTTTAGTTTAGCTAGTGTCATTCAGTAAGAGGGAATAGAAACCAGTTGAGTACCAGGCATTAATTCGATAGAAAATTCAAACCTCTCTTACTGGTGGAAAACCAGAGAAGTCAGAAGGAAACACGTCTAGAAACTTAGAAAATACTGGAGGAAGATCACCACACATTAAATCTCTCTCCATATCAAAGGAAAATAGTGATATAACTTTCCAAAACTCTAGATAAGAGGGTCCAGCTATGCTTGAACTTGGGTCCCACTCTCCTTGAAAAACTAGGGGCACACCACTGGGTGTAGTAATATAGACCCGTCGAAGATAATAATCAATCCAGGCTTTATTTGTAATGAGCCAATCAATCCCAAAAATGTCGTTAAAAGATTTCATGTCGAGATCCAATAAATTCTAAGAATGATCAACATCTGATAGCCAGTAGACACAAGTAGGACTTCGAAGAAACTTCAATCTCATCATACCATGGGGTGTAGTAACCTCCATTGTAAAAGAAAAAAGCTACATAGGTAGATTAAGTAGATTAACAACATGGGTTGAAATAAAAGAGTGAGATGAACCAGTTTAAAAAAGAAATTTTTCTAAAGATGAAGCTATAGTAATGGTACATATACATGTTGTAGGACCTACATCAGCTATCTCAAGCGACGCATCCACTGCGTGAAAAAGATTCAATCTGGATGCCTGTGGCTGGAACCCTTTTCTACGTGAAACATTTGATTTCCCCACAATATTTGGAGGTGTTGATGATCCTGTTCCACTACATTGAGTAGATAATTGATGGAAGAATCCATGTAAGTGCCCTTAACGTATACAGGAGAAACTCTTCTTGGGTGCCTCAGTGAAAACCCTCTTAGAATTTCTTGACTTTCCACACTGATATCAAGTCATAGAAGACCCTCCCCTTGTTACCGGAGATATAGAATGACTATGTTGTCGAGAACTGCTATAAGAAAAGTCTCTCTTCCATTTTCCATTAAAGGAATCTAAACTGCCACTACGAGGGAAAAAACCTCCTTCAACACTAACTTTCCTGCTAGGTCCATCTCAACCATCATGGCCCTATCCAGCACATCAGCATAAGATGGTAACATCAGTAAGAAATCATGAGAATGAATATATGATCAATGTCCCAACTCGAATCATCAAGAATTCATCCTCTCATTAGATACAATCTCAGGAGAAAACTGTACCAACTCAGAAAAGAGATTTGAGTAATCAGTCATGGTTTTGTTGTCCTGCTCAAGCATAAAAAACTCCATATCCTTAGCCAACACCATTGATTCTGGATATAACTGGTCAGTGAAAAGAGCCCTAAAGTCTTTCCACACCAAAACCCTCATGTTTCCCAGCCCTCACCATTGTTTCCCACTATCTCGTACTTGGTCCCTCCAGTACGAAGGTGGAACACTTCACCTTGATTACGTCAGTTGTCTCCAAGAACCCAAACAGACGTTCAATCTTATTAAACCATTCCTTAGCATGTAGAGGATCTGTGGTGCCTTTGAAAACTGGTGGCTTCTGGCATAAGAACTCATGAGAACAACTTCGAAGAATATCACTAAGAGGATCTATAGAAAGAGTCTGAACAGGAATTGGAAGTGGTACATGACTTATATCTTGGACAGTGCGAACAGTCACCTCAACCAGACTCAGATCCACAATAGGATTCGCATGCTAAGATTCAGTTGTAGCCTCTTTTTGGATCATATTCTCATGTATTCTTGGAGGCATGTTGCTACACAAAATAAAAAGACATTTGATTAATACTCAAATATAGTAACAAGGAATACTATTCTTAATAGAAGGGATTAACAAGATTTTGATTCCACTATATCAAAATCAAAACATGGAAAATAATAGAACTAATCCAAAATTCATATTTCCCTAAACAACCCAGGTGACTTAAGGTTCATTGCTGTGAGAGATGGTCAAGAACTCAATCACAACTACCTTCTACGTCCCGAAAAGAATACTCAAATGCATACTGTCATCAAGGCAAGGTACTAAACCTCCATATGATACCATTTTGTCATGAACCATCCTGGGTACCCTAGTAACTAAATAACCAAGTCGGACCTGACATATCCCGACGAGTGTTCTCGATCCCCACGGGTCGGTGACTAGCTCCTGGCATCGTACAATATACAAGGGGGAATTATTTTTTCCACAAGAACGTGGAAGCAAAAGAGACATGACAATATTCATAACAGTAACCAACACCACTGGGAGTAATATACCAGGAAACAAAGAGGCATAAAAATACCAAAGTACTACAACCCAAGTACTAGAAGGAAAAAATAATCTGAATTCCTTAAGGACAGAATTCACGAAGATATGATCAACAACCGGGTCCCCCTCCAAGAGATTACTTCCCTTTACTCGAGACTGGAAGAAGGAAATCTACGAACACCCGAAGGCAAAAGTAGGTTGTGAGCCTAAGCCCAGTAGAATACCACCAAGGATTCCATAACAGGTAAAAAATAGATTATCCAATGAAAAGAATTCAATTTTAAAGTAAAATATTTTGGAAATTCAAAAGAATATTCAAAGAAAATAAGCTTAACATTCTCCAAATGATGAAATTAAATTTTTCAAGAAAAGCCTTTACAAATGATGGAATATTTCTAAAAAAATGGATTCAATAAAAACAGTTACATAAATCCATTAAAATCAGTAGGAATATAAAGAAGTTCACAAGCATTGGAATTCATTTATATCTCAAATATTAATAAACAAGAAAGCATCATGGTCTTATGTAAAAAGGTATGATAGTATTAACCAGTTATAGGATTATACACCCTCTATGTGAACCCAGCAAAATGTGTATACACACGTCCCTAGTACACTATCCAAAAGAGACTCATCACCAACCGGTCGAGGATGCGACCCACTGCTTGTATGTTTTATAACATTGTCGTAGCTTATATTGTGTCCAAATAACTCACTAACTACCTAAGGCATGCATGATCTCTAAAATGATGGGAAAAATATTTTAAAAATTCGTAAAATATGATCAACCCCATTCTAACATTCCAAAAAGTGCCAATTTCATTCCATTTACAACTAAAATAGGTTTTTTTCAAAACATTCCTCTGCATAGGATAAAACCAATGGGTTTGTATCAAATCTTTTTTAATCCATTTTCATAAGTTTTAAATCCATTAAAAACCAATTCCATCATTACACAATTCATTTCACAATTCAATTAAACAATTTAACTGAAATCATTTCCATTAAATCCATAATTTAAATTAAATAATTTAAATTGGCCAATTTCCATAAACACACCCATTTCAATGGAATTGGGGTTTTCCCAAAATTCAATGCCAAAACCATTTAAAATATCTCATTTCAATGGAATCAAGTTTTTATCAATTAATTGAAAGTAAATTTGAGAAATTTAATTTAAATCAACAATTGAAATATATAATGAAATTCAATGATACTCAATTTGGAAGTTCGGGATGAATCCACCTACCTTGAAGGTTTTGACCAAAACCACAACAGTCGATAACGCTCAAGAAAACCAGGATTCTTCTTCAAAAACCCACATTAGATCTCTTCTCCTAGAATGATCAGCACCAAATCTCTTCAAATCTGGTACCACACACTTATATCTACCCATAACGGGCGTAGATCTATGAAACTGAGAGAAGAAGAGAAGTAGATCTAAGTAGATCTAAGAAATAGATCAAGAATAATGAAGAATGACAACATACCTCAAGAATCTATCTTTGATTCACCAGGAGGAGACTTTGGATTGCTTCCTGAATGATAGGAGAACCCATTCTAACCTAAAGAGAAGATAAATACTGAGATAGGGCCATTTAGTAGGAAAAACGAGGCACTTAGATGAACAACTGTGCGAGATCCACAATTTAAGGATCTCATTTAACTAGACGCACGATTAGTTCACACGGTTTGACAAACTATGCGCTAGTCATGAGTTATCTTCTTCCTTGGACACCCTTCTCGCACGTCTTTGCCGCACGGTTAGATAAACTGTGCGCTTCCCGTTTGGAAGAAACTAACCAGGTTTCAAGGATGGCACTGTTTGGTCACACAGTTTGTCAAACCGTGCGCAAACCGTGCACAAAACATTGTCCTTTAGATTTCTTTAAATGTTCACCCAAAAAACCTTATGTTGCTACTCCAAAAAAAGGGTATATAGAAACATCAAAACTATCATAAAATGTAAAGTGATGTTATACATGTCTACAGGGTTTAATGATAATTAGGATGATGTCGAGTGTAAAAAAAAATTAATCACACTTATTTTTTATCTTATAATATTTCAATTCATATAAAAATCATAAGAGATAAATTTAGAAATTTGTATCACTTCTTGTTTAAAAACATGAAATTTTATCTGATTGAGATATGAGGTTTAACTCAATGTTATAGAGATGTCTTCATGAAGATCTGGATATTATGTTCATTACTATGTATCATCTCTTGACTGATGGGAAGACAAAGATGTAAATTTAAACCATAATAGATATGTTGATATATTTTTTGTTTGTATTTTATTGGTTTTTTGATCTAAACTATCCACTAGTTGAGTTTTCATAAAATAATAGCTCTCACTAAAGAATTCAGAAGTATCCTTATGAATCAATCTTTGGAAAGAAAATTATGCATCCAACGTGAGGGAATTTAATTAGATAAAAAAAATCAAATGGGACCTGAGATACATTTAGATATTGAAGATATTGGTAGGTCAATTCAATAACATGTAATGTTGACAACAATTCGTCTGAATTGATATTCGGAGAATAATCAATGTGATCTAGAATTTTATATGTTTGAAAATGAGTTTACAATAATTTGTCCATAAAATTAGGTTTTGAGAGTCAGAAATAATTGGAATCTATGTCATTGGTATGTTTCTCCTGATGAAATTATACATCGTATCAGGACCATTTCTTTTTTGTTGGTTCTTTTAATAAACACATCTCATGTTCATTATGGTTTCCTTGTATCTATTATAATGAAGAACACCATAACCCTTCACATGTTCTATTCTATGAGTTCATATTATTATTGCATGATATTTCATGACATTATCAACAATTGGAAATTATGGAACAAATATATATTGTTCTACCAAATAGGACCACCCACGTGTTCAATGGTTTCATTTGAACAAACTTGTTTGAATAAGCTATATTGGACTATTTTTAAATGATGTGGCCTAATTTTCTTAATTTATATTTTATAGTGAATAATTTTGAGAGAAATTATTATTTTAGTTGGGGTATAATTGAACACCTGGATTTTTCTATAAAATGTTTTGAGACATCATGTTTTACATGAGACCATGTGTTTTATGGAATCATTAAAAACTATTAATCTTATAATTTAAACAAGTCTGTTATTACCTGGAAAATAAAAAAGATTACATTAAGATGAAGATGTAAATATTATATATTATATATACTATATTTATATTGAAAAAACATAGTGATAAAAAGTACATAATTTACCTTAATGTTCATATATGTTCCAAAAATATTTTTTTAAAAAAAAAAAATTTATTTATTTTTAAAAAAATAATAAAAATAATTTTTGAAAATTTTAGAAAATCAATTTAATAAACTAAAACTCTTTGTATATTTCATCATGTTAAAATTATATTAGGGTTAATCATGGTTTTTTGGGATAAAAGATTTATTTGATGATGAATAGTGATAATATTAGTTTCATTTAAAAGTATCATTTATTTTAATGAATTTATACATTTTTTATATTATCTAAATTTTTAAATTTAAAATTATTTCAAATATTTATTAATTAATACACTATAATTCAATAAAATCATTTTAATTTTGAATTTTGAGATAATTTTTTGTCAAACATTTGAGGTTTTTTAAAATTTGAAACTCTTATATCATCACCTTGGTGGGTTTAATTTTAAATTAATATTTTCCAATTATTTAAATACTAATTTGGTAATGAATTCCATATTTTTAATAATTATATTTTATTTTATAAAAAATGATAATAGTTATTTTAACTATAATTTCTAAAAAAAAGTAAAAATTACATCATGCAGTTAAGGTAAAAATGAGTTTATTGGGGGATAATCTAACTTAAAAAGTGTAAAAATATCCAAAACATGTCAAAAACGAATTTTATTGAACCATTTCTACCATATATACTCTGAGGATAGTTAATGATCCAATTTGGAGATTTTTAATACTAAAAACAAGGACATAAATTATTATATTCAAAAAAACCTATTGAGTTCTCTCCCCCGCTTGTAAATGGACACCCACAATCCTATCATATTTACACATAAAAGCCCATTTTTTAGCCATTAAATATCCAAATATCATCTTTAGTTTCATATTATCATCCCATAATCCTTATTTTGTAAAGAAATCCAATGTGGGGAGGATTTGTGTGAAAACATATGGTGGTTACCCAAAGAAGTGCTATCATTATTCCGTGAGTGTTTATATTTTATTTCTTCTTCCACCTCAATATATTATTCTTATCTAATGTTGATAAAGTAAAAAAAATTATCTAACATATACCTATAAGAAATTATTTTATTGTTATAACATATATCCTTCTCATCTTCCATTAAATGGGATATAGAATCGTGATTTGTGTGTCTGATGGACCACCGCCTCGCAAACCATTGTTATTTATTTTCCATCACCTCCAATCATGAATGTATATAATTGTGTATTTAATATTTCTATATTATATTCATGAAATTATTTTCCCTCTATAATTAATATATCTAATATACCATTTTACATTCCTTTCAATTAGAATAATAACACTGCTCGTTTTTACGACTGACAACTTCTTCAAGAAGTGATCTGATTCGTTCATGCATTACATGGAATGAAATAAAATGGGATTAATTAAAAAAAGGGACATTTATGAAATAAAAAAATATAAATTAATGGTAATAAATTATTTACATATTTTTTTCAGTCCATCTCGAAAAGGTTAAAATCATTCACACACACATACCACATACCGATTCAATTGACAGTGTGTTTAATTTTAATTCATTAATATGATTATAAAATTATAAATTAATATTTTCTAGATGTAAATGATATTTATATAATTTTAAAAATTCAATAAATTCTGTATACATAATAAATTTATGAATAAAAAATATCATATTAAAACATGTATGAAAAATAAGGGAGTTATTTCATGAAAAATCACTTTCACATGGAAATGTAAATTATTGGGGAATAAAATTGTCATAAATCACATATGGTTTGATATATATACACATACATACATATATATATGTATGTATCTATTGTTATGAAATATAATTAATATAAACTTTTATTTATTATACAGAAGGTTTTAACTTGTAAGAAGGATTTCAATACATGTGCTTAGTGAATTCAATATCACTTTTACTTTTGTGATACACATGACATATTCAGAACCTATTTATAAATATAGCTTCATGAAATATTTTTAAAATAAAAATATATTTATTATTCAAAAGTTTTATCTTGTACGAAGGATGTTAAGACTTATTCTCTGTGAATTTAGTCTCACATTTTTAATTTGTGCGACACATGAAATATTCTAAACCAATTTATTTTATGTTTTGTACATACTAACCATTAATGTATATTATAAATATTTTATTTCATATTATTGTTATATAAATATCCATATATTGATCTCTATTTTAAAGGGATTATTTTTGAAAAGATACCAAAAGTGGAAATGGATTTTTTTCTCAATTTTCGTTCATTGAGATATATGTTTTGTTATTCAGAAATATACAATTATGGGATGTTTATACAGAACATATAACATGCAATATAATGAAATTATTTTTTATCATTTTATCATCAGTTAAAATTAATTTTATTACTTCCTCGGGCGAACAATTAAATGTTACCAAACTGGAAATGGTTTTATGATACAATCTCAACATTTATCATGATTTTTCACGATTATGATTCCAATATTGAAATTAAATGATATAAGCCTCATTAAACTAAATTATTTTCTACTCCTATGGTTATTTCTTAGGAATACATGATTTCAATTCATTTTCATATATTTGTTTACTCACAAATTTCGAATAATGTTTTTTTACGAAAAATCAGCTTTACATGTCTCATCTGTTAAAAATTATGTTTCATCCATATACAGGTTTTAAAAAACATTGTTTTCAAAAAATAATGAAACTTTTACTAGGATTGTTTAGTTTCACTACTACACTTGTTTTAATTTTAAAGAAAATTTAAAAGGAAAATTGTGTTAGTTTTATGAACATGGTACTTTAAACAGTTATCAATAATGTGAAACAAAATATTATTTTAAAGTGTACTACATAAAAACAATTTACCACCGTCATGACCACTCAATGTTTTAAAGTTTCTTGTATAATATTCCATGAATATTTTTATAGAAAATATTTTTATAAATAATTTGGGTGCATTTAGAATTAAAATGAGTTTTTTAAAATTTAAAAGTATATTTTCTAAAAAAATGTTTTCATTATAGTTTTTTTAATAATTTATATTCATTAATGATAAAAAATTTGATTTTACATATATATTACTTGGAATATAAATCAATGATACTGGTTTTTCTATTTCATTGAATGTTTTATGTTTATGAGGAAAAGATGTTTATAAACCCAATTTATCTCCGATGGTATATATATTTATAAAATTATTTTCAATGATTCTCCTTATTTCCATGATTAATTTTATATTGAAATGATTATAAAATTTGATACATTTCTATAGGTTATGTGCGGGTGAAATTTTAATGAAACCCATTTAATTTTAATCGGTTCTGATATGATTAGTGTTTAATTATCTAATTGAACACATATTTATTGGTTTCCTTATGCGATGGGTTTTTCTATATAACCATGGACGGTGGTTACGTTAAAACCTAGATGGTTGGGACATGTATCTTCCTCCAATGCATTGGGAAATTGTTGATATTTCAAGATATAACCATCATTGGAATGAATAGTGACCAGTTTAGTAATGGAATCTATCTCTTATCATAGTATTAGGAGTTACCCATGAATTCTATGATGGTTTTTGGAGTTACCCCATTTCTCTATTATAGTATTGGAAAGAATGCCTTAACTACTAAATAATTATTTTCAATTATTATTTTTATACCATTAAAATCTGGCTTCTGTTATTGTTATTTTCATATAGTTCATGTTCATTTATTCTATTGTGGTAAATTTATTTTGAAAATATAATATTTATTCGTTGAATTAGGTTTATGATCTATGATATTTATGGTATGATTTCCAAATTTTATTATCATGTTATCAAAACATTATAATCATGATATGTTGATATCTCTATTCATTTCCCTTTCTGAGAAAATATGCTCATCCATTCTTATCACTCCATTGAATATGTTACAATGAAAGTTATATTCTATTATAAATCATTGATGTGTGATATTAATGAAGAGCATAATGGGCGATGATGTATCTCATTTATGCACTAGATTTTTATGTGTACATTTTTTCAAAGGGATTGTCATATATATGTTCGATGATTACATAAAAATATATGTATTCAATGATAAAACATTTTAAAATAAATGAAAATTATTGTTTTAAAAGAAAAATAATTAACACACATTTAAATTTAACAATATATATTTTTGAAAAATGAAGATATATAATTTTAAATAAAATTATGCATTTAAAACATGAAGACAAGATTACCAATCCAATATCCCACCCTTATAGATATCATTAAATTAACACCATAGGTAGTTCATAATAACTTTGGTAAGTGTGACCCTAGTAAATATGTACCTTATTAAATCATTGTATAGAAACTATAAACCATATATTACTCATGCATAAGAATCTAGAGAGGAATCTATGTATTGATCTAGTGGTCTCAAACCATCACCATGGTTTAGTTAGTGCGGTTACAAAAATCCTGGTTGAATGATCCAAGCCTTAGCCCCACTTATCTGACTTGTTTCCTAGTACAATTTGTCCCACCATGTATCCTAGAATTCACTTTATTCTAAATATCATTATCTCATATCATACAAATCATATATTTCACCAACAAAAACACAAAATGTCCATGAAAAAAGATGAATAACCAACATTTTCCATTAGAAAAATCACATTCAAATCCATACTTACATAAAGTCAATATTAAAACATACTTCTTAACACATAAACAATACTATGAAAACATTTATTAGTACAACAAATATATCATGCATGAAACCCCAACAACATTATTTGGATCATCATCTTTCAACCCATACGTATCATGAAACCTTTCAAAAACACATTTCACACCCCACACATAATTAATAGATGACATTATATAATCACATGAAGAATGAAAAAATATTCAAACAATGATAATTTATTAAATCCATTACCAACATGATTTAAAAATACATAATCCTAAGGAAAACCATAACTGCGCTGTCCCTAATACAATATAAAATAGATTCCTTATATAGTTTTTTCCAATTCAGCACATGAGATGGTTATTAACAAAAATTGGTTAGAAAGGAAACATGGAAGACATCATGAATTGATTTCAACAGATATGGAAATGTTTACATGTATCCCACCTTACCAAATCAATTCATTACCTCAAAAGGTCTTACACAACTAGGTGTTAGCATTCCTTACGTAACAATATGATGGTGACCCTAATGAGGGGCCACCTACATAAACACAAAATATACAACAAATAACTATATGTCTAAAAACCTATGATAATTCTAAGGATTTTGGTGTCTCTGTGCTATCAATGAACACTACCATATCTACTTGACTTTATATGAGGTTTCATGAACAATTCTAGAAACCAATAATGAAGTCCCACCAACCTCAATACAACATAGTGGTGGAAAACATTGATGACCATAAATATTCTCAAAAGGAGGCATTCAAAATGAATATTGGGAACTATTGTTAGGAAGACACAAAACCAACCCAAAATTTATTTCTCATGAGCCTCTCAAATTAAACCCACATTCATATATCATGTCTTCCAGAATATGGTTCTCGTACTCTATCAATCCATTCTTTGGTGGATGGTGTGTCATGACCAGCCTAATTTAGGACCCACTTCCTTTTGAAGTATTTCATAGGACCGAGAGGTGAAATGGGGTTACATATATGAAACAATCGGCAATGGAACACAACGAAGCCTCAATTTTTCATGAACATGATTGACGAATTTCAGATCGGAATGATATGAGATTATTTATTCGAATTTTCAATCACAACTCATTTATAATTACATACTTGTGTTGAACTAGGTACTTCAATAATGAAATACATGGTGACCTCATCCAACATTCATGTATGAATGGGTACGAGATAAAAAAACCATAGGGAATATAGTGTTCTCCATTAACCAACTGAAAACCATAATACCTATAGAAAAAGTTAGCTATATCATATCTCATGTCTAGCCACAAAAACTAATGTAACATGTTGTAAAACATCATGGAGATATTAGGATGAGTTGACCACTTAGACTAGTGTATATACTAAATTACCAACTTATTCTTCAAAAAAGGCTCCAACACATGGCCCTTAATAAAATGAACCTCATATAAACTCAGATACACTTCACTGAACACCTCCCCACATTTTATGAAATTCAATAAATGCTAGAATAGCTTATCCCTTGTCATCTTTTGATAAATGACACTTGGAGGGAGGGAATCATCTAATCATTATCTATGATCCCAGCTTTACAATGCACATTGGTCTCACGATAGATATAGAAATAAATCCCCACTATGTTCTACTAAACACTGGACTCCATTGTAGCTTGAACTGTAAACATTCTGCCCGAAAAATTTGGTACAACATCACCATTTCTCAGGGAATAAATGATATCAAAATCAAATCCTAAACTTACTAGACCCAAGGGAGATGCCTAAAATTTTGATCCATCTATGAAAAACGGTATGTCACGGTAATGGCCCGGACCTCTATGGCCCATTACATTGTGAAAATATGGTGTTTGAGGTGATTCAAGAGGTTATGGGGACTTATCCCCAACACTTATCCAATTCTCTGGTTCGGTGAACAGTTCCAATAGTACATAGTTGTCAAAAGTGTAGCGGTATCCTTGTGTGAACAATGCATCGGTAACCATAGGTGAATAGTGTCATCAGTAACCTTTAGTTAACAGTGTCATCACTGACCCTTGGTGAACAGTGTCACTAATAACCTTCGATGAATAGTTCCATCGGTGAACAGTTCTATCATTAACCTCTAACGGTTACCTCTCTTCCCTTTTCCAAATTTCCAATTCTATGAACAGTTCCATAGGTTAACAGTTCTATTGGTAACCTCTAATGGCAACCAATTTTTCCTTTTCAAAATTTCCAATTCTATGAACACTTCCATCAGTGAAAATTTATACCGACAACCTTTAATTGTAACCTCTCATTCTTTGTCCAAATTTCCAATTCTATGAAAAGTTCCATTGGTGAAAAGTTCTGTCACTATCCTCTAACGATAACCTTTCATTCCTTCTCCAAATTTTGAGTTCATGAACGGTGTTTCCAGAACGGTTACCTTTCCTTTCCTTTTCCAAGTTTTGAGTTTATGAACAATGTTTCCAGAACGGTGATCTTCTAATGGTGACCTTTTCATTCCATTGCCAAATATTATGTTCATGAACAGTGTTTAATGGTGAGGTTCGTGAACAATGTCTAATAGTGAGGTTTATGAACAGTGTCTAATGGTGAGGTTCGTAAATAGTGTCTAAATGTGAGGTCCATGAAAAGTGTCTAACAGTGAGGTTCATGAACATTGTCTAATGGCGAGGTTTATGAATAGTGTTATTTCTTTTCTAAATTTTGAGTTCGTGAACATTGTTTTTAGCTTCCTACAGTTTCACCCCTTTAGCATTTTCCATTGTAGTAAAATTCATTTAAGGCCTCGTTTTAAAGACTGTAAGGCCTATTCAAAGGCCATAAAATCCTATATTAATTATTCTTAAGACACTAGATGTTTTCATATAGTCAAATCGTGTGGTTTAATGTGATCCTCTTTTAATGGGAAGTCAAACGTATCTTAAACTATCATTCCATTAAATCTTTTAAAGGTACGTCACATCTTCCTCCCTAATTTGGCCACATTGTTCTTGACTATTAGATGCTAGAACCTTTCATTCTATTCTATAGGAGTTGCATAATCAAACATTCCTCCTCAGATTGGTTCCGCTCTATTTTGATGAAACCATGTTGTTTCGATCAATCTTCGGTATAAGGTATGTTGTATCATCATTATTTTGGAATTCATCTTCTCCTATTTCTCATTTCCATTTTATATCAATTTATCTCCATTCTTATAATAGAGTTTTCGTGTGTTTTTGTTGGTGTGGTCATACTGTGGCATCCTCGAGTGGATGCAGCTGTCACGAGAGGAGGATCATGACATGTTGTGTGGACTATTCTCATATGAATAACATCAATAACAGTTTTGGGTAAGGGATTTTTTTCATCTCTCTTCTTTTACATTAAACTGTACCGTTATCATGTTTTATCCTACTTTATGTCAATGGAATTGACCTAATAAGTGTTTGGATTAGATAAATAACTTCATATTGATCATATTTTTTTGCCTCTTGTTTTGATAGATAGTTTGATATCTATCATTTCATTGTTTAGCACTACAGTCATGATGAAAAATGGTAAAGAATGTAAAGTAGGAATTAATTGATCACTATTTGGATAGAGATAAAGAGGCATTTAAATGAAGCTGGTTCTTCTTGTTGTAATTTGATGTTAATCAAATTGGCGTACTAAATGTGTGTAATTATTTTTGATAACTTACTATTTTGGTTTCCCGGATTTGGAACCAATGAATAATAAATCAGTTAATCCAACTTGGACTAAAGAACTAGTGGTCTGATAAATGATAATTTATTATACGTTTCTAGGTCACCCTCTTGTTTGTTAAAGGGCAAAGAGACTAATTTTTATGATATTGTTTTACTACTTATTGTGTTGTGATTTGAGCCTGGATGGCTGTGGTGATATGTGGAGGAAATGAGGAATAGTGGTTGTGGAAGCACTTGATGCCTATGGTGGTGAGATGCATCAGTTTATGTGTATGGAGTCAGGGAGGAAAACATGGATGATGGAATGACATGGATGTGTTTGTTGGATTCTTTCTGTTTCTTTTTGGTTAATTATATATTTTACTTTTCTCAACTGCCTAAGGCAGCTGGTCTTGCTTACACATCTTTTAATAGAGGTGAAGAAACGTGGGGTATGCCACATGCTTTCCGTTTTTAGCATCTCAAGGGAGGATGGGACTACTCTCTTGATATAGGCACCAAACACTCGAGTGGTAGTACATCTACTCACAGGGATGAACACCCTTGTGTTTAGTAGAATATAATGTTATTTCTAGAATGCCTGGGAATATGGGACTTTAATTTTATAAAGAATAATTGAATAAATTGTGTTAACCCATTGGGTTGGAGTTTGATGGAACATAATGATGAGGTTGTAATTTTAAAGGGACAATTGACATTGGGTGTGATGCTAAGGAAATTTAATGTGTAAATTTTCGTGGTTAATTAATGTTTAATGAATTAATTAACATAATGTGAAACTAATAAAAAATTGAATTAATTAATGAATTAAATATCTTTAAATGGTTGTGTATTTATAGGATTCCTATTCTTGGAAGTGGTAGCCTGGAGTCTGAGATACTTTAGCTGCAGTTCAATCTAAGACTATGTTATTCCCATAGCGTGGTTGTGAGATAGTGTATATTCTGTAATTTCTATGTTTTTATATGCTACTCCGCCCTGTTAGTAATTGAAACTGAGACCATGGGGATTTTGAGCCCTGGGGGGTGTTTCCCCCAACATTCTGGTGGGAGGATGAATGGCTGACTACGCCCTTTATCCCTGCTCTCTTATCTTGGTAGATAATTCTACTGGAAGGCTCAATTGATAGTTTTCCCCACATATGTGTGTATATGGTTGTAATGGATTATGGTTATTCACACACATATATTCTGGATATAGTTTCATATGGACTACTATTGCTGTAACGTGTATAGGAGGTGATGTATTGGGGATCCCTACTCAGTTTATGGGTTGTAATGGCTTTAGGTATAATACCCAATGTATGATACATGTTATGAAGACTGAGGTGGCTCCTAGAAACTACCTGGTTAATTTTCATACGTGGACATGGTGGTTTTGTCACACGAGGTTCATGTAGTAATGTTTCACCGAGGTTTCTACGAGCAAGGCTTTTTGGAGAGAGATGCTCAGGATGTGCGACGTTGGGGAAATGTGTTAAACTAGTTAGGAAGTAGTATTTGGGTACCATTGATATTCATTATTATATGTTATATTCTTTTATGTGTTACTAGGTGAGACTATCAATGTTGAAGCTGGGAACATAGTATACCTGTTTAGGAGATGAGTTAGTTTCACTTGTTGTTCATTGTGCTTTAGCATGATTTCATTACTTTTTCATGAGATTATTCATGGAGGAACCTACAAAGTATACTATTATACTAACACTATGTATATATAAACTGTTTTCAGTTCACTTAAAGTAGGTTGGATATCAGGCTAGTTTTTTACAACATGGGTTGCAGGAGTTGTTCGGGCTTGTGGTTGGTGTTGTTTTTACTTAACTTTGGGTAATTCGGGTTTTCGCCTTTTATTTGTAGTAATTTTTCATGAAATTGCATAAGTGTACTTGGGTTTTATTTTATATTTCAGTTCTGAGTTGGAGTTGGATGGGCTCTATCTTATCTCTCTCTTATGCATGTGTTATCTTAGAGGGTAATTCCTCCGATCTGTGTGTTTACTATAACCACAATGCTAGTCTCCAACCAGGGTCCTACTAGAGGCGGGACATGGGGTCATTTCTCACTTCTCACATTTCCATCCCGAGATGGGTACACTTTGTGGGGAGGGGGTCATGACAATGTGGTATCAGAGGTCTTGTTGAGGGATATAATGGAGTTTGGATTTAGAAACTTGTGAGGTTTCATGGGTTGGTAGGGAAACAATGTAATTCATGTTTAGCGAGTGATTTAAACATGGGAGATCGACTGAGAAATAGGAATTTTGGGCCCCTGATGATCTATTGTACGGATCATTAATTTTACAAGGGATACTAAACAATGTGATTATAGTGTCATGGTAGAGACCTAGAAAAGTATCATGAATCATTATTCTTTGTTCATGTGTTTGAATGGGTAGACCATGGGACATGTTTACCTAAATTAATTAATGAAATAAAGTAATTAATTAATGTTGAGTCTTCCATATTCCTGGTTTATGAACTCTAATGGGTTTTTATTTTACAGGTATTCCCCCAGGTCGACGTCCACTTCAGGTTTGTGAAGAAGATATCTCGGAGGCTGTTCCAGCAGATCGCCACATGGTGGAGGTTGACGAAGATGATAGTTGGAAGAAAACACTCTGATATATTCAGTGCCAAAGACTATTGATGTACAAGAGCATTGTTTAAAATTCAGTCCCAGAAGACTATATGAAGGAGGTTGAGATAGTCTTCAGTTCGATCCATGCTCATAAAGATCACTGGGTGTCCTTGGTTGTGACGATGCTGCGTGGAGAAGAAAGGCAGTGGTGGTTCATGTTCCTCGGGGGTCGTGAGGAGTCAGCGGTCTCATGGGAGGAGTTCCGAGACATGTTTAGAGTAGAGTTTCTTTCTTCGACTACAAGGCATCCAGTCGCCAGGACCATCTTACCCTTTGACAAGGGAGGTCTACTGTTTGTTAATTTGGAATCTGTTTCAATAACCATTTACTATATTCTTCAGAACCGCTGCAAGATGAAGAGGTCAGGTCGAGGCATCTCGAGGAGGCTTTGCATCTAGAGATCCTGCCCTAGGTCACCCCATTTTTGCTGAAAACATATCTTGAGGTGCTGGTGATGGAAGAGGTTTTTGTGGAGACATTTTACATAACTAGATCATCATGTGAGGTGAATCGTCATGATTCCTTACAAAATAGAGCTATGGTCTGTGGATCTCTATTTTCTGGGAAGAGGAGTTTCTGTTCAGCTAGGGGTAGCTCCCAGCTCTTCACATCTTGTTTCTCCAGAGGCAGAAACTCTCAGGTCTATGAAAGGTATAAGGAGCTTGTTTTCCATCTGGTGGTTGTAGTCATCCACAGCAGGAGTGACCAACCTTTTAGAGCAGTCATGGTGCACTAGGTTCTTTTATCTAGGTTCTTCCATTGAGGCAGTTCCACCTGAGGCAGCAGTAGTAGATTGCACTAGCATTAGATCAGAAGAGGGTAGATGGGGTAGGAAGGGGACATCCCCATGATGCTCCCCATCCTCATAGAGCATATAACGGTCGTGGTGGTGTTCTTCACCAGGGTCAGAGATGTTGTGGAAGAGGTCAAGGTCAGCTTCATGCTCTAGTGTTTCCAGATCCAGGAGAGCCAGATATCGTTTGAGTTACCCTTTGCTTGTCTTCTACCTTGGTGTATGCCTTTTTTGATTCAGGAGTAACACACTCCTTTATATCACCTACCCTTTTCCATTATTTGGAACATGAGGTAGAGAGGCTTCCAGTTCCCTTGGCAATGAATATGCATGTTGGAGGACGAGCTGACATGTTTGAAGTATGTAGAGATTGTAAGCTCGTGTTGGGGAAACACCGCTCTTGGGGATGTTTTCTATGTTTACGAATACAACCATATAATATCATCCTCGGCATGGATTAGTTGAATTAAGTCTAGGATATCTTGGATTTCTTCAAGAGGAAGGTTGTTTTAATTAGTGCAGAGGAAGTGGAATTGGTGTTTTTTTGGTGAGTGAGATCCCCGAATGGGTCGTAGGCATGTTCCATCCTTATCATCCATGATGGCAGAGATGATGCTGAGTTCTTCACAGGTTTAGCAGTTGGAATTTCCAAGGGTCGTAGAAGAATACCTAGATGTATTTCCAAAAGAGGTTGTAGCATTACCCCCTCGATGAGAGATCGAGTTTGGGATTGAACTACAACCATGACCATCTCCTATCTCTATGTATACATATTGGATGACCTGTTTTGAGTTATGAGATCTATGTATACAGATTTATGGTTATTAAAAAAGAGGTTTTTTAGAACCAAGTGTGTCACTGTGGGGTGCACCAGTTTTTTTTGAGAAGAATGCTGATGGGAGTTTGTGGTTACGTATCAATTCTTGTCTCTTAAAAAAAGTGACAATAAAGAATATTATTCCTCTTCAATAGATTGATGATTTATTTGATCAACTAAAGGGTGAAAGTTGGTTCTCATAGAACGAATTCTGGTCAGGATATCATCAGATGCATGTGATGGATGCTGATATCTCGAAGACTGATTTTTGTTGTCTTTATGGGTATTATGAGTTCATTGTAACGATGTTTCATGTAATTAATGCTCCACATGTATTCATGGGGCTAATGAATGTTATGTCATGTGAGATCCTGGAAAATTTTGTGGTAGTTTTCATCGATGAAATCCTTGTGTACCACACTTCTGAGGAGGACCATACAGAGCATCTGCATGCTTTTTTGGGAGTTCTTCATCAACATCAGCTGTTTGGGAAGTTTTCAATGTGTGAGTTTTGGGCATGAGATATCCATTTCTTAGAGAATGTTGTGTCCCAACATGGAGTAGCTATGGATCCATTGAAGATAGTAGCATTTATGTCTTGGGAAGCCCCCAAGATAGTATCAGAGGTGTGAAGATTCCAAGGTCTCATAGGCTACTGCAGGTGGTTCGTAGCTTATTTCCCATGAGTTGCTACTCTTCTAGAATCTTTGACCAGGAAGGATCAGGAATTCATATGGACTGATCAGTGTCAAGAAGCATTCGAGTATTTAAAGGAGAAGTTAGTAAGTGGTCCAATTCATTGTCTTCCAACTGAGAGAGTTCAGTTGGATGTTTTCTATGACGTTTCACATCTGGGGTTAGGTTGTGTACTCATGTAGAATATGTTAGTTGTTTCTTATGGGTCTCAGCAGTTGCGTCCCCATGAACTTAATGATTCCACCCATGATCTTGAGTTGGCACCAATGGTTTTTGCACTGATGTTGTGGATAAATTACCTCATTGGTGAGCGCTTTGTGGTTTTCACCGATCATAAGATTTTGAGGTATGTTTTCTCCCAATGTGATTTGACCATATGAAAACATCGAAAGGTAGATTTCTTTCAGTAATACGAATTTGAAATATCATATTCACCAGGAAAAGGGAATGTTGTATGTGATGTGCTGATTCAAAAGTTGCACAGAGATGTTGTGCATGAATCCGATGATTACAAGAGAGTAATGGAAGATCTGTCAGCATTACATCTTTATATGACAGATGTTGGGGTAATAGGTTTTCTTTTTAAGATTATGGAACATTTATCTCTCATGAATCAAGTGTAAGATTCACAGTTGGGTAATCTTCAGGTGGAGGTGTGGTGATACCGATTTGTTTGTGGTGAGGCCCTGATGGTTGGTTGGAGGATGAACAACCCTGAGTGTTTTATCACAGAAGGATTTTTGTTCCCTTGACAATGTGCAATATGGTTCTAATTTAGTTTCATATTTCTCCATTAGTAGTGAATCCTGGCGTGAAAAATATGTACTGATCCTCAAGGAGTCATTTTTGGTGGCCTGGGCTGAAGTGTACGGTTGTAGAGTTTGTGTCTTTATGTTTGGTCTGCTAGAAGTTGAAGGTCGAACACCGTGTCCCTAGTGGTCTACTATATCCATTAGATATTCCACAGTGGAAGTGAGAGGACATCTCAATAGACATTGTTACTGGTTTACCTCAAGCTCTAGGAGGACATGATGCTATTTGGGTGGTAGTTGATCATTTAAAAAAATCGTACAACTTCATAGAAATCAAGGAGTCGAGCATAGTGGATTTTCTGTCGAGGGAGTATCTAGAGGAGGTAGTGAGACATCATGGAGTCCCAAGGACGATAATTTAATATTGAGTTATTCATTTTACCTCCAAGGCATGCAATGGTCTCTTGTATGCTTTCGGTTCTCAACTATGCCTTAGGACTACTTTTTATCCTCAAATAAACGGTTAGGTAGAGCAAACCATCGAGACTCTTGAAGACATGTTACGCTCTTGTGTTCATGATTTTGTAGGTTCGTGGATGAAGCGACAACACTTGGTAGAGTTCTCTTAAAAAAAGTTTTTTCACTCCAACTTATGTATGGTGCAGTTTGAAGCCATGTATGGCCGACTATGCCGCTCTCCATTGTGCTGGATTGGGGTTGGAGAGTTAGCAATTCTTGGACCGAAACAAGAGGAGAATACAACGGAGATGGATCAGGTGATTCGTGAGAGGATGAATTCAGCGCATGATCATTAGAAATCATATATTGATCAATGAAGGAGACCCTTAGAGTTCAATGCTAGGGATCATGTGTTTTTGAAGGTGACTCATCGTCATGGGAAGCGATGGTTTGGTTGTGGGAGTAACCTTTTTCCCCAATTTGTTGGGCATTTCGAGGTGTTAGATCGTGTTAGAGCTGTGGCGTATCGAGTATCACTTCCCCCACAGATGAGTCAGATACATGATGTTTTCCTTGAATCACAGCTCAATCGTTATCTTCATGATGGAATTCACATCATCGATTGGGGAGAGATCGATGTTGACGATGATGCAAACATTGAGGAGCAATATATAGAGATCCAAGACCGTAAGGGGAAGGTGTTGCACAAGTGTTATATCCCCTTGGTTCGTGTCTTATGGCGTCACAATGGCATGGAGGAGAGTACCTGGGAACGTGAGTCACAGATACATGCTCAGTACCCAGAGTTGTTTGAGGTTTAACTATTTTTATGTATCGATGTAGACCTTTTGGTTAACAACCATTCATGTTTATGAGATGGCTTCCTTTTAATTTTATTGCGTCTTTCTCTATTTTGAGAGGTATCTCGAGGGTTGGTTGTTCGAACCCCGTTTCATTTTCACTTTAGGTAGTTTTGAATTCTCGGGGACGAGAATGTTTTAAGAGGTATCTGATGTAATTTCTCGGACCTCTCTGGCCCATTCCATTGTGAAAATATGGTGTTTGAGGTGATTCAAGAGGTCAAGGGGACTTATCCCCAAAACTTTTCCATTTTTTCTAGTTCGGTGAACAGTTCCAACGATAGAGAGTTGTGAAAAGTGCAACGGTAACCTATGGCGAACAGTGAATCGATGACCAAAGGTGAATATTGTAATTGGTTACCTTCTGCAAATAATTTCATCGGTGACCCTTGGTGAATTGTGTCATCGGTAACCTTATATGGATAGTTCCCTCAGTGAACTGTTCGATTTATAGCCTCTAACTGTAACTTCTCTTCCCTTTTCCAAATTTCAAATTATATGAACAGTTCCATCGGTGAAATGTTCTATCAGTATCCTCTAATGGTAACCTCTTTTTCCTTTTCCAAATTTCCAATTCTATAAACAGTTCCATCATTGAACAGTTCTATCGGTAACCTTTAATGGAAACCTCTCTTTCCTTTGCCAAATTTTCAACTCTATGAACTATTCCATCGGTGAACTGTTTCATCGGTGAAATTTTCTATCAGTAACCTCTAACAAAAACATGTCATTCTTTTGCCAAATTTTGACTTCATGAACAGTGTTTCCAGAACGGTGACCTTCTAATGGTGAAAGTTTCATTCCTTTCCAAATTTTGATTTCATGAACAGTGTTTCTAGAATGGTGACCTTTTAACGGTGACCTTTTCTTTCCATTTCAAAATTTTTAGTTCATGAACATCGTCTAATTTTAAGGTTTAAGAACTATCTAATGGCAAGGTTCATGAATAGTGTCTAATAGTGAGGTTCATGAAAAGTGTCTAATGGTGTGGTTCATGAACAATGTCTAACGGTGAGGTTCATGAATAGTGTCTAATGGTGAAGTTCATGAACATTGTCTTTCGGTGAGGTTCAATGACAGTTTCTAATGGCAAGGTTCATGAATAGTGTCTAACGATGAGGTTCATGAATAATGTTTTTCCTTTTACAAATTTTTAGTTCATGAATAGTGTTTCCAGCTTCCTACAGTTTCACCCCTGTAGCATTTTCCTTTGACATAAAATGAATTTAAGGCCTTGTTTATTGAACTCTAAGGCTGATTCAAAGGCCATAAATCCTATATTAATTATTACTAAGTCCTGGGATGTTTTTTACATAGTCAAAACATTGGTTTAATGTGATCCTCTATTAATGGGAAATCAAGCGTATCATAAACTTCCGCTCCCTTAAATATTTTAAAGTGACAGGATATGTTCCTCCCTAATTTTTCCACTTTTTTCTCAAATATGAGTTGGTAGAACCATTCATTTTATTCCATGGCTGTTCCATAATAAAAATTTTCTCCTTAGATTGGTTCTTCTCTATTTTGATGCAACCAAACTGTATTGATCAATCTTCTATATAAGGTATGTTTTATTATAGTCATTTTGGGGTTCTTCTTCTCTAGTTTCTCATTTTCATTTTATAGAATATGATCTCCTTTCTTCTAAGGGATTTTTCTTGCCTTTTGGTTGGTGTAGAAGTACCACGTCATCCTTGGGTGGATGCAGTTGTAGCGATCAGAGGATCATTACCCATTGTATGGACTGTTCTTTTATAAAGAACATCAATAACTGTTTGAGGTAGGGTATTCATTATGCTTAACTTCTTTTATGTGAAACAGTATTGTTAGCATGTTTTATCCCACTGGATGTCAATGGAATTGACTTAATAAATATTTGAACCAGATAAATAAATTGATATCGATAATTTGTTATTGCCTCTACTTTTGATAAATTGTGTGATATCTATTCTTGATTTTATATCTCATCATTCTTGATGAAAATTGGTAAAGAACATAAATCTGGAATTAATTGATAACTATTTCGATAAATATAACGAGGAATATAAATTAATCATGGTCTTCTTGTTGTAATTTGACGTAAATCAAATTGGTGTAGTAAGCATGTTTAATTATTTGTGACAAATTACTAGTTATGTTCCCCAAATTTTGAACCAACGAAAAATAAATCGGTCAATCCAAGATGGATTAAAGAACTGGTGGCCCGATAAAAGATAATTTCTAGTAGGGTTATGAGTTACCATCTTGTTTGTTTAAGGGCCAAGGGCCCAACATTTATGATTTTGTTTTACTGCTGCTTGTATTGAAATGTGAGCCTGGATGGCTATGGTGATATGTGGAGGCCTGAAGGAATATTGGTTGTGGCATAATTTGACACATAGGGTGGTGAGATGCATCATTTTATGCTTATGGGTGTTAGGGAGGACACCAGGGATGTTGGAATAGATTGATGTGTTTATTGGATGCTTACTGTTTCATTCTGATTGATTATCCTTTTTAATTTTCCCAACTACCTAAGGTAGTAGGTCTGGATTACCCTTCTTCCAAAAGAGGAAAATACGCATGGGGTATTCCACGTTCATTCCGTGTTTATCATCTCAAGGGATGACGGGTCTACGCACTTGTTATAGGTAGAAAAGACTCAATAGGCAGTACATGTAATCACCGTGTTCAGCCCCCTTGTTTTTGGTAGCATAGAATGCTTTTCTATAATGTGTGGGAATGTGGGAAACTAATTCAGTAACAAATAATTGAATAAATGGTTTTAACCCAAGGGGTTGGAGTTTGGTGGAAAATATTTATGAGGTTGTAATTTTAAAGGGACAGTGGACTTTGGGAGTGATGCTATTGAAATTTAATGTGCAATTTTTCATGGTTAATTAATGTTTAAATAATTAACTAATATAATGTGCAACTGGTAAAAAGGGAATGAAATAATGTATTAAATCCCTTTAAATTTTTGTGTGCTTATATGATACATAGTCTTAGGAGTATCAGCCTGGAGTCCAAGAGACATTAGTTTTAGTTTAATCTAAGACTAAGTTATGCCTATAGTGTGGTTGTGAGATATAGTATATTATTAACATTTTTTGTTTCTATATTCTACTCCATGGTATCAGTAATTGAAAATGACACCCCAGGGATTCTGAGCCCTGGGGGTGTTTCCATCAACATTCTGATGGGAGGATAAATGGTTGACTACCTTCTTGGGCCCTGCCCTCTTCACTTGGTTGATACATGTTCTGGTAGGAACAATGGTTAGCCTTCCCCATATATGTGAGTAGAGGGTTGTAATTGATTGTGGTAATTCACACACATATATTCTGGATATAGTATCCTATAGACTACTTTATGTGTAACGTGTAGAGGTAGTGATGGCTTGAGGTTCCTTACTTGATGTATGGGTTGTAATGGCTTTAGTTATAATACCAGATGTATGATACACGTTATGCGGGCATTGGTGGCTCCTAAAAGATACTTGGTTACTTTTCATACATGGACGTGGTGTTTTTGTTGCATGAGGTGCTTGTTGTGCTGCTTCACCCAAGTATTTGCGGGCAAGCATTTTTAGATAGAGATGCTCAGGACATGCAACGTTGGGGCAAAGAGGCAAACTATTGGGTATGCATTAGATGGGTACCATTGATATTCTTTTTTATATGATATATTATTGTATGCGTTACTTTGTGATAGTAGCCATGGTGAGGTTGGGAACATAGTATACCTATTTCAATGACGAGTTTGTTTCTGTTGTTTTTCACTAGTCTTTAGCATTATTTCGTTAATTTTGCATGAGAGGTTTTGAGGGATCCTACTGAGTATACTATTATACACTCCATATGTATATATAAAATTTTTCATGTCACATGGTGAAAGTTGGAGATCAAGATGTTGTTTACTAACATGGGTTGTAGGAGCTGTTCGGGCGTGTGGTTGCTGCTGTTTTTTACTTTCTTTTGGGGACATGTGGTTTCCCCCCCTTTTATTTGTAATACTTTTGCATGAAATTGGATATGTGCACCTGGGTTTTATTTTATATTTCAGTTATGAGATGGAGTTGGTTGGGTTCTATTTTATCTCTCTCTTCCACATGTGTTCTCTTAGATGGTAATGCCTCCAATCTGTGTGTTTACTATACCCTCGAAACTAGTCGCCAACCTAGGCCCAACTAGAGGCGGGACTCAGGGGTCATTATCTCCCTTATCACATTTTCGTCATAGGAGGGGTACACATTGTGGGGAGGGGGTTGTGAAAGAGTGGAATAGTGGTCTGGTTGATGGATAAGATGGAGTTCGGAGTTAGGCACATATGAGGTTGCATGGGTTGCTTGGGAAATAGTGACATTCATGTTTAGCAACTGAGGTAAACACTGGAGACCATCTGAGAATTAGGTGTTTAGGGACCACTATGATCTGATGTATGGACCTTTAAGTTTAAAATGGATACTAAAAAAGGTGATAATAGTTTTAGGGTAGGGACCTAGAAAATGATCATGCATCATTATTCGTTGTGCTTGTGTTTTAATGGGTAGACCTTAGGATATGTTAACCAAAAACGAATAAAAGAAAACAATTAATTAATTTATTTTGAGTCTTCCATATTAGAGGTTTAGGAGCACTAATGGTTTGTTATATTACAGGTATGGCTCTAGGTCTACGTCCTCTTCATGTTTGTGAAGAAAAGTTTGACATGCTATTTGAGCTGATCGATGCAGGGTAGTGGTTGACGATGATGACACTTGGAGGAAGACACTCTGAGAGTTTCAGCGCCAGAGTCTGCTAAAGTACGAGGGTTCTGTTTCAGATGCTATCATGGATGACTTGTTGGATGTGGTTAAGATAGGATTTAGTTCTATCCGTGATCATAATGAGCATTTGGTGTCCTTGGTTGTGACAATTCTGCGTGGAGTAGTGACACAATGGTGGTTCTTGTTCCTCGAGGATCGTGAGGAGTCATGGGTTTCATGGGAGGTATTCCAAGACATGTTTAGAGTCAAGTTTCATTCATTGACTGTAAAGACATCCAGTCACACTGAGCTTCTTATCCTTTGACAAGGGAGCTCCAGTGATCGAGATTTTGGAATCCGTTTTAAGAACCTTTTTTGATATGTTTCAGACCTACAACCTGATGAGGAGGCCAGGGAGAGGCATTTTGAGGAGGCTTTGCATCCATAGATCCAGCGGAATATCACCCCACTAATGCTGAAAACATATCATGAGGTGCTGACAAGGGAAGAGGTTGTTGAGAGGACTTTGGATAGGACCGTATCATCATAATAGGGGAATCGTCATAATTCCTCACGAAGCAGAGCTATGGTCTGGGGTTCCTGGTTTTCAGGGAAAATGGATTTTTGTTCAGCCAAGGGTAGGTCCCAGCCCATCACATCTCGTTTCTCAAGAGGTAACAATTCTCAGGCTTATGCCAAGGGATCAGTCACTTTTTTTTGAGGTGGTCGTGGTAAGCAGCAGCGGGAGTGCACGACCATTCATAACATTCATCATGCACTAGGTGCTATGCTCCATGTTCCTACGTTGAGGTAGTTCCAGCCAAAGCAGTAGCAGCAGGTTGCACCAGCTTTAGATCAGCAGTGGGAAGAAGGGGTAGGTAGAGGAAATCCTCATGATACTCCCCATCCTCAGAGAGTAGAGCACAGTTGTGGTGTTGTTCGTTATCAATGTCAGAGAGTCGTGGGGAGTTCGTGGTCAACTTCTTTCTCTAGAATTGTTATCTACAGGTGATCCAGACATCGTTTGAGGTATCATTTTCTTATTTCCTACCTTGGTGTATGCCTTGTTTGATTCAGTATTGAAACACTCCTTCATATCACCTACCCTTATCCATGCTTTGGGACATGAGGTAGATAGGCTTCCAGTTCTCTTGGCGTTGACTATGTTAATTGGAGGTCGAGCTAACTTGTTTGAAGTATGTAGATATTGTGAGCTACTGTTGGGGCATTACTCCTCCTGGGGAGATTTCTAATTTTTACAAAAATAAACATATTATTTCATCCTTCACATGAATTGGTTGTATTCAGTGCAGGCTATCTTGGATTGCTTCAGGAAGAATGTCGTTTTCATTTGTGCAGACGGAGAGTTGTTGGTGTTTTTTTGGCGAGCAAGATCCTCTAAGGGGCCATAGGCGTGTTCCATCCTTATAATCCATGATGGCTAAGATGATGTTAAGTTATTCAGAGGCTTAAGCGTTGGAATTTCCTAGGGTCGCAGAGGAGTACCCTTATGTCTTTCAAGAAGAGGTTGTAGCATTACCCCTCGAAGAGAGATCAAGTTTGGGATCGAGCTAAAACAAGGAGGGTATCATATCTCTATGCCTCCATATATGATTTCACCTTTTGAGTTACGAGAGATACTTATATATCTTGATGTTTGGTTAAAGTGCGGTTTTGTTTGGCCAATTGTATCACCGAGGGGTGCACTAGTTTGGTTTGTCAAGAAGGTCGACAAAAATTTGCGGTTGTGCGTCGATTTTCATTGCATAAAGAAAGTGACAATAAAAAATCTCTATCCTCTTCCATGGATTGATGATTTATTAGGTCAAATGAAGGGTGCATGTTAGTTCAAAAATATTGACTTGCGGTCAAGATATCATCATATTCCACTGAAGGATGAGGATATCCCGAAGACTACTTTCTGTTGTCTTCATGGGCATTATGAGTTCATTGTAATGTCGTTTGACGTGACGAATGCTCAAGTTTTTTTTGGGATTGATGAATTCTTTGTTCTGTGAGATCCTGGACATGTTTGTGGTAGTTTTCATCGACGAAATCCTTGTGTACTCCACGTTTGTGGAGGAGCTTACAGAGCATATACACGCAGATTTTAGAGTTCTTCATCAACATCAGTTGTTTGGGATGTTGTCAAATTTTGATTTTTGGGCTGGTGAAGTCCTTTTCATGGGGCATGTTGTGTCCCAATAGGGAGTATCTATGGATCCATTTATGATAGAAGCAATTGTGTCTTAGGCATCACAAAAGATAGTGTAATATGTGCGAATTTTCCTTGGTCTCGCTGGCTACTACATAAGGTCAGTAGCCTATTTTTCATCATTTTCGACTCCTCCAATGACATTGAACAAGAAGGATCATGCATTCATATGGACTGATCAGTGTCAGGTAGCTTTTGAGTATCTAAAAAAGAAGTTATTAAGTGCTACAGTTCATTTTCATTCAGCTAAGGTACTTCAGTTTGATGTATTCTGTGACTCTTCACATCTAGGGTTAGGTTGTATTATCATGCACTAGAGGGCAATTTTTTCTTATGGGTCCTGGCAGTTGTGTCCCCTTGAACATAACTATTCCACCAATGATCTTGTGTTATAATCCATGGTGTTTACTCTAATGTCGTGGGCACATTACCTCATTTGTGAGCACATTGTGTTTTTCACCGATCATAAGAGTTTGATGTCTGTTTTCTCCCAGTGTGACTTGAACATACAACAACATCAGTGGATGGAGTTCTTACATGAATACAACTTTGAAATATCTTATACACCTAGAAAAAGAAATGTTGTAGCTGATGTACTAAGTCGAAAGTCATGTAGTGATTCTTTGCATGAATCTGGTGATTCCTAGAGTGTAATGGAAGAGCTATCAGTATTACATCTTAATATGGGAGACTTTGGGGGCATAGGTTGTCATTTTCAGATGATGGTTTAGTTATCTCTTGTGAAGAAATTGAAATATTCCTAGTTGGGCGATCTTGAGTTGGAGGTTTGGAGAGACCATGTTGTTTGTAGTGAGGCCCATGATGGTTGGTTGGGGGATGAAAAATGTAGCATCCTGAGATTTTATGAAAAATATTCTTTTTGATTTCATTGATGTCTTGTGTTGTACGCTACACCAAAAGGAGCATGTACTAAACGCATCCCTGACTTGGCTTTCATAACACGCAATTGTAACCTTCCACGATAGCGTTTGTTGTACGCAATACCGAGTTTCACTAAACAACGATATGTTATATAAACTAGCTGTTATGAATAGTAATACCCAATTTTTGAAATTTTATTATTCAAAATGGACTTAAATTTTGGATTCGGAATATCAAAATTAGACTGGGGAAAAATTTGGTATTTTTCTGAAAACTTTCAATTTTTGATGAATAGTGAAAACATTAGGTTACTATTTAAAAAACGACTTTTTATTAAAATTATTATTTATTTTGTTTAAATTTATTTTAGGTAAAAATTGATACTTAATACCTATATAAGTTCATTATAATTCATTTGAGTCATTTTATAATAAATATATATATATAAAAATTGTATTGATCTTTTCACCGTCTATTACCCACCTCCAAGGAGAAATTTAAATTTTACATAAAACATAATTTTACCGCTTCTGTGAGTGGAATTTAGAAAATAAAAGAGACACAATTAATATCAAGAAGTAAAATGTTGTTCAATAAGATAAAAATAATTTTTTGGTGAATAGTACCTTTTTTACTTTTTTTACCACGGTTAAATATAAATAGGGTAATTAAGGGTAACAATGGTAATATTATTACCCTAAAACATGTTCTAATTCTATTTTATAACTGTAATTCGACCAAAAACAACCTTAGGAATAAAATATGACCATTTAGGTCCACTTCGATTAGATTAGGACATTTATTATTGATTTATTTAAAGAAGGGTTAAAATAGTTAAAATCAATGTCTAATAACTAAATCCTTGTTAATATAGGGTTATAAATAAGATAAATTCGACTATAAATATTAATTACAAAGATAAAATTAGTTCCTACATAATGGTATTTTATTTATAATTTTTAGACTTTAAAAAACATTATTTAGGACACAATGACGATGCAATAGTTATCTTATAAATGAAATATTAACATAATTGATGTTATAAATACCCAAATAAATGTAATATGAGACTTTTAATGAATTCCACTAATTTTTTAGGTTAATATGACATGTTATTATTGATTTAATTAACTTTTTCTAACTAAACATGAAGTTATGATTTTCAAAAAAAATCAATTACCAAATATTATCTAAATTGACATAAAATAGTTTTTGAAACAAATATTATATTATTAAATGTTACTATATTCATAAAAATCTATGGTTCGGCCAAGATACTAATATCATGATAGGTGTATCATCAATGGACCACTTGAGGGTCTCTTGGATGTTTATGGTATGTTTAGTAACTATATAATATAAAAATAAAAAGTGACATGGTAAATGTCAATCTAATTAACTAAGAGTTAAAACTAAAAGATATGGTTATTATAATGAACAAATCCTGTCTAAAATCTATTCTTAGAGAGTATTTCGACCAATCCCCACCTTATATTATAAATAAATCAATTTTGAGCTATTAAAATCCAAATATGACTTTATTATAAAATAATATTTTATGTTTTTCCAAAGGTTCCCCTCTCCTCCCTTATAAAAAGGACACCCCTTCCCTCTCTTCATCACACCATTTTGAGCCATGAAGCTCGGAAACACTCTACCCATTTCACTTCCCCAATTCCCTAGAAATATTCTGGAGGTTCTTATCTCCTCAAAAGACCAACTCTACTTCTCTAAGATAAGGCTTAAAGGAGGTGCGTCGAAGAAGAGGTGATCTCTACTTCCGATTCTCTCAAGTTTCTTTCTTCTCCAACATCTTCTTCATTAGTTTTCTCATTATAAAGTAATAACATCAGTATTACTTATATACTTATATGTTATTAAAAATATGAAACAACCCTATTTCACCTTCTATCCACCCTACGGAAAACAAAATAACCGTGCGTGCGTACGTAAGGAATACCATCACCACGCCGTGGTGTAATTTGTTTTCGACCACCTCCATACATGGATGGGTATAATGGTGTAAATAAATAACTATATATTATTATTGTAATGTGATATTTATTCTGAAATTTTATAGATACACATCAATAGAATTCCATGATCATGGGAATTGTATCATCGCTCATGCGTACGTACGGACTACCGTCTCGACGACGTGATGAGATTTATATTCCATGTTAACCATTCATGAATGATTATAAAGTATATATAAAAAGTAATCATGAAATATATGACATAATAATGATACTGGATTTATGTATATATATATTTCTATTTTATACACTTAATTCCATTCAATTCAATAAGGAAACGAAAACAACGTTCATGCGTACGTACGGCCTACCGTCTACATGAACGGTGTATTTCATTCCATTTATCGATCTATCGTATATATATATTTATATGCTGAATATATATTACATATAAATCATTTTTTACATTTTGTAATTATTTAAATCAGGATATAAGTAATAAAATCAAGAACAACAAGTCTAAACATGTACGATAAATAAAACTATTTTACCCAAAACACTACTTTAAATAGAACTTACAAAAGAATGGGTAATATAAAGTCATAAGTGAACAATATATGATATCATAAAAATGAATATGATTCTGTAATAATTCAATGAAATTATTTAAATCCTTATATAGGAGGTTTGGATATGTAGGAAGCATATCATACCTAAGGTAAGGGATAGCTTTTCCAATCTCGTTTTTATCTGAGATTGTTTATTCATATGTATTTACTAGGTTCATATTTATCATCCATGTAACTATTTTATAAAAATGATTTCAACTATGTTTAAAGTCCTTTTTTACTATTTTTTACTTTTACTACATGGTATGTAAGGAATATTTTTTTTATGAGGTATTTTTGACTTTTCCTGCAAATGTACGAGAAGAATGTATTTTTTAATTTATACAGCATGAATGGATTTTTACTGCTTTATAATGCCTAATTTTCATTAGGATTACTGTAGATCATTTCATGAATATTTTCCATAAAATCCTTTTCTTTTAAAATTTCATGTCATTTAGTGAAAAGAAAATGATTTTGAAGAAGAAAGTATATTTTCCTCAAGAATTCATTTCAAGTGTTTTGTAAAAACTATTTTACTTATAAGATTAAATTATTTCATATGTGTATGTTTCAAGTATAATGTCTCTAGGATTTACATGGTTTCACATTTCTTATGATGAAATGATATACATTTTTTAATATGGATTATGTTATGATGGGATGACGTTTATGAAACCCTTTTTATTAATTGGGTTATGATGAATGATTTATATTTATTTTGTGGCACAAGTAAAAATGATTTCATTACGAGATGGGTGGGACCTATATCTCCATCAAATGCATTGTATAAATATGTATATCTCATGAGATAGACATGACTGAATGTTAAGTTAATCTGGTTCAGTGATACAGGACTGGAATGAGGAGTGAAATCGATTCAGAAAGGGACTTTTTCCACTTAGATGGTCATTGAAGCAATGCCTTGGCTACAATGGAAATCATAAAAAGTGATGAATGGTTGCCACAATTACATGATTTATTCCCATGCTATTTTATCAAGATTGTTGTTCCTTTATGATATATTCCATATGTAATTCAATGATTTATTTCATTACTCGTGACTTTTTTGTTTAGATTTTATGTTCAAACATTTTCATTAAAATGTTTATGGATCGTTTTATGTTCACTATGCTTACCCTTACTGAGAATTTGAGCTCACCCTGTTTATGTTTTCTTTTCCCCAGGATATAAAGAACGGTTTTAGGTAAGAAAACCAAAAGGGGAAGATCGTTATGGGGGATGGTTAAGATCTTTCATCATGATTAGAAGATTAAATTCTGAGTTTCTAAAGACACTAAACTATTACGGTCCTTGTGCGTCTATGTTTGTTATGTATTAATTATTCTGCAAAAGTAACGTAATGTCCATGTACGTCATGATTTGGTTATATACAGGTGGTATCATAGGAAAAGTTTTTTCAACCTTTGGAAACTAGGATGAAATAACTTTAGTGAGATCCCTATGATTTTGGCCTCTCACACTATTCTTTTTGGGTTTTAAAAAATGGCTGGAAATAATATTATTCACGATAATGGAGGATATGATGGACAATGGAATGATATTTTCATGAGAAAACAAATGAAATTGGATCTGGAAGTCAAAAAACCGTTATTATGACTAATCAACAATCTCATAATATGATCAATAATCTGAACTTTGGTAAGTATCCCGACTCACCAAATAAGGGAAATATGGAGTTTCATGATTATCATAAAGGAAATAAAGTTCATTTCCCCTCATGTAAATCATGTGGGAAGAGGCATCAATGATAATGATTCAAAGGAACTGGAAGATGCTTTGGGTGCGGAAAATAAGGACACAAATCCAGTATGTGAAAATGAAGAGGTTCAGTTAACACCATGGAGATGGATAATGGTATTTCTACGACATCAGAAATCATTAGATGTTTTAAATGTAGAATGTATAGGCATTATGCAAACCCAGTCCCTAAGGGAAAGTCTCATGAAGAGAATCAGCATGGTCATATGGGTAGTATTTATGTGGATGATGATAAAGAGACTACAAATGATATATGAGATGAAAGAAGTATTGAAGCTTGGTCAATAGTTTAAGAAGGTAGTGGGATGATGGTATGTTTATCAAGAGTTATGTTGTATAGGTAATTTAATTGTACTATGGAATAAAGAAACATCTAACGATTGTTACACTATTGTTTTTCTTAAAGTATTTGAAATTATATATTGAATGCTACTGGTAACCATGAATGGTTATTCAGATAATTTTTGAAAGAATATGATATGCACATAATGAATGGATAAGGAGGAAATAATATGTTTGATAGCATTCATGAGCTAATGATTGTTATAATGAATAAGTGATATCATGCTTTGAGTATACAGAATTTTTGGGATTTTGGTATGTGGAAAGAGTTAAAGTTTGACAGCACTAATGTTTTCACTATGGTTCAATGGGTATTCATTTTTCAAGACAATACATTATTAAGGCCTTCAAATTTTTGGAATGTGACCAACAAAAAATATTTTATGATATACGAGGATCAACGATGGTATTAAGATTCTCGTTATATGAACTCTCTGGTAATTGTTTTCACTATAATATGAGAATGGAAAACAACATTATGGATAAGCCTAATGATTGAAATGAATTATGTTGGACATAATTTAGTATTGTTTATGGCTAGAACTTTTTCGATATTATTGATGGAAAGTTATAATAATGTATTTTTAGAAAAAAGGTCAAGCTGCAGGATGGGTGACAACCCGTCATGTCGGAATATGCTGTGGGAATCGAACCCACAACTGAAGTGCGAAAAGCTTTTATTTCCTACCACTAGACTACAGGAAGTCCCTAGTTAGTAGAAACAAGTTTTATTTTATTTTGCAGGATGATATATGAAGTATAAGTCCATTTTGGAACCATATCAGATTAATCTCACAATAGATGGACTTATGTATATAAATTTTTCTAACTTATGTTTCAGACAAGTGGAATGAACAATTATTCTATCGCATGATCTTCCAAAACATCACAAAATACATATTCATCATCATTTCATAAAGAGATGAATTGGAAATTGTTCAAGGCATGAACAACGGTGATATTATACCAAAATAGAAAGTATTTATTCTAATTCAAATTCATCAAATTTAGGGAAATGATCTTGAAAACCAAAATATGTTGTCCTCGTGCCCTTATATCTAATTAATCAAATGGTACCCTAGATCATCAAAAATTTATTGGTTTGTGATTGTTGGCTTTTTCATATCCATGTTCTCTACCCCTCTCCATCAGAACATGAAGGTTAGATTTCTCTTCCATATAAATATTTTCACCTATGTTCTCCTATGTGGAAACCCAATGATTAGTTAATTTGGGTAACCATTACGTTTCATACATTAGTTTTTAAAGATATGTTTTGGTATTACTTTTTACGATGTGGGTTTCTATTAATGAAACTTTCAAATAGTAAACCATTTATAACCCCGATGAATTTCTAGGGAGAAATTCATTTTAAGAGGGGTAGAAGGTAACACCACGAGATTTTATGAAAAATAATTTTTTAATTTCATTAATGTCTCGTGTTGTATGCTACACCAAAAGAAGCTTGCGCTACATGCATCCTTGACTTGGCTTTCATTACACGAAATCACGACCTTCCACGATAGTGTATTTTGTACGCAATACCGAGTTTCACTAAAAAAGATATGTTATATAAACTAGCAGTTATGAATAGTAATACCCACTTCTTAAAATATTATTTTTCAAAATGGACTTCATTTTTGGATTTGGAATATTTAAATTAGACTAGGGTGAAATTTTGGTATTTTTCAGAAAACTTTCAATTTTTAATGAATAGTAAAAACACTGGGTCACTATTTATAAACCGACTTTTTATTTAAATAATTATTTATTTTATTTAAATTTAATTTAGGTATAAATTGATACATAATACATATATATGTTCAATGTAATTCATTGGAGTCATTTTATAATAATTTTATATATATAAAAATTTTATTGAACTTGTCACCGTCTTTTACCCACCTCCTAGGAGAATTTGAATATTTGCATACAACATAATTTTACTGCTTCTATGAGTGGAATTTTGAAAATCAGAGGGACACAGATAATATCAAGGAGTAAAATTTGGTTCAATAAGATAAAAATAATTTTTGATGAATAATAACTTTTTACTTGTTTTTAAAACAATTAAAAGTAAATAGGGTAATTATGGGTTACAATGTTATTATTATTACCCTAAAACATGTCCTAATTCTATTGGATAAGTGTAATTCGACCAAAAGCAACCCTAGGAATAAAATATGACCATTTAGGTCTACATGGATTAGATTAGGACATTTATTATTAATTTATTTAATGAAGGGTTAAAATAGTTAAAATCAATGTCTAATAACTAAATAATTTTCAATATAGGGTTATACATAAGATAAATTCTACTATAAATATTAATTTGAAAGAAAAAAAGATTTCCTACATAATGGTATTTTATTTATAATTTTTATAATTTATAAAATTTTATTTTATTTAGGACACAATGATGATGCAGTAGTTTTCTTATTAATGAAATATTAACATAATTGATGTTATAAATACCCAAATAAATTTAATTTGAGACTTTTTATGAAATAAAATAATTTTATATGTTAATATAACATGTTAGTATTGATTTAATTAACTTTTTTCGCACTAATCATGCTGTTATGATTTTCACAAAAATCAATTACCAAATTGTGTCTAAATTGACATAAAATAGTTTGTTTAAAAAATATTATATTATGAATTGTTATTATATTCCTAAAAATCAAATGTTACACAAAGATACTTATATAATTATAGTTGTATAATTAATGGATCACTTTGGGGGTCGCTTGGATGTATATGGTGTGTTTATTAACAATATAATATAAAAATACAAAGTGACATGGTAAATGTCAATCTAATTAACTAAGAGTTAAAACTAAAATATATGGTTATTATAATGACCCAAACCTAAATGAAATATATTTTTTGAGATGATTTCGACCCATCCCCACATTATATTCTAAATAAATCTATTTGGAGATATTAAAAACCGAATATTACTTTATTATAAAATAATATTTTAAGTTTTTCCAAAGGTGCCCCTCACCTCCCTTATAAAAAGGGCACCCCTTCCCTCTCCTCCTCACACCATTTTGAGCCTTAAAGCTCGGCCAAACTCTGAACATTTCACTTCCCCACTTCCTGAGAAACATTCTGGAGGTTCTTATCTCCTGAAAAGGCAATCTCTACTTCCCTAAGAGAAGGCTTAAAGAAGGTGCGTCAAAGAAGAGGTAATCTCTTCTTCCGATTCTCTCAAGTTTTTTCTTCTCCAACGTCTTCTTATTTAGTTGTCTCATTATAAGGTAATAACATAAATTTTAATTATATACTTATATGTTATTATAAATATTAAACAACACTATTTCAATTTCTATCTATCCACCGTATGTGCATACGTACGGAATACAGTCTCCACGTCGTGGTGTAATCTGTTTTCGACCACCACCTTACTTGGATGGGTATAATTGTGTAAATAAATATCTATATATGATTATTGTAATGTGGTGTTGATTCTGAAGTATTATACATACACTTCAATACAATCCCACGATCATGGGAATGGTATCATCGCTCGTGCGTACGTACGGACTACCGTGTCCACGACGCGATGAGAATCATTCTCCATGTTAACCATTATTGAATGATTATAAAGTATATATAATAAGTAATCATGAAATATATGAAATAATATTGATACTGGATTTATGTATATATATATATGTATGTCATATACTTAATTCCATTCAATTTAATAAGGAAACGAAAACAGCGTTCATGCGTACGTACGACCTACCGTCTCCATGAACGGTTTATTTCATTCCATTTATCGATATATCATATATATATTTATATGATGAATATATATTACATATAAATCATGTTTAATATTCTTTAATTATTTAAATTAGGATATATGTAATAATAACAAGAACAACAAGTCCAAACATGTACGAAAAATAAAACAATTTTACCCAAAACGCTGCTTTAACATGGAACTTACAAAATAATGGGTAATATAAAGTAATAAGTGACCCATATATGTTATCATAACAATGAATATGATTCTTTAATAAGTCAATGACATTATTTAAAATCATTACACAGGAGGTTCAGATACGTACGAAGCATATTTGACCTAAGGTAAGGGATAACTTTTCCAATCTCATTTTTATCCGAGATTGTTTATTCATAAGTATTTACTAGGGTTATATTTATGATCCATGTCCCTATTTTATAAAAATTATTTCATGTATGTTTAAAGTCATTTTTAACCAATTATGACTTTCACTACATGGTATGTATGGAATCTTTCTTTTACGAGGTACTTTTTGTCTTTTCTGGAAAAAGTATGAGGAGAATGTTTTTTTACTTATACGTCATGAACAGATTTTTACGGCTTTATAACAGCTAATTTTCATTAATATTACTCTACAAGATTTCATGACTATTTTCCATAAAATCCTTTTCTTTTAAAATTGCTTGTCATTTTTTGAAAATAAAATGATTTTGAAGAAGAAAGGATATTTTCCTCAAGAATTCATTTCAAGTGTTTTGTTAAAACTATTTTACATCTAAGATGAAATTATTTCATATGTGTATGTTTCAAGAATAATGTCTCTATGATTTACATGGTTTCACTTTTATAATGATTAAATGATATCCATTTGTTTTATATGGATTAAATTATGATGGGATTATGTTTATGAAACCCATTTTATTCTTTGGGTTATGATGAATGATTTATGATTATTTTGGGGCACAAGTAAGAATGATTTCATTACGAGATGGCTGGGACCTATATCTCCCTCAAATGCATTGGGTAATGATTTATATCTCATGAGATAGAAATGGCTGGAATGGTAAGTTAATCCGGTTCAGTGATACAGGACTGGAACGAGGAGTGAACTTGATTCAGAATGGGACTTTGTCCACTATGATGGTATTGGCAGTAATGCCTTGGCTACTATGGAAATCATAAGAAGTAATGAATGGTTACCACAATTACATGATATATTCCCATGCTATTTTATCATGATTGATATTACTTTATGATAAATGCCTTATCTACATCCAATATTTATGTCTTTTCTCAAGATTTTGATGTTTAGATTTTATGTTCAAGCTTTTTCATTCAAATATTTATAGATTGTTTTATGTTCTCTATGCTTACCCTTACTGAGCATTTGAGCTCACCCTTTTTATGTTTTGTTTTCCCTAGGATATAAAGAATGGTTTTAGGTAAGAAAACCAAAAGGGGAAGATCATTATATGAGATGTTTAAGATCTTTCACCATGATTAGAAGATTAAATTCCGAGATTCCAAAGACAATAAAATATTACGGTCCTTGTGCATTTATGTTTTTATGTATTACGTATTCAGAAAAAGTAATGTAATTTCCTTGTACAACAAGCTCTGGGTGTCTACAAAAAAAACACAGAGTCTTGTATCATGAAAGGATTTTTGTTCCACTGACAATGCACGATATGGTTCTCAATTTGTATTATAGTTCTCTTTTAGCAGTCAGTCCTGGAGTGACAATGATGTATCGATCCATAAGTATTCAGTTTTTTGTGTTATGGGATAAAGCATGTGGTTGTAGAGTTTGTGTCTTGATGTTTGGTCTGCCAGAAGCTGAAGGCCGAACTGCGTGTCCCTGGGGGTCTACTCCTGCCATTAGAGATTCCTTAGTGGAAGTGGCAGGATATCTCAATGGACTTTGTTACTGTATTACCTCGAGCTCCGGGAGGATATATCAATGGAATTTGTTACAGTTTTACCTCGATATCTGGGATGACATGATGATATTTTAGTGGTACTAGATTGTTTAACAAAATCATCCAATTTCATAGTGATCAAGTAGTCGAGCTCAGTGGATGTTTTGTCGAGATAGTATCTAGAAGAGGTGGTGAGACTTTATGTAGTCCCAAGGATGATAATTTATGATTGAGATACTCATTTTTCCTCATGGGTGTGGAAATTTCTCCATCGTGCTTTCAGTTCTCATCTATGCCTTAGCAGCGCTTTTCATCCTCAATTAGATGGTCAGACAGAGAGAACTATCCAGACTCTTGAAGACAAGTTACTCTCTTTTGATCATGATTATAGAGCTTCGTGGATGAATCAATTACCCTTGGTGGAGTTGGCTTTCAATAATAGTTTTCACTCCACCATCGATATGGTGACATTTGTAGCCTTGTATGGACGGCCTTGCCGCTCTCCATTGTGCTGGTCTGGGGTCGGAGAGTTAGAAATTCATGGACCGAAACTAGTGAAGAATACAACAGAGATGGAATGGGTGATTCTTGAGAGGATGAAGACAGCACATCATCATCAGAAATCATATGTAGATCAAATAATGTGACCCTTAGAGTTCAATGATGGGGATCATGTGTTTCTGAAGGTGACTCCCATTCATTGGCAGTGAATGATTGGTCGTGGAAGTAATATTTCTCCCCGGATTCATGGGCCTTTCGATGAGTAATCTCATGATAAAGTTGTGGCGTATCGAGTCACACTTCCCCCATAGATGAGTAGGATACATGATGTTCTCCAAGAATCACGTCTTTTGTCATTATCTTCATGATGACTCTCACATCATCGATTGGGGATATATCGATGTTGAAGATGATGAAACCTTTGAGGAGAAACTTGTGGATATCCAAGACCGCAAGAAGAAGGTGTTTCGCGGGTGTTATATCCCCTTGGTTCATGTCTTGTGGAGACACAGTGGCATGGAGGAGAGTACATGGGAACGTGAGTCATAGAAACGTGCTCAGTACCCAGTGTTGTTTGATGTTAAACACTTTTGATGTACTGATGTTCCCAATTTGGTTATGAAACCTTCACGTTTATGGGATGGAATCCTTTTGATGATTTTGTGTCTTCTACTATTTTGAGAGGTTTCTCAATGGGTGTTTTTTCGGACCCCGTTTCGTTTTCACATTAGGTGGGATTGGAATTCTCGGGGAAGAGAATGTTTTGAGAGGTATATGATGTAATGTCTTGGACCTCTCTGGTCCTTTCCATTGTGAAAATATGGTCATTGTGGTGATTCAAGAGGTCAATGGGACTTATCCCCAACAATTTTCCAATTTTATTGTTTGGTGAATAGTTACAATGGTAGACAGTTCTGAATAGTGCAACAGTAACCTTCAGTGAATAGTGCATTGGTGGCCATCGCTGAATAGTGTCATCGGTAACCTTCTATGAATAGTTCCTTCAGTGAACAGTTCTATCGGTAGCCTCTAACTGTAACCTCTCTTCCCTTTTCCAAATATCTTTTTATATGAACAGTTCCATTGGTGATTAGTTCTATCAGTAACCTCTAACGGTAACCAATTTTCTCTTTTCCAAATTTCCAATTCTATGAATAGTTCCATCGGTGAACATTTCTATCAGTAACCACTAATGGTAACCACTCCTTCCTTTGCTAAATTTCCAATTTTATGAAGAGTTCCCTCATGGATCATTTCAATCAGTAACCTCTAATGGTAACGTCTAATTCCATCGCCAAATTTTTATTTTAGGAACAATGTTTCCAGAATAATGACCTTCTAACAGTGACCATTTCATTCCTTTGAAAAACTTTTAGTTCATGAATAATTTCTAACAGTGAGGCTCTTGAGTAGTGTCTAATGGTGAGGTTCAGGAAAAGTGTCTAACGATGAGGTTGATGAACAATGTCTAACGGTGAGTTTCATGAATAGTGTATAATGGTGAGGTTAATGAATAGTGTCTAATGGTGAGGTTCATGAATAGTATCTATCGGTGAGGTTCATGAATAGTGTTTATGGGTGAGGTTCATGAACAATGTATAATGGTGAGGTTCATGAACAGTGTCTAATGATGAGGTTAATGAAAAGTGTTTTTTCTTTGCCAAGTTTGGATTTCGTGAACAGTGTTTCTAGCTTCCTACAGTTTCACCCCTTTAGCATTTTCCATTGACATAAAATGCATTTAAGGCCTCGTTGTAAGGAATCTTATTCCAATTCAAATGCCATAAATCCTATATTTATTTTTCCTATGGCTTGAGATGTTTTTACTTGGTCAGACCATGTGGTTTAATGCGATCCTATTTAAATGGGGAATCAATCATATCTTAAAATGCTTCTCTGTTAAATCTTCTAAAGGGAAGAGATATCTTCCTCCCTAATTAGTCCTCTTTTTCCTTATCTATGAGATACTATAACCTTTCATTATATTCTATAAGAGTATCATAATCAAACATTCCTCCTCAGATTGGTTCTGCTCTTTTTTAATGCTTCCATGCTCTATTGATCAATCTTCGAAATAAGGTATGTTTTGTCATCATTCTTTTGAGGTTCATCCTCTCCTGTTTCTCATTTTTGTTTTATAACATGTGATATCCATGTTTCTAATGGAGTTTTCTTGGGTATTTGTTGGTGTGGTCATATCGTGGCATGTTCGGGTGGATGCAGTTGTCACAAGAGGAGGATCGTGGCGTGCTGTGTGGACTATTCTCATATAATGAAAATTAATAACTGTTTGAGGTAGGGGATTCATTGGTTCTCTCTTCTTTTACGCTCAATTGTATCATTAGCATGTTTTATCCCACTAGATAACAATGGAATTGAACTAATAAATATTTTAACTAGAAAAATAAATTTATATCGATTGTATATTTTTTATTTTTTTATAGATATTGTGATATTTATTCTTTCATTGTTTAAATCTTAATTATTGATGAAAATTGGTAAAGTACATAAATTCGGAATTATTTGATAACACTTTGGATAAAGATAAAGAGGCATGTAAATGAATTTGGTTCTTCCTATTTTAATTTGATATTAATCAAATTTGCACAGTAAGAATGATTAATTATTTGTGATAACTTACTGGTTAGGTTTCCTGAATTTGGAAACAATGAATAATAAATCGGTTAATCCATGATGGATTATTGAACTGCTGTGTTGATAAAAGATAATTTCTTATAGGGTTCTGAGTAACCCTCCTGTTTGTTAAAGGGCCAAGAGGCCAATTGATAAGATGAGGTTTTACTGTTGCTTGTGTTGTGATTTAACCCTGGATGGCTATGTTGATATGTGGAGGCACATATAAATATTGGTTGTTGTAGCATTTGATGCCCAGGGCGGAGAGATGAATCAGTTTATGCATATGGGTGTCAGAGAGGACACCCAGTGATGATGGAATGGAATGGATGTGATTATTGGATGCTTTTTGTTTCTTTTTGGATGATTATATGTTTTAGTGTTCCCCGCTTCCTAAGGCAGCTGGTCCTGCTTACCCTTCTTACAAAAGAGGAAAAGATGCACGGGGTATGCGGCGTTCTTTTTGTGTTTGGATTATCAAGGGAGGATGGCTCTACTCTCTTTTTATATGCGGAAAAGAATCAAAAAGAAGTACATATACTCTCTATGTTGATCCCTGTTGTGTTTAGTAGCATAGAATGTTTTTCTAGAATTCATGGGAAGGTGGGGAGGTAATTCTATAACGAATAATTGAATAAATTATGTTAACCCATGGGGGTGGAGTTTTCTGGAACATAATGATGAGGTTGTAATTTTAAAGGGACAGTTGACTTTCGGTTTGATGCTAAATAAATTTAATGATGAATTGTTAAAGGTTAGTTAAATTTTAATGAATTATTTAACGTAAAGTGAAACTGGTATGAATGGAATAAAATAATGCATTAAAGCTCTCTAAAAGGTTGTGTGGTTATAGGATTCCTAGTCTTAGAAGTGGCAGTCGAGATTACAAGAGATGTTAGTTGGTGTTGATTATAAGACTATTTATTCCCATAGTGTTGTTGTGAGATATAGAATATTCAGTACTTTTTTTGATTCTATTTGCTGCTCCACGTTGTCAGAAAGGGAAACTGACACCTCAGGGATTCTGAGACCTGGGGGTGTGTCCCCCAACATTCTGGGGCACTGATGAATTGCTGACTTCCCCATTTGGCCCTGCTCTCTTCCCCAGGTAGATACTTGTACTAGTAGGCACAGTGGTTAGTTTTCCCCATATATGTGTGTAATGGGTTGTAATGTCTTGTGGTTAATCGTACATATATATTTTGAATATAGTATCCTATGGACTACTATAGGTGCAACATGTTTACGCTGTGATAGCTTGCGGATCCTTACTCGGTGTATGGGATTTAATGGCTTGAGGTATAATACATGATGTATGATACACATTTTGCAGGCTGTAGTGGCTCCTAGAAACTACCTGGTTACATTTGTTATGTGGTCATGGTGGTTTTATCGCATGAGTTGCATGTAGTGGTGTTTCGCCCAGGTGTCTACGGGCATGCCTTTTTGGAGAGAGATGCTTTGGACGTGCGGCATTGGGGCACAATGGCAAACCAGTGGGGAAGTAGTAGAAGGGTACCTTTGATATTCTTTACTATTTGATATATTATTATAAGTGCTATTTTGTGAGATTAGCGATGGTGGGGTTGGGAACTTAGTATACATGTTTAGGTGATGAGTTAATTTCACTTTTTGTTCACTGTGATTTAGCATGCTTTCATTACTTTTGCACGAGAGGCTTCAGGGAGGATCCAATTGAGTATACTATTATACTCACCCTATGTTTATGTAAAAATATTTTCAGGTCACTTGGAGCAGGTTGGAGAACAGGATGGTATTTACTTACATGGGTTTCATGGGATCTTCAGGCTTGTGGTTGCTACTGTTTTTAATTTCTTTTGGGCACTTGCATTTTTTCCCTTTCAGTTGTAGTACTTCTTCATGACATGGGATATGTGAACTTGGGTTTCCTTTTATATTTCAATTCTGAGTAGGAGGTAGCTGGGTTATATCATATATATCTCTTCCGCATGTGTTGTCTTAGAGGGTAATGCCTCCCATCTGTGTGTTTACTATACCCTCTGTGCTAGTGGCCAACTCGAGGAATACTGGAGGCGTGACTCGGTGGCCATTATCTCCCTTATCACATTGCCAGACGAGGAGGGGTACACTTTCTGGGGAGGGGGTCATGACAGTCACAGACATATAATCTATGTATAACAAAAATTAACACCCAAAGTGATAATGTCCTGATGTATTCAGAGCACGCATCACTACTTATAATTCCAAATCATGCATTGGGTAATTATTTTCATGTTTTCAGAGATTTTGTGATGAATATTCCAACACATGCTGATATTTCATCAAAACAATCCTAATATCTATTTATAAAGGATCACACTAGACCATGTATCACATATTATATGCAGGAAAGATAAAAACATGGGTTGTTGTCATCCTCATCTTAAGCTCTTCAAATGACCCCTAACCTTCTAGGCTTCACTCAGACATCACCACTTTTTGGTTATGCAATATAATAGGTGGAGAAATATGAGATAAATCTTGAAAAAACATCCAACAGTGTTTTTCAATCCAAATTTAAATACCAAATACTCTAGGCGGTCGTACCTTCTTCATATGGTTGTTTTTTGTACATCTACCACTTTGAATAGAACGTAGGGATATATTGAAATAAAATAAAAAAACAAGGAAATAAATTCCACCCTTAAGCAAATTAATGTGTTATCTATGTTAGGATGGTTGTTTTCTTTGTTCTATATCATATTCTACTTCTCGGAGTCCAAACAAAACTGGAGAGCTTGATCGTCCATCTTTGTAAACAAGACAGTCATGGACTAGGGAGTGAATCTCCCATGAATGAATCCATTGGATTCTATATCTTCCATATGTGTCTTTACATCCCTCAACATGATGGGTCATAGGGTATAATAGTGAATTTACTAGCTATGTCCCTAGTGCCAAATTGATGGTGAGCTCAACAACTTTCCCCAAAGGAAAACCTAAAAAGTCATTTGGAAATATCTTTAGTAACTAATCCACTATAAGAGGTAATCCACTCTCATAACCATAACCACTATCCTGCAACATGAATGATGACATATTGAAAACAAAAATTCCCATCTTTTGAAGTGGTGGTCTATCACATGTTGATTGAGGGTCCCATTCACATTGGAAAATGTGGGTACTCCTATCAAGAACCACAATACTCACTTGATGGTGATGAAAATCAATGTGCGCATAAAAATTCTTCATCCAATACAAACATAGTATCTGGAAAAATATTTCCATATCTAAATATAGGAAATCTTATTCCATATTAACCCTTCACATGGTGAGTCAACAATACAGACACTTGAAACCCTACTCCAACTTCTTTCCAAGTTGTGTCGCAAAATCCATCACATATGGAACGATCTCAGTAGGAAATTCTAACACATACACAATAAATTCATAGAAAAATGAAATAAGGGAACCATTCTCAAATATTATAGAACATATGGATGATGGAGAATTAATAGAAACTCAAATATTGTAGGTCATTCAATAGATTCTACTGATGATTGTTTTATATCAATAATATGACTTATCTCTTCCTAATCTTGTGAATGACCACTAACATGAATCTATATCTTTGGATTAGTTTTATCTCAAGAAGATGTATCCTTTACACCGTGATGTAAAAATAGATAACCCACTTTTCATGACGTTTTGACTAGGTTGACACCCCTTATATGCTACAGAGCCTACACCAGCCTGATATAAATAGGCTACTTTGAAAAACCACTCCATGTGATTCTTAATTATGAACTGATGGATATTAAAAAGTGGATTTGAACACATTTACCGCACAATCCCTATCATACCTCATTGATATAATATATCCTTTTCAACATTAGAATCCACTGAACAAAGAGGTCGAGAAGTATGGAATGAGCTAACAAATCCCCTCTTTTCTTGATCGTCTCACTTGATCCTCATTTTAGATGAATCGTTGATTCCATATACCACTATTGAGTTAACCCTATATAACTCATAATATATATAATAATCTATATCCACCATTGAGGGATGATCAAACACCTCATCATTCTTTTTCATTAGGAACAAGAAGACTAACGATAATATATCTAGCTATGACCCAATTTAAAACTGATGATCATTTTCTGGTCACTATAATCTTCTAGTAGTACAAACTAAATCCAACACTATAAAATAGTTTGCATACTCCATAACATTCGAATAATCCTAGTGGAATCCCTAAACTATCAGGTTGTAGAAACTGACAAGGTCATAGGATTATATTTCCCATTGAAGTGGACCTTGATGTCCTTCCAAACCATTTCCACAAGATTACCAACAGTAACCACTGAGTCCCACAACCAACAAATGGGTCCTTCTAACAATAATGAAGAAATCTTTACCATCAGGACCTGATGAGTTTCATGGAATCTTAACATCAATTATACCACCTCAATACACTAATCTTCTTCCCAGGTATCAGTGTTACCTTAGAATGTATATGGTTTTTTCTTAAGGAACTCATAAATTGTGTCTTTTTATAGAACTGGTTATGATTCCGTGACCTAAGAAAGAACATGACCCAGTACATATACCACATATGGGAAAGAACAAAGCACCACTTCAACTAGTATTTGATCAACTGGTGAAAGATAAATTCTTCCTACCACTTTCCAAGATTTTATAAGATGTTTACATTTAGGCATGTTGCAATACAAATTGATAAACATGTACAGATGATCAATACATTATTTTGAAACATTTTATAATCAAAAAAAATTATATAATATTAAATATATCAAAAAAATTACCATAACAAAGTCAAAAACAACCCATACTACTTCACCCCCACATGGACTCCGTACATAGTCTATAAAAGTTACGTCTAAACTAGAAGATTGGTCAACCAAATTATTTACTTCCCATGGAGAATCAAGGTTAGTCAGGATACGTGTTTTCTAGACACCCGACCTAAATCTAGAACCTCATGGCTCGACATTTTTAGATCATGTCTTTATAGACCCTCCCAAAAACCATTACCTAAAGAAAGGGAGAAATATTTTCTTATACATTTTTTTCACTTACCAGGAAAGGGGGTTCACTTCAACCGGACAGTATATCTACACAGTGACAAGGGCTGAAGGGTGTTCCTTACTCCCTCTATTAGGAAACATGTTCTTGGGTATCCATATTTCATTTATTTATGGATTTCACCCAGGATCAACAACCATAAAAGAGTCATAAAAATCAAGAATCAAATAGTGAAAAATAATCTTATTCATGGAAATACAACATTCCAATGTTGAATAAGTTTACATTTTTAAACAAAACCCAAAGTAACAAAATTGATAATAAATAAAATAGACCAAAACCAAAATATTCAACGAAATGTGAATAACATAACACTCTAGACACCTCCACGAACACCTATAGGAGAAGAAAACTAGAAAATAGATCAACCATCCACACCTTGGAACATCTATCCATCACTAGTAAATCATCTAAGGTGTATATAAGGATATTTATTTAATAACATTGATAACACCACTAATTTTTAAATCTATTAAGAATTATGTTCTATATTGGGGAAGTAAAGACATTCAAACAATAATATTAATACTATATAGTCGTTTAATCTTTAATGAATAATTTAATAGAATCATTATTGGAAAAACTAGAACATTGTCAATGTGGTTGGTAAATCCTCTATCAGAAATTTTTCACGCTCTAGAGATTCTACTAAGATGAGGGTTTTTCAACTCAGTAATTGGATATCAAAGAATATATGGTATTATATTTCAATATTCAATATATGTGATATCACAATTAATTTAATATAACCATCATGGAATGTTTAGTATATTTTTGAATAATTTAAAAATGTATAATTTCCCATATGAATTCCCATAATTATTGGTACAATAGTTTCATGCTTTGAAAATTTAATATTGATGTACTATAATGAATCATAATATGTGGTTTTATGTAGTGTAGAATTATTGTTCTCTATTTGGTATCAGAACATGGTGGTGGTGTATAATTGGTGTCTACTATGATCACATTTATGCAATGTACTAAAGGGTGTTTCTCTAATGGTTAGGGTTATTATCAGTCAAATTCAAGTGGTTTTGATAATGATTCTATTTCAATATAAATAAAGAAATATGAATTTTAATTATATCAACTTTTGGATAATTATAATTTGAGACATTGATTAGATTTTTTTTATTTCATATAGGATTCATGAAGTTATATCTATGTACTAGTATTTATATTAGTCACTTTGGTATCTAGACTCTAAAACATAAAATGGACACCATCAAAAATGGATCTCAGCGTATGGTTTTTGAATTTTTCATTAATAGTGGGGTATGTGATGCTATCCATGATGGATCCGAAGAGAATATGCCATTATAGGTATGTTGTTTATGGGTTTTCGTTCACTTCATTATATACAAATTAATAAAATTATGTATGGAATTTTCATAGTTTTGGAACATTATATAATTTCATGTGTTTCAAGCTTATAATAATTATTAAGGCTATTTTGGTATAAAATTAAAATAGATTATTACTATGTAGAGGTGAGATACTTTTACAATGTACTTATACCCTTGTTGAAATTTTTCTATGGAACTATAATCAAATATTTAATATGCATAATGATATGATATGTTCTTAATGAGCTGGTTTTACAATTTTCAAGATACACAATAGGATTATTTAAGATTAAAATAATTAAATTTGGGATGGATATAGTGACCTATGAATTTTTTTTCTATGAATGAATAAATTTATTTCTATGTGTCAATGGTTATGTACCATATATGGGAGAAATTTATGAATTTACCCAACTATTGACCAAAAAGAAATATTTTAATGGTTTTAATTAATTCATAATGTCATATTCATACATAAGCAGATGTTCTATAAATTTTTAGGCTAGTTTGTTTTAATATGGATATTACATAGTAGGTTGAACATCAACTAAACAAATAAATATTTATTCCATATGTTATAAAAATTCATTCATTCTAAATATATTACCATATTGAATTTTTAACTGCATAGTTTTGACTCAAAATATTTTTTTGTTAAGAAATGAAATTATACATGGATTTTCTTAAAATAATAGGAACGTGTCTTTGGATTATTTTTAAATAAATGTGTTTAAATTAAAATTTTTGTTATATTTTGTGCTGTAATGATAAGACAACATGTATTTGTGGAATGGTTGAAACATGCAATGGTGGAGACACTGTAACACGATGAATTCTAGTACATTACATTTTTTTCATTTTAATGGTTTATTGTGAAGAATTTTTGATTTGATTAATTTTTAATTTGTATAATTTATTATTGAAATTAAAAAGAGTTATCTGGTAGAATATTATGGATTTTAAATAATAATTCCCCAAAGAAAATTCTATTCCATTCAAAATGGTATATATCGATGTTCTTATAAATATTTTAATTATAATAAGAAAAAGAAAATCCTCACATCCCTCTTTAACTCTTTCCACAATTGTTGGGGTAATTTAATGTTTATTAAATTAATTATAATGTTGGTGAGAATGAAAATAAATAAACATGAATTACCAATTATTTAATAAAAAATACACTGGGGATGAACTTCTTATTGCATTATTCAACACCAGTTTTTTTGTTACTCTATTTCTATCATCAAAATATTAAATCAGATAAATCATTAACAAATATGAACTTAATGAATATATTAAATATCATAAATATGATGAATTATAAAATATTTAATTATAATATAATAAAGGGTTCATTTTTTTGGAATAACTCATATAGAGTATAAATGTGTGTAAAGTCAATTGTTTTCCTTTGATAATAATTTTCTACAGAGATCCAAAAAATTATTATTTTCTAAATAATATTTCTTTCATAAGTATTTCAACATATTAAGGATTTTACTTTTATAAATAGTGATTTATTTAGAAAATTGGGAAAGAAATAAATATAATAAATTATTTATTTCAATTAATAGAAACATGAAAATAATTCATTCATCTTAGTCCAAATAATTTGGATGCTTTAATCGTATTATTTTCTAAATTGATTTCATAGAATTAGAGTTTCCCTTTAATATAATTTGAAATTATAATTTAACTATATTATTTTATTAATTGTGAACATATAAAACATTATTTATCCTGATTATTACTCCTCACATTATTATAGTTGATATTATTAAATATTAATCATTATAGATGGGTTGAACATAGGGATTAACCATATAACATTGTATTGAGTTTTTTTAGGAATGTTTTTATTTCTTATTTCTCTAATGTGAATTTTCCTTTGTTATGAATAAATTATAATTATATTTATCTTTCAAAAATATTAATATTGGAAAAATGGTTTAAATGTGAAATAAAATGTTATTTTATATTCACAATATATTTGTGAACATCATAGAAGCGAATGAAAATTATAATTTCATACTAATATTTTTTCAAAACCATAAAATGAGAAAATATTTTTATTGTAAGACATTACATCAACCATCAACTTCTCATATATCTTATAATTATTTTCTTTTTATATAAATAATGGATTTGGGATGATTTAATTAAGGATAATGATATAATTATTTTGATCAGGCATATGAAAATGAAAACTGAAACTCATTTGTGTAGTATAAAAAATAATGGTTGGAATATGATAGATCAGATTGTATTTTGATGAAATTTTTCCTTGAAATTTATATTGGAGGCTCACAGGGATAAGATTATAATTATTAGTGAAGTCGTGGATTGTAATATAGGTGTCTACAGCGTTTATGTATTGAAGTTGATCATTTGGTTTTTCTATAAATTTCTTGTTTTCACGGCACATAATGGAATTTCAAAAATCATGTACGTATCCACCCAATGTTTCTATATAGATTAAAATACCATATGTTATTTAACGCCCTACATAACAATTTATGCAGCTTGTACATAGATATTCATATATTTATCATGATTTCAATTTGCACATAGTGAGACTTGGGGTCACACACTGTGTATAAAAAATTAATTGATTTTGGTATATGATTAAATACATACAATAGAATACACTAATACCCACACACCGTGATTTCACGTTCACACACATTATGTATAGCACCTCATAATGTGTTTTATATACAAGAAATATTCAAATATACCGATTTCATATCATATATCCCATAAAGACACCACGTACAGTAAGTTGGGATGGGTTCTGAAACTTTTATTTATTTACTAAATATAGAATATACGAAAATATACATATGTGAACTCTGTATGTGATGGGTTGTGAAAGTACATGATCCACCTTTCCCATGATCTCAATTGGGTTATTAACCTCACTAACACAATATATATTGGAATTTTATTTTATCATTTCTAATTTCATGAAAGTTTGAAAATTTTTCAAAAATAATTATACTATTGTCATTATTATTTCAGAAGATGAAATTTCAAAATCCCCTATATCATGTGCGACTATTCATGTTTCTATTTTTTTGTTCTCGGATCTCATCTTTGATAGTTAAATAAAAAACTAATGGTGACATTATTTAATAGGATAAGGAGTTTTCAATCACTCATGTGCCATAGAATAGAACACCAAATATGGGGTTCCTTTACTATCTGGGTGACATATATATGATATTTCAAATCCACCAATAAAATGATAGAATTTATAATTTTAACATATATTTTTAGGAACAATACTCAGTTCATAGATTCAATACTCCCATGTATATCAATTCATGATTATACATCATTTGAGTTGTTCCTCCCCTATATATAAGAGTATAATATTCTATATGTCCCATGTATACTCTAGATCAATAAACATATGAGCTGATAATTTATGGTCCCTCATGTTAGTATTAGAGTGATATCATTAATTTTATTGAATACATTTAGATCATAATTCATGAAACTACTGATGTATCGTCATGTTAATTTTATTTGGATTATAGTGACATTTTGTTCCTTCATCACTACCTTCACCTTATAATATACAACCAATAGTAAAATATAGACTATTTTATTAAATACGCAATAATAGGTATCAATATTATTTTTTCAAATAAACTCATTTACATATATGAGTTTTAAATTTTGGTTTTATTCCCGTTCAGATGGATTTTTATTAGTTAGAGAATCACTAGTTCATTTGGGGTAACTTTTGATATTCCCCATTACTATGTTTCAATTATCATAATAATTTATAATTAAATTTTTTTAGTAATCCTACCAAAGTATTTTTATATTCACCACAATATTTGAGACATTCCCTCATATTCTGTGTCCTTACATTTACTGTACATTTCGGACAATAATAAAGAGAACATAGAGATAACAAAGTTAATGGAGCTATATTAATGTAGATGATAATAGTTCATATGGAATATAGTCAAATATATATTCCATTATTAGAGAAAATATATTGATGGTGATTTCATCTAATTCCTAAATTCCTTTATAACTGGTTATTGTATTCATTAAATATTTATTTCCCTTCAATTTTTTTTATTTTGTAGGTGTTTAATGGAGTTGCTTCCACATGCTCAACTTGTATTTTTTTCAATTGTTATGTATACTTCTATTTTTTATTGTATATAAGTGTTGAATTCTTGTTTAATGTTTTTATAATATAATCCAATCCATATATGGTAACATATTCATTTTGATAGTCATTATCACATATCCTATGTGATGGGGGTTAGGTTAGAACACTCAACATACCACTATCTGAAGATATGCCTTGGTGTATCTCATTGTGTCATTTATATGTTAGTGTTGTGAGATATAGTAATTTGAGAAGTAATGCTTTTTTTTGGATTAGTGGGTCAACAGAGTTGGTATATATATTTTGAGTAGAATGTGAAATGTTTTAATGGGTTGATGAAGGTAAAGGTTGTGTTGGAAAGATTTTGGGGTGTCTTTTAGTGAATATAGGGTTCACTATGGATTTTCATTAACAATGAATAGTCTATAATACAAAGTAGTATTTCCAAATATAATATAGTGTTTAAAGGAATGAAAATATAAACAGTTAATTCAATGTAACCCAAATTGTATAGATAAGCGGTTCATTGTAGATCATATCTAAAACATGACATTTTCACAATCAATACACAATCACTAAGACCATGCATTTTATCCATGTAGTAAAATAAAAACACTCTATAGACCCTTATTTTTATTCTATTTGTCCAAAATTTATCTCAAATTATCCATTAAACATGAGGCTCTAATTCCATTATATATTTTCGTATAATATTAATTGATATCACCAATAGAATCTCTACCACATTCTATCATTTGATTTATATGTAATATTATGAATCTTAATCTCTCGTTGTTATTAATTACATCCATTTCACATATAAAATGGGTTTTTATGTTACATATCACCATTTCATAGAAAATATGACATTAAGTGGATATAAAGCATGAGGATCATGGGGTTTTGGTTGTTATAGGATTTGGAATTGGTTCAATATAGGTTTCCACTTTTCAATAATGATTTATCGTAAATTTTAACACCATAATCATGGTTTTTTAATTTAATTTAATAAGATGCAAAAATAATATCATTAGGGTATCTATTTAATGTTTGTAATAAATTTCAATTTAGTGTGAGTGATTTTAGGATCAAATAAATGGTTGATTTCAATGTGTGTGAGTGTGAAATTCTATATATTTTTTATAAAATTACTATAAATGTTTATTGATAAATTGGAAATTAGGTTCGTTAGATATTTTTTTATCCTTGGTATATTATTGTTGTTATTTGGATTCTGAATTTAATTATTTAGATAATGTTATTTAGTTTTTTATATGAGGTGAATTGATAATGTTATTGAATTTTTTAATTAATTATCTATAGATATTATTGTCATTATAACATGCTTTGGACTCATAATGGGTGAGGAAATACACATAACCATTAATGGGTCCAAGGTTTTGGTTTTGACTATGTTTGTATAGATAACATGACATGGTGGATAACACATACTCGATTTTGGAACTCAATCTATTATGATGATAAGAGGTTTTTCAAAACATACATAAAAGATTAACGATCTTATCGGTGATAAAAAAGTGATTTTTGGGGATGTTTGTCTACTTACATGTTAGTGATTCAAATTCTATGTTGTTTCAAACTTTTTAACAGATACTGTTAATTATTACATAATAAAATAGTGTGTCATGTTATGGTTTTTCTTTTTTGATTTATACCTTTCTGTGGGTTTTTTATTGGATTGTTATTTTACAATTAAGAGAAATTTAACTTTTTAATGTTTTTTAAAAAACATTAATGGGGTGGATCATGTTTTATAAAACACATTTTTATATTGGAGGGGATTCACATGAATGGTGTTCTTTATGAGTCTTGGGTAAATCTTATTGATTTAGGTAATGATTGCATATATGTTTATCTTGGTGTTTATATAGATGATTTTCAATGAGTTTTAAGAATCATTGTCATTTAATGGTTGTATTAGATTGAGTAATCGAGGTTCTAGTGTAGTGAAATTGGAGTACAAGGAATCAATGTGTGTTAAATTGTTTAAAAAGGCATTATTACACTATAGTGTATTTTTATTAATATTGTAAACTGTATAGTATATGTGTATTAAATTTAGGGTATTTTCACAAAACGTTATGGTCTATATAAATGGGGAATGTAGTAGTGTTGGATTTTACATGGTTCACTAATGTTTATGTTTGTGGTTGAATATATCTATTTATCCATAGGTAGTTAGGTATGACTCTATGGGTTTTGTAACACTCTAAAAATGCTCTCTAATGGGTTTGTGTAGGTGGATCACATTTGGATATTACATAAGATATACTATTATGTTATAGTATATACAATTTTATCATTGTAAATTTTCTACATAATTTATTTTTATTATATCATAACATATTACATGGGATTCACATTAAAAAACAACACAAATTTATACCAAACGTGTTTTTTAAAAACATTTTATTGTATCTCCTATACAAAATATTGTATATCATAAAATACAACACATTTTCTATAAATATGTTATTATAGGAAATAAATTAGAAACATATTTTATAATGTGAGTTTTTATTAATACAATAACATATAATAGATATCATACCTAAAAATATAGTTTCTAATGTGAGGTTGTAACACCCCGAGATTTTATGAAAAATATTCTTCTTAATTTCATTAATGTCTTCTGTTGTACACTACACCAAAAGGAGCTTGCACAACACGCATCCTTGGCTTGCCTTGCATTAAACGCAATCGCGGCCTTCCCCGATAGCATGTGTAGTACGCAATACCGAGTTTCACTAGACAATGATATGCTATTAAAATATTATTTAAACATGCCGTTATGAATAGTAATAACCACTTTTTGAAATTTTTTAAATTTTATTTTTCAAAATGGACTTCATTTTTGGATTCGTAATATCGAAATTAGCTTAGGGTGAAATTTTGGTACATTTCAGATAACATTCATTTTCGGATGAATAGTTAAAATTACTAAAATTTAATTAAAAACAACCTTTTTAATAAAAATAATTAATAGTGATAAATTATTAATTTGAGTGGCTTTAAAGTATATTTAGAATATATTTTTACAATTTAATACAATTTTGGTCATTGGATATAATTCTACATTTAAACCAGACATAAACAAGTGTCAATCTTTTGATAGTTATTATCTCTTAAGAACACGCTATTTGTTTTGACGACGGGAATTAACTTTTAAATTAATTAATACATCTGATATGTTTTTAATATGGTAAAATAGATATCATTTTTGATTTCATAATATCAAATATAGCTTAGCCCCAATTTTTGGTATTTTTCTGGAAACTTTCATTTTTTGATGAATAGTGAAACCACTAAGTGGTAGTTAAAAAAATGAATTTTTCATAATTCATAATTTTACCGCTTCTGTGAGTGGAATTCAAAAAATCTGAGAGACACGGTTGATGTTAGTAAGTAATATGTGGTTCAATGAGATGAAAATAATTTTGGTTGAATAGTAACTTTTTACTTTTTTCCACGGTTAAAAGTAAATAGGGTAATTAATGGTACAAATGTTATTATTATTACACTAAAACATGTCCTAATTCTATTGGATAAATGTAATTCGACCAAAAACTACCTTATGAATAAAATATGATCATTTAGGCCCACATGGATTAGATAGGACATTTATTATTAATTTATTTAAAGAAGGGTTAAAATATTTAAAATCAAAGTTTAATAAGTAAACCATTTTTAATATTGGGTAATACATAAGATTAATTCGACTATAAATTCTCATTAGAAAGATAAAAAGATTTCCTACAGAATTGTATTTTATTTGTAATTTTTAGACATTATATAATTTAATTTATTTATGACACAAAGATGATGCAGTAATTATCTTATTAATGAAATATTGACATAATGGATGTTATAAATACCCAAATAAATGTAATTTGAGACTTTTTATGAATTACAGTAATTTTATAGGTTAATATGACATTTTATTATTGTTTTAATTAACTTTTTTCGTAATAATCATTCTGTTATGATTTTCACAAAAACCAATTACTAAATAGTGTCAAAATTGACATAAAATAGTTTTTAAATCCAATATTATATTATTAACTGTTATTTTATTCCTAAAAATCTAAGGTTCGGCCAAATGACTTAGATAAGGTTATATATATTAATAATAAACAACTTGAGGTTCTTTTGGCTTGATATAGTATGTTTATTAACCTTATAGTGTAAGAAAACAAGAAGACACGGTAAAAGTAAAATTATCTAACTTAAAGTTAAATATAAATGATTAGGTTAAAATAGGAACCTAAACATGTATAAATTCTATTTTATGAGAGTATTTCAACCCATTAACACCTTATCGTCGAAATAAATCAATTTTGAGCTATTTCTAACCGAATTTGACTTTATAATAAAATAATAGTTTTAGTTATTCCAAAGGTGCCCCTCTCCTCTCTTATAAAAGGGAACCTCCTCCCCCTCTTCCTCACACCACTTTGAGCCTTCAAGCTCGTCCCAACCCTGCCAAATTCTCTTATTCACTTCCATAGAAACATCCTAGATGTTTTGGGCTTCATCAAATACCAATTGTTGTGTCCTAAAAGGAGATCTCAAAGAGGCGCTTCAAAGAAGAGGTAATGGCCGTTACCGATTCTTTCAACTTTATTTCTTCTTCCACTTATTCTTATTTGGTTGTTTCATTATAAAGTAATAACATCAGTATCAATCATACACTGATATGTTATTATATGTATGAAACAACCCTATTTTATCATCTATACATCCTACGGAAAATGAAATTACTGTGCGTGCGTACGTACGGAATACCGTCTCCACGCCGTGGTGAAATACATTTTCCACCACCACCTTACTTGGATGGGTATAATGGTGTAAATAATAACTATATATGATTATTTTAAATTGATATTGATTCTGAAACAGTATACATACACTCCAATACAGTCTCACGATCATGAGAACGATATCAATGCTCGTGTGTATGTAAGGACTACCGTCTCCACGACGCGATGAGATTCATTCTCCACTTTAACCATTCATGAATGATTATAAAGTATATATAATAATTAATAAGGAAATATATGACATAATAATGATACTGGATTTATGTGTATATATATGTATGTCATCTACTTAATTCCATTCAACTCAATAAGGAAACAAAAACAGCGTTCATGCGTACGTACGGCCTACCGTCTCCATGAACGGTGTATTTCATTCCATGTACTGATTTATTATATAAATGTATATTCTGAAAATATATTATATATAAATAGTGTTTTATATTCTGTAATTAAGTAATCATGATCTATGTAATCATATTAATAATTACAAGTCAAAACACGGACGACAAATGAAACGATTTTACCAAAAACGCTCTTTAACATGGAATTTACAAAAGAACGGGTAATATAAAGTCATTAGTGAACCATATATGATATCATAACAATGTGTATGATTCTTTAATAGGTCAATGACATTATTTAAATCATTATACAGGTGGTTCGGACACTTACGAAGAAAATCGGGCCTAAGGTAAGGTAAAATATCACAATTTCATTTTATCCAAGATTGTTAACACTTTGGTATTTACTTGGGTGTATTTTATCATCCACATAAATGATTCCTCAATATGTAATGTTATTTAGATCCACCTACAATTGTTTAAATCCAATTTTACCCTTCAGTGAGTTTTTAGAAAAACATATGAAAGGAATCTTTTTCCGTTTTTCGTACGAGGTACTTTTTGACTTTACTGAAAAAAGTACGAGAAGAATGTTTTTTTAAATTATATTGAATGAATGGATTTTTAAAACATTATTTCCAAGAAGCTTCCTTTACAAGTTTTCAAGTTTATTTTTAATCAAATTCTTTTAGTTTAAAATTTTATGACATCTTAAGAAAGGAAAAATGTTTTTAAGTAGAAACGATATTTTCCTCAAGAATGGAGTTCAAGTGTTTTATCAAAATTATTTTCCATTTAAGAAAATACAGGGTTCTGTTTCTATCCATATTTTTACATTTATTTGATTATGTCATGATGGAATTATTTTTATGATGTCCTTTTATCTTATATGAATTATGATATTATGGCATGATGTTTAAGATTCCCATTTTTATTACATGGGTTATGCAATGATGTATGATTTATGATTTTGGGGAACACATAAGAATGGTATCATTATGTGATGGGTGGGAACTATTTCTCCCTCCCATGCATTGGGTAATGATTTTATATCTCATGAGATAGACTTGGTTGGAACGACAGGTTAAACCGGTTCAGTGAAACGTGACTGAAACGAGGAGTGAACTCGGTTCAGAAAGGGACTTTGTCCCCTAAGATAGTCTTGGAAATGAGTCTTGACTAATAAGAAATGATTCTCTATGATTATATGTGTATGCCACAAAGTTTCATGTTTGTTGTTATGATTATTGGGATTACATTTCACTACTATGATTTATCCCATGTTATGATATTATGATCTCTATTGCAGGATTAAGATTTCCAAAATGTTATGTTTTTATGAATATGATGTGATTGATATTTCTTTTGTTTACCCTTACTGAGAATTTGAGCTCACCCTTTTATGTTTTCTTTCCCATAGGATATAAAGAAAGGTTTTAGGTAAAAAAGGAGATCCTTATGGGAGATGGTGAAGATCTTTCACCACGATTAAAAGATTATATACCGAGTTTCCAAAGACACTAAACTATAACGGTCCTTGTGTGTGTGTTTTTTTATGTACTATGTATTCTGAAAAAGTAATGTAATGTCCATGTAGGTTATGCTTCGGGTCTCTACAGTTGGTATGAGAGGAAAGGTTTAGTCAACCTTTGGAAACTAGGATGCGAGAACTTTAGTGAGATCCGTAGAGATATTTATAAGGTATGTCTAGGGATGTCCCTAAGGTTAAGTATAAGTATAGGTTATAGTCCTAGAAATGCGCTAACTATCTTAGAATTAAACCTCAGATGTTAGATATTAAAGGTACTCCCCCTTTACTATGTTGTTTTCCCTAGCATGATTTTTGCCTCTCACACTATTCTTTTGGGGTTTTAGACGATGGCTGGAACCCGGAGGAACCGTGTTGATCAATGCAATGGACAATGCAATGATTTTCCTCCTGAACAAACAAATGTTATGGGAGATGCAGTGAAAATTCTTATTGCTATACTTACACAAGCTATGAATAATTCTAGACTTCCAAATGATCAGAGAATGGAACAATATTCTATTGAGTCCTTCATGAGGCAACGTCCACCTTCTTTCAGTGGGTCTTCCGATCCACTTGTTACTGAACAATGGATCATTACCACTGAAAAGATATTTTCAGTTCTTCAATGTTCTGAACATGATAAAGTCATCTTAGCAGTATATCGTTTGGAAGGTGAAGCAGATCAATGGTGTAATCTTATCAAGAATACGAGGCAAATAGATTAAATTGAGTCCATGGAATGGGACGAGTTCAAGAACATATTTTTCAATAAGAACTTCCCTCATATTCTTCGAACAAAGATGGAGAAAGAGTTTCTTGAACTAAAGCAAAAGGATGATGAATCTGTTGGTATATACGAAGCGAATTTTACAAGGCTTGAAAGGTATGCATCTGGATTTAACATCCAACCTGAATGTAAAGTTGATCGATTCTTCAGTGGCTTAAAACCAAATATTTGAATGGCATTATCTATAAGAGACTTCAGTAGCTATGAAGATATTGTGCGTTGTGCTATCAAGGTAGAAATGGAAGTTGGTGTTACTTATCCATCTCATAGTTTTGACAAGAAACGAAAGATGCAGTTAAAGGAAAAATCTCACAATAATGGTTAAAAGAAGATGAATTTTTCCTTATGCTCAATGTGTGGAAAGAAGTATGGTGGAGATTGCCTTAAAGGGACAAGTAAATGTTTTAAATTTGTAAAGGAAGGTCATCGGGCATTTGAATGCCGCGATGACGAGAAGAAGATGTCTAATGATGCAAACAAAGGAAGGGATACACAGAATGAACCTACTACAGTTCAATGCTTCAAGTGCTAGGAAATGGGGAATTATGCTAATAAATTCCCTAATCCAAGGGTTAGTGATGATCGACATGAGCAACCACTTAAGGAAAAGGAAAAAAGGATGTCACATGCGATCACCATTGGTGATGTTGAATATGCCAACGATGTGGTGGAATGTTTAAGTGTTTAATTTTGTATATAGTATCATAGAATATTGGAATATTTATGTATTGGTATATTGTGGTTTTCAATAAATTTATGGTACCAGAAACCATGGAATGTGATTGAGATATCTTTCAAAAAAAAAGATGATAGGCACATAATGAAGGGAAAACGAGAAAATGAAATATTTTACAGTATTCATGAGCTCATGATTGATATAAGGACTAAGTGATATCATGGTTTGAGTATATATAATTTTGAGGATTTTGGTATGTGGAAAGTGTTAACATTTAACTGCATTCATGTTTTCACTAAGGTTCAATGGGTATTCACGAGAATACATGATTAAGGCATTTGAATGTTTGGAATTTGACAAACAACACATATCTTATGATAAATGGGGATCAACGATGGTATTAAATCTCTGGTAATCGTTTTCAATATATTATGAGAGTGGACTACAGTATTATGTATAAGCCTAACGATTGGAATGGATTATGTTGAACATAAGTTAGTATTGTTTATGGATATATATTTTTTTGATATTATTGATGGGATGTTATAGTAATATAGTTTTAGAAAAAGGACAACCTGCAGGACGGGCGACAGCCCATCGTGTCAGACAAGTCTGTGGGAATCGAACCCACAACCGAAGTACGACTGGCCTTTATCGCCTACCACTGGCCTACAAGAAGTCCCTATTTAGTAGAAACTAGTTTTATTATATTAATAAGTATGATATAAGAAGTATAAGTCCATTTTAGAAACCATATATCATTAATCTCACTATAGATAGACTTATGTATTTTTTGATAACTTTTCTAACCTTTTGTTTAAGACAGATGGAATGACTCATCATTCTATCACTTGATCTGCTAACACATCACGAATGAAAAATTCAACTTCATTTCTTTAAGATATGAAGTGTAAATTGTGCAAAGAACGACCAACGGTGAGACTATACCGAAATCACGAAAGTATTTCTTCTAATTCCAATTTCATCAACTTTAGGGAAATGATCTTGAAAACCAAAAATGTTGTCCTAGTGCTCTTATATCAGATGATTCAGAAGGTACCTTATATCATCACCAATTTATGTCTTTGTGATTGCTGGATTTTCCATAGCCATGTTCTCTACCACTCTCCATCAGAACATGATGGTTAGATTTCCCTTCCATATCCATATTTTCACCTATGTGGAAACCCAGTGATTAGTTTATTTGTGTAACCATTACGTTTCATACTTTTGTTTTTAAATATTGGTTTTGGTATTCCTTTTTACGATGTGGGTTTCTATCAAAGAATCTTTTGAATAGTAAACCATTTATAACCCCGACGAATTTCGAGGGCGAAATTTATTTTAAGGGGGGTAGAATGTAACACCCTGAGATTTTAGGAAAAATATTCATTCTACTTTCATTAATGTCTTGTGTTGTACGCTACACCAAAAGGAGCTTGCACAAAATGCATCCTTGAATTGCCTTTCATTAAACACAATCGCGACCTTCCTCGATAGAGTGTGTAGTACGCAATATCGAGTTTCACTAAACAACGATATACTATTAAAATATTATTAAAACTTGCCTTTATGAATAGTAATAACCAATTTTTGAAAATTTTTAAATATTATTTTTCAAAATGGACTTTATTTTTGGATTTTGAATATCGAAATTATCTTAGGGTGAAATTTTGGTACATTTCGGATAACTTTAATTTTCTGATGAATAGTGAAAATTACTAAATTTTAATTAAAAACAACCTTTTTAATCGAAATATTTAATAGTGATAAATTGTAAATTTTAGTGGTTTTAAAGTATATTTATAATATATTTTTACAATTTAATACAATTTTGGTCATTGGATGTAATTCTACATTAAAACCAGATATAAATAAGTGTCAATCTTTTGATAGTTATTATCTCTTAAGAACACACTATTTATTTTGACGACGGGAATTAATTATTAAATTAATTATTTAAACTGATATGTTTTGAATTTGGTTAAATAGTCATCATTTTTGAGTTCATATTATCAAATATAGATTAGGCCTAATTTTTGGTATTTTTCTGGAAACTATCATTTTTTGATGAATAGTGAAACCACTAAGTGGTACTTAAAAAATGAATTTTTCATAAATCTTAATTTTACCGCTTCTGTGAGTGTAATTTCAAAAATCCGAGAGACATGGTTGATGTTAGTAAGTAAAATGTGGTTCAATGAGATGAAAACAATTTTTGGTGAATAGTAACTTTTTACTTTTTTTTACCACAGTTAAAAGTAAATAGGGTAATTAAGGATAAAAATGTTATTATTATTACCCTAACACATTTCCTAATACAATTGGATAAATTTAATTCGACCAAAAACTACCTTAGTAATAAAATATGATCATTCAGGCCCACTTGTATTAGATTAGGACATTTATTATTAATTTATTTAAAGTATGGTTAAAATAGTTAAAATCAATGTTTAATAAGTAAATAATTTTTAATATAGGGTTATACATAAGATAAATTAGACTATAAATACTAATTAGAAAGATAAAAACATTTCCTACATAATTTTATTTTATTTGTAATTTTTAGACATTAAATAATTTAATTTATTTATAACACAAAGATGATGCAATAATTATCTTATTAATAAAATATTGACATAATTGATGTTATAAATACCCAAATAAATGTAATTTGAAACTCATTATGAATTACACTAATTTTTATAGGTTAATATGTCATGTTAGTATTGATTTAATTAAATTTTTTCTAACTAATAATTCTATTATGATTTTCACAAAAATCAATTACTAAATAGTGTCAAAATTGACATAAAATAGTTTTTAAAACACATATTATATTATTAATTGTTATTTTATTCCTAAAAATATATGGTTCGTCCCAATGACTTATATAAGGTTATATATATTAATAATAAACAACTTGGGGTTTGTTTGGCTTTATATAGTATGTTTATTAACCTTATAGTGTATGAAAACAAGAAGACACGGTAAAAGTAAAATTATCTATCGTAACGTTAAATATAAATGATACAGTTAAAATAGGTACCTAAACTTGTCTAAATTATATTGGATGAGAGGATTTATACCCATCCCCACCTTTTATTCTAAATAAATCAATGTGGAGCTATTTAAAACCTAATTTGACTTTATAATAAAATAATAGTTTTAGTTATTCCAAAGGTTCCCCTCTCCTCCCTTATAAAAGGGCACCTCCTCCCCCTCTTCCTCACACCACATTGAGCCCTCATTCTCGGCCAAACACTGCCAAATTCTCTTCTCCACTTCCCTAGAAACATCCTAGAGGTTCTTGTCTTCTTCAATGACCAATTTTAGTGTCCTAAAAGGAGATCTCAAAGAGGCGCTTTAAAGAAGAGGTAATGTCTGTTACCAATTCTTTCAACTTTATTTCTTCTTCCACTTATTCTTCTTAGGTTGTTTTATTATGAAGTAATAACATCAGTATAACTCATATACTTCTATGTTATTATAAGTATGAAACAACCCTATTTCACCATCTATCTATCCTACGGAAAACGAAATCACCGCGTGTGCGTACGTACGGAATTCCGTCTCCACGCCGTGGTGAAATCTATCTTCCACCACCACCTTACATGGATGGGTATAATGGTGTAAATAATAAATATAAATGATTATTTTAAATTGAAATTGATTCTGAAATAGTATACATACACTCCAATACAGTCCCACGATCATGAGAACGATATCATCGCTCGTGTGTACGTACGGACTACCATCTCCACCACGCGATAAGATTCAATGTCCACTTTAACCATTCATGAATGATTATAAAGTATATATAATAAGTAATCATGAAATTAATTACATAATAATGACACCGGATTTATGTGTATATATATGTATGTCATCTACTTAATTTCATTCAACTCAATATGGAAATAAAAAACAGTGTTCTTACGTACGTACGGTCTACCGTCTCCATGAACGGTGTATTTCCTTCCATTTAATGATTTATTATATATATATATTATGAATATATATTATATATAAATCATGTTTTATATTCTAGAATTAAGTAATCATGATCTAAGTAATCATATGAATAATTATAATTCAAAACACGGACGACAAATGAAACGATTTTACCCAAAACGCTCTTTAACATGGAATTTACAAAAGAAAGGGTAATATAATGTCATAAGTGAACCATATATTATATCATAACTATGAGTATGATTCTGGAATAATTCAATGACATTATTTAAATCATTATACAGGAGGTTCGGACACTTACGATGCAAATTGGACCTAAGGTAACAGAAAATATCACAATCTCATTTTATCCTACATTGTTAATACTTTGGTATTTACTAGGATGTATTTTATCATCCAAATCCATGTTTCCTCAATATGTAATGTAATTTCCATCCACCTAAAATTGTTTAAATCCAATTTTACCCTTAAGTGAGTTTTTAGTAAAAGATATGATTGGAATCTTTTGTCGCTTTTTGTACGAGGTACTTTTTGACTTTTCCGACAAAAGTACGAGAAGAATGTTTTTTTAACTTATACGGAATGAATGTATTTTTAAAACATTAATTCCAATAATCTTCATTTACAAGATTTCAAGTTTATTTTTAATCAACTTCTTTTAGTTTAAAATTTTATGACATGTTAAGAAAGGAAAAATATTTTTAAGTAGAAAGAATATTTTCCTCAAGAATGGAGTTCAAGTGTTTTATAAAAATTATTTTCCATCTAAGAAAATATAGGGTTCTGTTTCTATCCCTATTTTTACATTGATTTGATTATGTTATGATGGAATTATTTTTATGATGTCCTTTTATCTTATATGAATTATGATATGATGGCATGATGTTTACGATTCCCATTTTTATTACATGGGTTATGCAATGATTTATGATTTATGATTTTGTGGCACACATAAGAATGGTATCATTATGAGATGGGTGGGACCTATATCTCCCTCCAATGCAATGGGTAAAGATTTTATATATCATGAGATAGACATGGCTGGAACGACAGGTTAAATCGGTTCAGTGAAACAGGACTGAAACGAGGAGTGAACTCGGTTCAGAAAGGGACTTTGTCCACTAAGATAGTCTTGAAAGTGATTCTTGACTAATAAGAAATGATTATCTATGATTATGTGTGTATTCCACAAAGTTTCATGTTTTATGTTATGATTATTGGGATTACATTTCACTACTATGATTTATCCCATGTTATGATATTATGATCTCTTTTGCAGGATTATGATATCCAAAATGTTATGTTCTTATGAATATGATGTGATTGATATTTCTTTTGTTTACCCTTACTGAGAATTTGAGCTCACCCTTTTATGTTTTCTTTTCCCCAGGATATAAAGAATGGTTTTAGGAAAAAAGGAGATCTTTATGGGAGATGCTGAAGATCTTTCACCACGATTAGAAGATTATATTCCGAGTTTCCAAAGACACTAAACTATTACGGTCCTTGTGTGTGTGTTTTTGTTATGTACTAAATATTTGGCAAATGTAATGTAATGTCCATGTACGTTAAGCTTCAGGTCTCTACAGTTGGAATCAGAGGAAAGGTTTAGTCAACCTTCGGAAACTAGGATGCAAGAACTTTAGTGAGATCCCTAGAGATATTTCTAAGGTATGTCTAGGGATGTCCCTAAGGTTAAGTATAAGTATAGGTTATAGTCCTAGAATTTTGCTAACTATATTAGAGTTAATCCTAAGATGTTAGATATTTATGGTACTCCCCCTTTACTATTCTGTTTTCCCTAGCATGATTTTTTCCTCTCACACTATTCTTTTTGGGTTTTAGACGATGGCTGGAACCCGAAGGAACCGTGTTGATCAATGCAATGGAAAATGACATTATTTTCCTCCTGTACAAACAAATGTTATGGCAGATGGAGTGAAAAATATTATTGTTATACTTACACAAGTTATGAATCATTCGGGACATCCAAATGAGCAGAGAAGGGAACAATATTCTATTGAGTCCTTCATGAGGCAACGTCCACCTTCTTTCAGTGGGTCTTCTGATCGACTTGTTGCTGAACAATGGATCAGTACCACTGAAAAGATATTTCCAGTTCTTCAATGTTCTGAACATGATAATGTCATCATATCAGTATATCGTTTGGACGTTTAACCTGATCAATGGTGGAATCTTATCAAGAATACAAGGCAAAGAGTTGAAATTGAGTCCATGGAATGGGACGAGTTCAAGAACTTATTTTTCAATAAGCACTTCTCTCGTATTTTTCGAACAAAGATGGAGAAGGAGTTTCTTGAACTAAAGTAAAAGGATGATAAATATGTTGGTATATACGAAGTGAATTTTACAAGGCTTACAAGGTATGAATCTGGATTTATCATCTAACTTGAAAGTAAAGTTGATCGATTTTTCAGTGGCTTAAAACGAAATCTTCGAAGGGCATTAGCTATAAGAGACTTCAGTAGCTATAAAGAAATTATGCGTTGTGATATCATGGTTGAAATGGAAGTTGGTGTTACTTATTCATCTCATAGTTTTGACAAGAAACGAAAGACGGAGTTCAAGGAGAAATCTCAGAATAATGGTGAAAAGAAGATGAATGTTTCCTTATGCTCAATGTGTGGAAATAAGCATGGTGGAGATTGTCTAAAAGGGACAAGTAAATGTTTCAAATGTGGAAAGGAAGGTCATCGGGCATTTGAATGACACAATGATGGGAAGAAGATTTCTAATGATTCAAACAAAGGAAGGGATACACAGAATGAACCTACTACACTTCAATGCTTCAAGTGCATTGAAATGGGGCATTATGCTAATAAATTCCCTAATCTAAGGGTTAGTGATGATTGACATGAGCAAACACTTAAGGAAAAGGACAAAGGGAAGTCACATACAATCACCATTGGCGATGTTGAATATGACAACGATGTAGTGGAATGATTAAGTGTTTAATGTTGTATATAGTATCGTGGAATATTGGAATATTTATGTATTGGACTATTGTGGTTGTCAATAATTTTATGGTACCGGTAACTATTGAATGTGATTGATATATTTTTGGAAAAAAAATATGATATGCGCATAATGAAGGGAAAATGAAAAAATGAAATATTTGATAGTATTCATGATCTCATGATTGATATAAGGACTAAGTGATATCACGGGTTGAGTATATAGAATTTTGAGGATTTTGGTATGTGGAATGTGTTATCTTTTAACTACATTCATGTTTTCACTAAGGTTCAATGGGTATTCAAGAGAATACATGATTAAGGCCTTTGAATGTTTGGAATGTGACCAAAACACATATCTTATTATATATGGGGATCAATGATGGTATTAAATCTCTGGTAATCGTTTTCAATATATTATGAGAGTGGACTGCAATATTATGGATAAACCTAAAGATTCGAATTGATTATATTGTACATAAGTTAGTATTGTTTAAGGATAGAAGTTTTTTTGATATTATTGATGGGATGTTATAGTAATATAGTTTTAGAAAAAGGACAACCTGCAGGACGGGCGACAGCCCATTGTGTCGGACAAGGCCCTGGGAATCGAACCCACAAAAAAAGTGCGACTGGCCTTTATCGCCTACCACGGGCCTACATGAAGTCCCTATTTAGTAGAAACTAGTTTTTATTATTTTAAGTAATATGATATATGAAGTATAAGTCCATTTTAGGAACCATATATCATTAATCTCACTATAGATGGACTTCTGTATTTTTTTCATAACTTTTCTAACCTTTTGTTTGAGATAGATGGAATGACCAATCATTCTATCACATGATCTGCTAACACATCACGAATGAAAAATTCAACTTCATTTCTTTAAGAGATGAAGTGGAAATTTTACAAAGAACGACCAACGGTGAGACTATACCGAAATCACGAAAGTATTTCTTCTAATTCCAATTTCACTAACTTTAGGGAAACAATCTTGAAAACCAAAAATGTTATCCTAGTGCTCTTATATCTGATGAATCAGATGGTACCTTAGATCATCACAAATTTATGGCTTTGTGATTGCTGGATTTTCCATAGCCATGTTCTCTACCACTCTCCATCAGAACATGATGGTTAGATTTCTCTTCCATATCCATATTTTCACCTATGTGGAAACCCAGTGATTAGTTTATTTGGGTAACCATTACATTTCATACTTTTGTTTTTAATGATTGGTTTTGGTATTCCTGTTTAAGATGTGGGTTTCTATCAAAGAAACTTTCAAATAGTAAACCATTTATAACACCGATGAATTTCGAGGGTGAAATTCATTTTAAGGGGGGTAGAATGTAACACCCTGAGATTTTATGAAAAATATTCTTTTTAATTTCATTAATGTCTTGTGTTGTATGCTACACAAAAAGGAGCTTCCACAACACACATCCATGACTTGCCTTGCATTAAATTCAACTGCGACCTTCCTCGATAGCGTGTGTAGTACGCAATACCGAGTTTCACAAAACAACGATATACTATTACAATATTATTAAAACTTGCCGTTATGAATAGTAATAACCACTTTTTGAAATTTTGTAAATTTTATTTTTCAAAATGGACTTCATTTTTGGATTCAAAATATCGAATTTAGGTTAGGGTGAAATTTTGGTTCATTTCGGATAACATTAATTTTCTGATGAATAGTGAAAATTATTAAATTTTAATTAAAAACGACCATTTTAATCGAAATAATTAATGGTGATAAATTATTAATTTGAGTGGTTTTAAAGTATATTTATAATATATTTTTACAATTTAATACAATTTTTTTCATTGGATGTAATTCTACATTTAAACCAGACATAAACAAGTGTCAATCTTTTGATATTTATTATCTCTTAAGAACACGCTATATGTTTTGACGACGAGAATTAATTTTTAAATTAATTAATGCAACTGATATGTTTTTAATTTGGTAAACTAGACATCATTTTTGAGTTCATAATATCAAATAACCTTAGGCCTAATTTTTGGTATTTTTCTAGACACTTTCATTTTTTGATGAATAGTGAAACCACTAAGTGGTAGTTAAAAAAAAGAATTTTTCATAAAACATAATTTTACCGCTTCTGTGAGTGGAATTTCAAAAATCAGAGAGACACAGTTGATGCTTGTAAGTAAAATGTGGATCAATGAGATTAAAATAATTTTTGGTGAATAGTAACTTTTTCTTTTTTTTACCACGGTTACAAGTAAATTGGGTAATTAAGGGTAAAAATGTTATTATTATTACCCTAACACATGTCATAATTCTATTTCATAAATTTAATTAGACCAAAAACTACCTCAGGGATAAAAGATGATCATTTACGCCCACTTGGATTAGATTAGGTGATTTATTATTAATTTATTTAAAAAAGGGTTAAAATAGTTAAAATCAATGTTAAATAAGTAAGTCATTTTTAATATAGGGTAATACATAAGATAAAATCGACTATAAATACTGAATAGAAATCTAAAAACATTTCCTACATAATGGTATTTTATTTTTAATATTGAGACACTAAATAATTTAATTTATTTATGACACAAACATGATGTAGTAATTATCTTATTAATGAAATATTGACATAATTGATGTTATAAATACACAAATAAATGTAATTTGAGACTTTTTATGAATTACACTAATTTTATAGGTTAATATTACATATTATTATTGATCTAATTTACGTTTTTCTTACTAATCATTCTGTTATGATTTTCACAAAAATCATTTACTAAATAGTGTCAAAATTGACATAAAATAGTTTTTTAATCAAATATTATATTATTAATTGTTATTTTATTCCTAAAAACCTACGTTTCGGACAAATGAATTAGATAAGGTTATATATATTAATAATAAACAACTTTGGATTCCCTTGGCTTGATATAGTAAGTTTACTAACCTTATAGTGTAAGAAAACAAGAAGACACGGTAAAAGTTAAATTATCTAACTTAAAGTTAAATATAAATGATAAGGTTAAAATAGCAACATAAACTTGTCTAAATTCCATTGGATTAGATTATTTCGACCCATCCCCACCTTAGCTTCGAAATAAATCAATTTGGAGCTATTTAAAACCGAATTTGACTTTATAATAAAATATTAGTTTTAGTTATTCCAAAGGTGCCCCTCTCCTCCCTTATAAAAGGGCTCCTCCTCCCCCTCTTCCTCACACCACTTTGATCCTTCAAGATCTGTCAAACCCTGCCAAATAATCTTCTCCACTTCCCTAGAAACATCCTAGAGGTTCTGGTATTCTTTAAAGTCCAATTTTAGTGTCCTAAAAGGAGATCTCAAAGAGGCGCTTCATAGAAGAGGTAATGTCGTTTACCGATTCTTTCAACTTTATTTCTTCTTCCACTTCTTTTTATTAGCTTGTTTCATTATGAAGTAATAACATAAGTATCACTAATATACTGATATTTTATTATATGTATTAAACAACCGTATTTCACCATCTATCCATCCTACGGAAAAAGAAATCACCGCGCGTGCGTACGTACGGAATACCGTCTCCACGCCGTGGTGAAATCTATTTTCCACCACCACCTTACATGGATGGGTATAATGGTGTAAATAATAACTATATATGAATATATTAAAGTGATATTGATTCTGAAATATTATACATACACTCCAATACAGTCCCATGATCATGAGAACAATATCATCGCTCGTGCGTACGTATGGACTATCGTCTCCACGGCACGATGAGATTCATTCTCCACTTTAACCAATCTTGAATGATTATAAAGTATATATAATCAGTAATCATGAAATATATGGCATAATAATGATACTGGATTTATGTTTATATATACGTATGCCATCTACTTAATTCCATTCAACTCAATAAGGAAACTAAAACAGCGTTCATGCGTACGTACAGCCTACCGTCTCCATGAACGGTGTATTTCTTTCCATTTACTGATTTATTATATAAATGTATATTCTGAATATATATTATATATAAATAATGTTTTATATTCTGTAATTAAGTAATCATGATCTAAGTAATCATATGAATAATTAAAATTCAAAACACTAACGACAAATGAAACTATTTTACCCAAAACTCTCTTTAACATGGAATTTACAAAAGAGGGGTAATATAAAGTCATAAGTAAACCATATATGATATCATTACAATTATTATGATTCTGGATTAAGTCAATGACATTATTTAAATCATTATACAGGAGGTTCAGACACTTACGAAGCAAATCGGACCTAAGGTAAGGGAAAATATCACAATCTCATTTTATCCGAGATTGTTAATACTTTGGTATTTACTGGGGTGTATTTTATCATCCACATCCATGTTTCCTCAATATGTAATGTTATTTCCATCTACCTACAATTGTTTAAATCCAATTTTACCCTTCAGTGAGTTTTTAGTAAAAGATATGAAAGGAATATTTTGTCGTTTTTTGTACGAGGTACTTTTTGACTTTTCCGACAAAAGTACGAGAAGAATGTTTTTTTAACTTATACGGCATGAATGGATTTTTAAAACATTATTTCCAAGAAGATTCCTTTACAAGTTTTCAAGTTTATTTTTAATCAACTTCTTTTAGTTTAAAATTGTATGACATGTTAAGAAAGGAAAAAAAATTTAAGTAGAAAGGATATTTTCCTCAAGAATGAAGTTCAAGTGTTTTATCAAAATTATTTTCCATCTATGAAAATATAGTGTTCTGTTTCTGTCCCTATTTTTACATTGATTTGATTAGGTTATGATGGAATTATTTTTATGATTTCCTTTTATCTTATATGAATTATGATATGATGGCATTATGATTAAGATTCCCATTTTTATTACATGGGTTATGCAATGATGTATGATTTATGATTTTGTGGCACACATAAGAATGGTATCATTATGAGATGGATGGGACCTATATCTCCCTCCAATGCATTGGGTAAAGGTTTTATATCTCATGAGATAGACATGGCTGGAATGGCAGGTTAAACCGGTTCAGTGAAACAGGACTGAAATGAGGAGTGAAATCGGTTCAGAAAGGGACTCTGTCCACTAAGATAGTCTTGGCAATGAGTCTTGAATAATAAGAAATGATTCTCCATGATTATGTGTGTACGCCACAAAGTTTCATTTTTTAATTTATGATTATCGGGATTACATTTCACTACTATGATTTATCCCATGTTATCATATTATGATCTCTTTTGCAGGATTATGATTTCCAAAATGTTATGTTCTTATGAATATGATGTGATTTATATTTTTTTTGTTTGCCCTTACTGAGCATTTGAGCTCACCCTTTTATGTTTTCTTTTCCCTAGGATATAAATAATGGTTTTAGGTAAATAAAAAGAGATCATTATGGGAGATGTTGAAGATCTTTCACCATGATTAGAAGATTATATTCCGAGTTTCCAAAGATACTAAACTATTACGGTCCTTGTGTGTGTGTTTTTGTTATGTACTAAGTATTCCGCAAAAGTAATGTAATGTCCATGTACGTTAATCTTAGGATCTCTACATAGGTGATATCACTAGTTATTAGGAACTAGTTTTCAAACCTGAAATGTTTATTAAAATATATCATGTCATTCAATTGATAAATCAAAAATAACCTATGAAATTTATGAATAACTTAATTGTTTTATTTTTTTATTAATAAATTATCTACAAAATTTTCAAATTGTCTTTAAACTAATGATGAAATTTTGTATTAAAAGTCAATTTTCTTTTAAACGTATTTATAATTATATTAATGATCATGTGTTTATAATTTTTTATTAAAATTTTATTAATTCTAAAAAAATGTATTTGTTTAATAATAATCATTCATATATAAAATAATTGATTAATATAGTATTGACATTAATTTTTATGCAATGTGATTATATAAAAAAATATTCCACACATTTTCATGTGTCTATAAATTAAATAAATAATGTAAAAAATAATTGATTGGATGTCATATTTTCAATTATTCATATATATTAATTGAAATTTTCTAATTAAATATCATATTTAAGAAAATAATAGCAATATTCATAAATGTTTTTTATTATATGATATTATAATTATTTAATGATTATTACATAGGTGATATTTTGAATACGAATATAGTTTATATAATATAATAAAATTTCAAACAAAGTTTATAGTTTTTATATTCAATGATATATTATATCTAAATAAATCCAATTTAGATTCAAAATGTGAGTGATTTAATATTATAATTATTTATAATGTATTAAAATATTTATATTATGAATATAATAAATGGATGACTACATAAAAAGTGATCATAGTTAGTTAATTTAAAATTTTATTTAAATTTTTATCTCATGATAACATTTGAAAGAATGTATATATATATAATATAATATATTATTAAATCAAAGATATAATTTTTTATATTATGAATTGATCTATTATTTAGGTTAAATGTGTAAAGACTATTTTCATAAAATTTTCATAGATTCATTTAAAGAGTAATCTAGAGGGTATGGTAAATAATTTAGTTTTATTTTAAATTGGCTTCATAATAATGATGTGTTTAGAACCAAATTTTGAAATTGAGTTATATTTTATAAATATTCTTTTTGAATTAATAAGTAATTAATGTTTTTATTGAGTAATTAGCAATATATTTTTTGAATTATGGTAAGACAATACATTTATATGTGGTTTTTTTATTAATTTACTACATAATGTTTTTGGTTACCTATATGTTCATGCATGATATTAAAATGTTTTTTTATTTTCGTTGAATATAATAAATTAAATATACAAAATTAGAGTTTTTGAAACCCATTAATTTTCATTTATTATGTTCTGGAGGGATTCTCTTTATGTTTTATTGATGTAATAGTGGTTTTTAGGTTATTATATTTTTAATATTATATTTTTACTTCACTTGTTCAATTTTTTTGGGATATTATAAATTAATTATTTTTGACCAATTTTTTATTAATAATATGACATTAAAAATAAATTATATACAATATCATAATAAATATATAAATATTTTCTCTATTTCATTAATATCAAAATTATATATCACTCGATGTATAAAAATATCACACCTTGGTTATTGAAAATCTAAAAAAACATTATGTTTTAAAAAAACTAACATATATATTATTTAAAAAAATTACATACAAATATTATATAATTGGGATAACAATACAAATTTTAAATACCTTGTGTCCTCATGGGATATCCAATGGAATAAGTTATTTAAAAATTAAAAAACCATCACTATTGAATAAAAGTTTCTTATTAACATGAATTTTGTATGTATATATTTTATATTATTAAATAATATCTTACACATTGAGAAATTAACTACACATCAATGTTTTAGTAAAGGATAACTAAATACACACTTTCGAAAATATATTATGTATGAAATTATATCCATGGAAAATTTATTCTGTATCAGTTAAATATCTTAGATATTGGATTTATTCATTTCATATATTTTATGAAATTATATAATAAAATTATTTGAAAAAAATATTAAAAATATCAGGGGTGGTCATTCTATTGATAACTACTAAATTTGGAGAATATTATATGCATTTTGTCTTAAGGGTTTCATAAGATATATCACTTCCATGGTTTAAATATGAACATTAACATATTTTAGGATAGATAAATTTAACCCCAATTGTGTAATCCTCAAAAGTTATAATTTTTTTTCAATTTTGTGTCAATTAATATTTTACTACTGATATGACATTATTAATTATTAACTACTAAAAATTGATTATTTATAAATATAAATATATTATATTATCCAATAAATAATTTAATTTATTATGTTTGGGAGATTAAATTTAGTGATACTATGATATTTAAAATTACTTATTTAAATGGAAATTAAGATTGTTGACTAAGATTCAAATGTAGAAATACCCAAGAGAATCACCATATAATTAATTCATCATGTTTTTTGAATTCATGATATACATCCACTGTTTGATTCATTTTTTAAATCCATCGACCATAAATTACCATGGAGAATATATCAGTAACCAGTGAGTAACTTTATTTTGACCCTATTAGCAAGAGGTTTTTTAACATTAAATTTGAGGTAATTTTATTCTCCATCACCATATGTTTTCTAATTCTTCATGGGGGTGTTAAAAATGATTTAGTATTTAATTAATGGTTTATTCAAGGGTTTTTTGGTTTATTTTTTTTCTGAATAATTCCACTACAAATTCAATTAAATGTGATATTATCTCATCCTTTCGGTGTATATAAACATCAAAATTTATGTTCTTGTTGAGTTAGTGGATTCCGGGATTCTATCTATTATTTATTTTCATTAGTTGAATTGACGTGGTCATTATTTCATTGTGTTGACGGTTTTGATTGAATAACTGAATATAATGATTCAGGTTTACAAAACATATTTGATAAATTTCGAATCCTATGTGATTTAATTTTATCAAGGATATTTCAAGTGTTTTTTAATAAATAATGTTTTTAAATATTTTTTCACTACTATGATGAAACTATATTTTTTTTATCATATGGTCGAATCACCTTCCAAAAAATGTTACAAATTTAATAATTATTATGATATCTACATAATGATGTCTATAATTATGGTAATTTTTTCCAGAAAGTGGTAATGAAATAATGTAAAATTATGTTTAAAAATTGAAATTACAAATGAATATTGGGGCAGAAATTTTTTTCACATGTTTTTGTTTTTATTGATTTTTTATTGGTATATTCATTGTAGGAGATGATATGGATAGTATTGGTTATTGATATAAAGCGGGAAGTTTGTATTATAGATTTTATCTAAATTTATAATAGAATAATACGTTTATAAAAATAATTTTCTTGTTTATTTTGAAGGAATAAATGTTTTTGTAGATAAATGGATATCTTTATTGTTTTCTATGAATGTTAAAAAAATTTCTAATTAATGTTGTGTGTTGATCGGTTATATATTATCAGTTTGTTTCATAGTTAACTGATGGGGTACTGTATCTTGATGGAAATAAGAAATATAACAATGGGATGGGATTGAATTAAATACAATATAGGATTAAATTATATTAGTAGTGTATTTTAATGAATTATAAATTATTAAAATTAATGGTTGATGACTGCTAAATGGGGGGTGATAAATAAATAATTGTGTTACATTATATATGTATAATAAATTGATTAATTAATATAATATTTAAAAAAAATTGGGAATGGATATATTTTATGGTTGAAAGAAATTTATACTTGTTTATTTTAGTTTTTATGTATTACTTAATTGTTCTGGATGATGTAGATGATTTTGTACAAATTTTAAGAGAGTGTACCTGGAGTTGTATTGAAACCTTAAGGTAGTATTAATTTTTTTATAGTACATATATTTTGTTTGAATTATATGTATAATGGTCTAAATAATATATTTTAATATCAATTTTATTTCAAATTCATCAGAAATGAGTTATATTTAGTATAGTAAACAAGTATTTGGGGTTATGGGTATTTTCCCCCAAAAAATGAAAATAGAATTGGTGGATGATTACCCCTTCCCAACCTCACTACATTCTAGTTGTGTTATCATCTATGATAGAGTATATTAAGAAAAATAGTACATGATATAATGGGTGACTTTATAATGTGATTGATTGGATGATGTATAGGGGTAAAGTGATGTGGGTCGAAGGAATGAGATTGATAACCTTCATGATAATGAAATGTTACTACAAGATATTTTTCAGTTCATGTGTGTTTGGTTTATAATAACTACTTCCAAAAAGAATGTTAAGACCAAATAGTGCTGATAATGGCAGGGTAGTGGTAAGATCTATTTCAGTTATGACATAATTTACAAGTTGAATAAAATTACAATTAGGGTTTTGGACCCTCTATGGTTTGGGTAAACCTAATATGATGTTCATCCAACATTACTTATAAAAATTCATGGGAATATAAATATATGTGTATTCATTAGAATGTACGAGTGTGGAAGGGATAGAAGAAAAATAAAATTTTAATCAAGTAAAGAGATTATCAAACAAGTGGGTAAGTGGATATTGGGAACCTCTATGATATATTTATTCATTATTATGTTACTATACATGGATATAATTTTTGGTGAGAGATTCGTGGTGTGGTTGTTCTAGTTATCATGATATAATTTTGTGATGGATCATCAATTTATTTGAAAAGTAATTATTTTTCTTCTTCTAAATTTAATTGAGAGGTATGTAGGAGGATCCTATGATGTTTACATTAATTCTCACACCCTACATTTAAAAATAACCATTATAATATTTTATTATTGAATAAATGTCAATATTTTCACTATTGTCTTGGTGAATCTAGTTGTTTTTGTACTTTCAAAAAAATTAGTTTTATTTTATATTATTTTAATTTTTTAATATTGATTCTATATGATATTTCTATATATCAAAGAGTGTTGTTTTAGATTTTCTATTATGGTGTTTTCTAATGGATTCATTAAATGTATATAAGAAAAATTAGTCCAATTCCTCTCATTTGTTTATTTTATATCCGTATTTCTTCTCACTAGAATGTGTTTAATTGGTTTTAGGTTTTTTGGATTGATATCACCTTTACAAAAGGCACTTGAGGGGTTATTATAAGGGGAGGGTATTGAATGAGTAATATTGAAGATTCTGATATGGTTTAGTATTTTTTTGGATTGAGACATTAGTCAGAATCACATGTGTTTGGTTAGAAAACAATAATTATTGTAACACATGCATTTCATACATAAATATAACATATTTTTAGATAAATATTCATGAAATAACATAATGATATATGTTGGAATCATATATGATTAGTTTATTTGGAAACATGAATTTTGAAACAACTTATTAATAATTTATCCACATCATATCCCACCAATATCTATATAACTATTTAACATATTTGACAAATCATATATAAAATATTTTTTCATAACAAGGGGAAGGGAATTATATGACAGCTGATAACGACTACTATGTATAGATAAACTAGGTAGATATCAATAAAATATTACATACTTGGAAAAGATATTCCTGAGGGTATTAGATAATAATCATAAACTAAAATTTTAAGACTCATTATTTCATAGTTCATAATCATGAGTCGCGTAATAAAACATTTCCATATCCAAATAAAATATTCAAATTATTATATAATCATCAATAATCCCGTATTATCCATGAGAATTATCATAAACATAAAAATGTGTAATAACGTAATCTTATAACATTTTTTCCATGTATAAATTAAAATCGGTTCACTCATTTATAACATTAAATCAATACCATTAATAAATATATATAAATCAATAAAATTCCATAATAAATCTAGATACACATAATATAGGTGCACACATGGATATGCAGACATGATAATTATCACCACACTTAATCATAAGTGCATTAAAATATGATCTTAAGATAAATTTGTGAACTTGTAATAAGATACACACATAAAATATTATGTCATGATATATTCATAATTACCCAGTACATTGGAGGTCTATATAATTCCAATCTAACCTATTTAAAATCATTATCAAATTTCATGTGGTCCAAAGGACCATAAATCATTCATTTTATTATAAAAAAATAATATGTTGAAAAATAAATGGGTCTCATAAGAATCAAATAAATATTTGAACATTCCATAAAAATAAATAATAGATATTGTATCATTGGATCATGTACCTATTAAAGAATAATTTACATTAAATGATTTTATAGTAAATAAATTATTTAGTCAAAAATATCTATAGTTTTCCTTGAGAAAAATACCAAATTAATTTTAAAATAACATATTTAATATGAAAATATTTCTAAAATATTTTGGGAACATATTATTTTGAAAATTCCCATTGAAAAATGAAACTAAACCTTCAAAACATTTATTAATCATGATAGATGTACATTCAATTATTTCCATTATTGTAAAATAATTTTTTCTATCACATTTTTTATAAAATTTCAAAATGACATCAATTAGAATATGGAAAGAAATATAAATATAATTTTTTTTATAAAAATTCACACATCAGAAAAAATAATTCTAAAAATAATAAATGAATAGTAAACCGATATTAAAATATATTTAAAAATAGGGAATAGAAGAAAATACATTTCCAAACTAAAATGATAAATAAATATAGTTTTCCATTAAAATATATTCCATTATATTGAATAATAAAATATTGTAAAGATAATGGAATCTATTTTATCTCTTTAAATAAATATGGTAAATAAATAATTTAATGGTTTAATCATATAAAGAGCATATAAATTACTCTATGGAAACCAAACCAATATATATTTTAAAAGGAGTGAAATATAAATCCATTAAAACATTTATAATATTCAAATCATAAGTAACATGATAGAATAAAATAAAATTAATCCATTAAAATCATTAATGTTATTAAAATAATTATATATCATGTAAATAGTCCAATATATACTCCCAATAAGCATAAATAGTTGAAAAATATAAAAAGTTTATAAAAGAAACTATAATGAGAGAAATAACCCTTACATGTTTGGTAATCTTTAATTAAACATATCATAATAGTAAGACCCTTGTATTTATTTTTAAATCCTAGTCATTTAAATAAATTTAATCATAATGTAAATTCATGGTCATCATATACACCATGAAAATAATTCATGTTGTGAATATAGAATAAATCTCTCAGAAACAAAAGTCTGATGAGAAACCCATAGCTAATGTATACATTTCATATTAAGAACTGTAATCCCCTAGGTAACAAATTCATATTTAATATATTCGTATAAAATTTTGTTATAAATATTTATAATATCAGATTTCATCCACATATAATATTTTAATATCCATATATAAGTATTTTTTATATTAAAACCATTCTTTCATGGTGTTTCACGTTTCATTCTTCATTCTAATTTTTATTTGGTAGTTATAAGGCACCAATCGTAAATATTACACAATATTGAGTTATATAATTATTTTAAATTTAATAAAATTGGTGATATTTTCATGTTTATATATTTATATAATTAGACCATATCTCATACATGACATCCCAAATATTAAAATGCAGACGCTTCGACTCATTATCCATTATTTTCAAAAAAACAACATAAAAAGAAAAAAGGGATGAGGAAAAAATCTCAATAAGGAATCTAAATAAATAAAATAGCCAGCCTTAAAAAAATAAGTAAGGCCTGAACACTTTTATCATAGAGAAAAACTTTTCAACTTAAAGAAGTAGAAAATAATCAAAACTGAATATAAGATAATTTATTAACCATTTTGAATCCAAAATATTACCATAAAATGTATATAACGAAAATATAATATATGAATATTTCCATAGATATAATCATACTTAAATGGAATAACTTTGTGTTCTACTTCAATACATACCACTCTTACAAATGGAATTACCATATGACAAACTTCCATACCCAATTAATTAGTGGTTATTTTTCAACCTCTCATCATTTTTTAATCACATAATAATAAAAATTTGGTTTATCATATAACAACCCATTGAATTTAGATGTACCATTATATAATTATAAAACATAAAAAAAACCAATTATTAAAATTTCACATAGAAAAATTCATTTTCAATCACAAGAAATCATTTAAATATATTAAAATAATAAATCCATTATCAATAAAATATTCAAAATAAAAATACCATTTAAAGAGAATAAGTGACTTATTTTCCACTTAAAAACAATTAGGCATATAGAGGAATCCAAATATCAAATAATGATTATGGCAGTCAAAAGGTCTTTGTCATCGCATACGTTAAGGTAAATATTCATTTTTGTTGTTTTTTAAAAACATTTCATATAAAACACATAAAGATATTCCTTTTTTTAAAATATATAATTAAATTAATAATAAAATAAATGTTAACTTTAAAATAATTTTATATCCAGATAATAAATATTTTAAAAAATATCATGAAGAAAAATATTTGATAATTAAATATTTAAACGTTCAAGGTGTCTCATTCCACTTAAAAAATTTAAATATTAATATATATCATTAATAAATTTAACAATACATTAAATTACATTAATATAGATAAAATATGGAATTTAAATTTTATAGTGACTCAATATACACTATAGGAAAAAATAATGGTATATATCGTCATGAATTTCCATAATGAACGGAGATTGAGACAAAGTCTCTTACCTTGAGTTTGATTCGTCACGTTTGATCCTTGTTATTATGAAATAATACACACATATTAATTTATTATAGATTCATAACCATTTAATTTTTATTATTAATTTTATATCAATTATTACCATGTTATAAAAATTAGTAAATTATTTGAGTTCATGTGAGACAGTTTATTGATATTCGGTACTTGAGTCAAAATTGAACATGATATAATGTCACTTGACAATGTGATCAGTACTCCATCATCCCTAGGATAAAATTCTGGAAATTTTTTTCATTTTCATACTGAAATTATAATTTTAAATCAAACTATTATGTATTGTTATGAAAAATGAACAACATTATAATTATGTTGATGATAGGACGTACATACATATGAGTAACATTTTCCATTTCTCAATAATCATTACAGAAAGAAGGTAATTATTATTTTATAAAAAAATAATGATAATAAAATAATTAAAATCATATTAATAATTTTCATATACTTATATATATCATATAAAGGATTTAATGAATAAAAGTGAGTCACATCGTTTCAAAGAGGTGGTAGTTAATAAGTACTGCTGAACGACGTTATCATTTTCATATGCATGGAAGGTAAGAATGTAATGGATATATTATTATATTATATTAATTAATATCTAATTAATATCACATATTAACATTTATTTCTTTATTATGACCAATCATGTGTGACTATTGTGGATAACAGATTATATCAGTTCGCAGAGGAGATAATTCACACGAACGCACAAAAAATTATATCCAATTTAATTTAATGGATGTGGAGATGGGTTTAATTTATGATATTTACTAAATAAAAAATTATATTTAGGAATATTTATTTATTATATCATCATGTAAGAAAAATAGTTTTAGGAAGTTGAAGAAGATATAAAATAGAAAAACATAAATGAAAACATTACCTTTCCTTCAGATGATCACCCTTCGTAACACCATAAGACCTCTATAGAGTGTGTCATAACTAAAATAAGGAATCAAGAACGTGGGTATGTGTTCTAGGAAGGTTATTATGTTGATCATGGCTGACCTAAATGGTTTTTTAAGAGTGAGTAATGGAGTGGAACATGTTACCTATTAAAAGAGATGATAGGGGCACTCTTGGAATTATAAAAAGTATTAAATTAATATATATTCATTTTATATTCCAAATGGGTCCATGTTGATTTATTTTTAATATAGTTTCATTATGGGTATAAATTCATTCATAATATAAAAATTAGACATTTTTATTATATTCATTAATCATTATCATTATAATTTAACACTTTTAGATTTTACTATTTTACAATGAAATTTACAATTTGATTGTTAAAATAATTAAAATAACATGAGATACGACCAATGGATTTGTCATTAATGGCAATTTTTGACGTAAGTAAACATTTTTTCCAAATCAAATATTTTTAAAAATTTATTAACATTTAGATAAATAACTTATATTTTATGTTATGAATTATGTCAATTTTGATACTATTAATTACGTGATTATTTTAAAAATAATAAAAGCATACATTCAATGAAAAAAATACATTATCTATCATTAAAATTCCAAATTAATCCAAAAAATTCGTTGATACCATCAAAAAACTGTAAGTATATTTTTTTAAAAATTATTAATCTAATTTATTAGATAATTCTTTAATAAATATATTACTCCATCATCATTTTTTCATAATTATATATAATTATTTAACGTCTAAAAATTATAAATAAATTATAGTTATGGATATATTATTTTTATCATTAGATTTACTATTTATAGTCTATTATTTCACATATATGACCCCATTTTAAAATTCTATTATTAATAAGATTCATGTGTTTGGCATCATTGTTTTTACTTCAAATAAAATATTATCAATGTCATAATTACACCCAAGTGGCTTTAAATGGACAAAATTTCTGAATTTTTTCTTCTTCTTCTAAAATAACCAATCCAATAACATTAGAACATGTTTTGTGTAGTTTTATATTATTATAATATTATTTATTCATTTAATTACTTGATTTACATTTATATGGGGAAAATAAAATAATAAAGTTAATATTTGCAAAAAAAAAATATTATATTAGATCAGCCTTCAATACTGATAAAATGAATGTATGTCCATTTTTTAAAATTCAATTCACAGATTTGATGATAAATAATTAATAAATTATAATCTTTGACGGGACAAGAAAATAATTTTTAAAAGTAAACATTTCAAAAACTCACATAAGATTTATATTAAATCTTATTATGAAAATGATTCCAATTACCTAAATTGGAGTAAATAAAAAAAATTGATTATACCTTAAAATCATACAAATGGATAATCTATCTATATAAATAAATTATATGAAAAAACTGTTTTGAATTAAAACGTTTTATTTTAACTATTCCATGAAATATTAATTATATTTGAAAAATAAAATAACCATAGTAAATTTATATGTCTTTCAACCAAATAATATGTTTATTAGGTTAAATAGAACATATAAATGTATCAAAAACTATATCTAAAATTTTTTCTCCATCCAAATGAAGTAAAAATACTTTTTTATAAAAATAATCATTAAATCTATAAAACTAGGATTGTTCTTATATAATGTCTTGAAAGAACATAAGATAAATTTTAAATTTTAAATTTAATTTATATTTCATTAATATAATGAAAAAATAGTTATTTTCTTATTTTATAATCACAATTATTCATATTTAAAATTGTTTCCATTAAAATACGACCTATATAGTCATAGGGTTTTTATTTTCATTACTAATCAATTTTATACACAATTAATCATTATATAAACTTATGTAAATATTATTTTCATAATTTAGTAAATATCTTTCATTAGATAAATTATAAATAATATGGGACAACTATAACCAATAACTATAATATTAAAAATATGCTATATCAGAGTCTTGTGTGCAACATATGATTTTGGAAAACTAATAGTTGTGTGCCGAGTACACTTTCAAACATACAATCCATTTTCAATTAAAAATAATATATAAGATATAAATATTAATAAATATGTAATATTATTAATCAATAATTACCTGGGATGTTACATGCTTCCCCTTTTGTAAATTTCATCATCGTAATTTTTTCTTTGGGCTCCGTAACTAAGGTTTCACTTTTCAAAATTACATCATTTAAATCACACATCAAAAGTAATGTCAATAAAACCTCCACCTTAAAAGAAAGACTGTGAAGTAAAAAAATTCAACTTATATATCATATACTAGTATTCCATTTATGAAAACCTTTTTAATGAACCAAAACTAACTATCATCTTTATATAGAGTGTGAGAGAAAACATTATCAGGAGAATGCATAAAATCACAAATCCGTAAATTTTTTATCTTCTAAACTATCATTGATCTCAGTGTAAGAAAAGTAATTTGATATAATATTTTTATGATATATTTTATATAGTTTTGTAAGACTCTAAATACCTAGAATATGAACACAGAGAAATATAAATACGTCAAAAGTCGAGTATTATGCTTTAATTGAATTCCACCACAAACTCATCTTTCTCCATACAATGAGTATATAAGATTAACTTTCCATTCCCAAAACACTATAGTTGACTTCTAAGGAATCATATTATCCAAAAAAATTACTATCTTTTTACCTATTTTTTAGAAAATAAACATAACCAATTTTTTTTGTAAAATATATGATAACTCTACAAAATGAATAATGAATTATACGAAAAAAATAATTTAATTTCAAAAATTCAATAGTGATCCCCAACGATAAAAAATAAAGACTTTTATATATAAATATTCTGAAATTAATAGAAGCAATCCAGAGAAAGTTTAAAACTCAAAAAAAAAATTATTCCACATAATCATCCAAGATAAATTAATATTTTTACCTCAAAATTTATTAAACTATTATTGAACTGTCAAAAAAATTAAATTTCATAATAATATTCATGATATGAAAATCATTTCCATAAATAACTAGAATCACCATAATTCAATCATTGATTCATAAAAAATATAATTCAAACATAATTATTCAAATAAAATACCATAGTATTTTATTTACATTGATCATATAGGCTTCCCAAAATAGTAGAAATCTTCCAAATTACCATTAATCAATTAATAACTAAATAAATTTATAATACTGATGATATCAAATGAATAAAAAATAAATTCCCAAATCAACATATTATTATTAAATAAACTCTCATAAAAATATTCATAAAAACTAGGGACTTTCTATATGCCAATGGTATGTGCTAAATCTTTCCACACATCGGTTGTTGGTTCAATTCATGGGGCCTTGCTGGACATGATCGGTTTTCACCCATGATGCTGGTTTCTATTCATCTAAACTTATATCATTCTTATTACATTATAAAACTATGATAATATCCAAAAAAATGACTATAACATGTTTTTACCGCATATGTTATCTCATATTCTTCATCACAACATGTGTTTACCCATAATTGCTTCAAAAAATATCATACGAACCGAAAAGGTAATTCATTACTTTATAATTATGTCTGAAAAAGAGAATTATTACTTAAATAATATTTTCACAAAAAAATTCATGTTTTCATGTTACACAACTAAAAAAATTAATCAATTTACTTAATTAATCAAAATAGAATTAATACATTTAAACACATCTACATCCTTAAGTATACCATTGCTATTAAATCATTTATATTTAGATGTCTTAATATTTCAACAAAATTCAAAATACATTAACTATGAATTGAATCCATATGTTTTAATATATATTTCCTAAAAATAGTATATGTGTATTATATTCTCATTATTCATAACAACCAATCAGATCATGTTTTATACGTTATGAATAATACGATAATTCATTCCTTGATCCAAATTTCATGATCTTCTTGATTTTACTTTTATCTTTCTCCATATTGTCTTAATTCTAAAAAATTAAACTATAACACCATTATGGTTTATCACCTATCGAAAGAGATTAACGTGTTGAGAACTTGAAATCATATGATAAGGACACCAGGGCCCCTAATTTTTTTCATAAGGGATTTGGGGTTGGATAAATCAGATAATTTCTTACAGGTGATTTGAATACTCAGAAAGATACCAAAATCATTCCAACAAGATTTTGTGATAATAGTGATGATAAAATTATTTACGAGGGATAATAAGATTATGAATTATCTATTTAAATCCATATTGACAAATATTAATTAATGACCTGAATAAAATCATCACTTAAACCTGAAATTAATTATTAATAGAATAATCCTTTATAGGGTAAATATAACATATTTTTTTATAATACTCTATTCTATCAACCTAATAATAAATTAGTTTTTTATGTTTTTATCAAATCCAAATAATTTAATATAATCATCAAAAAATTTACACATGATTATAATGCTATTGGTGATATGAAATCACTAACCTACACCTAGATAACCTCATAACCTATAATGGTAACTAATCCTTTTATTTGATACTAACTATAAGGCTCTAGCTAGAAATTTTACCCAATCATTAATTAAGCTTAAAATATAAAATTATTCACATTAAAGATATTGTAAAATTTTGATGATTAGAGAATTAGTCAATATATCATACATAAATACAATATAATGACAACTCAGACACTTATACTCATTATCCAGGGGATTCAATAAATAAAAAAGATTATAAAGAAACATGGGTGTTTAATCATCAATTTTTCCCTTGATCCCATCATTGTCTCAATTATCCAAAGATTATTTTGGAAATATTTTAATATATTGGATGATCACAAATATATCTTCAATGGTAAAATAGAAAGAAAACTATAATCCTTGCAAAAACATATAAATCATTAATACTTTTATCATAAAGTAAAAATTTTCTTGTTAATGAATTAATAAATAATATTCACTAAAAAAATATTTTTCTGACATTTTTTAATAAAAAAATACCATAAGGACATTTAAATAACCTATAACATAAAAATATGACTCGAAACATAAAAATAAAAAAATGGAATAATCATGCGGCCGACATCCATATATATTCCTCTTATAAATGGACTATTCATATGACCAACATGCATACCCAATGTTTCTGAAGTTATAATGTAACCACACATAATTGTTTTTTCATATAACTTCCCTTATTTGGTTTATCACATAACCACCTATTAAATTTCACAATAACATTAAATTATCATAACACATAGAAGATTGCAGTTATCAATATATCTCTAATAAAATTTCACATGAAATCTCAAAAAATCATTTAAAGATATTCAGATAATCAATAAATTATAAAGATAATATTCAGAATTTAAAAACCAAAAATGGGAATAAGTGATTTCATTTTCATTTAATAAAAATTGAGTCTTGTTGAAGAAGAAGAATATCAAATAACAGTTATGTTGTTGAATAAGTCATTATATCAACATACATTAAAGAAAACATAAATTTTTTGGTTTTGGAAAAATGTTCCATATAAAAGACGAAAAAATATTAATTTTATGTCTTCTGAATTAAATTAAAAATATATAAAAATTTCCTTCAAAATCATGTTATATCCATTTAATAAATATTTAAATTAATATCATGAAGAAAAAGTTTTGATAATTATATATTCCAACGTTCAAGGTGTCCTATACCACATTAAATATTTATATATTAATCTCAATGAACTAATAAATCTATAAAAACATTAAATATCATTTTTATAGATAGAATATGGTTATAAAAATTTATTGTTCCTGTATGTACAACTTAAAAAATAATAAATGTGAATATTATTTGTAAATGCCTCAATCAAAGGATATGGGGATGAATTCTATTACATTAATTTTGATTTATCATGTACGTTACACAATGGTCCTGAATAACAAAAATAGGTTAATTTATACTTTCGTAAGAACTATTTTTTTCATTATTCATTTTATGTCCTTAATTACCATGTTATAAAAATTAGTTAATTATTTTTGAACATGTATGATGTTTTACTGATATTCGGTAAAAGAGTCAAAAATGAACATGATAACTTGTCATTATTCCATGTGGTCATAAATAAATAATACCTCGCATAATATAAATGAAATTATTATCATTTTTATACATAAATTATACATTTAAATCAATCCATTATGTATGTTTATGAAATATGAACAATGTTATAATCGTGGAGACAATAGGCCATACAAACACATAAGGAACGTTTTCAATTTTCCATTTATCATAATGGAATGAAGGCAATTATTATTTTATCTCTATATAATCATAATAACACAATTAATATCATATTAATAATTTCAATTTACTTATATGTATTATACATGTTTTTTAATGAATAAAAACAACTCACATCACTTCTTTGAGGCGATAGTTCACTCGTACACACGAACGATATTATTATTTTTATAAAAATGGAAAGTAAGAAATTAATTGATATATTATTATCTTATAATGATTATTAGTTCATAAAAATAACATATTAAATTTAATTCCATTATTATAATCAATAATGAAATATGATTGACGAAAATGAATTAAATTATTTCGTGTAGGTGATAACTAAGATGTACGCACAAACAATTAATTATTTTCATATTTAATAGAAGTGTGTATTGATTTTTGTGATGATATTCACATATTAAAATCTAATTATATTTAGGATATTGGATTTTTTATTTTCATTTAGGAATAATAATTTTAAGAATGTAGAAGATGAAATAAAATAGAAACACTTAAATAAAATCACTTCCTTTCCTTCGGATGATCACACTTCTCCACACCATAACACGTACAAGGAGGGTGCTATGAAAAAATAGATGCTTCATTAAATTGGGGAGGTATTAGAGAAATTGAATTTAAAATATCTTGGAAGAACTATATGGTTTTCAAGTGTTAGTAATAGAGTACAATGAATTCCCTTTTAAAGGAGTGGGGACCAACACCCATTTAAACAATAATTTAATTTAATTAATATAAATTATTTTAGAATTATGAATGGGTCAAAGTAGATTTATTTATATTATATTATGATTTTGGGTCTAAATCAATCCATCTAATAAAAATTAGTCATGTTGAGGATATTATTTAATTTTTATCATTAGGTCAGAACCATTTTAACTCCTACCGTTTAGTTACGAAATTTATAATTTGATAAATAAAATAATAACCATAACATGTTAAATTGTAATTGAATGTAAAATGATTAAAATTTAAAATCAAATATAAAAATGTTGGCCAAATAATAGTTTTTTTAATTTTATATCATTTAATTATATAATTTATATTTTAGGTTAGGAATTATGTTAATTTGGACACTATTCAATTGTTGCCTTTTTAAAATCATATAGAACTATTCATTGGAAAAAACTACATTAACTATCAATAAAATATCAGATACCTACATGACATTAGTGGATGGAATCAAATATTTAAATTTTAAATTATTTTTATATTATTAATATCATTTAATCTATTTTTTCTAATAAAAATAATACTCCATCATCATTGTGTAATAATTAAATTTAATTATTTAACATCTAAAGATTATAAATAAATTATCCTGATGTGTTGAATATTTTTTTCATTATAATAAATATTAATATTTGTATATATCACTTCTATAACCCCATACCAAATTTTTTAGTAATAAGATACATATTTAGACATTTTTGTTTTTTACATTGAATAAAATGTTATTAATGTCATAATCTCAACCAACCAGCTATAAAGGCCAAAATTATTCCCAGGTACTGTTTGGGTCACCAATAACTCAACCAAAAATATTAGTACATGTTATATGGTTGTTCAAAATTTTTATCAATTACTTTTACCATTAATCTCATGATTTACCTTTAACCATCGTAAATAAAGTATTAAAGTAACTATTCACCAAAAATTATTTGATCCTATTAGATCACATTTTCACATTGAAAAAACCCATGAATATTAATTTTTTAAAATTAAATTAATATATTTGACTAAAAATAATTTACAAATTAATCTCATTGAATTAACGAGAAAATGGATTTATTAAGTAAAACGTTCAAAAGACCACATATGTTTTATATCTAATTTCAATATAAAAATAATTATAATGAAAAAATATCGATTAACTGAAAAAATAATAATATAATTATACCTTAAAACATATTGAAATTATAATATAACTATATAAATAAAATAGATTAAAAAATTTTGGAATTTAAACGCAATATTTTTCAGTATTCATTAAAATATGAATGTTATCGGAAAAATACTTAAAATTCAACCAAATTAAAATATTCTATCACAATTCCAAATATGTAATTTATTTTGTAAAATATGAACTATAAAATATTCATAAAATATATTTAAAATGGGTTCTCCATCAAAGGGCAGTAAAACTACCTTTTTAGAAAAACCAACATTTTATCTGTAAAATTATATTTTTTCTTATATAATGTCTACAAAACACATAAGATAAATATTAAACATTATATTTAATTAATATTTAATTAATAAAATCACAGAATGATGATTTTATTATTTTAAAAATAAAATTATTCACTTTTAAATTGTTTTTCATAAAAATATATCCTTTTTATACAATTGCATTTTATTTTCAGTTATAATTAATTATTTTACAAAAAATCATAATATAAACAAGTGTTAACCATATTTTTATAATTTTGTTAATTTAATTCAATACCACCATTAAAATTTATATTCAACAACTACAATGTAAATTTCTAATATTAATAATATATTATAACTCAGTCCTGTGTTCAAAAAATGCTTTTACAGACACCCATTGTGGTGTCTTATGTACGCTATCAGACATACTGTCCATTTTAAAGTAAAATTACAATAAAATTAACAAATATTAATGTATATATAATATTATTATTCTATAATTAACATGGATGATACATCCATCCCCCCGTTTTGAAACTTCCACCTCGCACTTTTAATTTTGAGCCTTGTAATGAAGGTTTCACTTTTAATAATTACTTCATTGAAATCACACATCTAAAAAATGGTCAATAAAACCTCAACAATAGAAGGATGAAAGTGAAGTAAATTAGTTACCAAATATAACAAATACTAGGATTACATATATGAAAACATTGATATGTAAGAAAAACTAACAATCATGTTCATATGGAGAGCATTAGAAAACATGAAGAGCAGAAAGTTAACAATCAAAATACAATAAATATTTGATTAGTTAAAAAATATTCAATTTCACAGTTGGAAAATAAAACATATAATTTTTTTTAAATCATTTTCATTGAGTCTTGGATGTATTTTACTACCTTGAATAATAACATAGGGAAATATACATAATTAAAAATTAGAGTTTCATTGTTTAATCTAATTCCACGAACAACATATCGGTTCTACAAACTTTGAGTACTTATGAAAAAAATTTCATGCCTAAATCACTTGAATCAATTTCTAGAGAATATAATTCTACAGAATATGATTAAATATAAATTTATACTATATTTTAGTCATTAAATATAACCAAAATAGTTTATATAATAAATGATAATTCTCTAAAATGAATAAAACTTTATATGTAGAAAAATTACAATAATATTAATTATTATTTAATGATACACATTGTTCAATAAAGACCATTTGATAAATAATGTTCCGTAATTTCCTAAAATTTATCTAAATTAATATTCAAACCCAAAAAAATTATTTTATAACATATTAATCTATGAGAAATTTAAATATTTTACTACAAAGGAATTCAATTACCATTGAAGTCTCAAAAAAATTAATTTTCATAATAATCATTTACATACACTAACAATTTCCCTAAATAACTACAATCACCATAATTCCATCATTGATTCTTAAAAAATATAATTTAACATTTATTCCTAATATAAAATAACATAGTATTATATTTACATTGATCGTAAAAAGTTCATGAAATATAAAACAAAATCCAAAATAACAATAATCAGTTATTCACCAAACAATTTACCAATACCAACGAAATCCCTTTGATACAACATAAATTCACATTATAAACAAATTCTTATTCCATCAACTCACTTAACTAAAGAATAAATGGTCATACTAACTCGGGACATCACTTAAGCCAGTTGTATGTGATAAAGCCTTTTTGAACATTAGTGGTAGGTTCGATTCCCACATACATGGCCGACAAAATGGGTTGTCACCTATCCTACATGTTTTCATTTTACTGAAACTATATGATTCATAATAAATTATAATAATGTGATAATTACTTCAAAAATGACTATAACATGTTTTAACCTCAATGTTTATCTCATATTTTTCATCCCAAAATGTAATAACCCTTAATTACCCCAAAAAAAGCAGATCATACAAACACTAAATGATATAAATTACATATTAATAATTTCCAAAAAAATTAATTATCCCTCAAATATCGTTTTCACCTTAAAACTTCATGGTTACATATTACAAAACAAAAAATGTTTTCAAAATTACAACGATCATCAAAAGATTATTAGTACATTTATACATTCCCACATCCCTAAGTATACCATAACTCCAAAAACATGAATATGTATTAATATTTTATAATTATTCATAATCCATTAAATATACATTTCCTCCTTATATCTTCATACCAAATTTCTAAAAATAAACGATATGGATTATAACCTCAGGATTCATAAATATCAATCAGATCATGATTCATACTTTATCTCTATGAAGATAATACATACCTTGAATCTAAATTCCATTATCTTCTTGAAGTTAATTTTCTCTTTTGGTATCTTCTCCTAATATCCAATGTAATCATTCGCACCACATATGGTGTTCCCATATTTCTATGATTTTGATAAGTTGATATCTTGTAATCATAGGAGAAAGAATCTATGATACATGATGTTTTTAGAAATGTGAAGGTGTCGGATAACTCAAACATTTTCTTAATAGTGATTTGAGTACTCAAGAAGCGGTCAAATTCATTCGAACAAGCTTCTCTGATAATTGTAATGATCTAATCAACATGTTGGAGGTATAAGAAGTTTGTGAAATTTCTATTTTCCTTCCATATTGATAAATGATACATAATGTGATTAAAATAACTAGAAAATATACATGAAATATATTATTAAAATTATAATCCTTTATTGGGTAATGATAACATACAATATTTTTATAATTCACTATTCCATCAACCTTCTTATATATCAGTTGTTTTAGTTTTTATCCAATAAAATATATTATCATTATCCTATATTTTTTTCCATATTGTAATTTATCATTTGGTTATATGTAATATATAAACTACAGCTAGACATAAACATCTCATATAATGTTATCTAACCCTTTCCTTGGATACCAACTACAAGGCCCCATACTGAAACCATATATAATCTTATGTTAAGTCCTGATTTTAAATTTATTCACATTAAGTATCTTTGAATGTTTAGGGATTTAGATAATTAGACCATATATCATACATAACAACTCACATATTACAATTCTGACACTTCTATTCATTATCCATTATTTGCACACTAAAAAAATATTTAAATAGAAACATGGTATCATTTCATTTTTAATAATTAAAATTATTAACTTGATCCAAAACATTCCCCAATTATCCCAAAAATCATATTAAAAAAATTTTAAAACATGGTATGAGAACAAAAAGTTCATTATGGGAAAAATATTGAAAACTATTATCCATAAAAAATATGTAACTTTTGAATAGTTTTATCATAATGAAAAACATTTAACCATAACGAAAGGGTAAATATACTTCACTAAATATAATCTCATTGTTGGGAGTTTTTGTAAACAAAATATTACAATAAAACCCATATAAGTAAAATATAACATTTTAAGTTGTCTTGTGATATAATTATACTAAAATAGAATAACTATGTGGTCGACTTCAATATATATCACTCTTACAATTGGATTAGTCATACAACTGAATTCCATACGCAATGCATTGGAGGTTTTAATGTAAACCCCTGTCCTTGTATTATCCCGAAACATCCCCTATTTTTTATCACATAACAACTCATCAACATTCCATGTACCATTAAATTAATCATAACACATTAACGATTTCGATTATTGAAATTTCAGTCATAAAATTTTATTTACAATCAAAAGAAATCATTTGACATTAATGAAGTTATAAATCCGTTATCAAAACCATGTTCACTATCAAAATTCCAAGAAAATAGAATATGTTATTTTGATTTCATTTAAAAACATTATTATATGTAGATAAAGAAAAATATCAAATATCGTTTATGGTGACAAAGAAGTTGTTGGCACCACATACGTTAAAGGAAACATTCTAGTTTTTTGTTTTGTAAAAATGTTCATTATAAAACATGTACCAATATTTCTTCTGAAAATAATTTTATTAAATTCAAAATATATAAATATTTATTTTAAAATACTTTTATATCCATATAATTAATATGAAAATTAGTATCATGATGAAAAATATTTTATAATTAAATCATTAAATGTTCATGGAGTTTCATACCGATTTGAACATTTAAATATTAATATCCATGAATTAATACATGTTCTAAAACATTAAATAACATTAATATAGATAAAATATGTATAATAAAATTCATATTTGATTTATAGAATCTTTATAAAAGAATGACGGTTCATATAATCATGAAATGCCTTAATGAAAGGAGATTGTGAAGAAGTCCCTTACCTTGAGTTCAATTTGTCACTTATGTTCCCTGTTCTTACTAAATAAGTAAATTTGGTTATATTATACTTTATTCATAGACTTTTAAGGATAATTATTATTTTTATATCATTAATTACCATGTTTTAATATTTATTTATTTATTTCACTCCATGTCTAACCTCTTTTGGATATTTGGTACATTAGTCAAAATTGAATGTTTTATGATTTCAATAATCCATATGGTCAAAATTAAATTAGTTATAGAATAATATTAATGGAATTATTATCATTTTAATACATAAATTAAACTATTTTATAAAACCAGTATGTATGAACGTCAGAAATGAACAATATTATAATCATGGAGATCATTGGTCATAAGTAAACAATTGAAACATTTTCTATTTTTAATTGATCATTATGAAAAGAAAGTAAGTATTTTCTATCATTATAGAGTAATAATAGAATTATTAATATCTTATTTATAATTTAAATATACTTATAAATATCGTTCAAATGATGTAATTTATAACAATGAGTCACATCGCTCCATGGAGGCGATAAGTCACACATACACACGAAAAACATTAACATTTTTATACATAGGGAATGTATTGTCACGACCCGACCCTACCCGGGCTCGAGCCACAACTACCCCAAGCCCGCCTCCATTGGTCAGGGGCTGGCGACCAGCGCCGAAGGCACAATAACTCAGGGAGGCCTTGGCCTAAGCACCTGTACACACACACGCAGCAAACTCAATGCAACAGTGCAGAGTAGAAGTAGAGACAAGAAGAGTAAAAAGAAAGGGAAACTGCTATATAAATTCCACAAATTGCATAGACCTCTACAGGTACAAAGTAAAAACTAAAAAGAAAAGGGAAAAAACATGCACCCATCCAGAAAGTGCCACAACCCGGCAACAGGTAAACAAAAAGAAACAGCTGACGGGTCTCCCACCTGGAACCCGGCCACGACCACTGCACGTGGTCCAAGCTCCGAAGCTCCTACGCTCCACTAAAGTCACGACCAACTTGTCTGTTGTCTGCAATGGAACACCACGTGCGGGAAAATCCCAAGCAGGGGTGAGTATAAAAATACTCAGTAGGATAGCCCGAAGGCTCGAGGGAGCAAAAAAGGAGGTGTCGATGGGTGAGCAGTAGAGCGAATAGGGGAAAACAAAGAGACTACAACAGAGAGTGCAGAAAAGAGTCCATCTCAACCCAATAAGAGAAAGGAAGTAGACTAATCCAGACATAAAGAGCTGGAAACGGTGAGAAGATGAACTTCCCGTCGAGTATTTGCTACCTATAGTAGGAGAGTAGACTCATCCAACCATGAGAAGATAGTCACGGAAAGCACGTGGCGTACCCCGCGAGTCTTCGCCTCTCCTGGAAGGAGAGTATCCAAACCCAAGACGTGGGTTCCGGAAACAAGGTATATACATATATTTATTCTCAGCAAGAATCCCGAACAAACTCATAAGGGGATCTCTATCCCGTAGCTCAGCCCAAGAAAAAGTATCCAACAGTCCCAAAATAAACACCATCGATGCCCAGCATCCTGCACGTCTGCCCCGAACCGCAAGCCAAGGGGCTCAATCACCACACCTCGACACTATCCTCTTTAGGCGGCACTGACTCGCCCACACGGTTTTAGATCGCGTCACAAGAATGCGTCTCGGTGGGGAAAGAGCCCCTCGTACTTGAGAGTTATAGGGAAAGTCAAACCATACCTCGTCACTGCCCTGCAGTCGAGAGGTCCCCTCAAAGTCAAGCTTTTCCATCACTGACCCATACAACCAAGGGTCATGCTCCTATAATCACGGAAGAAAGCCACATGCTAGCCTAGTAGAAAGGACTGATCCTGGAATTCCAACCGGTGTCCCCACTACCCAGCCATGTTGGAGGGTAATTCATAACCAGATATCGGGTGACCCGCTGCCCAGCCCCTCTGGAGGGTAAACCCTAATACATCATCAGGCGACCCACTGCCCAGCCCCGCTGCAGGGTAAAACATAACCACATATCGGGTGACCCACTGCCCAACCCTACTGAAGGGTAAACCCTAATACATCATCCAGCAAACCACTGCCCAGCCCCGCTAGAGGGTAGACCTTAATACATCATCAGGAGACCCACTCCCGAGCCCCGCTGGAGGGTAGACCTTAATACATCATCAGGCGACCGACTGCCCAGCCCCGCTGGAGGGTAGACCTTAATACATCATCAGGAGACCCACTGCCCAGCCCCGCTGGTTGGTACACCTTAATACATCATCAGGCGACCCACTACCCAGCCCCGTTGGAAGGTAGACGTGGAACACGACGACAGGCGACCCACTACCCAGCCCTGCTGGAGGGTAGGCCCTAAGAGGTCTTCGGGTGACCCACTGCCCAGTCTCTGCTAGAGGCTCGACCCTAAGAGCATCAGGTGACCCACTGCCCAGTCTCCGCTGGAGGGTAGACCCTTGAAGCCGATGAGTAACCCACTACCCAGCCCCGCTGGAGGGTAAACTCAGAACTGCTCTGGCCATAACCACTAGAGGGTACAACACTGGCCAACCAAACACCGAGTGGGTATCGCGCAACCACCCAACTCCATAACAACTCACCCCAAACGAGGTGCAGTGTCTGCTCCATCACTGGGTGTCACTAGCACTGCTACCGGCCAAACCATCGAGTACGAAACCAGGGGGAGACCACTCAACCCTACTGGTCAATAAACGAGCACCGAGCCAGGGGAAACGCTCCACCCTGTTGGTCAAACAAACACACAGAGGGACCCTCTATGCCGCGAGCGGTCCATGTAAGTGAAGCAGAACACATCACACACTTGGGGCCCACACGACATGCGGCCCCAAGTCAAACCCCAACCAAGAGCACGAACATTGCAGGTACAAACCACACGTACCTCCAAGAACTCCCTTATACTCCCAGAGTATACCACGTTCTACCCCTTAGGGTATCATGCACACGTCACCCCACGTCAATGCGAAGGTGTGACATAACAACTCCAACCTGCCACTTCATCAGGTGAGGCACAACAAACCACATCTCAAGAACCATTTATATCACTCTCCCAAGAGTGCACGAACACATGACAAGGGTCCGCTACAAACAAGGTAGGGCGAACCACCGCTTGAGCACCTTCCATGCTTCCACATTTCCCAAGATCGCGTAAGAGGTTCTGCACAGCCAAACAGATCACACCGTTGTAATCCTCGCGGAAAAACACACGAGATTGACTACTTACTCGCCTCCAACGGATATCCGACGGAAAAGTCACCAACACCTCCTCACGCCCGAATGACGTCCAGTGATCTCGATCCTCAACCTCGAAAATAGTCGGGCGCATCGCACCATTGCGATCCCCTCGGAAAACACGCCAAAAACACTACTCACTTGAGTGCAACGGATATCCGGAGAAAAAATGCATCCCGACGCACCGAACACGAGCGGTGCCATGTGGGACCCGTAACCCGGTCCTGAAACTCGACGAATGGATCGCACCGTGGCGATCCTCTCGAAAATGTACACGAAATGGACTACTCACTTGTCCAAAACGGTCACCCGGTGATAAAGCCGGAAATCACCATCGACAACCAAACGGCCCTTGTGGGCCCCACACCATCGTCCCGAGTTCAAGTGGGAAGACTGGGCCAATGCGTTTCCCTCAGAAAAACACCCAACATCGACTGCTCGCACGCCCCGAATAGACGTCCGGTGAAAAATTCGCTACTAGCTGCACGCAGCTCAAAAGGTGGGTCGTGGGGCTCATGCCTCAACTCCGGCTTCAACGCCCGGAACCACCCTGGAACCATCGGCCTTGATGCTAGGGATCCAACTCCACTGAAGGCGCTTAAAACGGACGTCATACGCACCCGTGCATTCCAAAACAATTTTCCAAGAAAAACGTCAAACCACTTGAAGACGTGTCGCACCTCCGCGGCCCATCGTTTCGGGAATTAAAAATTCCCGAAACCATTTCAGAAAATCCGCCTATGTTCCAGGCCCGCACCGCCACAGACGGAATGAAAATCCGACACCCGTAGCCCGAAATACGGGCGTCCGAATATTTTAAAAGAAGATGGGGACCCTCATGGTCCGGACGGGCCCGGTCCGGCCGGTCCGCCCCGCTCGAGCCGGCCCGCTCCGGCTGGGCCGCTGGGACTGCGGCCCAGCCGCCTCTCGCGGGTCACCCCGTCAGAGCCGCGCGGGAGGCTCCTCCACCGACCGGCCGACACGGCCGGTCAACTTTCCACGCGGAGACCCGCGTCGCGCGGGTCTCTGTCCAGCCGCGGGGTCACGCGCCTGCGACCCCGCCGTCTCCTCTCACCGGCTCCCGCGGCCGGCGCCCTCAGCCGGCGAGCCGAGCCACCCCGCACCGTGGAGGTGCCTCCCAGCCAATCGGATGGCCGGCCGGCCTTCCGCCGCGCCCGCTGCCGCGCCGCCGTCCAAGAACCACCGCCCACCGCCAAAATCTGCCGGAAATCCAGATTTCCGGCCAGAACTTCCCGGGACTGCACCGGGTACCCCGGGACTGCCCCGGGTACCCCGGGACTCGGACATTCGATCCGAGAAGAGCGTCGGAAACCTTAGAACATTCTCTACGCGACTATGGGATTGGATTGATGATTGGGCAGCAATTTGACAAAATAAATTGGGCTCAAATATTGCGGGAATTTGAAAATGAAAACGAAATAACTCCTACCTCTTGGGCGATGCCATTCGCTTCGCCGTCAAACCGCCGACACCACCGCACCTTTCCGGAGTCGCCTCGCCGGAGCTCGCCTCGCTGGAGCTGCCTCACTGGAGGTGGAGGAGAGGGAGGAGGGTTTGAGGAAGAAGAAGAAGAAGAAGAAAATGGGGGTGTTTAAGTACAAATCACTTAAACGCCCGCCCGACAGCCCCGAACCCGAACTCCCGATGGGGTCGGGATTTAGCCTCCCCTAAGATAAGAACCACACTCTGAGTGCAACCGAGGTCTCAGAATTTTATTCCGAGACCCCGTTCAAAATTTATTAAACTTAGCGCCCGAGGCCGCCAAATTACAAAAACGCCCCTAGGGCCATTTTTCACATATGGCCTGCGCCCGCGAAACATACACCCCTCCTATGGTAAAAGGCACTCTCTGAACTCAATGGTGCCCTCAGTTTTCCAATCTGAGCCACCGTTTAAAAGATTCTAGTGTTTCTTCATTAAATGAATTAATTAATTTATTTAATCCGTTTAACGTTCCAGAAGCGGGCGAGGGGTCCAAACATCCCGCGCTGATAAGTTTTATGTCATTCCTATGGTAAAAACACCATTCTGGACCCATCCGTACACTCGGATCTCTAATCCGGAACTCCATTTAGGAGTTATCCCATTTATTTGGCATTTCCAGTGTGAACGCACTGAAAATTTAATTCTGGCCCCTCCAGGGCTCGGAATCACACGCCGTCTGAAGGCGCTGCTCTGGAATATAATAAAGAATATTCCAATGTCTTTCGTAGAAAAAACCGATTTCTTAAATCATTCCCTCCTTCAAGATATTCATCCCTAAAAAGCAAAACTAGGGAGCAACACAAGGTACTAATCACACACATGGCATTCCCATTCCCAGAAGAACCCACGCACAGCTCTACGTCACCGCACACAGACCAAAGGATTGATCTGTTCATGCGAGGTCGGCCCTTGCCGACATCGTGCACCCACTCTAGACTTTTGGGTTAGGGAAATGGTGGTAGGGAACCTCACCATCCCTTTGCATGGTCTCAAACGTCCCGAAGGCCCTTAGGGGTAGCTCACCTCCCCGGTCAAACCTCTACGTCGCAGGCTGCGACTGGAATCACCGCCCGCACCTGAAACAAGGCCCGGTGATTCTGTCCTTCAGAATATCCATATGGTGAAACACCCAAGGATATCTGGTCATACAGGATTCCATAGTCGATGCTCTCTTACACGCTCAAAAGGCGAAGGAGTCAATACCATCGACTAAAGGAAAAGGACTCACGCATTTCTCCTTACCAACACTGGGTTACACCCGACACCCTACATCACCCTGATAACACCTGGAACAAGGAGCAGGGAGAAAAGCCTTTCACGCGCAGAGCCTAAAAATTCTACTGCAAGAAGTAGAAGTGTCACAAGGGGTTCCTCTCACCATCTCGTGCCCTGCAGGATCGTAGACATCTAAAGCTCGCGGCTACCCGCCGTCCCAACTGTCAGCTCCCGGAGCCTGATGTGGACCGCCTAATGGTGATGGGGAGATCTCGTAAAGTCATCCCCCACTACTAGCTCCTCCCGCTCCTCTACTAGCACCACCTCCCTGGGTACTACTCTGATCATGGCGCTGCCCCTGCCGTGATGGTGCGCCTGCTGCCTGCCCGAAGCTTCCAACCACTCTGGTCGGGCAGTCTCGTGCCAAGTGACCCCGCCCGTCACAAGCATAGCATTGACGCTCACTAGGCTGCCCTGGTGCCCCCCGGCACCACTGTGGTGTACGACCATGGCCCGGGATCCACTCATGGTAGGGCATCCTCAGATGAGGCCCTTCGCCTTTTCGCCACAGTGGAATACGACCACGTCTCTGAAATCGGTAGTGGGAAGGCCACCTACATCGAGGTCCTATCCTCCGGCGCCTGCTAGTTACGGCAGACGTCCCAGATTCGTCGCGTCCACTACCACTACCAACCGCAAAACATAAAAGGAAGCCCTCTGTCACCAGCGCCTGCTCTAGCACCCCGACATATGTGGGAATGCCCAAGGGTACTATGAATGCATGAATCTCTCGGCGGAGACCCTACTCAAACTTCCGCGCTTGGAGGTTGTCATCATGGACCACGTCCGGGTAAAAGCATGCACGGTCTGCAAAACTAGTCGCGTACTCGGCCACCGTCATACCTCTTTGCTGAAACTGCAGGATCTCCTGAATCCGAACGGAGCGCAAGCAGGAGGGGGAAAACTCCTCACGGAGCAAAAACTGAATGTCGCCCCATGAAAACGATGACTCGTCAGGAAATTAAGTCTTCAGACTCCACCAACGTCGAGATGCTCCACAAAAAAGGGTGGTTGCCAAGGCCACTCTCTGATCTGCCGGCGTCCGCACAAGCCTGAAAAGGATAACCACTATCTCAAGCCAAACCTCTGTTGTGTGAGGGTCTGGCTCACCACTGAACCTCAGTGGTGTCTACCGCTGGAATTCACGAAGCGCGCTCAAACTGCGCTCAAATTCAGCCTGCTCTGCTGAAACTGTCTACTGCTCAATAGGTGGGGGTGCTGCTACCGGCCAACCCGGAGAAAGGGGCACACATGATGGGTCATGGACTGTGGCCTCGCAACTCACAGGGTCGTCGTCATACACCAAAGCTGGTATTTGGGTTGGTTGTCTTCGCGGAGACATCCTGAATATCATCAAGGAGTGTCTTGGTCAGATGATCATATATGTATATACCAATAGCAATGATGAGGAGTTGACTCAAGAAGGACAGTCAAAGACTCGATCCTGTGTGACACACAAACAAATTTTACCTGCATCAAGTGTCTCAGCCTGCCAAGTCGACAAGCAGGTTATCAAGGTCTTGGTGAATGGATATGTCGGCCACCGCACCATCAATGGACTCCCTTGCATGAGAGCCTCTCTCGAGACATTTTGACACGGTTGCCCTAAATCCCAACCAATTCCTATTTTAGGGATGTCCGAACAGAGTCCCATGGAACGAACCACCTCTGATACCACATTGTCACGACCCAACCCTACCCAGGCTCGAGCCGCAACTACCCCAAGCCCACCTCCATAGGCCAGGGGCTGGCGACCAGTGCCAAAGGCACAATAACACAGGAAGGCCTTTGCCTAATAACTTGTACACACACACGTATAAAACTCAATGAAACAGTGCAGAGTAAAAGTAATGACAAGCAGTGTAAAAGGAAAGGGAAACTGCTATATAAATACCACAAAGTGCATCGACCTCTACATGTACAAAGTACAAACTGAAAAGAAAAGGGGAAAAACACACGCCCAACCAGAAAGTGCCACAACCCGGCGATAGGTAAACAAAAAGAAACAGCTGACAGGTCTCCCACCTAGAACCGGGCCACGACCACCTCACACGGTCCAAGTTCCCAAGCTCCTACGCTCCACTGAAGTCACGACCAACCTGTCCTTTGTCTGCAAGGTCACACCAAGTGAGGGAAAAGCCCAAGCAGGGGTGAGTATAAAAATACTCAGTAGGATACCCCGAAGGCTAGATGGAGCAACAAAGGAGGTACCGAAGGGTGAGCAATATAGAGAACAGGGGAAATCAAAGAGAGTACAATAGATAGTACAGTAAAGAGTCCAGCTCAACCCAACAAGAGAAAGGAAGTAGACTCATCCAGACACAAGGAGCTAGAAATGGTGAGAAGATGAACTTCCCGTCGAGTCTTCGCTACCTATAGTAGGATAGTAGACTCATCCAACCATGAGAAGCTAGACACGGAAAGCACGTGGCATACCCCGCGCGTCTTCACCTCTCCTGGAAGGAGAGTATCCAAACCCATGAAGTTGGTGCCGGAAACAAGGTATATACATATCTTTATGCATAGCAAGAAGCCCGAACAAACTCGTAAGGGGATCTCTGTCCCGTTGCTCAGCCCAAGAAAAAGTATCCAACAGTCCCAAAAGAAACACCATCGATGCCCAGCATCCCGCACGTCTGCCCCGAACCGCAAGCCAAGGGGCTCAATCACCACACCTCGACACTATCCGCATTGGGCAGCACTGACTCACCCACACAGTTATATATCGCGTCTCAAGAACGCGTCTCAGTGGGGAAAGTGCCCCTCGTATTTGAGAGTTCTTGGGAAAGTCAAACCACACCTCAACATTGCCCTGCAGTCGAGAGGTCTCCTCAATGTCAAGTCGTTTCATCACTGACCCATACAACCAAGGGTCCCGCTCTGGTAATCATGGAGGAAAGCCACATGATAGCCTAGTAGAAAGGACTGATCCTAGAATGCCAACCGGTGTCCCCCCTGCCCAGCCATGCTGGAGGGTAATTCATAACCAGATATCAGGTGACCCACTGCCCAGCCCCGCTGGAGGGTAAACACTAATACATCATCAGGAGACCCACTGCCCAGCCCCGCTGGAGGGTAAACCATAACCAGATATCGGGTGACCCACTGCCCAGCCCTGATGGAGGGTAAACCCTAATACATCATCTGGCGACCCACTGCCCAGCCCCACTAGAGGGTAGACCTTAATACATCATCAGGAAACCCACTGCCCAGCCCCGCTGGAGGGTAGACCTTAATACATAGTCAGGCAACCCACTGCCCAGCCCCGCTGGAGGGTAGACCTTAATACATCGTCAGGCGACCCACTGCCCAGCCCCGCTAGAGGGTAGACCTTAATACAACGTCAGGCGACCCACTACCCAGCCCCGCTGGAGGGTAGACCTGGAACTAGAAGACGGGCGACCCACTACCCAGCCCTGCTGGAGGGTAGGCCCTAAGAGGTTGTCGGGTGACCCAATGCCCAGTCTATGTTAGAGGGTAGACCCTAAGAGCGTCGGGTGACCCACTGCCCAGTCTCTGCTGGAGGGTAGAACCTTAAAGGCGATGAGTAACCCACTGCCCAGCCCCGCTGGAGGGTAAAACTCAGAACTCCTCTGGCCATATCCACTGGAGGGTAAAACACTGGCCAACCAAACACAGAGTGGGTATCGCTCAACCACCCAACTCCATAACAACTCACCAAAAATGAGGTGCAGTGTCTTCTCCATCACTCGGTGTCACTACCACCGCTACCGACCAAACCATCGAGAACAAAACCAGGGGTGACCACTCAACCCTTCTGGTCAACAAACGGGCACCGAGAAAGGGGAAAAGCTCTACCCTGCTGGTCAAACAAACACATAGAGGGACCCTCTACGCCACGAGAGGTCCAGGTACGTGAAGCAGAACACAACACGCACTTGGGGCCCACACGACATGTGGCCCCAAGTCAAACCCCAACCAAGCGCACGAACATCTCAGGTACAAACCACGCGTACCTCCAAGAGCTCCCGTATATCACTCTCTTAAGAGTGTGCAAACACACTCCTAGGGTCCTCTACAAACAAGGTAGGGCGAACAACCGCTGGAGCACCTTCCATGCTTCCACATTTCCCAAGATCGCGTAAGAGGCTCCACACAGCCAAACGGATCACACCATTGTAATCCTCATGGAAAAACACGCGAGATCGACTACCTACTCACCTACAATGGATATCCGATGGAAAAGTCACCAACACCGCCTCACGCCCGAACGACGTCCCGTGATCCTGAGCCTCGGCCCTAAATACAGTCGGGCGCATCGCACCATTGCGATCCCCTCGGAAAACACGCCAAAAGCACTACTCACTTGAGTGCAACAGATTTCCGGAGAAAAAAATGCATCCCGGCGCACCGCAGACGAGCGGTGCCAAGTGGGACCCGCAACCCAGTCCCGAAACACAACGAACGGATCGCACCGTGGCGATCCTGTCGAAAAAGTACACGAAATGGACTACTCACTTGTCCAAAACGGTCGCCCGGTGATAAAGCTGGACATCACCGTCGACGCCCAAACGGCCCTCGTGGTCCCTGCACCATCGTGCCAAATTCTAGTCGGTAGACTGCGCCAATGCATTGCCCTCGGAAAAAACAGCCAACATCGACTGCTCGCACGCCCCGAACGGACGTCCGAGGAAAAAGTCGCTACTAGATGCACGCAGATCAAAAGACGGGTCCTGGGGCCCACACATCAACTCCGGATTCAACGCACGGAACCACACTGGAAACATCCGCCTTGACGTCAGGGTTCCAATGCCGCTGACGGCGCTTAAAACGGACGTCAGACGAGCCTGTGCCGTCCACCGCCAAAAATCCGCCGGAAATCCAGATTTCCGGCCGGAACATCCCGGGACTTCCCCGGGCACCCCGGGACTCCGATTTTTGATCCGAGAAGAGCGTCGGAAACCTTAGAACATGCACTACGCGACTATGGGCTTCGATCAAAGATCGGGCAGCAATTTTAAAAAATAAATTGGGTTCAAAAATTGCGGGAATTTGAAAACAAAAAACGAAATAAATCATTCCTCTTGGGCGATGCCCGTCGCTTCACCGTCAAACCGCCGGCACCACCGCACCATGCCAGAGTCGCCTCTACGGAGCTCGGCTTGCCGGAGCTGCCTCTCCGGAGGTGAAGGAGGGGGAGGAGGGCTTGAGGAAGAAGAAGAAGAAGAAGAAAGGGAGAGGGGGGTGTTTAAGTACAAATCACTTAAACGCCCGCCCGACAGCCCCGAACCCGAAGTCCTGACGGGGTCGGGATTTGGACTCCCCTAGTCTAAGAACCACGCTCTGAGCGCAACGGAGGTCTCAGAATTTTATTCCGAGACCCCGTTCAAAATTTATTAATCTTAGCGCCTGGGGCCGCCAAATTACGAAATCGCCCCTGGGGCCATTTTTCACAGACGACCCGTGCCCGCGAAACATACACCCCTCCTAGGGTAGACGACACACTCCGAACTCAACGGTGCCCTCGATTTTCCAATCTGAGCCACCATTTAAAAGAATCTAGTGTTTCTCCATTAACAGAATTAATTAATTTATTTAATGCATTTAACGTTCCAGAAGAGGGCGAGGGGTCCAAACATCCCGCACCGATAATTTTTATGTCGTTCCTAGGGTAAACACCCCATTCCGGATCCATCCGTACACTCAGATCTCAGATCCGGAACACCATTTAGGAGTTATCCCATTTATTTGGCGTTTACAGTGTGAACGCACTGAAAATTTAATTCCGGCCACTCCGGGGCTCGGAATCGCACGCCGTCGGAAGGCGCTGCTCTGGATTATCATCAAGAATATTCCAAAGTCTTTCGTAGCAAAAACCGGGTTCTTAAATGTATTAACATAATTAATATAGTTTATTCATATAATGATTAATATTTAATTAATATAATATATTAATATTAATTACATTGTTATAAAAAATATTGAGTGATGACTATGGATAATTAGATCGGTTCGTGAAGGTGATGCTTCACCCATATGAACGAATGATTAATTTTATTCGAATTTAATAGAAGTGGTGATGGATTTAGATCACTATATTAAAAACATAAAATATAAGTATTATTCTGTATAAAATAGTTATTATTTCGTCTTTGAATAATATTATTTAAAGGTAGTGGAAAAAATAATATGAAAACTCTTAAATAAAAACATTACCTTTCCTTCGGATGATCACCATTATTAACAACATAACACCTCTAAGAAGGTTTTTATTATTAAAATAACTCCAAAATAATGAAGTTATGTATTATAGGAATGGTATTGGGTATATACAAGCAAAATATTATGGTTTTGGAATTATTAGTTATATAGTGTAATTGGAGCCCTTTTGATAGAGAGGGGAGGGGCACTCTTGGAAATATTATAAGTATTGAAATAATATTAATTCTTTTTATATTCTCAATGAGTCCATGTGGATTATATTATAATATTGGATGATTATTATTTAAAATTCATTCATCCAATATATATTGAACAAAATTTTCAAATTCGTTTAAACTTGTCATTTTGTTTTAACACTTTTAACTCATATAATTTTATCACTCAACCAATAATTTTTTATTTTATTTCCAAAGCACATTTATGGAAAATTTGGAAAGCAATAATGATCATTATACAAAAAATAATAAAACATCATAAGAATTTATAAATCCATTACAAGAAAATATAAAGCAATTAGAATTTTTAACCTTAAGAAGTCGCCATTCGATGAAGGTTACCTCCATTTCAGAATTGTCTTTAATAAGATCCTCTAAGTTAGAAGCCATTTTGTTCCAAGTCTGATCATGATCCTCACAGCATGTTTTCCCCTCATTGAAACCACGAGTCAATATCATGTTCTGTTTTTCAATCCATGAGGTTTTTTCATCATTCAAATCAACTCTCAATATTCTTTCAAACAATCTGTTTGAATTCTCCTTTTATATCCTAATCAGGAAATACACCTCTAACATTTCTTCATTCGAGTGCATGAGAAGCTACTGGGTGTTGTCATATTCAACAGCCTCCTTATCACCATTCATCAACCCAAGGGTGGATGGTTCCTCTGCTCGTGTAATAGATACCTCATCACCTCTTTCCTCCCAATGTATAAGGGACTCATTGCACTTATTATTTTGGTAGTCAATAGCCGCTTTCAAACTCACTTGGGGTGTTTACATTTGCTTTCAGTCCTAGTAACAGGAGGGATAGGTACATTGGAGTAGTTCTTTCATCTCTGCGGCCTCTTCATATGCTAAATAAAGCCATCTGAATCCAAGAGGGTGTTCTTTCCTTTCATTGAAGAGGATTGAAGGTACTCTTCAGCAAGCTTCGATTCCTCAGGCTCCGATGACCATGATTTAGAGTCAAAATCGATGTCCACACCTATTTCATCCATCCTACCTCAAAAAAGATGACCATATTCACAACCATCCTCTGTAACAACCCCTTCTTCATATGGGGGAGGTTCACCTTCTCCAAGCACCGCAAAACGGTTCTGAGTGCCATTATAAACAATTATAGCTTTACAAATAACAGCTTCAGAGGGGGGCCTACTGGCCTCACCTATAGCTTGTCCTTCAAAAGCCCTTATTAGAAAAACATGTTAAAATACCAATGGAGTAAATAAATATATTTTTATACTTATCTCAATTTTTTTAAATTATTAGGTTTTTAGAGATTTTATATCATTTAATAAAATATTTTATATTTTAACATATGAATAATCATAATTATAACACTATTCATTACATAACATTTTAAAAAACCAAAAAAATGATTATAAAAAAATAAATTTACTAAAAATAACATTTAAAAATCATCCATAAATAAGTGGATGGTATCAAATAGTTATATTAATAATATTTTAATATTATTAAAGTAATTCATTTGACTCTCCCTTTAGAAATCTATTATTTCATCATCATTGTGTTGTAAATAAATTTTATTATATAATGTATAAAAATTATATATAAATTAAAATGATGTATATAATATTTTTTTTCTTCTATGGAAAATTTTATGTTTTAAACATCACCTATATAACCCCAAATTAAATGTTTTTAGTAATAATCTACATGTTTATGAAATCTTTGTTTTTAATCTAAATAAAATGTTATTACTGTCATAATCACAACTAACTGTCATAAAAAGGACACAATGTCTTCCCAAGTATTTTCTTTTTAAAAACTAACCCTTCGAAATATATTATGAATTTTTATTTTGTAGTATTATATTTTTATAACATTATTTTCACCATTAATTACTTGATTTATCATTAAATGTGATAAATAAAATAATAAACTTACTTTTATCCAAAAAATTATTTTTATTGTATTAAATAAAATATTTCATTAATTTTACAAACAAAAATTTAATATATGAAAATTAAATTTACATAAATTAATAAATTAATTTAGACATTAAAAAAGTTCATGGAATTAGAAAACATGATTTAAACGTTAATTGATCAAAAGTTCATATCATTTTTATTCCTAATTTAAATAGGAAATTGTTTACAATGACAACATTTTTATTAAATGATAAAAGCAGAATATAATTATAAATTATATCCAAATTTATTTATAATCTATCTATAAAAACAAATTTGATGAAAAATCGACTTTGAATTGAAATGTAGTATTTTTCACTATTCTTTCCAATATGAGTTTTATCAGAAAATACCAAAAAATAAACCAAGGTAAATTTTTATTTATGGATTCCAAAAAAAAAGTTTATTTTATCAAATAGAACATATAAATTTTTAAATAATATATTTAATATGGGTTCTCCAAAAAAGGTGATAAAACTGCATTTTTTGAATAATGCTCATTTTATCTGTAAAATTGTTTTGGTTCATATATGAGGTCTCGAAAACAAATCAGATAAATTTGAAAAATTATATTTAATTAATATATCATTAATATAATACAAATTTTTGATTCTATTATTTTATAAATATAATTATACACATTTAAAACATTTTTCATTAAAATGAATCATTTATATTTAATTGTTTTTTATTTTTATATCAAATTAATTTCCTAAATGAAGAATCATTATAACAACATGTTTCAAACGAATTTTCATAATATCATTAATATCATTCATTCATTCCATTCTAATATTTATTCTATACCTATAACATAAAATAATTTTATTAACAATATATTATAATTCAGTCTTGTGTGTAGTGTAGAATTTCATATAAACTCATTGTTTTTTTGGTATGCTATTGGACATAAAATCCTTTTTAGGAGTAAAATAACTATATAATTAATCAATATTAATAAATTTGTTATATAATTATTCTATAATTACTTGGGATGTTACATCCTTCCCCCATTTTGGAAATTTCGTGATCAATTTTTTTTCTTTTGACTAGGTAAATAAGGTTTCACTTTTGAAATTTACTTCTTTGAAATAACACATCATAAATAGAGTCAATAAAACGTCCAGTTTAAAATCATCAAATTGAGGTACATACGTCACCAATGATAACACATACTTGGATTACATATTGGAAAACATGGATATTGAATAAAAGCTAGCAATCATGTTTAGATGGAGAGTGAAAATAAAATATTACTAGATGAAAGTTAAAAATAACAAAACCATAAATTTTTTATTGTGTTAATGATATTTTTTTTCATAGCAGGAAAAGTAAATGGTTTATATATTTTTTAGGATCCATTTCAACAAGTAGGAAATTATTTTACTACTTATAATAATAAAATTAGGTAATATACTTACATGAAATGTTGAGTGCCATACTTTAATCAATTTCTCACAGAAACTCATATTTCTCCAAATAGTGAGTATTTATGAAAAATATTTTCAACCCTAAAGCACTGGAATCAATTTATATAGAATTACATTATCCAAAAAAATATTAAAATATATTTTTATCCTATTTTTTTATACATTAATCATATCCAAAATGATTAGTAAACTATATTATAATTCTCCATAATAAATAAACAATTATATGATCAAAAACTAATTTAATGTCCAAAATTCACTAGTCATAACCAAATTTCAACAAAGGCCATTTGTTATATAATTATCCTTAGATTTTTCAATGTAATCTTCACTACGAATAAAACCCCAAAAAATGTTTTGATCACATAATAATCTAAGATATATTTAAATACTTTACACTAAATTAATTAAAATAATCTTAAATACACCCACATAAAATATGTTTCCAAATATTATTCATGATATGATAACCATTTCAAAAAAAACAATAATCTCCATAAGTCTATCAATGATTCATCTAAAATGTAATTGAACCACTATTCCTAAAATATAATGTCATTGGATTCTTTTGAAACCGATTAAATAGGACTCCTGAAATTGTGAACATCTATTGAATTAAATTTAATAAATTATTCACCAAATCATTTCCCTATACCATGGTTATAAATTTGATAAAAAATAAATACCAAAATTAAACTCAATCTTATTTCATCAACTCTCTTAACTAAAAAAGGGAAAATTATACTCACTATAGACTATGTGTAGGCCAGTGGTAGGTGATAAATCCTTATCTCCCTTCAGTAGTGGATTTGATTTAAATGGTTTGGAAGGACATTATGGGTTATCACCCATCCCATGGGCTGCCTCTTTTTCAAACTATATCATTCTTATAATAATATCAAAATATGATAATTTCTTAAAATATTACCATAACATGTTTTAACATAAATGATAATCTCTTATTTTCCATCCCAATTTTTAATAACCCTTAATTACCTCCAAAAAATGTTATATAAACCCTAACAGTTATCGATTACATTATAATTATTTCCAAAAAGAGAATTCCTTCTAAAATAACATTTTCACATAAAAATTATATGATATATATTTCTTAACTAAAAAACATATTCCAAATTACCCCCATCATTAAAATAGTCTTAATATTTTTAAACACTTCCAAGTCAGTAAGTATAATATAACTATTAAATACTTTATATTTTGACGTCATAATATTTCAATGTTTTTCATAATACATTAATTGTTCATTTCCACATTATCTACTAATACATCATTTAAAAAAATATAATGTATGAATTATATCCTCATTATTCATAAATATTAATTAGATAACATTAAATACATTTTAGATAAGTATATAATTCCTACAATAAATCTAAAATTCAAGATCCTCTTGATGTCCCTTTTCACTTTCATCATGTTGTTCTACATTCAAAAAGTAAACTATCCCACCACTTATTTTATTTCAGGTTTCTAAAGAGTAGATACCCATTAGATCTTGAAATTATTTTATAAATATTACATGACACATACTTTTTTTTTTGAAATGATTAGGTGTTGGATAACCCATATAATTTCTTACTTGTTATATTAATACTCAAGATGCTCTCCAAATCATTCGAACAAGAATTTGTGATAATGTTGATGAAAAAATCATCGATGAGGTATTAGAAGTGTGTGAAAGTTCTTTTTCCATCAATATTCATAAATAATCATCAATATTCTTAAAATAATCATCACATGAACATGAAATTACTTATTAAAAGAATAATCCCCTCTAGGGTAAAGTTAACTTGAAAATATTTATCATACTATAACCAATGAACCAAATTATATATCAGTTCATTAGGTTTTTATCCAATCTATATAATTTCCTATAATCTACCAAAATATTCTTTATTGTAATAACCCTCATGGTTATATGGAATCTCTACCCTACACCCATATAATATTCTTTCCTATAAATTAATATAAACATTTCCATTGATAAAAAATATAACACCCTGACCATAAATGTTACATAATCATTTGTTAATTCAAGAATATAAATTTACTAACATTGTTGATATTTTCTTTTTTAATATTTTTTGATTATTTGGCCATATCATAAACAAAATAACATAAATAATAAAAAATAAAAACATCTACTAATTATCTATTTTTTACACCTAACATAAAATATTTAAAAAGAAATATGGTTTCATTTTATTTTTAATTATAATAAAATTTACATTGATGCCATCCTTGTCTATATTCTCCGTTAAATACTATAGAAAATATTTCTAATGATGGTATGACCAAACATAATTCAATATGGGATGTAAAGACAGAAAATTTTTGGCCTTGAGAAAATATGTAAGTCATGAATTCTTTTCTCATAATGTAAAACTTTTTTATGTATGATTAATTTTATATTCTACACTAAATATAATCTCATTTTATGACCATTTTTTATTAAAATTATTACTATAAACCCATATAACTCATAAATAATATATAAACGTAACTTGGGACATAATAATACATAAATTCAATAAACATGTGGTCGAATTCCATACATATCACTCTTACAAAATGAATACGCATACGACCGAAATCCAAAACCAATGAATTAAAGGGTATAATATAACCACCAATCCTTGGTTTATCTCATAACAACAAGGATTTAGTTTATCACATTACCACCCCTATAACTACCATGTACCTTTACATAATCATAACACATTAATGATTTCAACAATAAACATTTCACTAAAAAATCCAATTTCAGTCACAAAAAAATTATTTAATGATATTGAAATAATCAATCCATTATCAATAATAAATTACCTAGAAAATTTTGTATCTCTGAGAGAGGGATGGGGTGAATCAATGACCCCTTTTAAATCTTCTTACTCATTGATTATTTCCAATTAAACATCAATTGATGGTTTAATCCACGATCCACTATTCTTGTAAATATCATCATTCAAATTATGTTGTAAATGTAAAGGCATTGAACCAAATATTTACATGGTTTGGTACAAGGACATACTTCTTATTTTGTTAGTTATTCTCACCAAAATATATTCTATACTATAATATGATTATTAATTAAAATTGTTAATACATAGTCCCATTGTATCTCTCTTGAGACCCAGAATAGGTTCATTATATATATTCCCACAGTGTAACCAGAGTCCCACTGGCCTACTTCGGAGTCCCACTGAATACTTCTTCTCCTCTTTGAATCTCACAAGGTTCGTTGAGCTCTCAATTTACATGTCCAACTTCCTTAATTTTTCTTTATTTAATAACTGTAGAATATATTCTTCTCTCACCACATAGACTTTCAGAATCACATTTTTCTTTGTATCACTTCAAGAATCATCATCAATCTTTGGTAAGGTCTATTGGTCTTTATCAATAATTCTGATCACTTCTCATATTATTAATTAGCTCAACAATTATTAGGAAATTCTTTCTTCTTCTAAGATATACATGGCCTCACATATATCGGTATAAATGGTGGACACAACTTATTGATGAATATAATATGCAAGAATGATCTTGCACAATATCAACATTATTTCTTATATTGGATTCTCAAACACTGGCAACTCATATATAATATATTCTTTAACTCTATCAGTCTTCAGTCTCAATACTCATATACTTCATGGATGGATTTCATAGAATCAAATCTTCTTGTTTTTTATATCACAATTACATATCACATGTACATGTGATTACACAAGATTTCATGAAGTCGTCTCATGAATTTTCACATACATTATCTTCATTGATTATTCATTCTCAGTATGAACACAAAAAATATCTTCCTTTAAGCGTCTTCTTGTGTGCATGTTCATGAATTCCTGAACACAAAATTATTTTCTTCTTTATTGTGTAAAAACACCAATGGGTGTGATATTTGAAGAACACACATACTCATTCTTATTTTCCCATTTTATTCTTCCTTTTTGGTTCTTAACACACATACATGTTTTATTTTTAATTCATTCAATTTTATATGATCTGTTGGTGTTTATGCATGAACAATCTTTAAACCTGAATGGGTGTGATTTCATGTGCATACAGCTTCCTCTTCTCCTCTTCTCACATGTGATTTCATGTATACATGTAGTAATCCTTCTCATTAGTCCTTCCCTTGACACAATCATGTGCAACCTTTTGCAAGGAGGTCCATGAGGGCTTCCCTTAGTCGTGGTTCACACTCAGGTTCAACATGTTCTTGTTGATGAGGACCTTAGCTGGCCTCCTTTGTTGGCCCAAATTTTTGGTATAAAGGCATATTAAAATTAATAATTATTTTAAAACTATGTATTCACAAATATGAACTGCCAAACCACATTTTCAATTTTCTTTTTCTTCAACTCTCTTTGTATTGAGATTTCTAAAGATCTTCTCCAAAAAATCATCTATCTTTTCTTCATAGATCATGAATCCAAAAGACCATCAATATTTTTTTTGATATAATCATAGATGATTGATGATTAACTTCCTCATTAATCATGCATTAAGTCATAATGCCTAGAATCTCATTGTTTTGAGGGATGCATTCTCCATTGAAACATATCATGGAATTTTGGGGCTTTCTCAAAAAATAATTTAATATGATTCCCAACTATCATCCAATTTGAAGTAATTTGGTGTATCATTAACACAAAATCCACTTAGTGACTATAGTTTAATATTTCATGAACTTATACATGTGTTATAAAAATTTATCACCATCAATCAATTCTTGTAACTTATGACCAGTTCAATAATTGTCATATTTATTTCCTCAATCATAATCATATTCAATGTGTTATCTTCATTAAATTATTAACCTCACCACCTCAATTATTGTAACAACATCAATCATCACCATTGCATTCACATATTGACAAACTATTGGAAATTGACTCCTTCTAGACAAAAAATGCAACACCAAGTTCTAAAAACTCCCCTTTGTATTTCATTGTGAATATTACATAAGAAAATGTTGAATGGGTCAATATGGGTATCAATAATATCATCCCCTTTATGGAAACAAAATTCGAAGGTTTAGTGGGTCCTCTTCAAAAAAATGTTCTCCTCTCTTTGAATAATAACATCTTGAATATTTTTGGGAGCAGGATGGTGTTACATGGTTCACATAGTAAAGAGCCATTATTAAATCACCCCTATGTATATATTGGATAACTCTATGTAAAATTAAGAAATATATATCAAAGGTACTAAATGTTCTCCATAATCAACAATTCATGCGTGATCATGCTCAAAATGATATCCAAGTGGCTGAATATTATCAAATTTACCAATGAATTGCAAAATCATGCACATAATTCAACAAACACAATAAAAAGATCAATTTTAAAGATAAATCTCCCCCATTAATCACATCAATTCATCATTCAAGAACTCATCTTTAATTGATATGAAAAATACAATTAATATCAAGGGATGAAATTGTGATTAGAGTAACTCAGTTTTCGCTTATTGATATGATTTGAATTTCAATATTTGTTATGGAATAATCCTTGATATCATATCATTCATATTTTCTCTTCCTTAGGGGGTGAAATCTGATTGGATCTTCATGGTTGAAAATATCATCATATATTTTTCATGATGTTCTTGATGATAATATTCCACTATAGAACCCCTAATGTTATTATCAAATCATGAATACTCATTCCATCTTGTTGTTCTCCACATTTTGCATCCAATTTTCATCTTGAGAATGACGTTCCCTTTTAATTACCTACAAATTAAGCACATGTATTTTAAAAAAAATATGACGGAATAAGATGCAACACTTGTGAGCTTATTAATAGAAGAACTAGGGATTAAAATATTCTCATATCCTACTAATTACATTCCTTTTATCTCTAAAGTGTATGTTACTCTTCATGCTAAAGTCTCCTCTCCATTTGACATTTTTCTTTATCATTGTCATCATGGATTCTTTACATCCATTCACCTTAAATATTTTTGGATTTTGTTACTTCACTTCTATCAGTAGTGAAGTATCTTTTAATGGCGCATGTTGTTAAATTTTCGTCACTTGGCATGGTAAAAAAGATAATCATTTGTTTTCATGATGTCTATCTCTCTTTCACCATCCAAAAATTACTTGTGAGACACTTGGGTAGTCATTTATTGAATTCCTACCATGAAATTTGAATTATTCTTCATGTAAAATTATTTGTTTTACCTTTTGCTTATCTGTAGCTAGTAGTTCATTTGATGCTTTTGGTAGTCCTCTAGAATTTTTCAATTGATTTGGACAAATTACTAAAAACTCCATCATGTAACTTTTTTTTTCAGGGAGCTTCCACATGGCTTCTTCCTTGAATTCATGTTACCCTTTTTAGGAATCATATCCACATTATCTTTAGGAATGTCTTCAATCATCCATGTATTATTCTCAATTGATTATCTCTTCATTTTGAGATTGCTTCCATTCCTTCCCATGGCTTGTTTTTCGTGATCCATGGTATGGCCTCTCTTTCCATAGGTGAATCATATTTTCTTTATTGAGATGAAATTATTATAATACATCTTATACTTCTTATTGGGAATAGTTTGCATCATTGTTTTCTATACATTACTGTTTTTCATAATCCTTGTAGAATACTTTTCATATCATTTTCCTTTCTCTTGTCGTTCTTATAGTCTATGCTTATTATCAAAATATGCTTGTTTTAGGGTGGTACTAAACCATAATTCATGATAAATATGACCACATGTATTGAACATATAAAAAATCTCTTTAGGCTATTAATATATGTTCTCAGTAGAAAAATTCTTCTTCATCAGTGCATTATTCCGTATCATTGCTTGTTGCTTTATTTCATTGTATATACTATTCTGGAATATAGGCCTTCCAAACTTCTCATATGCTAATATATTATTCCATCAATCATTGGAATGATTCCCAAAATTCTAGAAACATCAATAATAGCCATCAAATATCATTCTTTTACTTCGAGTATCAGTCTGTCTAGATTTAGTGTAATTGTTTCTTGAATTGTCTTTATTTTTTTGAATCATCCTTTTGGGACTTTCTCATATTAATCATCCGAGTATCAACCCTCAATGTTTTGATGGATTTATGAAAAAAAATTCAATACAAATTATCCTAAAATTTTGATTTTAACTTATTTTTTAATCATTGTTCTTAATGAAAGCATGACTGGCAACATCACTTATTCTAGTTCAATGGTAAGTTTCAGCTTGGTGTGATTTCTAATGTTTCAAACTCACCCCCAACTCTAAATAATTCATGTTTAGAGAGTTCCTATCATCCTTAAATGATATTATGTTAAATTCCCAATACTCTTTCATCATTTTTATTTTTTATTAATGAACCCTTTTTAATTATTTCAAAGAGATATCAAGCTACGTTAGTTTGTCTTCTTTATATTCTAGTTGAGAAGATTTGAAAACCATAGAAATGTTGGGAATCTTTTCAAATACATGGATGGATTTTACAAATACCATTTCCATGAATTATATCTCACAAATTCATCCCTCAAATTTCTCAGTGACGTCATCATATCTATCCTTGAAAAGAGAAATTGTTTCTTCCTTTTCCTTAAAATATTTTATGAGAGTGTTTGATATACCAACAATTGTATCCAATTCTCTAACCATGGAATTTTCATCTTCTTCCAACTCTAATTTACCATCTTGAAGATCCCTAATTCTTACAGAAATGTATCTTACCACTTCTCTAGGGACATTCTTCAATGATCTTTGAGTTCAATCTGATGATCACTAATAGGCTAATCATCATCACAGCTTGAATAGGATTCATCAAAATAATCATAATAATATCAATAATTATCATATGTTATACCTTTTAGATTATTTTCTGTATACGATGTCTCCCCATTAGTAGTAAGCTTCTTCTTCATCATCCTTGAATGTTTCTCCTAATTATTTTTCAGAGTCTTAGATGAAATATTCACTTAATGGTGCTCACTAATATCCTAAAATCAGAACATCATAAAAACTCCCTTAGATCATTTAAAGGTGAGCATTACTCTGATAACAATTGAAGATCTCAAATTAGTCTGAATAATTGAGATGGGAGGGGGTTAATTAGTGGTACATTTTAAATATTTTTGCTGATTTATTATTTTCCATTAAAGTAATTTTGATGGTTAAAACCTATGTCTACTCTTCTTTTGACACTCAGCCTTACCTTGAATGATTTTGTAAATATAAAGGCACTTAACATAATGATTGACATGGTTCGGTTCAATGACATACTCCCTGTTGTGTTTTTTTAATTTCCCCAACATCGATTCTCTATTTTAATCACATTAGTAATTATAATGGTTGATACAGAGTCCCACTATATATCTCCTGAGTCCCACAGGAGAAACTTATGCATCTTCCCGTAGTGTGTCCAAAGTCTCACTGGCCCTCTTCATAGTCCCACTAAAGAGTTATTCTCCTCTTTTAATCTCACAGGTTCTTCTACTTATTGATTCACATGTGCATATTTTATCGTTGTTCATTCATGATTCACTATAGATAGTATTCTAGTCTCTCTACACAGGTTTTTTGAATCACACTTTCCTGTGTAACTCTTCATGAATCATCAACAGCCTTTGGTATGGTCTGTTGGTCATGCTCAATAATTCTTATAAATTATCTAATCTGTACTCAGCAAAACAATGCTCATGAAATTATTTCTTCTTGTTACAAATATTTATCCTCACGTGGATGTGTACCAATGGTGAACACAACTTCATCAATAATATAAAATTCAATAAGGATCTTTCGAAATATCAGCATTGTTTCTCTTCATGAATTCTCAAACACTGTCAACTCAGGTATGAGTACTTTAACTATGTCTAGCTTCAGTCTCAATACTCATCTATATCATGCATAGATTTATTGGCTTCCAAACTCATTGTTTTGGATATATCAATTACTTATCACATGAAAATGTGATTATACATGATTATATGCATGTTTCTTGTGATTTTCCACATACATTGTCTTCTTGGATTCTTATTTCCGAATATGAACATACACAATCACTTTTGTTACATTCCTTCATGCGGTCATGTGCATTCATGCATTCATGAAAAGTAATTTTATTCATTCATGTGTAAAAACCCCAAACAATGTAATCTTTTGATCACACAAACATTCCATTCCTTATTTTTCTTTTTTCTTTTTCCCTTTTTGTTCTTAGCACACACACTTGTTTGTTTTAATTTATTCAATTTTATATGACATATGAGTGTTTATGAATGAATCTACATCAAATTTGAATTTGATTGTTCTATTATGCATATAGTTACCTATTCTCCACTTTTCACATTTTAGTGCATGTAGGCATGCACTACTCCTTCTCGTGTGTCCTTCTCTTTATAACATCATACACATCATATGGTTGCATGAAATTAAAAACATGATTGTGTGCATGTAATCACTACAATTTGGTCATAAGGTCTTTATGCCTCTTCTTCCCTTCATTATATTTTCCATGAATTTGGTATAGATGTTTTTAATTCATAAGTGTATGAGTTATTATATTCAATTACATAATGGGTATGTCCTGCTCTTGGGTTCTCCCTCTTCATTTGTGAGGTATATCCTATAATAATATTATCCAGGGAGGATTCATGCTTCTATATGAGTTACTAAAACAAGGGAAGTGTACAGAAATATTCTGGTTTGGTCTTCACAAACTAGTTTCTACACAAGCAACGACGATGGTACGATAAACTGATGGTGTGTTTGTGGGTTTCTTTCATAGAGAGGATGTTGAATCATTCTCTATCCATGTAGATTTATGCTTCTACTTCATGAAAGGGATGTGCGTGACTTCATCTTATTGATACCCATCAATTTTGAATAGAACTTGTAAAAGGGAAATCAGATCCTCTTCTCATTCACATAGAGAAGTAGCATGGAAACCTCTACTCATCCTTCACAAATCATGAATAGAGATGCATTTTTGGTTAGAAACGAGGGATCTCATGTATGTGAATGGAAACTAATATAGGTATTAAATCATCTCTGTTTATAGTTGATGATCAGAGTAACATTGTTTTCAAACCCCATGATATAAGCTGAGAGGATCGAAGCTTTGAAGGATCGATATCCTCATCATTGAATATTTCAAAAACATATGAGATATCCCGCATTTCTCTCGGTTCATTTCTCTTCAATGCAGACTCCATATTTACATTAAAAAACATCCATAAATTTATGAATGCATGAAATTATATTCATTGAGGGATAGAGTGGCATGATGTGGCCTTACACCTTCGGTTTCTCCATCTATGCATGATCTTTTTTATTCATTCATGTATACCAATGCAATTGTATTAATGAAATTCATTACCCTAAGATTATCCAGGCATGCTACTCATTGCCTCAAACAGTGGTACAAGTGGTGAGTTGGGTGTTTAGGTTCAATCCCTAGTTCTCATGAGAATATTATGTATCTCTATGTTGAATAGAACCTCAATGGAGATGATCAGATGTCTGCAATGTGCTGGATCGAGAACACGCTAATCAGAAGGAAGACCATGTTTCATTGATGGAAAAATGTTCAAGATTTTATCACAATCAAATCATATAGTGGAGATTGTGTTGGTATTTTTAAAAACATGTCCCACATCAAAACGTGTTGTGGATTTTAAGTTGTTAAAATATAAACTCACAACATCCATCTCTCAAAACTATCTTCCTCCCCTTACGGCACTACCCTATACCATGTTCACCATGAATGTGCGCATCTACACCCACTCTCTTACACTAGGTGTGCTCCCAGCACCCACTATTCACTTGCTACATGGTATGATCATTATGCACATACCATCGTGATTATACATGTCCCATGCTCCAACATCATACGGTTCTGGCCTTGAGGGCTTCCCTCAGGTGCAGTTGACCCTCAGGTCCCACATGTTCTTATAGATGAGGGACTCAGGTGGCCTCCTTGGTTTGCCCATTTTTTTAGTATAAAGGTATATTAAAAATAACTATTTAGTGTAAAACTATGAATTCACAAATATATAATGACAATCCACCATTCCAATTTTCTTCATAATATATTCTATTTGGAATGAGAAATCCAAATATCCTCTCCAAAACGTAATATTTCTTTTCTTCATAGATCATGAATCCCAATTATCTTTAATATGTTGTTTTGGTCTAATCATGGATGATTCATGGATTATTTACTCATTTCGCATTCATTGAGGAATAATTTATGTATTATCCTTATTATGAGGGATGTGTTATCCATTAACACATATCTAGGAATTTGAATACTAGCTCAAACAATCATCTCATATGATTCACAACAGTAATCCAATTAGATGTAGTTGGATGGACCTTCAACACTACATCCACTTAGATACTATTATTGAATATTTCATGGAATTCTTCAATTGTTGTAACAATGTATCACTTCAATACAAGTATTGGATCTTAGGAACAATTCAACAATCATCAGATTTATTTCCTCAATCTTAATTCATAACAAATATGGGAGCTTCACTGAATTAATAACCTCACCACTTCAATTGTTATAACATCATCCATCATCACTGTTTCATTATCATATTTAAAACCTGTTGTAAATTTTCTTTTAGTTGACAAAAACTGAAACACCATGCTATAATGAAAACATATTCAACATCAAAATTCAAAGAGAAGGGAATAATTGATTTCTTTTTCATCGAAAGACATTAAACATTGTATAGGAATCAAAATAACCAATAACAGTTATGGTAGTGAAAAAGTAAATATCACCATATACGTTAAAGAAAACATTCCATTTGTTGTTTTGTTAAAACATTCCATATACAACAGTTAAAAATTTTACTTTTTTAAAACCATATAATTAAATTAAAAATATATAAAAAAATTATTTTTAAAATCAATTAATATCCATATAAGAAATTTGTAAATTAATATCATGGAAAATATTAATTGATAATTAAATATTTAAATGTTAAAGGTTTCCCACACTTCCTTGAACAATTAAATATTCATATTCATTAATTAATAAAGAAACCAAAAAAGTAATAATATTATTATAGGTAAAATATGGATATATAATTTCAAATTGTATGTGTATCCACAATATAAATGTATAATGGTGCATATTATCAATAAATTCCTCAGTGAAAGTAGATTTCGATTAATTCCCTCACTTTGAGTTTGATTCATCATGTTTGTTCCTTGATCTACCTGAAAAATAAAACTAGGATAATTTATAACTGATTCAGAACCGTTTAATGTTTATTATTCATTTTATATCTTTAATTACAATTTTTTAATAATTAGATTATTATTTTTGGTTATGTTGGATGATTTTTTGATATCTGATACATATATCAAAAATGAACATGGTATGAAATCACTTGTCTATGTAGACATATATCCATAATCACTAGAATAATATTCATGAAATAATTATAGTTTTTATACATAAATTATACTTTTAAATCCAATCAATAACTATGGTTATTATAAATGAACATCATTATAATATAAGAGACGATAGGTCGTACGAATGCATCAGAAACAATTTACAGTTTTTATAGATCGTTATAAAAAGAAGCTAAGTATTATTCTATCTACCAAATATTATTAAAATATTATTAATATAATTTTATTAATTTAAATATAATTATATATACCATATAAGTAGTGTAATTAACATAAACGAAACATATCTCTACTTGTAGGTGATAGTTCACACAAACACACGAACGGCGTTATCATTTTTATACGCATGGATTATAAGAATGTGATTGATATACTATTATAATATAAGGATTAATATATCATTAATATCACATATGAATATTAATTATATTATTATAAAGATGCAATAGATATTTTTATGAAAAATTAATTAGATTGGTTCATGGAGGTTATATTTCACACATACGCACCAAAACTTAATTGCATTCCCATTTAATAGAAGTAGAGATATATTTAGGTGATGTAATTTACAAAATAAAATATATTTATATATATATATTGAGGATACTAGAGTTATTATTTTATATTGTAATTATAATATATTAAAGATGAGGATGAATAAATTAAATAGAAACACTTAAATAAAAAAATTATTGTTCCTTCATATGGTCATCCTTCATACCACTTTAACACCTCTATAGACGGTGTTATGCCTATACTTTGGATTCAAGAATATAGGGAAATATTATAGTAAGGTTCATGTGTATAGATTGGATGAACCCGATTTTTTAACTGTGATTAATAGAATATAATGGGATACCATTTAATGGAGAGGGGATGGGTACTCTTTGAATTATAAAAAGAATTAAATTAATATAAATTCTTTTAGAATTCAAAATGGGAAAAAAGGGATTTATTTAAATTATATGGTGAGTCTTGGTTGAAATAACTTTATAAAAAAATAATTAGAAAAGTATATATATTCTTTAATCCTTTTAATTATGCTTTAACCATTTTAACTCTTACCGTTTTATTAATGAATTTATAATTAGAGGGTTAAAATAATTACCTTAACATGTTAAAAAACCAATGAATGGATCATTGGTGAAATTTGGAGAATTAACCATCAATTTTGGCTGAATCATAAATTTTTATAATTTTTATATCATTTAATTAAATATTTTATATTTTATGTAATGAATTATGTCACATTTGATACTATTCATTACTTGACTATTTATAAAATCATAAAAACATGGTTTATTTTAAAAAAACTACATTATCTATCAACAAAATGTAATATAAATCAAAAAAATTAATGTATGGAATAAAATAGTTCAATTTATTTTTATTTTATTATTATTATGGTCATTCATTTTATACTTCCTTTAATAAATCTATTATGACATCATCGTTATGTCATAATTAAATTTAATTATTTAATGTATAAAATGCATATATAAATTATCAAGATGTACATAATCTTTTTTATTTATAATGACGATTTGTAGTCAAATATATCATTTATATAACCCTTTATTAAAATTTTGTTAGTAATAAGATAAATGTTTATGACATATTTGTTTTTATATTAAATAAATTTTTATTAATATCATAATGACACCCAACAGGCTTAAAATGAAAAATTTTATTCCCAATTATTGTACTGGTTATCAATAACTCATCTAATAATATTAGGACATGTGCTATGGTAGTTTAATATTATTATAATATTATTTTTACCTTTAATTACATGATTTACCTTTAACCATCTTAAATAAAATACTAAAATTACTTTTTATACAAAATTATTTTAATACAATTATATATAAAATTTCATCATTTTTAAAACCATATATTTCCAATTTTTAATTTTAAGTAATAGAATGTAATGGGTGGCCTTTTAAGGGAGTGGGGAGAAGCACTATTGGATTTATAAGAGTTATTAAATTAATATAAATTCATTTTATATTCCAAATGTGTTAAAGTTGATTTAGTTCAAATATATGGTGATTATGGGATGAAATAAAATCATCCAATAAAATTTAGAAAAGTTTAGATATTCATTGGTCCGTATAATTATATTTTAACCTTGTTATCTATTACCATTTTATTATAAAATTTACTATTTGAGAGTAAAAATATTTACAATAACATGTTAAAAACCCAATGAATGAGTCATTGGTGACATATGTAGACTTATCTACATTTTTTTATGAATATTTTAATTTTATAAATTATATTTTATTTAATCAAAAAAATTATATTTTATGTTATGAATTATGTAGATTTTTTTAACAATCATTACTTGAATTTTTTTAAAATAATAAATATATGATTCCTTAATAAAAATACACATTAACTATCAATACCATGTTAAATAAATCTATAAAATCCAAAAAAGGAATCAAATAGTTCAATTTATTATTATTTCAGAATTATAAAGTCTATTTATTTGATTCTTCCTTTAAAAAGTCTTTTAACTCAATATCGGTGTGTCATCATTTAATTTATTTATGTAATGTGTAAAATTTATATATAAATTATAAGATGTAGATAATATTTTTTCCATTAAAATTACAATTTATAGTCAAATTTATCACTAATATAACTAATTATTAAAATTTATTTAGTTTAAAGATCCATCTTTATGAAATATTTGTTTTTACATTAAATAAATTGTTCTTAATGTCATAATCACACCCAAGAGGCTTAAAACCACATTTTATGAACATGTATTGTCTTGGTCGATAATAACTCATCCAATAACAATGGGATTGGTGCTACATGGGTTTAATATTATTATAATATTATTGTTATCATGAATTACTAGATTCATCTTTAACCATCATAAATAAAATACTAAAATTAATATTTTTAAACAATTATTTTGATCCAATTAGGTCACATTGTTCATCCTAATTACAATTATATGTTTCCATTTTTTTAAAAATAATTCAATAAAGTCAGTAAAATAAATTTAAAACTTAATCCCATTGATGGAATGAGAAAAAAAGTTATAGAAGTAAAACCTTCAAAAGTTCAAAATGTTTTCATATCTAATTTAAATATTAAATTGAGTATAATGACAAAAATTGTATAAAATAATAAAAACTTGATCTAATTATACCTCAAAAAATGTAAAGCAGTAGTCTATATATGTAAATAAATTAGCGGAAAATTAGGGTTTAAATATAGATTTAGTATTTTTAATTATTCATTACAATAGAAATTGTATCATAAAAAAAGAAAATATTCAATCCAATTAAATATTTCCTTCTACATTGCAAAGAAGAAATTTTATTTTTCCAACAAAACTTATAATAGTGTCACAATTATATTTAAAATGGATTCACCATCAAAATGTAGAAAAACTAAAATTTCAAGGAAACACTCATTTTATAACTAAATATATATTTGTTATTATGTAATGTCAATAAAACACATATGATAAATTTTACACAATATGTTCTATAGATATTTCATTAATATAATAAAAAAATAGTTTTTTATTATTTCATAAACATAGTTTTTCAAATTTAAATAGCTTTTCATAAAAATATATATTATATATTTAATTGGTGTTTATTATCATTTATAATAAATTTTATATCCAATATATTATTATATAAAATAGTGTAAACAATATATTTATAATCCAGTTAATATCATTCATTTCTTTGATTATAATTTCTATGTGAAATATAAATTATAAAATAATAATATTAATAATGTATTATAACTCAGTCTTGTGTGAAATGTAAAATTTTGGAGATAACCAATTTTGTGTGTTATGTATTGTATGAAAAAAACACTTTTTTCAATTAAAATTACTATCTAATTTATAAATATTAATATATATATATATATATATATATTTCTTATTGTATAATTTCCTAGGATGTTACATTTCTTCTAGTTCTTGTACATTTATCATGGTGACATAATATCCATAATTCCAATCATAATATAAATATAAAATATATAATGGAGATTTATATTTATTATCATCCATAAAAGGAAGAGATAGAGAAATATATTAATCCAATATTGTGGATGGAATGATATTCATGTGCATAATCACTACTTTCACTTTTTGACAGTTTGAATGAATAGAAGGTAAATGATAAATTAATATTATATAATCATTATTATAGAACATATATTATATATGGCCATTTAATATATACTTATTAAATTTTATGAAATGGAGAATCAAAATATTAATCAAATCACTTCATGGAGGTTGTAATCCACATGTACTCACAAACGATGTTATTGTTTTCTAGTGGATTGAAATGTAAGATTTAAATGATATTATAATTCAAAAAATAAAAATTATGTCAAAATTTGTTTATAAAAATATTAAAAACATCCCAACAGCCATTCATGAATGATTATGATGGAAAATTATTTATATTGTTATGTGGAGGTAATAGTCCACATGTACGTTGCAGCGATAATTTCATTTCTCATTTTATTCTATAGTGGATGAATATTTTGGGTTTCATTATCAAAATAAATTTCATTTATATTTAAGATACATATAGTAACATTTTATGTTTAATACCATATATTTTGAGGCATTATAATAAAAAATAACGTGAAAGAGGTCAGATAAGATGAATTCCTCTTCTTGCGTATACAACCTTTAGATACATTCATAAGCACCCTATTACGGGTGCTTTTAGGATACCAATAAAACTAAATAATGTATATAAGTGTTGAGAATCATATTTCCTAGGGTTTTTAATCCATATTTTGAAATGGGTGATAAGAATAAAGAATATTATCACTTTTATAATTGAGGAGAGGGGAACTATTGGAATTACATAATGTATTAAATTAATAGAAATTAATTTTCATGTTCACATGGAAAACATTTTTGTATATATATTGAATTGTTATGTTCTGTTGAAAACCTTTCATATAATAAAATTTTGAATTTTTAGGTTACATTTTCACACATATTTATTTGTTTTAAACCCATGTTATGCCTTTCCACCATTACTGCAATATAAACATTTTTAGAATTTTATGATTTCTTAACGTAACCAAAAAAATGTTTCAATTAAATTTATCATTTATCATATTAAAGAATTTATTAGTAATTGTGATTCAGATACATTTTTAATGGATTCTAAATCTTTTAATAAAATAATGTTAATTACAAAACATTTTTAGAATACTTTTTCAAATTATTCATTCTCATTGAATTTAATTGCATAAATATTGTTATGTAAATAAAATATAAACCTTTAACACATCTTTAATATGTTATATTTATCTGAAAAATCAAGAATAATAATAAGTCACAAAAATTTTATTACATTTAATATTTTGAAACTACATATTTAATTTTTATTAAAGGAATAAATATGTGTCGATGTCGCCTATGTATTTAAGATAATTATTAAATGAATAAAATTATAAAAAATTAATATAATAGAAATATAATTTATATTTAAAATATAACCTATACACATTTTATCGTTATTAAAAAAATAAGATATATTAAGGTCAGGATACATTGTTATTTTTTTAATTCTTATCATAAAATAATTTAAATTTCATAATTAGAGATAAATTGAACCTTGTGGACATATTATCAAAACATTGGTGGGTATGGGGGATTTCAATGCATGTAATTTGTAAAATTTAATGTTTCAAAAAAATTAAATCCATATCCCTTTATTTTTACATTGTTTTAACTATTTTACCCTGACTATAATGAAAAATATTTACCAAATTTACTTCTCATAATGACCAAAACTATATGGAGATATATACCAAATTTGATCCCTTTTATCCCAAATAGGGAATCAATTTTTCTTTATTAGACTCGAAAAAGTTTCAAATTTTATATTATAATTAAATCGCACAAAATATGAAAATTTAATTTTTTTTATAAAATATATTTTTGGATGTTTACGATATGTAATACGAAAATAATGAAAAAATTTAATAAAGAATGAGCTTAATAGGAAAACTCATTATTTTTTTCAAAATTGTACATTTGAAACTATTTTAAAATAAAAATATATAATTGTAAATTATTTAAATGAAATGATATATTTCCAAAAAAAAATTATTTTTAAATATTATTTAGAAAATAAATACTTTATAAAAATTCTAAAAAGTTAACTCTCAGGTATTTTTGAAATTATAATTTAAAAAATATTAATTATTTATTATAATAAGACTTCAAAAATATGAAAAAATTAATTATAGTTTTCCATATATAAAAGAGAATTATAATTATTTTTCATTGAAATGTGTTTTCTGGAACTTAAATTGAATTCATTTAAAATTTTGTGTTTATTTTCATATAATTTATCAATTAATTTACATTGAGTTGGATATGTTTATGTAAGGCCTAAAATTTATATGATGTACATATCCTTTAAATTTTGGCCAATTTCATTTTTTTACCTAATGGGGCTGCTTAGCGTGGTCACATTTGTTTTGGGGTGTCTAGGGATTATTCCGAACATGGAAGCCCGACTCTTGTAAGAACGAATTAGGTCGCATGGTTATTAAAAAATGTGAAAACCATCCCACATGGTTTCTGCTAATAATATAGAGAATTTTATATGGAACAGTAAGGAACATACATTTCCCTAACCGTGAGCCCAAGGAAACATTCCCATTTTAGATATCTACATCTTTTAGCAAAGCCAACATTAATGGTTCGAACATTATTTCTCAAAACATGCAGCCAAAACAATAAATTCCCCTTTCTATATAGCTGTTTATGAATGTTGGGTTAATAGTTTTTTCAACTGAGCTTCTAAACCATGTGTGGCCTTTCTATTGGATGATCATGGAGCCCGGTTGAGTCATTGTTTGTCCATCTCTGTGGAAAAAATATTAACCCTCATTAAATAGTTGATAATTTACCATAATTAACCAAATTTTCTTATAAAAAAACCTTCCTTATTATTACCTTCTACTGTATAGAATGATCCCATTTACACTTGAGTAGGTATCCTAAAATAGTTATATTGATATCTGCTCAATCTGGTTTCTAATCAATGAGACATTCATTGTGATGGATTCCTCTCGGTATGTTATTCATTCCATAGTTTTTGTTCCTCATTTCTCCTTCCCTAGATAATAATTTTTTATGCATGCTCATATTCCCTATTTTGTAGATGTTCATCAACTGTTATATTTTATTCCAATCCATTCCAATCTATGGGGTGATACTATATGACGATATTTTTATACTCTTGAGTGATTTGGATAATTAATCTTCCCAAAATGTTTTGTTGTTTATAAATATTCGACATCTTGCACACACTAGTTTCACTAGGCATTGCCCATAATTTTTTTTCTTTATTATAGTCAATTTAATTATATCTTATAACCCATTATATACAATATCATCTTCTCACTGGCTGTTGTATCCTCAACTCTATTCTTTTCATATAGGGTATTCCCACTATTATTCATTTTGGAGATTTGTAATGATTATATGCCCCGTTGATTGAATGAACTGTGACTTGATCATGAAAACGTAAGTCTACAAATTAATAAACCAATCCTTAAATTTTCCAAGGGAAAATATTTTCATAGATATCACTTGTAATAATTAAATTAAATATTGATTTTTTTGGTTTGGTGTACTTAAATCACCTAGTCAGGATATGTAAATGGAAATTGTAGGAACCTAGTATATGGAGATGTTATTGAATTTTATTCTGTTTGTTTTTACTCTACCCCATTTCATCCTTGATGAAATGTATATAGTGAACCTATTAAATAATTATGAATTAATTTTATAAATGGTTGAATATCCCTAACATACCTTGACATGGTTTATTGAATGTTAATGGAAAAACTAATAAAATTATAAAAAAATTAAAATTAAATAGCAAAAATTAAATTATGAAATATGTATAAAGTTACTTTTTCAAATATCCATTTTATCTTTATATGAGTGGTCAAAATTGATCTAGCCATGGATTGTTGAGGTAATTCTTGAAGCACTTATAGGACACCATTCTGATTCACGTAACTGGTTTCCCTGGAATATATCCACCTAAGAACATGGTCATTCCTACTATTGAATGTGTAGAATGATTCCATAACATCCTTAAATATCATTCCATATAGAAGGAATCATCAGATAAACTCATGGTATAAACCATGATTTCTTCAAACGCACGGTACAATGGATTCACCCCATTAGGCCTAGTCATTCATAGACTGAGATTAATAAGGTAGAACTCTACAAAATCAGATATAATAATTTAGAATATAATTCAATTGGAATACCCCATATATTACACATAGACACTTTACATATAAAATATATGAGTTAATACTGTGATTTGGTCAACAACTGAGGTCAATGATTCCTTGAGTTCACCTTAGATCCTCTTTTATTATTATTATGATATATTTTAGTGCTTCAAACCCATTCACATCGTTTATCATTATTAAATAAACATAAATTAATTTTTTAAATGATTTCATGTGAAGAAATAGTACTAATTGTGGTAGAAGTATGCCTGAGTTATTATTTTGGAATTGATTTAAATTTATATATACCTGCACACTACTCTGTTTATATTCACACACAATATTTCTATAGGATCTATTGGTGGTGGGATATTTAGATTTATCTCACAACCTATTTGGATTATTATTAGAATCAATCAAGAGTATATGACTGTAGGTATAGAAAATGGGAACCATCCCACCTTGGAAACATGGATTTATTTCATTCATTCTTTATTATAGAGCAACGTAACCAATGACTAATATTATTTGTGGATTCATAGATAGTTTTCAGTCTCATTTGATTCATTTATATAGAATATACTTCTAGGTTCAATGTATATATGTTCCATGTTTTCTTGAGAAACGACATCACATGATCATTATTCTGATCTGATACAGTTCATATTTTGATTTGATTATTATTTATGGATATTTATGCAGACTTATTATATCAATTTTTCTTATTCATTATCATGATTTCACAATTGGTATAAATTTATTATTAAATATCTATTTTTCACCACTCTTAATATATGGATCTATCTCCCCTCTATCAAACATTTTTTTCTCACTCCTAGTTAGAATCCTCTAGCATATGGTGAGGCATGCTTGAGGACAAGTGGCCACCAGCTTGGGGAACTATTTAGTATCATATGGGTAGGGATGTCATAACGTGGTATAAAAGATGTTTTTCATTACTTCTTTCATATTTTTTGGTAATATAAATAATAGATTAAGAACATGCTGGAAGATAGTTATAACATATTTTTGAGAGTAGCTAAACAAAATTATTGGTTAATACCAACATGCCCTATAATGGGAAGTTGTTTATATATTTCAAGCCTATTACAATTGATTTACTTTTACCATTGAGTGATTCACATGAATTGTGTAATTCTATATACTTTACAAATATTAAAATATTCTTGTTATGGATTGATGCGTTGTTACATAAATGATTATAGGATATTAGAATTCTTAAGACATGCATATTCAATTCCATATGGGTTCATTTTGATTCCTTCCCAACTTTTATTTCCTATGATTATTGAGTTAGCCCTGGTTTTAATATATTAATGTACTTCTATAATGGTTTTCAGGGTAACAAAGATTATTATTTAATGTTCCAGCATAAATCTAATTTTTTTCAATATAGTATTATGGTTGAATATTAAATCGATAATTTCAATCCATGCAAGATGCGTACCATCGTTACATGAGCTGGGATTTGGTTCTGATTGAGGGACTAACAGATCAAATTTATTTGGTGTATGGGTCCTTATTAATTGACATGGGTAATTATCTAATTTTAACAATTTTATATTACCTGTTATATTTTGATTCCTAATTTTATGGTAGTAAATTAAAATTAAATTGTTGTCATTTTCCTTTATATGGTGTATGGTCCCTTAGTTACTCCTAATGATGATCCATTTAATTGAACATTTTTATATGTTTATAAGAAAATCCCAATTTAAAATATGAATTTATTCTTAAATAATAGAATATTTTCAGTTCATTGAGATATTAACTTGAATTTAATGTGTTTTTTACCTTAATGTATTATAATTTACCCTTTCATAAATAAAATCACCTATCAAATAAACATTAACACATACCAATTACATATATTTCTTAGAAGGTATTTAAGGTAATATCATTGTTAGTGAACCGTTATTCTTATAATATACTTCAACTATTTATTCTATAAGCTTAAAACTATGTTCTAATGCATGTCCATGGAATTTAAAGAGCTATTACACCACCATGTATTCCATTCATGCCCTAGGAGTATGGCGAAAACCATGCTCTCAAGGTGGTTTTCAATGAACCAATAATGATACCTCACGTAGAGCCATCTGAATCACTAACAATAATCAATGAAATTGGAACTGATTCTCCGCATTGTGATGGTTCCCTATTTTATATGTAGTCCATGTAGGGTTCTCCATGACCTGCACCAACTATGGATGACATCAATCATGAGTTCCTGTAGCCGCATCCTCCCACCTTCACGAGGGATGGTGGTCCATATGATATTGAGTATTGTATTGAGGAATCTTATTTGTTATTTAACAAAATTGATGATTCATTCATATAGTAGGGTCATCCTTTCGACTAACATGATATGTGATTCATCCATGCACTGGTGGGATTTGATTACTTAGTTCGACCAACATCTAGGCATGGTCCAGGATGACAGTCATACTACCATATATGATTATTTTTTACCATAGAAACTTGTAGATGACTTAGTAATGGAGTTCATAAACACATAAAAAGGTTTTATGTATTTTTTGGACTATTCAAGGCATTTTAGTGATTTGTAACTATATACATAACTTCTATAATGTGACTATCTATCACAAGTGATATGTCATAGGGACATGATTATGTATTTCATCTACTCATATGTGAATTTATTTTACCTAGCTACCTTTTATTATATCATTACTCATTCAGTTATTACTGAGAACAACCAATGAGAAGCAAATAGTATAGGGAATAAATGATCAAGGTTAAGGAATTTTAGTAGTTCTTCCTGTTGTATGAATAAAATAATTTAAATTCCTTTCTAGAGAAGTGGTGGTTATTGTATCCACACTTAAATCAACACTATATTCAATTTTTGTGGATGATATGGGAATATAATTCTTCATTGTGATAGAGATCCTTTTATGTTCTATTTTATTTTTCATATGGTATAGCTTTAGAGATTCTATTAGATATTTCCAAATACTTATGGTGAAAGACGATCCGCACCATCTCACCCTTCAAGAGTAAGATCAGTTGGGCTACATCGGGTTTGGAGTAAGAGTATTACAGAACATGAAAGACAAGGATGAGGTCATGGTCATGGTTTCCATACTTGTGATTATCTATTTAAGAAAATTGTTCATGTACAATGTAATGTTGTCGAATAAGAAGTTTATGCATGAGGATAGTTTCATTCCTTATATCTGTTACTCTAGGATCATAGTGAAGGGCCATTGACTGTATGAGTTACTGTTTTAGAAGAATTTAATATTTTATCTACTTAATTCAATACTAGTGTGAATCCCTCCTATCGTTCACTATCAATTATATGAAGTATCATGGTGTAAATTCATTGTGTATATGTGGAGAAAACCCTAAACACGTTGTTGGTTGTGTGTTCCTAGGGAATATGGAAATGCAAGGACTTCTCCATTAAGGTCAGAAGTTACCCCTTTTTACGGGCCCCATTCATCCTTAATATGACAGGATTCAATTATAATCTTGAGTGGGATTGGATGGTTACCAATAAAAAATATGTGTACTGTTATCATTATTGGGAGTCATTCACATCACAAGAGGGTATACGTTATCTTAAAAAGGGTGAGTGATAAATCTAAACTAGTAGAGCTAAACCATAGAATGTTGGGATAGGTGGGGTGATTGTCCATATTTCTAGTCTTTTCAGGGGGAGCAGGGTATGCTTTTAAAAAATGACTTCTACGGTAGATCATTTCATGGATTTGTTTCCCAATGATATTTCTTGATTACATCATTGAGATTGAGGTAGATTTTACAATTTATCTTATTCCAATAGCTTCTCTAATATCTATTCCACAATACAAGATAGATCCTATTGAACTCTAGGATCACAATATACATTTAAATGATATAGAATGGAAGGGTTTCATCTAACCAATAACAACTTCTTGTGGTTCATCCATTATGTTGGACAAGAAGGTGGATGTGAACCTTAGTTTATTCTAGTATTACGGATGGTTTAACAATCTTATTGTTATGAAATGATATCTCTTTCCTCAAATAGATGATATATTTGACCATCTATGAGGATCTAGGGTTTTCTTAATGACTGGAATCAGATCATTTTATCATTATGTCTATGGAAGGACATTAAATATACCATGTAAAAAATATATAGTCAATTAGGTTTTTATGAGTATCTCTCTTTTTTCATTATTTCATACAAATGAACTTTCCATTTTCATGGAATTTATGAATACTGTATTCCACCTCTCTCTAGATTCATTTTTCATGGGCTTAATGGAGAAATATTGGTGTATTATCTGACTCAAATAAACCATGATGAATGACTTGAGATCATTTTAAATACAAAGATATAAAATCATATATATTATATGATTAATTTATAACACTTATTTATTGGAAATGTTCACTTCTAATATCAAATTATATTGGAATAAAGAGTATCTCTATTCCAAGATAATATGAGTTTTGTGGTTTCTTGGGAGTATCCCATGAATGTGTTTGATATATATCATTTCATTATTTTGGTGGGATAATACAAGATTTTTCATATAGGACTTCAAATAACTTGCTGAACCTATTAATTGTTTTACTATGATTGGTGTAATATTCTTGTGGTCTGAAGGGTGTGGGAAATCCTTTCAAGAGTTGAAAAAACAGAAAATATGGGAACTGATTCTTGATTCATCCAAATACATCGATATGATTTACTGTTCTCAGGGATGAATCATGAATTGAGTTGGGTGACGTGACAATGTAAGAGGGTAGATAGTCTGTGTACATGTCTCGCTAATTGATAACTAGCATGTGTAATTACCAGATACATGATCGTGAGCTTGAAATAGTTACTGATTCCATGCACTTATAGAGACACGATCTGATGGGTGAATTTTTAATGGAATATATGAACCAAAAGAGACTAAATTATATTTTAAAAAACATGAATTTAGACTTAAACTACACATTTGGGTCAAATACATTTAGTATTTTGATTGTGATATTACCTATATGTCTGTAAATGGCAGTTTGGTAACTAATGTACATATAAAAAAACTCAAGCACATGCCATATGGGAACCGATGATGAATAGAAATGGAAAGACCTATTTTATGAGTAGCATTTGATGTTTAGTGAGATACATAGCGGGCATTTTAATACATCTATAACAATTACTTCTTCAATACTATATTGTTTAATAGCAGTCAGGTTTTACATTCTATGTGGTTTTTCCTACAAGAGACTATTTATATTGAGGACACACCTTCATATTGGTTCATTTCTGGAAATGATATCGAATGAGTGAATTGTAAAATCTGGGTTCCAATAGGCATGATAAAGGAACTGATGAGATAGTCTCTGGCACTTTAGAAGGCAGTTAATCAATGGACTTTGAATATGTGTCATGTTATGTCATGCCTATATTGGTGTCCAAAGATAAAAGAACGATAATATTTTTTATCACTAGGTTTTCCACCTATCAGAAGGTGAAGGTGAATAACTAATAGCCTTGTGACTTGTTACATCTAATTCCAACCCCAAAATTGAAATGGAAAGTTTCAATATGGATTTATTTATTACTATTACTAAGGTTTCCTTGATATTGTCATGAATTTTAGGTCATCACAGATAAAATAAAAAAATAATCCCACATCCTTCATATCATGGAGAATTTATTTGATAATTATATAGGTAGACCATATATCCTGGAATTTTTTCAATTCCATGGGGTCCATGGTACAATTATCTCAGATAGGGACACTCATTTCACAACAAGGTTCTTACATGGTTTATAGAATGATTTTGGTACATATGTGCTACTAAGAACATATTTTCTACCTCAGATAGATTTCCACTCCGAATGGAAGGTACATATTTTGGGGGATGTGATCAGTGAATGCATCCATAATTTTAGGCGGTTATTGGGATAAGTAAATCAGTCTCATAGGGATCTACTAATATAATTTATATCATAAATCCATTTTTATGGATCTATTGTGGACCTATATGGTTGAATGTTTCATTCACTATTATACAAGATAGAATAAGGGATGTAAATTATACTATGTACTCATCTCATAGAGGATACATCAGAGTATATTCAATTGATCATAGGGAAAGTCTCTAAAACATTTTTTTGAACAAAATCATATAACGATCACCATTTATAACTTATAGAGTTTAGGGTTACGGTCGTGTTTTCATCGAGGTATCTCCCAAGAATGAGTGTATAAGGATTCATATGCAAGGGATGTTTCCATCTTATTATTTCTATCCCTTTGATATTGTAGATATTTTTTTCTAGAAGACTGCCATTTTTACAACCTTTTAGGTATTCTTCTATGCACGTCATCTACCATTAAGTGGGGATTACTCAAAAATCATTGATTTTATATGAGGTATGGATCAATTAAATTTCAGTAAAATTCATTATATGGGACATTATATGAGTTCCTAGTAAATTCATGGAAGTCTTTGGAGGTTCATTTCCATTTCTGGAGCTCAGAACCCCACCTGATGGATGAAACTACTAGGTCTCATAGTTAGAGAAAACCATGTTGCTCATCCCCCATGATTACCCAAAAGCTTATGGAGTATTATAGAGGGTGGAGAGGGGTATACAGTTTAACATAAAATTAATCCTTGGGACACACTACCTTCATATATTTTTATTTTTTTTAATATATCCAAATTGTATGGTTAGTGCATGGATTATCAAACAACTTGTCAAAACCAAGACAACCCCCACTCTAGATAGTTACACAAGAAAGGAGGGTGCATAGTTTGCCCAATTTGTTTTCCAAACCATTTAATGTCACTGTATGGGATGTTCAAGGTGCATGATTTCCTCATGGGATTTCCAACCGTGTGGCCAAACCATTCATCCCATTTATAGAGGGGTGAATTTACCCTTTTACCCCTAATTTTATTATAATCACACTATTATTCTAATATCAATATATGTCCACAAGAAGATTCCATATTATCCTAAAGAGATATCATATCCTAGATATCATGATATCTATACCATCATGTGTCTAATCAAAGTATAATTCGTCTTGTCAAATTCCTCTAGGATCATCTGCCCAATTTTTAGGGATTTAAACCATTCATTTATTTAATTTTGAACTAAAACACAGTAAGGGATAATACAGGATAAAGAGATTCGTATAATGGTTTGAGGTCTATAGATTTTCTATAAAAGTATCATCATTTATAAATTTCTTTCTTTGTCCACACTCTAGTTCCACAAGGCATTGACCATATATTTTTTATTCCATTATTATAATCAATGTTCTCAGATTATATATCCCTGTCTATAAATGATCATGATTTAATTTGAGGTTGTACCTTCAGTTCCATCCTCCCCAAGTAGGGTCTTCTTTAAATTGTGCATTTATTGGATTTATTATGAATATCCACAGCACCATTTTGGTCAATTATGACAAGATATTGATGAGATAAGTGTTTATATTTATTAATGAAACCTAACATTTTTTTATATAATTTATATTCATAGACATAACATATACTAGTCAATTTATAAATTGAATTTTATTTTTTTGTATAAACAAAAATCAAAATTTTAGGATAAAGGAAAGGAAATCGTACGATCATAATAATTGTATATGTAATTAAATTTTATTATGGTTTAATTTATAGAACCCCATTTCATCCTTAATAAAATCTATTGACTGAATTTATTAAGTGTTTAAGAATTAATTAGTTCATTGGTTTCATGTCCTTGACATACCATGTCCTGATTTATTGAATGTAATGGAATGATGAAATTAAGTTATAAAATGGAAATATTTTTACACGGCCTTAATTAAATAATGATATATTTAGATAGAAAAAATTTAATATGTTATTTTTATCATTATAGGAGTGGTCAGACTTGAGGTTCCTTGGATTTCTGATTGAATGACTTTAGAAAATAGGGGATGTCATTCTAAGTCAAGGAGATGGTTTCTATGGTTGATACCCACCTTCTAACATGGTCCATGACTACTAGAGGATTACCTACATAATGATTCAGGATCCCATGTAATTATTATAGATATATTTATGCTTGTGATATGCTTCTTGGATTCATCATAACGTATTTAGACACATGGTTCCATCGCATCTCCCCATTGGGCCCAGTCGTGATTATCAAAATATATCTATGGATGAGCTCCATAGAGTTAGTTAGAATAATTTAATGTTTAAATCCATAGGAACAACCCTTGTATTATACTTAAAACCATTAATGTCATATGTCAAGAGTTACTACTATGATTTGATTGACTCATACGGTCAATGTTTCCTTTGTTTCTCCATGTATCCTTCATTGTTACTATTATGTTAAATTTCAGTTTGGTTGAAAAATTATAATGATATATCTATATAAAATGAACATAAATTAAATAATTAAATTATATCATGTTAAAATAAATTACCATCTTAATGTTTATGTCGGTATTAGTCATTATAGATCAAGTGGATTTCAATTATATATACTTTCACACAGCTCGGTTTATATATTATGAATGGATTTTGATATATTCCATTGGTGGTGTCCTACTTAATTTTATCACACTCCTTATATAGGATTTCATTGGTAGATGAGTTTATTATATGATTTTAAAGTATATACAAGCATAAGCATCCCACATTGGACAACTGACATTATTTATTTATTTTGAATGGTGTCTCGTGGAAGATGATTGAGTAGAAGATTAGGAATCTTGGATTCTTTTTTGTCACATTTAATTATTTTTTAGAGGATGTATTTACTGATACCTTGTATATATATTTCAAATTTTTCATATATATTATAATAAATCATTATTTTTTATATGATATTGTTCATATACTAAGAGGACTGTTATTTATGGAAGTTTATTCATTCATATTCTCTACGTTATATAATTAATTTTTATGTTTCCTATATTGGTAATAAGTGGTTAATTTATATATTTTGTGATCTACTCTTAAAAGAGGATATATTATTCCCATTATCACACCCATGTATCTCACAATAATTTAGATGCCTCTAGGAAATTTATAGGTGTGCATGAGGGTATTTGGCCACAATCTTGGGCCCTTATATAGTGGAACCCATGTCCAAACGTTAAAATATAAATCCATTTTTAACTATGGTTACTAATATTTGTATAATTCAATTAAATATAATGGTCAAATTAAAATAATAATAATTTAATAAAACATCTCAATTCACTTATAAATTGTAGTTTCATGTTAAAAATTATATCCTATTTATTATTCATTTAAACTAAATTATCAGGGTATTACATTATCCCTGCATGAATAAACTACACACACTATTTTTCATGATCATCAATTGATCAATATTTTATAATTACATTACTAAAAAATAAAATCATAAGAAAAGATAATAAATATTATTTTAAAAAAAGAATGTTGGGAATATAATTGTTAATTGAAATAATTAAGATATTCTAGATAATAATCACATTGGTGTGATGTTAAAATATATACATATAAAATATAATAATCATAAAAGGACTAATAGGGAGTGATAATGAGTGTGGCCATGAAAAGTTTTACAATAGAAGAACTATAAAGTAGTGAGGGGAGAAAGGTAAATAAATTCACTATAAATCTAGTCAAAAGGATAAAATTTCAATTTTAATATAAGTTAAATAAGTTTTATTAATTCCAATAAAGTCATCATGAAGGTCATGAGAACATTTACTTAATTAATTTATTTCAATTTCATAAGAAAATTTTCATCCTTCTCTTCGTCATTTCTAGATTTATTATTTGATAATTATTCAAATAAATGAATGTTTGAGATGAATTTTTTTGATACCTAATGCACAAAAAATTTTATTCAAAAAATCATAAGATCTATAAAATAATTATTAGTCATTAAATATTTATCTAAATATTAAGAGAAAAAAATGGTCAGTACAAGTAATCCATCATGGAAAAATATACTACACTAATAACTAAATCCTAAATAATAACCCAAATAGTTCAACTAAATACATTACCTAAATAGTTGGCCTTTAGAAACCAAAAAAATATGTTTGATAATTTTTAAATCCGAAAAATATGAAATATTTCAATAAAAAAATAATACCCAAACAACAAAAATTAGCTCATAATTTCATTTGCATAATATTTTAATGCCAGGATAATATATTCTCATAATAAATGTTGATAACCTAAATAATCATAAAACAACATTGAAATAATAGAATATTAATTATATTCCATAAATCCAAAAAATCACTTAACATTATCAAATTTATCCTTAATCACCTTGTAATCAAATTTCTATCCAATTTCAACATCACAAAAAATATCCAATATATTTTTTCAATGTCAATCGTCTATTTAACATATAAAAAATATTATTTATACATCTAGAATATATGAAGTTTTATCATCCCCTGAATAATTTTTCACTGATAATAACATCTCACCACTACATCACATTAATTTTTTATCAACATCATTCAACTAAATATTTAAATTAATCAAATTAAAACAACTATAGATAAATAATTATATGTTTATAGATTCTTAAAACTAAATTTTCATTAATAAAACTATCAAATAACATAATTCTTGAATACCATTGTGTAATCACTTGAATCATTCAAAAATATTAGTCAGCATAAAATATACGAGTAATTTTTCTAGGGGTAATCTCTTAGAATACAGAATTTACTCATATAAATCCTAGGATACCCATATATATTACAAGGAATATATATATAAGAATAATTTTTCTGTGGCCATTAATTTTCGCATAGAAATTCTCCTGATTTTGAGACACTCCCTTTGGAATTTATCCCCAAATTCATGACATGATATAATTATCAATTTATTTCGATTATGATCATTTCCACCTAAAGATCTATAAAATTATATTACACTATTCTTAGTCTTGATAGAAAACTCACCAATGTTGATATTAATAATAAAATAAAAGGATATATTATAAGGCATAATCACAAGTATTGAGATTTCATCTTCAGTTTCACTTAGTTCTTCAGAAGGATAATCCTTCATTTATCCCCATAAATAGAGTTTATAGAATTCCAACTAGTTTTAACCATTGACTATTAAAAAAATTGTGTGGGAAATAAGTTCCATAGTGAGATATCATGGAAAAAATTAATATAATTTCTAAATAATTACAGTTTATTTTCAATATACAAGATCATATGAATAACCAATTTAATATTTAGGTATTATCTATAAATATCAATCATAATGGTATAAAAATAAACATGTTTCATTCTTTATATGTTCCATAAGAGTGTCAAACTGGGTTTGTCGTAATGGAACAGTTACTATGAACTATAATAATGGTTAATCTATATTTTTCCAAAACCTTTTAAGGTTTTTGTTCCTGTAATTATCTATTCTAAACCCATATTCAATTATTATATCCATACATTAATTTATTTCTCAAAAAATCATTTAATCTCCAAATTAAAAAACAAAATTGGTGTTTTCTTATACCTAAACTTATGGCAAATATTATTTCGAAATATTCACTTCTCATAATCTCTAATTTTTAACCAAACATCACCCTGATACTAACTATATCAACCTAGATATTTTATTAATAGAAATTGTTTTATATTTGAATAATATTGATGTCATAACATAATGATCCATTCATGAATCTTCTAGGTTTAGTTTTTAAGGAACCCTAGATTCAAGAAAAACATTTACGTCACATATATAAAATATGCACAATAAACTTCTTTATAACTAGCACCTATCTTAGATATATCATGCTTAGACCCTTTTTTTAACCTTAGGATATGAAACATAGGATATGGGGACATCATATTCTCTGTACGGGTAAATAAGAGATATTTTAATTGATGATTTTATTAGTGAAAAATATAAGAATAAGGGTATGAGTTAGTGATCATAATAAACAATGTTATTTGTCAATTATTCGTTAATAATATTACTAATACATCGAATGAAAAATTTCATAATTAAAAAAATATTCATAAGAGTGTGGAATCATCAATAATTAATAATGATACATTAAATCATAACATAAATATATGAATGTGTAAAAACTATTTTGTTATTATGGTCAACTGTAAATAAAAACACATTAATACATTAAGGGTATGAAATCATGCCCACACATAAATGCTTGGAAAAGAAACTACTTACATGAATATTCAAATGGAAACAGAATCATAGAACATGCATAAACTTGTAGACATGATAATTGGGTCCTTGTATAATCTATTGAAAAAGAAGACCATGACTCTGAATGAAATTGTGATTACGAAATTTGGATTAGAAATAAAATATTTTCTCATGATCTATCAATCCTCTCCCAATAAAATTGAAATATATTTATTTCCAAACCCTCCCATCACATAGTAATATTCACTTCAAATGTGTGAATCAATATCACAAATCACTCAAGATATTCCCAAATACTTGAACATGAGAAATAAATATTTAAACTAATCATTATACCATCATATTCATAGAACATCTGAATAATGAATAATGATTGAATCATTTGATTATATCTTTTATAGATCATAATTAACATCAAAGGATATCTTTATTGATAAATGTTTTCACTAATAATATATCAAGAATAATTCTTGACAAAAAATAAAATTTCATGTTTAAATAAATTATTTAAAATATAAATCATCATAAAATATTAAATATGTATTTTTTAAAATAATCATTCGAAATAGAAATTATGTCATCAAATAATTTATTGGTCAGGATGGTGGTTTATTTTGGTTATGTTGTGTAAATTAAAAAATTATTGATTTCTAATTTTTTTGTAAAAAGTTCATTGTAGATTATTATATATACAAAATGAATGTTCTATTAAAATAATGACTTAAAAATTATAAAATAAGAAAAAAATGAAATCATACAATCATATGTGAATATTAAAATTATTATAAAATTTATTTTTATAAAACATTGACATATAAAAAGAACGGATGTTTAACCAAATAGAGAAACACAGTAATTATTCCTTCAAAATGTTTTTTGGTCACCGTAATATATTAATAGAAGAGAAAATAGTAAAATATGTAATAAAAATATGATAATAATAATTAATGTTGTTTACCAGATATGGATCATACAATTTCTTAAAATCTAATTCTTGTATAAACAATTATTATTAAAATGTGATCATAAAAAATTTTCTTACAACTATTTTAACATTTTAATATTAATCCCTATTATAGAGAAAAAATCCAATTAATCTATAAATATAAAACACATTAATAAATTCATTATATAACATGACTAATGGGAATTATATAATACTTATAAGCATAAATATGTGCATGATCACAAATATGTGTCTACAAAACAATTTGGATATTCTCTATCATTTTGTGTCGCCTAATTGCAACAACATCCCCTTTTATCAAATTAATATTTTTGATAAAAGAATACATTGTATTTGAAAATGAATTTATCTTGGTTTGGTTTTTTGGCATTTGTTTTTCCTAGCATCTCTTCCTCAACTGATCATTTAGCCTCTTATACTCTTGATTCATATTTCGTGGTGTTGGGACCCTTCTCGGGTATATATGATGGTTTTCTTTTTTGTATTGCGATGCTGATAGGCTATTCATTTGGAATTGAGGGTTCATTGTGGTAGGTTTTGTTTATTTATATGGTCTCTATTAGAATTAAATCATCTCATGGTGGTTCAGTGTTTCATCCTCATAGATGATATTTTCTACTAGTTTTTTAGTTTTCTCAGCGGTTCATCAATCCTTCTCACAAATTTCTTCATTTTTGACCTGATTTAATCTTTTATAGTGATTATTCCAACGAATTTTGTTTTTTTGGTTCTATTGAAGGAAGACTCTCTGTACTTATTCCATCCCTCTATAAATTCTTCACTTTCCACTTGTCCCTTCACTCATGTCAAGGCCATCATATTGTGAGGGGTTCTATTTATGTTTTAGGATGGTGTTGATTGATTTATGGTGGGAATTTCAAGAGGTGTATCCTGGAGGATGGTGTTCATGTTCAATGATGGAACCATGATTCACTCATAAATAGACCATGATACTCCCCATCCCCTATACGCATGTTACTGAATCTTAACTGTGCCACTCATCTCTATCGAGTATTGTGGGAATCTCACCTACCCATCCAGGTATTTATTTATCCTCACAAGAGATTCAAACACATGGATTATTGGAATTTATCCAACCAATGATATTTTCTAGTAAAACTATTTTTATATAAGATATTAATGCTTTCAATGAATGCCCATGGGTATGGTATTTTAAAATTTATCATATTCGGGATGATGAAACATGTCATTGCCGATGATCCGAGTCCAAATAAGGCTCGAGGATCTCAGGTAAATTAAAAGAGATCCAAAATTAAAAATGAAAACATACCTCTTCAGATATGAAGCTACCCTCAACTACAACACGATGATGGAGAATGGGGAATGAAGGATCCATATCATTAACCATCTAGATCATCCATATGTGCCTCAAAAATCAGCTGGAACGATGATCATCAAATTTTAGGTGCTTGAATGGAGATATGACCACTCCATTGATGCGCTGACGATCACCATGATCCATTTCCTTCATTAATTTAAGGAATTAATGGTTATTCACTCAAGGAGATGGACACACTCTCTATAAATCAAGAGGAAAGATAGTCTCTCTCACCAAATGAATAAATAGTCATATGGTGAAAGGGCCTCTACCTTTATTTATAGTAGAGTTACTAAAATCTCGATTGGTTTTCTTGGACCTGATTTATTTCAACATCTGCTAAATAATAATTATAACAAAATAAGTTATCCATTATTATTATTATTATTTTATCAAATATTTCTAATTTATATAAAATATATAACGAGATAAAACATATCCATTTACCTTGACTAATATTTCCGACTTAATATTATATAGACCATGAATATTAAAATAATAATCATTCAAATAATACTTTCTCATATTTATATAACATGTAAATACATTAAATAAATTTAGTTTCAATTATTTACAATATTAATAATAATGAATTTATTTATTTATTTTTTGATCGGCACTTTAGACAACACTTGGACGCCATGGTGGGGCCCACCATGTCCAATATACCTATTCAACCGAATATTAAGGATTTTTGAATTTCTTATTATGTGTGAAACTATAAGCCCTTACCTCAATAGCGATGAATAAAATGAATAGACCAAGAGTAGAGTCTAGCAACCCATCATGGCCCCTTAACAGGTAAGGATAGTCATAGAAATGTCTAGAAACCTATGAACACATACTGCGTACTATAACACTTTGTCATTAAATATCCCATAAATAAGGACACACACTTGTGTAATCTCCATTTCATTGATTTCATATTGTTTGATTTATTTGGATGGATTTACCATTTGAATTTTTTGGACTAAGATTTATGAATACAGCACCATTGTGATCATCTTGGCCTGAGATTTACGAAATCCATAAAAAGTATGCAACAAACATCTCTTGACCATTCAACCAATTTCATACCACCAATGACACTCCTAACAAATGATACCTCTACAATATTTCAACATCTTGATTTTTCCTTGCATTAATGAATGTAGTATAATGGAACATAATAGAAATGATCTTCAGTCAGAAGACCCATAAACATGTCCAAAGATATGAAAACCCAATGACACCCAAAACGTGTGGTGTTCCTATTGGAAGGTTTTTCCTCATTATCCCACTACTAGAGATAACCATATGAGAACTTCAAGAGAATACATCTCAATTCTTATGACCCCCTCACCTGATAGTAAAAAATAAACTATGTCCAACTAGTAAAATGCATCTTAATCGTATGAACTTTGTTTATGATCAATGTCATAATATCTCAAGATTCTCATTATAGATTGGGATATTCTATAACTGTTTGGTATAATAATTAATCTATCGAAGTTACCATTATATAGTGGACACAAAAATATCTATACTATAATGGTAAGTAGACATCATGTATAGATAATTGTATACATTATATTGTATTCAAATGTATTTCATATTTGGGTCTAGAGAAACCACTATTTCAACACTCCCACACAAACTAGTTCAAACGTGCTAACCAAACATGTTAGCTACTCTCATGATACAGATAATTAACTGATGAGTGAGTAATTTAGGTGTTGGGTCTTCCATGGTTCTACTTCATGGTTATTCTACTATATAGGAACTTATCTCCTTGGGTAAAACATATCAATTGATGATATCAAACTATATAAATTTTTTCATATGTCATTACATAATATCTTGTCTACAAAGAATATCAATATTTAAATTATCATATTACATTACTATCAAGGTGTGATTCTAAGAATTGGAACATTTTTTTTGCATTTAATAGCTACTTATTTGCTATCATAGAAGTTTCAACGTACTTTATATTTGTAGGAATTCCTACAATTGAATTTTCTGATCAAGAATCCCTCATCACCATATCCTAACTGAGATACTAGATCAACATGATCTAAAGAAAACTATTTTGGTCCCCTAATAACTATTATCCTTCAACTCCTCTTATGAGGTACATATTATTTCCACATGATGAGGTAAAATATGATAGTTCTGACTGCTGAACTTGCAGTACCCCAAGATATAATATATAGTATCCTACTATAATGAATACTCTAGATATATTATCTATGGAACATATCATGGAATACATGATTGATATATCACTGAAGCGTATGGAACACAAATCGTCACATTAATCTCCTCACGTGTTGTGAACATGATGACCTGGATATATTATTCTATATGAAAATTGAACCAATTTAAAACCTGAAATGTTTCCACATGTATTTTTCAATATCATGTCATTTTATGTATGATTTACTTGGACTTATTAAAAATTATGCATACCTTAATAGATCATATTCACTATAATATAGGATTCGACTTTAAGTGAATCATTGGAGAAATATGTATACCCTGGTCGTAACAATCATTAAGACCAATATCTGTTTTCTATATGATTCCAAATATAATTCTATAGGAAAACTATGGAACTTTCATTGTTCCTTAGTAGAAACATGTAAATGATTCATGACAAATGAATTTTCTAATATCTTATTACTTACCTTAATCCAAAATTTATTTCATTAAATTTTAAACCATATTGGCATCAAATGATATAATCATCCCTTTTTAGTTGTGTCATATATACACTTTCCACAAAAAATGATCTTGATATCCGATGTACAATTTAATGAGCTTATAAGTTCTCTATGACAAGTAAATCTCTAAGGGATTTGTGGATGCTGACTTTGTGTAAACAATAAATCCTTATTAATACTTCTCTTGTACCACCCGTGAATCAATTCACTTGAATAAAAGACACAATATTCAATTTATAATCCTTATTTCACATTGATACATGGAATCCATTTTTATATTTTATTTTTCTTGTCAGTCTATGCTAATTTCTATATACTACTTACTTATAGGAATTATAATTCCCAATGAATAATGTATCACTAGACATGTGGAATATAAAACCATCACCATGTGTTTTAACCTACCTATGAAATATGTGTATCTAGAACATTCATATTTCATATTTACTTGTGAGTATTGTTCATATGCTAACCATTTGTGCATCTCGAGCATTGAATAAATCCAATTCAATATTTAACCCACTATCTCAAGTAGATTTAAGCACCCTTATTATGTAAAGTAATATTGTCACTTAAATACCACTTTTATATCTTAGGTATTTGTATAATATCTTAAGAAACCATTTGGATAATTTCATGGATGCACCATGGGTTTATAATGATGCATGTCTGTTTTTATCATAACAAACACTTTGCATCTAACCCTTGTCCAACAAAAATGGATATCCATCATACTATGACTCTTATGATATCAATTGTTTCTTTTTAATTGGAATAATACTTATGTATTTTCATCATTAATTTCAATGAACATCATAAATTATAATGGATGTTTCTACATGTTATAATATTCATACTATTTACATTATAATTATGATATATAGAATGTGTGTTTTAGGGTTACTCCACACTACATTTTTTTTTTGAAAATTTCATCATGTAAGACACATCATCGGTCCTTCTTATGAAATTTAAATATGTGAGGTAGTTATGGTGATGTGCATTTAGGAATTACACTATGCTACATTATCATGATTTATGAATACTAAGTCAAGATATTCTTCAACTTGCCGATTCGAAGAAACTCATATATTTTATCCTTTATTATAATTCACATTTGGATACTTTAATAAGATAAGGTAATATTATGATGTATCTTTACTACTATATTTCCTATGAAATAGTGAACACTCAATTTTTTAACTAAATCAACTGCATGTTGTCATACCATTTTTTCTAAAGGGACGATTGTCCAATCAAAATATGTAAATTATACATGTTGTGTTTAGTTTTACCAATCCTAAATATAATAATGGGAATATGAATGACATATACATTTAGTTTTCCAAGACAAATAATTATCTTACTAGATATGCGTAAATGTATTACATTTCTATATTCATCACTTATTGCATATGATTCATGTGTGACAGAAATATTTTTGGATCATTATACATGAAAAGAAACATTCATTCCATGACATGGAATAATGTCTCATTTAGTCCAAAGGGATCAGGAGATATTTTTGGGATATAGTCAAATATTTGTTCAACTATAACTGTTCAGTTGGAATATAGAAGTTTTGTGCTTCTCGCCACTGGCTTAGTCATCATCCTTTCTAAGCTTCTTAAAAAATAACATTAATTCATGTAATGTTTATATACAGATTTGGTTATATTATTTTAATATACATTGTTGAAAGACATATTATATTAAATACCTAATATTTTTGTAAAAAATAATAATATTATTATATATATATACTGAAGAAGAAAAGGGTTCTTTTTACACAATTTTGGCCATCGCATCTTAATCTTCCATAAATTTATTCCCTAATATGTGATGAAAATAAACTCTTGTATAAAAATCTATCCTCTATTGATTTAATGAAATTATAAATTCACCTTTTGAATAAATTTCCATTGACCATTACTCCTTCTCATCCAATTCATATTCCCTAAAATCTAAATATGGTTCTTTCTAAAATGTTTGTATTTTATAGAGAACCATACCTAAAAGGTAATAAAGATCTTAGTTGGTCCTGTTAAATTGTATCTTAAATGATACAAGAATAATTGGGATAATCCTTCTGAGAATGGGATGCCATGACATATAATAGTCTACAATTAATTTCTACATAAATCCACTGTAAGTATGATATCCAATTCTTAGATCAATTTCTACACATTAACTTCTTGGAGATCACATTAGATGTGATAGAATCCATGAACCAATGTTGTATCAGAAAAAAAAATTTATGGTAGAGTTACAATAAAACCATAATATTATTGATTCATGAGTATCCTATAATCATTTCACACCATTGTTTCCTGAGGTGAATTAATATGTTCGGACACAATCACCTTCAATTTCTTATATATTAGTAACATTCCGAAGAATCTCCAATACACATAAAATTTCGTTCTACATTGAACATTAACATAGTAAAATATTTATTTTAGTTTTTATATTTTGGTACTCAGTTCCATTATAATAATAAAACATTAACAGATAATTACTTTATGGTGATTTCCAAATTAGACATTTCCGATTAATTAATTAAATTGATAAATGTATCCCAATGATTTTTTTTGAATTATGGGATCCCACTATACTATAATTATAATACAAAATCGCTGGAGTATTCTAGTGTCAAGGGTAACTAAACCACCCCTCATAGTCAACAAGATTTCACTATACCACTACTAAAATGTATCAATTAACGCTATGGACTGTCCAACCGCATTAACTCGTGATCCCTTGATATGTTGAGTGGAGTCGTAGCTTCTAAAAACATTACATGATTTACTCAATGCTTTCCTATAATGATACAAAATGTTAGGTTTGGTTATTTCTCTACTACAATTTTAGCTAATTCAACCCACTAGCCTCATAAGAAATCCCATGTAGAAAGTGGTACTGTCACCATTGGCATCACTGGGACCCTGATCACCCAGTTTTGTTCAAACATGACTTAATGAAGGTTGCAATGACATAATATTACACAAACAATTTTTTTGATTTCTATATCCATAAATGTAATCTATTTATATTAATATTTTTTATCTATGTTCTCTCACTCACAACTAAATATTAATATAATAACAGATGTCACTTCTTATTGAATTTTAATAATTATTATTTAATTTAAATCTAAAATTTTTAAAAAATGAATAAAACAATAAATAAATGATTTATGTTAATCAACTACCTAATTGGTCTTGATAATGAAAATGTCCTAGGGGAATCATACCTGAGTGGATTCTTAACTCTTGTTGTAGAACACTCATTTGGTATGTCTGCTTCTCATTAGAAGTGTCACTTTATCTTGGCGACGTCCACATCACGTATTGGCGTACCATATCCTCTTGGAGGGTTCCCAATGACGTCATACATCATATTGATCAATATAAAACACCTTATCTTGGTAAAATCAATGTAATCCAACTTCTTCATATGATGTAAATGATACTCGCGTGCAGGTGAGAATGACTAGGGGTGTAATATACATCAAGTAAAATTGGGCATGCAAGCCCATATCATTTTAACTGAAAATAAGACGATGAAAAGACCACCATTTCATTAATTAAAAATATCACACATAGATAAAATAATTTATTAAATAATTAAATGCATACATACATGGTATAATGCTCAAGACCAGTAGATAGGGAAAAATAATTTGTGTTAAAAATTAAATTTCATTAACTAAATATGAGGATTATATTATTTCACACTAATTAATTTAATTATAATAATTAAAATAATTTCACTAAGTATTAAAATTTATTATTTTACTAATAAAATAAATATATTTATTAATTTGATATAATTAAGAAATTAAACTAATTAATTAACTAAATTAAATTTACCTGGACCCTAATATATCCATGTCATTACAATACGGGTCGTGCCGCACCTGTGTAAAATTTTTTTGGGTTGTGCGATGACAGTGGGGGGATTATATGGATCATGAATGTCTTCCCAAACCCATTTATTGTCATAAAAACGTACACAAATTTGTATCGAGGCATATCAAACCTCTCCAAATAGTTTCGGGTTACCTCCACCCTAGGTTTATTTGTTCATTGATGGCACTGAGAAGTGCCTAATGATTCTCAGTGGTGGAGGCCGGTGACTAGGTAGATGGTTCGTAGATCATACCAAGTGTGTGTCGGGTGGGATATGGATTCCTCTTACACCAGTGAGGCCCGTAATGGCTCACTACTAAACCATGATGGCGATGTCTAGGGTTCTTCAGCTGGTGTTATCTTGGGCATGTTAATACTGTGGGTTAAACCAAATCTGGCTGGGTAGTGGTTGGCTAGTATGTCCCATGACACATGGGATGGTGGAGCTGGACTATTGTGGATTACGGTGAGACATGGGCAGCACACCCGACAGGCATGGCGTAGTGCATCCATTATATGTAATGGTTCAAGGAGGGAAATAGTCAGACTAGAGATCTCTAGGGAGGAGGCTATGTGGGTGGAAACACCACACTGGAGTTAAGGGGTTGTGAGGTTTGATAGAGTGGGAAAACTGTGGTGGTCAGTCTCGATGGCATTCCATGACAAGATGGCCATGTAGAGATCATTACAGTAGGGAGGCTGGCCAGGGCACCATGGAGTGATGTGAGTAGTGGATGACAGGGGCCCATTCCCCCTGACTAATTCATCAAAAACATAAATGCAATTTCTTTTATTTTGTTCTTTGAAACTGCCACCGTTATCCCAACCTTTTTTATTATAATAATTCATAGAAAAGTATCACTCACCCCAAAATGGATTTTTTGTTTTGTGTTTGGATTTCTACACACTTACTAAAAACCATTTGGAAACTTACAAAGGCTAATAATTTTCTTTTATTACAATAATAATTTAAATAATAAATAATTTATAAATATAAAATAATAAATATTATTATTTTCATAATAAACTAATAATAATAATAATAACTATTATTATTATTATTTGCAATTCCCAAAACCATTATTATATTTGGTTATTTAAAATGGACAGATTTTGGCTAGTTTTTAGGGTTCTCCAAAACAAAACACGGACAATAATTGATTGCCCCAAATTTTAATACATGAAACCAGAAACATGATCATTATATAATATTTAAATTTAACATAAACTTGTCGTTAAAAATTGGATCGACTTGAAGATAGAACTGTTGGGGATGATTTAAATCCATCTATTTAATTTAATGAATATTAATTTTTTTTTGGTTCAAAAACATATGTGATCCCTGTGATTCCAATTGAATGTATCATGGCCTGCATTAGAAGTTTATGGATAGACTTTTATAAAATTTTCCTAATTATGATGACACAACTTGTAGTCATTGATGATCTGATACCCGGGGTGGACTAAGGACCTCGTGTAAGTTTAAATAGCACTTAAATTAAAACTAATAACATATATATTTAGATATGAAGTTGTATTCATCTAAAACTCGTCAATGGAAATAATATCTTGAAGGATCCACAGAAATTTCCCTATAGATTATCCAAACATTCATAAGATATCTGTTGTAACATCGAATATCCAATTCTAGGTGGTAGTACAATGATCCAGTGATTCCTTCGATGCCCCGATGACCACCACGATCTTATGTCTTCAGTACATGATGATTTTCACAGACAATCAATCAATGATAGTGATTAACTCTTTAGAAATTGATAATATATAGTGGATCTCATTCTAAATGAATAAATAGTCACGTAGTTATAGATAATCCCCATCTATTTATATTAGAGTTGGTAAATACCCAGTAGGGTTCCCCGACCCCCACTTTTTTCAATGTCCACTAAATAATATATATGAAACACTAAAAACATCAAAAAAATATTATTAATAATTTATCATAACTATGTAATATATGAAAAATATATTATGTGATATAACTAATCCATTTAACTCAACTCATCTGTCACGCTTAATATTAAATGAACTGTAATAATTAAAATAATGCTGGTTCAAAAAATATTTTATCATTTTTACGTAAGATTAAATAATTTAAATAAATTCAATCCCAATTATTCAAAACATGAAATAATAATGAATTTATTTTTTTATTTTTTATCAATAAACTGAACAACACTCAAACCTCGTGGTTGGTCCCACCATGTCTAATATACATATTCAACCGAATATGGTTGATTCTTGAATACGCTATTATGTGTGACCCTATAGGGGCTTATCCTGAGAGCAGTGGAAAAAAACCACACACCAAGAGTTGAGTCTAGTAACCAATCAAGGCCACTAAAGATATAATGATTACTATAACAACGACTACCAACCTACGAACATGTAATGTATACCATAATCTCTTTGACTTTAAATAATCCATAAATTAGGATACACAATTATTTCATCAACTATTTATTTCTTTATTTTTTGTTGATTTATCAATATGGATTTACCCCTTGACATCAATGGCCAAAGGCATATGAGTGTTACACTATCATGATCAACCAGGACTATGATATACAGCAATCTTAAATTGGATATGACAAATCCTTTCATTCCCATTCAACCAATGTCATACTACCAATGATGAACCCGACATAAGAAATGTCTCTACGATTTCAATATAATGTTTTCTTCCTTACATCAAACTACACAATGAAATTGAACACACTGGTAATGATCTCATGTCAGGAGACCAATAAACATTTTTGTAATTAGGAAAAACCAATGACACCCAAAACATGTGATGTACCTATTGGCGGTACATCCCTTATGATCACACTACTAGATATCACCATGTTTGAAATTAATGAGAATAGGTCTCAATGATTATGATCCCCTAGCACATGATAGTTATCAATCTACTATGTTCAGTTTGTACGATGCATGTAGACCATATACACTTTGTTTGAGATTAATGTTACAGTATCTCAAGGGTCTCATTATAGCTTGAAATCTTCTTTAACCTTTTCATATAAAAATTAATCAATAAGAATTACCCTTAAATAATGGATGAAAAAATATATACACTATAATAGTAATTATACATCTTGTATACCTAACTTTATACATGATATGGAATTCAAATTTACTGCATAGTTATGTTTAGGGGACCCGCTATTTCATTATTGGTAACATTAATGTGACTTAGGTTCTCATTCAAGAAATAAAAGATAGTTTCATTTTTCCTGGTTAGTTCCCAATTTTGGTTATTATCAATGGAAGTGGTGCTCAAATATAGGATTGGTTGATTACACCGATGATGAGGTTCCTCATGGAGCATTTTCAGTATGTTTGTTGTTTGTTATAGTGTTTTTGTTGGGATTTTCCGTCACTTCACAGTCATAAGGTTTTTGACAATTATGATGGTTACTGGTGTGTATGGTGTGATTCTTGGGTAGGATCATAGTCCATTATGTCATGATGCATAATTCATTTAAAAAAATTGGATTGGAATTTGTCTCTTTTCCACTATGATACTTCCACCTTTTGATTTGGCTATGTATTTTATTTTTGGAATGGTGTACTTTTTTGATATGATTAATTCTATAAGGTTCTTATTCGACTATAAATGTTTTTTTTATTTACTAAATGTAAAACTAAATTTTGAATGGAATCACAACACATTGTAGAGGTCATAGTCCAAATACATGCATAGGTGACATTATCGTTTTCCAATGAATTGAAAGGTATTAATGTGGAAATGATATTATAATTCAATAATATAATATTTCCTAAATATATTGTAGAAAAATTAATCAATTCATAAAAAAAGAATAAATATTTGGATGAAAAATGAATTATACCACTATCTGGATGTAGTATTCCACAAGTACCCTTAATCGATACATTCAGTTCCCATTTGATGGAAAAAGGATGGTTATTGGTGTTTCAAAATCATAATAACATTTTTTACTTATTATAATTAATTTATTATTTTATATTATATACCATTGATTTTGATGACGTATAATATGATGTCTATGGGAATAGGTCGGAAAAAAAATTCTTATTCTTCGGTGTGCCTCCTTTAGATCATTTATTAAGGACACTGGGAATACTATTTAAAGGAAAAAACCACTAATTTATGAATATATTCATTTAGAAGATAATTTGGTATGTTTTATATAGATATGATTGTCCAAATGGTTACTGGAATAGAGTAGAATAATTTGCCCTTAATAAGTGAATTATGGGGAACTCCATAATTTACATAAAGTATTAAATTAATATAAATTTCATTTAATGTTAATGTTTTAAAAAATTATATATTTAAATGATATTGCTATTATGAGTTCATATACTCTCATACTATAGTATATGGGAAATTTTAGGTTATTTGTTTATCCATATCTCTTAGTTTTAACACCTTGTTAACTCATTTTTCTATTATTGCAATATTAAATTTTTTACTCTTAAAGGGTCACGAATTTCACTATAAAATTACCATTCACACATAATTATACAATTGATAAATTTCTAACCATATACCATTTACATGGATGAAAATCATATTATTTTTTGATGTGAATCAATTATAAACTAATTTAACTTCCTTGTTAACTTATATAAAAATATCAAATACATTAATGGCAGTATAATGTTATTTTATATTTATTATTTTCTTAATGTAATTTAAAGGTCATAATGATATTAAAATTGCACAATGTGGCCATATTTTCCAAACTGGGGTGATTATATATGATCGACATTCACTCAATAGGGTAGAAAAATAATTTAGAAAAAATTGAAAGCAATACCCTTAAATTTAAATTCATATTTACATGTCGTACCATTTCCTTAGTGAAATGTGTTTACCTAGGTCACTATTTATGATGATAAATAATAAAATAGAAATATTTAGTTAATTTTATCCCACATAATTGAAAATATGGAATCTAATTTTCAATATTAAATTTACATGATTAAAATATTTTAATTTAATATTAATTACATAAAACACAATAAAAATCATTTTTCTAGAATTTTGTTTTCTAATTTTAAATATGTTTATAAAACAATATTACATAAGAATATTTAAATTAAATTTAATTATATTATTATTAATATTATTACACTATTTATTCTCAAGAATAAAATTTTCACATATTTTAACATTGTAATTTATTTATAAAAAAACAGTTTTCAAATAAATTCTGTATTTCTCACCATTCATTGAAAAATATATATTATCATAAAAATATCCATAATTCACTCTATGACAATTTTGAAATTATTATCTACTAAATGTATTTCAATTTGAAACTAATAATTGTGTTAAAAATTAATTTTAATATCGAACACAAAAAATGTATATTAATTATGTTTGATAAAAATAAATTTTTGATGTATAACATTATTTTAATATAAATTGAATAATAATTTCCATGGAATTAAAAAATAAATTTTTACTATGTACGATCTCTATAAAAATATTTTATAATTTGATTACACATATTTATAACAATTATTTTAATGGCTTGGTCAAATTTAAATAAAAATAACATCATTTTACTTATCAGTTTACATAACTCTTACGGATGTCTGTTATGAAATTTATTGAGATTATCATTCTTACATATTAATTTTTGGGGTTTTACAGAAATAATGAAACAAAATATATAACATAAAAATGTATCCTCAGTTTTTTTTATAAAAATTCATTGTGTCAAAAATCAGGGATCATAAACATAATTAACAATATTTGGATGATGATATTGATTTTTGATCTAGAAACAAATATATGGTACCCGAATCCAGATGATTTAGAATGTGTTTGAATTATTATATTTTCAATAATTTAAAAAAATGATATTAATTATATATAATTAAAATTAAATGTTTCATACTTTTATATTCATTTCATATTGTATAACTTTTATTAGGTTTTAAGGATATATGTGAAGAAGTTATTTGAAATCTATTTGATGTTTTGAATTCGGTCTCGAGAAGTATTTATGTTTTTTCCACTGTGTAAAATATCAACCCATTTATTCATTGATCTTTTGATAATTCCCATAATAAGTTTATATTACTTTCATTATAAGTCCTTATATTTTTCAAACGAATTGAATCCTATTATTCAATTTGTAACATATAATATAACGGATTCCTCTAGAGATTAATTGAAATTGATTAACATGTATATGATAATTCCAAATTAATGATTTTTTAAAATTTTGGTGTTTCCATTATAGAATTATTGATAACAATTGATTTGTTATTAATATATATTTACCTTTGATTTTGGAAACAATAATTTACATAGCCACATGTTTTATAAAACATTCTATGTTTTAACATAGGTTTTCTAAATTTATTATTAAACACGCCAGTAATGATTTGATAAATTAAAAAATGGAACATCATTATTTAAACTCTATAAATGTGATAAAACATTTAATCCATTCTATTTAAGATACAAATGAGTCATTCATAAAGGCATGTTAAAATTCATATTTTACTTTTGGTATATCATAAATCTATTAGGGTTGTTAGTTAGAAGAATGAAAATATTTTAATTCGTAAATTGATGAAATATTGATTAATTGGTATACATTATAAGATCAGTTGTCTAATATTTTTATCAGTCTAGTTTGTTTGATTCCTAATGAAATGTTTTAGGAATTTACTTTTTTTCCTTCTAAGTTGGATAATTGTTTTATATATAGTATACTAAAATGTGTATTTATTCTGATAAATATATATATGATTTGATTAAATAGTGATATAAGAGGTTTGTGAAATGTTTTCTAAATAAAAAAATAGATTATCATCGAATAATGATATTATTATTGATTAAAGGATGTTTTTTAAAATATATTAGGATTTATTTTATATGAATTATTTTTTATCCAATATTTAATAGTGAATAAAAATATTTCATTTATTTTTTAGAAAGAACAATTTATTAAGGTAAAACTCTTATGGATTTTTTAATTTCTAAATGAATAGGATTAGTATTATTTTTTTGGTATTTTAAACTATAATATTTCATAAAAAATAATTCATTCCAATGTGATAAATTATTTCCAGTAAAAAAATTATTATTTTTTAAATTATATTAAAATATTAGATAATTTTGTTAAATTTATTATAGATTTATGATGGTTTAATACTAATTAATCAAATGAAATTTATGTTTCATTAGTTTATTATGATGGATAATATTTAAATGAGTTTCAAATTCAAAATTTTTTATGTTATGAGATAATTATATCATATATTATATTTAATTATTATTTATACAATTGTAGAATGATGAATTATAGTTGTTATAATATTATTTCAATTTTATATTCAATTTACATGGCCCTCTTTTTATTTTTCATAAAAAATGAAAGATTAACAAGTGAAAATGAAAAATGAATTAGTAACATGATAAAAAATCCATAATATTAGTAATGTGAAACAAATACAATATTAATAATATAAACATACAATAAGAAAACAAATTATGGATAAAAATACTACATGTGTACCTCCTATGAAATGTTTCCACAATTGATTAATTAATATTTTTTGTTGAATGTTAATATTTTTATGAGTAATTAATATTTTCTTTCTTTTTTGATGACATGTTTTCATAAATCCTCATTAGTCAATATTGTGTCTATTAAATTTTTATTTTAGTAAAATTAAATTTGATTGACGAAAATGCTTTTCTTTATTATTTACATCGTATGTGTTATTTCAATTGATATTGTGTGAAAATGTGGTCTATTATAGAATTTTATGGTTGAAATGGAAATGTATTATGAATGAGGTTATGGTTGGATTGACAACAGGGGTGTCCCTAGTTAGTGATATATGCTTTCTATATTTATTGATACAATAGATTACATTATTTTTTATATTTAATTAATATATTTTTATTTCCTTATTATTTATTATTTTTTTTATTCATAATAAAACATTCAAATAATGGAAAAACTGTTTATGAGGTAATCAAATGAAGATGTTTTTGAGATTTTTAAATTGTAGTTGAAAATGATTGGCGAATGTTTATATAAGTCATGTTTTCTTTGTTTGTAGCACTATTTTTTATTTATAGAAATACATATATTTATGTGTTATGATTTATATGTGATACATTATGTAATATATCACCCATATTGTGATTTTTTCCTTACTTTTAAGGTATCATAAAGAAGATTTTTTTTTTATTCTCCATGTTTGGCGATAGAACATCAACTGGCTGAATATTCTAATTCCCAGTATATATTTATAATCAAATAGAGTTTCAATATAGTGGGTATGTAGCATTTGTCATATATTGGTAACAATTCATTTTTTTTAAATTTTCTCATTATTCTAAAAAAAATTAACGTAATATTTTTATAAATTAATTTATTTCATTCTTTTATAATTTTGTTGTTAATATTTTAAAAAAAAAATCATGAAATTTATCATGACAGATGTTTTATTTAATAATATTTATAACTTATTCAAAAAGGATATTAATTAAATATTGTTGAGGGAAAATTGGGTGTGATAAATAGGTTATTTAAAATTTCTTATTACCTTAAGAAATTTCATTTTTTCAATCGATGTGTAATTCTAAAAATTAATTTTTAGATGATTTTGGGAATCATATAAAAAAATAGTTTGAGGTTTAATTGTGTGATGGTCCATTTTCATAGATTTATTCACATAGTGATTAAAATTTGGGATCAATTTGTTTAATATTTAATTTATATTTTTAACTAAATGAATCATTTGAGTTGTATACAATGGTAGGGACTCGATTTTACTGAATCCATCATTTAACATTTCATATGTTTTAGGAGACTCATTAGATTATTTCTATATTATGATTATATTATTGACATATTCAGAAACAATACATCTCTGTGAAAATATCTTATATTACATAAAAATTTTAATGTTTCAATTTTTTTACTATTTAATATGTCATGTTTTGATAAATTTCAAATTTATTGATGCGATTATAATGGAAAATTAATTCCACATTGTAGAGATTATTTTACATAAAAAAATATCTCCTAAAATAACCTATTAAATATGAATTATATATATTATATATTGGATTTAATCATATATAATATGTTGCACATACATATAAATATATTTTTTATAATATTTATATATATAATATCATATGGATGACTATTCCTTTGTAGGATTTTTTTCTATAATATTTTATACATTCACTTATAAAAGATATATAAGATATATCCCATTTTCTAGTAGGCATAGTGTAAGATCCCAGTTTTTTTAATGGTATGTTTTGTTGTATTTTGGGTTGAAACCTTTTCTTTTGAGGTTTTAAAAGGATTATTTGAAGTGTGAGAGGCATTGGGGGTGTTCTAGGGGCTCGGGGAACAGGAGAAGGGGAGTTTGGGAAAAGCAGACCAAGGCGCACGACCTGCACACGGTCATCCAAACGTTGCGGCCTTCCCAGACTAAGTCGTTGGACCATCCCTCCTCTGGACAGATGCGAGCACACGGTTTGCACATGGTTTTTCAAACCGTACGACTAAATCATGCGACTCCCCCTCCTCTGGGAAGTGGCGTGCTCATGGTTTTTGAACGGTTTTCCAAACCGTGCGGTGAAACCGTATGACCACTTAATGTTGTAATATCTACAAAATTGGCACTCCAGGATTTTTAAACCCCACTCGGGATTTTCCACCTCTCCTCCCCTATCAACCCTAGCAATGAACATGGACGACCCAAGATTTCCAAAGGTGGTTTTCCTTCGATTCATGGCCTTTTAGGGTGTCGTTGGTAGCGGATCAAAGCTCTGGGTAAGGCTAATCTCATCCATGGTACTCTTTTTCGTTTGGGGTTAGTAACTTATCTCCCTCTTGTTATGAAGCTCAAAACCCCTATCTTTTGGGTGATTTTAGTATGAAGTTGCAATGGTTATTTGGATCGAGTTCTAGTTAGTCGATAGTGAGTGTGTTCAACCGCGGTTTCGAGGTTGGTGGTTTACAAGTTATATCACATGGTTATTTAGGGTTTTGTGCATGTTTAGTTGTGTTCTTGTTTTATTTGTTGTATTTTGGATAACCTTGGTATGTTTGGTAATAATGGTGTTTAAAATGGAAAATGGGAACCCTCACGATCCCCATGGGATGTTTTGGGATAAAATTGACCTATTTGGGGCCATCTATGGGATGTACTGGCATATCCCGGATTTAGGGATTGATATTAAACAAGTGACCGTGTTATAATGAATTGTAGAGCCCTTGATGAATATGTTGGCATGTTTGGTTGAGCGTGGAATAGATGTTAGGTGATGCACCTAGACTTGGTAATAATCAAAGGGTTATTTGAAAGGGAATTAATTGTTGATTCATGGGAATGATGAATGTGTTAAATCAGTTAATGTGTAAATTGATTAAAGACCATAAGGGGATAGATATGGGTCTAGGGTTTAATGGCTTAGTGAGATAGGAATAAAACATGGGAATTGGGTGACTGGTTAATTTATGTGAAATGATAATGTGGTAATGGGTTAAGGCATGATGTGGTTTCCCATGTCGGTTGTTGTGAATGATAGTTACCGATGGGAAATGGGTGGAAGGTTTATGGTTACTTATATAAGCATGTTCACATGGCTTTGTTGTGTTGGGTATGGCTTGAGGATCTATGCCCACAAGTTGAGTGAGGCTGATTCTCTGAACTCCACCCTTAATGCACGGGTTAGGAATGGGGACTGGTTCTCCTTTCTCCTAACGGTTGCATCCACCCAGACTGATGATTTGAGGTGAGGTTATGGTTGCTATGATGGGTTAGTCCTAGTGAGATAGGATAACATTGTGTTAACCCTCTTTCATGTGATTGTTGGCATTAAACCCCTGTAACATGATGAATGTGATTAACCCATGAAAAAGTGATGAAATGGTAAGTGATGGTAAATGGTAATGAATGAATGGTAATGGAGTGGCAATGGGTTGGGTCTTAAATAGGTTAATGGCACTTTAAATAATTACTTGGAATTTATCATTCATTTTCCCTTTGCATGCACTACCTGTTTATACTGAATATTTTGTAGACACCATTGGTGGTGGCCTACTGAGTTGTACTCATACCCTTCTCGGGAAGCCGTTGGGTACCCAAGCAGACTTCATGTTTGTAGGTTAAGAAAAGATAAATGGTCCTTACTAGAGAGATGAGTGGACATGTGTAGCGCTTGGTGGAGGATCAGGACATGGATTCGGGACCATTTTGGGGATACTGGTCGTGTCTATATTTTGGGGATTTTGTTCACTCTTGCACTTGAAGTATGACATGTCATATTTATTATTATTGGATTTGGTAGTTATACATGTTTCTTATTATTTGTTATTATTTCCGCTATTTGTTTTACATCTGTTGTGGCTTACTATTATAAAAAGGGGGTATTGTCTCACCACTCGACTACATCGACCCCCACTGCTAGTCAGTAGCCTTTGGAGTATAGGGAGGCATGCTTAAGGTCATGTTACCACACAGCTCGGAGAACCGGTTTAGTTGCTTCCGAGTTGGGGACATTACAATGTGGTATTAGAAGAGGTATTTCTTCTCCTTCTCTAAGGTCATGTTATTTGGGGCTGGTAGCCAAGGTTTAAGATACGTAGGGCCTTGGTAATGAGCACGTTCTTGGGAGTAGCAAACCAAGGTACGGGGAAAACCCAAGTCACCCTAGGTGGGAAATGTTGTTCTTGGTTGTTTTCTGTTACAGTTGATGATATTTCACCACTGGGTGATGCACATGTGGTTTGATGTTATTGTTTTACAATATTTGGCTCGTGGGAATAATGGCATGAGGATTTGTACTCATGCATAATGGTAGGCACCTTGGTAGATAGGTGACAAGCATTGTATTAGGCACACACATGGGAGGAGTGTGTGTGGTAGGAAAGTAGGGTGCATTATGCATTTCATGAAACCAAGAAATAATGAGGAGAATGAAATGAAACAATTAGGTAAAAGATGTTTAATGAAAAATAAGGGTTTGAAATGAAGTGGAAAATGTCTTGAAAAATGTTGTGTGAGTTTGTGGTAGTGAATGATTATTTACCACATGTGGACTATGGCCCACGGTAGGGATGGTCGGGGCAGTGAATTTGAGGTGTTAACATTGTTAAAAATGTGTTGTTTTAGATAGTAAAGAGATTTTGAGGGAGTCGTGAATTTTTATGGTACACGTTCTAAATCCCGTGTTTGTTATTGTTTAGAGATGCCACCACGACATCGATTTCCAGTTGGGAAATGAGAGGATGTTGCTGAGAACACTCCTCCAGTAGAGGAGAAAGAAAATGTGGTGATCAATGATGGTGATGAAGACTAGTTCTGAGGTAATATGCCTCGCCTTATGCAGATGATTGATCGGGACCCAGGGAGGGGTGCACTAAGTATGTTTGAACTGGCCAGGGAATTCCAGCTATATCACCCTCCGACTCTCACCGGAGAGGGTGGGCCAGAGTTATAGGAGTTCTAGTTAGAGTCTGTCTAGATGATACTGGATCATCTGTAGAACAATGTGGATAAGCTAGTAAAGATGTAAATTTATATGTTTCGGGGCAAGCCAAGGAGTTGGTGGGACATTCAGGCTTAGACCGAGCAGGCATAGGGGATGTCATGGAAGGTTTTCAGGAGAAGTTTCTAGAGTATTCCTACTTAGATACTTGGAGGTAGGAGCGGGCTACAGAGTTCCTAAGCCTGACTCAGGGATCATTGTCAGTGATGGACTATTCCAGTCGCTTCACTGATCTAAGATGCTTCATCCCAGTGTTTTTCGGGGATGAGGCAGTGGTAGAAAGGCATTTCCAAGATGGGTTGAGACATGAGATCAGGTCACTTGTAAATATGTTCCACTTGAAGAGATCTGCAGAGGTGATGGATCAGGCACTCATCTCTGATGGAAACCTGAAGGGAGCTTCGGGTAGTGGGCTTGTGGTGCCGTTGGGGCAGACGAGTGGTGCGGCTTCTCAGGTTCGGAAGTGATGCCATGAGAGCTCACTACATAGAGGTAGCATGGAATGTGACCTGAAGAGTGGGTCAGCCTCTCAGAATGGGGGCCATGTGTGTTTTTATCATTGCGGTAGGCCGAGGCATGTGTGTGGTTAGTGTCCTTGACTTCCAGTTGAGTGTCGTCCATGCGGAAGGATAGGACTTGTGCAGAGGTTCTGCAAAACTCCTCAGCAGGCAGGGGACCATGATGGTGGAAGGTAGATACCGGATAAGGGAAGGGGATCAGTTGCCCCATATCAAGGAGGTAGTTGGAGCTTCTCGGAAGTACTGGCAAGGGTGGTGGATGTGGAACTCCGGGACAAGATCGCTCACGCCAACAGGGCAGTGTAGCATAGAGTACTCTGGCTTGGCCTAGGGTAGAGGGGCATATCAGCTTCAGTGAGTTCAGTTTACACTTGGTGAGGGAGAGGCTGGACCATCGACTGTTCAAGGAACTATCCTTGTAGATTCTATATTTTCTAGTGCGTTGTTTGACACATGTGCCACACACTCTTTTATCTGTACTCAACATGTGGTAGTGAAGGGTTTACATGTAGTTAGAGTGTGTGGAGTGATTTCAATTGATACACCATTAGGTGTGTGGGATGAGGATATCAAATAGTGAAAGGAACGTGCCTTGGAAGTTGGTGGGTATCGTTTTCTACGGAACTTGTTCGTTCTTGAGATGTTAGGGTTTGACCTAATCTTGGGAATGGATTGGATGGTGCTGTATCAGGAACATAAAGACTGTTATCACCGCAGTGTATCGTTCAGGTCTCTTGAGGGTGATTCTTATTTCTACAGTGGCAAATGGGATGTTCGAGAAGGGCGCGCCGGGCTGTTTTTTCAGTGGATGAATGGACTCATGGCTCACGTGGCATGTCTCATGATTGATGATGGCGAGGGAGGGGAACAGCCTAATTTTCTTCACGTGGTGGATCGATTTTAGGATGTGTTTCCTGAGGATTTCTCGGGGTTACCACCATATATGGATGTTGAGTTCACGATCGAGTTGTTGCCGGGAGAGGAGCCGGTTTCTATTCCACCATACCGAATGGCACCGGCAGAACTCTAGGAACTAAAGCTTCATCTTGTGGAGTTGGAGCGTAAGGGATTTATCCACCCTAGTACATCTCCTAGGGGATATCCTATGATTTTTTCAATGAAGGCTGAGGGGTCGTTGAGGCTGTGTGTTGATTATCGGATGTTGAATCAGATGATAGTGAAAAAAGAGTACACTCTTCATAGAATAGATGACCTGTTAGACCAGTTGAGGGGTGCATCTGTGTTTTCCAAGATCGACCTGAGGTCGGGTTATCACCAGTTGAGGGTGAGGCCTTCTAACATACCGTAGACAGCTTTCCGGAGCCGGTACGGGTTGTTTGAGTTTGAGGTAATGCCTTTTGGCTTGACCAATGCGCCGTCGGTGTTTATGGATTTGATGAACCCGGTATTTCATCCATATCTAGAACAGTTTGCGGTTTTCTTTGTTGAAAACATATTAGTGTACTCGAAAACTCACGATGATCATGCCCAACATATTGACAACGTCTTCGGTACGCTAAGAGAGAATCAGCTATATGCTAAGCTATCAAAGTGTCAATTTTGGATAGGTGAGGTAAATTTTATAGGTCACGTCATCTCGGAGGATGGTGTGTCAGTGGATCCAAATAAAGTTCATGCAGTGGTATCTTTGGAGCAGCCCAAGAGTGTTTCTGAAATTCAGAGTTTCCTGGGCATGGTCGGGTATTACCGAAGGTTCATTATGGATTTCTCTTGCTTAGCAGCACCACTCTCAGGCTTGACCAAGAATGGAATTAGGTTCGAGTGATCGGGGGCTTGTGAGGATGCCTTCTAAGAGTTGAAGAAGCGGTCGACGACTGCACCTATCCTGATCTTACCTGAACCATTTAAGAAATACGTCGTGTTTTGTGATGCGTCTGGAATTGGACATGGAGTTGTGTTGATGCATGATTAGCGGGTTGTGGCTTATGGGTCAAGGCAGTTGAGAACCCATCAGCGGAACTATCCCACTCATGATCTTGAGTTGGCTGAAATGGTGTACGCCTTGACGTGTTGGAGGCACTATATGTCAGGGGAATGGTTTACCATGTTTACGGATCATAAGAGCTTAAAGTACATCTTCTTATAGCGGGATCTGAATCTTCGGCAGTGAAGATGGATTGAATATCTCCTGTCTTTTGACAATGAGTTGATGTACACGCTGGTAAAGGGGAACAATTTTGTCGATGCTCTGAGCAGAATGATTCAGAATCAATCATTTTAGGAGTCCCGCACCAAGTGGAAGGTGATGGATTTGTTTGCAGAGTTGCACCTAGAGGTACAGGAGGAGAATGGTTAGGCCACTCTTGCTTCCTTGAAGATGGATTCAACGCTCTAGAGTCGAGTTAAGGAAGCTTATCTTGATGATCCTAAGTATTTGGCCATGAAGGAAAATCTTAATGGTGGGGAGCTACCTTCTGGTTAGGCCATCGACGCGGAAGGTGTTGTTCACGTTCGTGAACACATGGTTGTGCCAATGTGTGTGTGGGAAGAGATGATTCATGAGCTCCATGCGTCAATGTGGGTAGTGCATCCTAGTTGGACCAATATGTACTGTGATCTCTGAAGGTAGTTTTGGTGGCCTGGAATGAAGAAGGAAGTTGCGGGCTTTGTGGCATGGTGCCTTACCTGTCTGCAGGTGATGGCCGAGCATCAATGCCAAGGTGGTTTGTTGCATCCAATTCCCATTCTTAAGTTGAAGTTGGATGATGCAATAACGGATGTTGTTGTGGGTCTTCAGGGAATGCTGCAGAAGAATAATGCAATCTGGGTAGTTGTGGATTGGTTAATTAAAGTGGCTCATTTCTTACCGATTCAGGAGACCTATACAGTCGACCAGTTGGGTGAGCTGTATGTTTGGGGGATCGTGGGGTTACATGGGGTGTTGTGGACCATAGTTTCAGACCGAGATCCGTGTTTCATATCAGGCTTATGGAAAGGGTTTCAGAAGGAGTTTGGTACGCAGGTGTTTTTGAGTACGGATTTCCACCCGTAGATGAATGGTCAGTCGGAGCGTACGATCCCAGTGTTGGAAGACATGTTGAAAGATTTTGTCTTAGAATTTGGTGGTTCTTGGGAGAGGCACCTATAATTGGTTGAGTTTTCCTACCACAAAAGTTTTCAGGATACAATTCAGATGGAATCATTTGAGGTGCTTTATTGTAGACCATGTAGATATCTATTGTGTTGGCTATAGGCTGGTGAATCTAAGTTGTTGGGGCCAAGTCTCATGTAGGAGAATTTGGAGAGAGTGAAGATGATTAGGAAGCAGATGGCTACGGCTCAGAGTAGGAAGAATTCATATGCAGATCGGTGGTGTAAACCTCTTTAGTTTGGGGTGGGTGATAAAGTATTCCTTCAGGTGTCGCCATGGTTGGGTCACCATCGAATTCTGAAGCAGGTTATATTGGCGACCAGGTGTGTGGGACCTTTCGAGATTGTGGAGATGATCGAAACAGTGGCTTATCGATTGGATCTTCCACATCGGTATGGGGGGATGTACGATGTGTTTCATGTGTTTCAGCTTTGACGATATCACTATAACCCTTCTCATGTTGTTTATGTTGAGGATGTGATGCTTGAGGTTGATGTGTCCTTTGAGGAGCATCTGGTTCGTGTGGTGGATCACAGTGAAAAGGCCTTGTGAGGCAAGGTTGTTCCATTAGTGCGATTACTATTGAATCATGGTAATGTTCATGAAAAAACATAAGAGAGGGAATTAGATATGCGGGCTCAGTGTCTCGAACTCTTCTCTTCGGTGGAGCAATGAGGCTTGGAATCTCAGCTCGAGGATGAGCCGTTTTAAGGTGGAGAGTTTGTAAGATCCCGTTTTTTGGAAAGGTATGTTTTGTTGTGTATTGGGTTTAACCCTTTTCCTCTACGGCTTTAAAAGGTTTCTTGGATGTGTGAGAGGCCTCGGGGGTGTTCGGGGGGCTCGGGGCATGGAAGAAGGGGAGTCTGGGAAAAGCAGACCAAGGCACACGGCCTGCGCACGGTCGGCCAAATCGTGCGGCCTGCCCAGACTAAGCCGTGTGACCCTCCCTCCTCTGGACAGAAGCGATCACACAGATTTCACATTTTTTCCAAACCTTGCGGCTAAATCGTGTGACTCCCCCTCCTCCGAGTAGTGGCGTGCTCAAGGATTGCGCACGATTTTTCAAACTATGCGGCTAAACCGTACGAACACATAACGTTGGAAAATTTACAAAATTGCCTCTCTGGGCTTTTTAAACCCCACTAAGGATTTTCCTCCTCTCCTCCCTTTTCAACCCTAGAGATGAACGTGGTCGACCCAAGCTTCCCAAGGGTGGTTCGCCTCGATTCATTGCTATTTAGGGCGCCGTTGGTTGCAGATCGAATCTCTAGGTAAGGATAATCTCATCCTTGGTTCTTTTTTTGGTTTAGGGTTAGTACCTTCTCTCCCTCTGGTTCTCAATCTCTAAGAACTGATCTTTTTGGTGAGTTTTAGGTTGAAGCATAAAGGGTTGGTTTGATCGAGGTCTAGGGACTCGATAAGGAGTGTGTTCAACTGCAGTTTCGAGGTAGGTGGTATACAAGTTATATCCAATGGTTATTTAGGATTTTGTGCGTGTTTAGTTGTGTTCTTGATTTATTTTGGTTATATTATAGATAAATTTGGTATTTTTGGTAATAATGGTGTTTAAATTGGAAAATGGGAACCCTCATGATACCCGTGGGATGTTTTGGGGTAGACATGGCCTAATTGGGGACATCCATGGGATGTGCCGACCTTTCCCGGATTTAGGGATTGATATTAATCAAGGTACCTTGTTGTAATGAATTGTAGAGCCCTTGATGAATATGTTGGCATGTTTGGTTGAGCATGGAATAGAAGTTATGTGATGTACCTATACTTGGAAATAATCAAAGGGTTATATGAAAATGATTGAATGGTTGATTCATGGAAATGATGAATGTGTTAAATGTGTTAATGTTTAAATTGATTAAAGACCACAATGGGATAGATATGGGTATAGGTTTGAATGCTTAGTGATATAGCCATAACACATGGGAATTTAGAGAATTGTTAAATGAAGTGAAATGATAATGTGTTAATGGGTTAGGGTATGATGTGGTTTCCCATGTGGGTTGTTGTTAATGATGGTTGCCAATGGGAAATGGTTGGACAATTGATGGTTAATTATATATGCATGTGCACATGGCTTGGTAGTGTGGGTTATCACTTGAGGATCTACGCCCACGGTGCGAGTGAAGATTGATGCTCTGAACTCCACCCTTAATGCACGGGTTAGGAATGGGGACTGATGCTCCTTTCTCCTAACGGTTGCATCCACCCGGACTGATGCTTCGAGATGAGGTTATGGTTTCTATGAGGGTTTAATCCTAGTGAGATCGGATAAAATTGTGTTTACCCTCTTCCATGTGATTGTTGGACTTAAACTCATGTATCATGATAAATAGGATTAACCCATGGAAATGTGATGAAATGTTAAGTGATGGTAAATGGTAATGAATGAATGGTAATGGATTGGCAATGGCTTGGGTCTTAAACTGGTTAATGGGAATTTAAATAATTACTTGGCCTTTATCATTCATTTTCCCTTTGCATGCACTACCTGTTTATAATGGATATTTTGTAGACACCGTTTGTGGTGGCCTACTGAGTTGTACTCACACCCTGCCCGGGACACCATTGGGTACCCAAGAAGACGTCATGTTTACAGGTCAGTACAAGGGAAAGGGTCCTTTCTAGATAGCTGAATGGACATGGGTAGCACTTGGTTGAGGATCTGGACTTAGAGTCCAGACCATTTTGGGGATATTGGCCGTGTCTATATTTTGGGGCTTTTGTTCACTCTTGCACTTGTAGTATGACATGGCATATTTATTGTTATTGGATTTGGATGTTATACATGTTCCTTGTTTTTTGTTATTGTTTCCACTATTTGGTTTACTTCTGTTGTGGCTTACTCTGATAAAAAGGGGGTATAGTCTCCCCACTCGACTACATTGACCCCCAATTCTTGTCGGTAGCCTTTGGCGTACGGGGAGGCACACTTAAGGTCATATAACCACCCGGCTTGGAGCACTGGTTTATTGTCTTCCAGGTCAGGCACAATACACATAGTGTTTATCTAATATTTTATAAAAACACTTTAAATCCTAAACACATGTAATTTTTGAACTTTTTTAATTTTGATTGAAATACTATTTAATTTATTATATTACATAATAAATAATACTAGAATCAATAGATGAGAATTTTGAAATCTAACAATGTTCCTTCTCCCATTAATTATATTATTTTGTGTCTTTAAAAAATAATAAAAAATTAGATGTTATTAATAACAATCATTACTATTTAAAATAGAAGTAAGGTGACTGTGATATATTTAGATAATAAATCCCCATGAATATAATTGATATTATTTATTAATATAAATATTTAAATTGAATTTTCCCATAAATATTTTAGATTTATATTAATTACATAAAACCTTGCTATACCATAATCTTTAGTTTGTGATATCTATGTACCATTAAAATGGTATTGTACCTGGTATTGATTGGTTTTTAAGGTGGGCATTTTGTGTGCTTTTCTCCAATCTACCAAGATTATAACCCTGTTTCTTCTAGTATGGACTTAAAATTATTAGTTTTATATATTTCTTTCCTTTTATGGTGTTCTACTAATTAAAATGATTTTAATTCATCCCCTACTAGATAATAACTTTAATATCAACTCTCATTCTTTTTAGGTTCATACAAAAAATGGTTGGCATTCTTGTTGTGGAATGGGATATACAACAAATATATTTTTTAAATGTGAATCATTTTTGTTAATATGCACTTATTTTGTTGATATTATATGTTGACATAGTGATGATAATGAACTCTATTAGCAGACAATGAATGGAAGGGGGAATGATATGTATTTTAAATGGTTATTTTTTTGAATGTGTTTATGGGATATTTAGTGTTTCATATAAGAGTTAGATGTTGTTTTGATGGATGTGTAATTTTTTGTATTAGATAATTAAATTACATTTTTTAAAATACTAAACACCTATTGATGGTAATGAAATGGGATTAATGATGTTTATATTTATTGTAATACTATTCATGAAATTGATAATGAATTTATGTTATCGTATTCCTAAAAGGGGACTTATGGAAGTGTTTTTTTGCTAAAATAAATTAATGCATTTTATAATTGTGCATTTTTTTGATCAATTGGTGTGTCCTTGGTGGTGGATAATGTGGCTTGTTTTTTGAGCTTCTGTATTGGAAAGATAGAGTTATTGGTTGTTTTCATGGGTAACTATGTGGATCTAGTTGATGATATTTATTTTATTTAATTTTTAGTTGGAATGCTTTATTCTATGGATAAATGGATGGATTTATTTTACTATAGAAGGAGATTGAAATAACCATTGGGGAGATGGTTAGGTAGTTAGTAATGTAATATTATGATGTTTCTTATATTCCAAATGCTATAGTGTATGTTTTTTGTAATAATCAATATGGAAAGGTGTATTGGTGAAGCATAATATATTATGGGTCGGGAGAAAATTAACTATGTTATATTAATAAACATTAAATGATTGAAATGAATAAATATAGAATGATAAAAAATATGGTGGTGAATAATGAATGGGTTGACATTATATATGCAATATTATTGGAATAATCAATATAATATGGTTGGTGAACATAAAATCTTTTAATGGGATAAATATTATGTTTAAAGGGAATTCATGTTTTTCTCTGTAGTTTATTTAGGAGAAATAATTGGGATAGTTTATTTTGTATAAGTGTAAATAATTGTTAGAGAATATATATGGATGAGCGGTGATGGTAGTGAGATGTGGTAGTTCTATTTTATAAATAAAAATTAGTTGGTCTTTTGATTATTGATATCAATATATAATATTTTTCATTACTTGTGATTAATTATACAACCCAACTATGATATATTATTTTCAATTATTGTATTTTTTTACTATATACTATTTCTTGAAGCATTATTTTAGTGAGAGATAATATTATTGTCTACACATACCTATATTTTCTTCTTTTTCGGTGATGTACGAAATGAGATTTCTCAAGGTTCATATAAAAATATATGATGTATTGGAATAATGATATTATATGTGATATATTGGATGAAATTATTATGAGATTCATAAGAAAATATATTTTTATGTTCATTCACATTAGTGGGAGGGAATGCCGAAGAATTCCTTCATTTTCATGATATGATAAAATATATTGTTGATAATTTTGTAAAGTATATTATAGATTAGTGTTGACAAGTATTTCAAAATATATAGGTGTTGAAGAAGGTAGGGTTATAGTAAATCCCAAATAAGTTGTGGACTGATATTATGGTGACTACTAGTTAAAATGTTAACATTAGACTATATAAGGTTTAGGGATTATATAGATGAAGACTATCCCGTAACAGTTGTGACATGAAAATTATATATTTTTTGATTGTATCGTTATAGAATGTATAAAAGAATATTTTATCTACTATTGAGGAATTGGAGATACAAACACATCGGGAAATATGTGTGAGGATCACTTTTTCTTTATTATTTTATAATTATATATTATAGATAGACATGGTGTCTGAGGTGTGCTCTAGGCACGGTTGTTTTTGTTCACATTGAATTAGGGAATTTCTGTGTTTGATATTTTTTAGTGAGGATTAGTATTCTACTTGTATATTTTAACAAGATCTTTTAAAAAATAGTATGTACTATGAATGCTTCATTACATATATATATATATATATATTATAGTTTTCCATTTGGGATTATCTGATTGAGTTGAAAATTACTAGATTAAATATTAGGTTTTATGTCATTCTTTCTTTTTAAATAATTCATTATAATGGTTTATTTTTAAATAGACTTTTATATTTAAGATATTTTCTCATATATTAGGAAATTAGTTTTTTTTATGGTGATCATTGTTGAAATATTTATGTGTTCTATTGATTAATTATAGAGACAAATTATATATTTCATTTACTTGATGATTTAATAATTTAAACAAAAAATTATCATTTTGGGTTTAATTATTTGACATTTATATTATGAGGTGATTTTAGGTTAACTTGTTAAAATAATCCATTTCTAATTTTTAACATCATTATGTGATCATTGGAATTATTTTTATAAATAAATAAATTTAGTTTGGATGATTTTATAGTTAATTTGTTTGTGATATTCTTTTTTGTGATCAAATAGTGGTACTCTATTAAAAAGAGAAATATTGAATTGATGAAGGATTTTACTACTTTTATTGGTAAATTGAGTCTTTTCCGAAAAATATGGATAAGGATCAATTTACAATTTTAAATATTTTCATCATTTGAATATGGGTGATTATATCATATAAAAATGTATTCTAACTATATGATACTATAGATTCCTAGAATATAACAATTTCAAAATATTTCTATATGACATTAAAAAGAATTTCTATTTGTAATAAAAAATTTCTCAAAACCCAAACCAATATAAACATGAGATCTTGCTATATAACTAGAGGTAGCCTTCATATAATCAATATGGTTCTTAGAATTTTTCAAAAAGAGTGAGTCCAAGGTTTCTTGGATTTTAATTTTATTATGAGGAACATCAGGAAGCCTGGTTTGAGGAGGATCATGGAAAGAGGAACTATACAAACTATCAAAATACAAACTCATTTTTATCACATTATTGGTTCAAGTATAAAATATAGTACTACAAACAATTATATAATTAATGTTCCATTAATTCACATAGGAATTTTTTATCTTTTTAAAATACACATTCTTGACCATTTATAAATTATTTCATCCTCGCGGTTTATTTATTTTAACACCTCTATGATAAAAATTTACAATGATATGTTACATGAATATAACATCACATTCCTCTCTATAAAATGAAACCTATTTTGAGGGAAAATAAGAGCTTGACAATATCCAACAGAATTATACAAATCCTAGGTGATGAAAATGATTTTATAGTGATCCTATGTGAAAAATGTAAACACCTATAATAATAATAAATCACAGTGAAGTCCTATCTAATACCATAAATATTTAGAGATGAACCCCGATTCCCTATTTACATAGGTTATGTCAATGTATATATCTACTAAATCATGGTTTTGGGAGATGTATAAGCCTAAAATCCATGATATCCTTCTTTTATAAATGCATAATGTTCACCCAAATGTTGTTTAATGGTTGCTAATGTGCCACTTCTGCGAATCTATCCATTGTGGAAATGATTCACTATATAATTATTGTATATAAATATGTAACCTATGATTATGTATTATTTTAATCATAGTATGATGGGACTACATGAAATTTTCAATATAAAATATCAAAATTTAAATTGATGTGTCTTAAATAAAGAATTATTTTCTAAATTCTACAAAATTAAAACACATAATGGATTATTTGAATTATGGATATAATTTATTGGTGAATATAAATAAGAGTGTATGAAGGGTCATGGATCATATGTGATGTCCATGTACCAAATTAAAGTGAATTTTATGTATTAGTTCCCATTGTTTTCATTTATTGAAGTAGAGATGTGTTAATAGTAATTCTTCAAAGAATTTCCATAGGGCACAACTCATTTTAGTTCTATATTTTGTATGATGATTTAATATTATGAGGACATTGAATGATTGTTCAATTTTGAGTGTTTAATATGGATTATTGAGATGTGATTTTAAAAAATTAGATCTATCTAATATGATTTGAATGAAACATGGACTAACATTGATCTATATAACCATGATTTTTATTTTGGGATTATGGGGATATTTTTATAAGAATTTAATTTCTATAAATTTTTTAGGGGGATAATTAATTTGGGATTCATAAATTCCACTCATATAGTTTATGTTTGTCCGAATTTTGTTATTTTGATCTAATTTCTCTTAATTCAGTTTATTTTTCTATTTTTCCATTACAATTATTCTTTCTAAAACATCGAATGAAGAATTAAAATCATATTTATTGGAAAAATTTTTTCTTACCACATTCAATACTATATTACTCACACCTTAATTCATAATATTCAATTGATTTTGTAAACAATTTTTTAGTATTGATTATAATTTTTATTGACATATGTCATTGTTCTTGAATTTAAATTTTTTATCTCTTATTTAAATTTCTCAATGATAATTTGTCTTTCTCTATTATGTTATAACATATATGTGATAAAATATGAATGATTAATGAAATTATATTCTAGAAAATAATCAGTACCTATAAAATTCTATCTTTTCAGTATTGATTGCTTCATAAAAACAATACCTTCATTAGAATTTTCTTAGTATAATAGTAAAAAAAATTTGTAATGCTATCAGACACAAGAATTATTTTTGACTTACATGAGTTTTTTTCTAATGTTATTCTCATAAAATAAATTTATCCAATGGGAAATGTTTTAGTGACTATTAATACTCACATTTTTTAGTTAATACAACGAAGGGGTGAATAAATTTTACACAAAGTAAGAATTGATATTGAAAATTAGTCTCTAAAATAATCATCATTGTCATCCAAATACTTTCAATCCCATGCATCATTGTATTATATTCATTCTAGAAACAAAAAAAATTAATAAAATTGCCTTTATTTCTAACCCAACTGAATAAATAACCACTACTCTATAGATACTTAGAAAGTGTTACCATTGCTAAAGTATTTATCCCTAGAATAATTTCTTTTTCCAATTCAATGATAATCATGTTTCTGAATGTGTAATCATTACTAGGGATGCAGTTCCAAATCAAAAACTAAAATTTCCATCATAATATCCTAAAGGAAATCATTATATCTTTTTAATCTATAAATAGTTTTTAAATATCTGAAGTACCCTAAAAATTTACAATTTCTAATAGAATTTTATTATATTTACTTAATAGATACTACAAAAAAATATGTACTCACTCATGTACTAAAAAGATGTTGGTAAATCCAAATTTAACACTGAAATATCAATTTTCATCATAATTTTCAAAAACTAAATATCAATTTTTAATTTAAACCATGAAAAGTGTTATTTAAATGGTAAAATTTCTAATAAAAATGTCTCCAATGTCATTTGGACTTAATAATATGGACCAAAATAAACATATGAAGGATTTATTCCTAATGTGATAAACATTGAATCCAATATAAGAGGACAAAGGGTATTCTACATAGATGGAACTCGCTATTAACATGATGGATATATGAAATAATGGTTATAAAGTATATATCATAGTGAATATAATGGTTTGGAATACCAATAAGGTATCTTATTATAATTTTTTCCCCATATTCATATACACATTCAATGTCTTTAGTTTATATTCATATGTTACACATGATTTTTAATAATATGATGATGTATAGAAGGCGTAATATTGTTTAGTAACATTTCAATAAAGAAAATTTCAAACAAAATTAATAAGGGTATAATTATTATTTTTAAAATGAATTTTGATATTAGTAGGATAATGAAACGGTATCATTCAAATACAAATTCCAACAACGACCCCAATATGGTATGAAAAAACAAGTTCCATCCAAATCCTCAATATAGTAACCACCCCCATTAAGAATCATATAAACAAAAATATGAAAAAAAATATCTTTCCCCACTATATAAAAATAGACCTTGTAAACTTCTATCCATCTGTTCACAACCACAAAAAAGAAGAAATATTAAAGTGGAGTTGAAAATTTTGAGGACTAAAATAGAATATTGTGGAACCATTTTAGTAGTTTAATTTTTTTTGTCAAATACCCATGGTATGAAATATTATATAATTGTATATAACCCAAAATGGAGTGATTTTGTGGTAATAAAAATACCTTTCAAAGAGATTAACCTAAATTCCACCACTATGATTGAGAAAATACCACCAAAACAAGAATAAAAACAACTATAAATTCTACATAGATTCTGAATAACCATCCACCATAAGAGGAATTAATTATTGATCAGTAGGGGATATAAAATATATAAATATATATACAACACTACTATATAAAAGACGAAATTATAATTAACTCCCACCACCATTCCAATAATAAATGATTTTTTCCTATAAGATCAAGGAAATAGAACATCATTGGGATAATATGAAATCATTATATAATTATCAGATATAGATCAATTTATATTTTTTTGAATATTTATACTATCTATATACTTATCTAAATGTTATTCATATCCCTATATTTACTTCCATTTAGATGGAATAATTGAATCACATAGAAGTGGGTGTAGAACATCAATTACATTTATAACATTTCTACTAGGATTCATGGATGATGTGTTGGCAAGAGTTCATGACATAATTTTTGAAATATAATTTCATTTAAAAAATTAAAGAAGACATGATCCTAATGAAATCCTAAATAATTTTTGGAGGGAAATTTCTTAAATACAATAAATTCAGTCTTCATTATACATGATGAAAAGAAAACTATGGAGTATTTTGGTCTCTTTATTAAAATTATTGACTCCATGAGGGAACCTTTTATATGACCTTTGTCACGACCCGCCCTCGGGGTCCGTGCCGTGACTACCCCAAACCCGCCTTCCATAGGCCAGGGGCTGGCGACTAGCACCAAGGCGTAAATCCCGGTAAAAAGGGAAGGCATTGCCTTTGTAAAGTAAACAAACAACACAGAGTAAGCAAGCGGAAAGTAAACACTAAACAAAAGCAGAGTACAACTGAAAGTGCGGAAAAGTAAATGGGCCAGTATACAAACCCAAACTGAACGTAAAGTACAACTCGAAAGGGAAAACAGCAACTGAAAAGTAAAAGCCGCTACACCGAGCTGTCCACTGGAAATCCCACCTGAAGGGTGGGTACAGATATCTCCTCTGCTCCACGGGTCCCGCTGTCCGCTCCGAGCACGTCCCGCCCATTGGTCCACCTCCGGGTACCGTCCCGCTCTGCAAGCCTCAGCTAAGGTCAACGCTGTCCGTCGTCTGCAACCAACACAACGTAGTGCGGGCAAAGCCCGTGCAGGGGTGAGTATAAGCTACTCAGTAGGGACCCTGAGACCCCTAAAGGTCTCTCAAATCCACAAATGATAAACCACGAAGAATGGAGCAATCACGAAGTAATAACCGACAATGCTTAGGTATATGCCCAAACATATACCTAAGTCATCAATTTCAAATACGCTTCAACCTCCGAGCCAAAGTACAACTCAGTCCACACAGGAAAGTAAATGTATTCCACACAGGAAAGCAAAACGTAATCCACACAGGATTGCACAACACAATCCACACAGGAAAGCAACAGATTCAGCTCACAAAGGTATACTTCTTCAAAGGATGATAAAGATGATCTCCAATCCATCTAAGTCGTCGGACCCACGAAGGATCGATAGGTAACTAACCCCCGCAAATGACCCACACAGGATCGGGCCCACACAGGACCTGTAGGCGCTGGTTCACACAGGACCGCTGAGCGCAAAGACCCACACAGGATCGGACCCACACAGGATCGGGCCCACATAGGACCTGTAGCACTGACCCACGTAGGATCGCTGAGTACTGTAGTCGTCGTCGTCGAATCCACACAGGATCTCTGTACTGTCGTCATCGCAGTCATAGTAGCAGTAGTAGCAGTTGTAGTCACAGTAACCGTCGCAGCCAGCACTAGGGTTCCCGCACACAGCAAGCTCGTTCGGAGGGTCCGCTCCACGAGCCGAGAGTCTGATACATCAACTGACACAAATTCCAGAGTTGAAGTATCCAAAAGTTCCGTATTGTCAACATGAACTCAACGCAACAGACGGCGCATCGATCGGACGCCCGGCCTGAGAGTTATTGGCATTTTCGTCCCCGGGGCCCGGTTGGTTTTTAAGGCAAAACCAACCCGACCGTACTCCACCTGCGTCCAAACCTCGGGCGGAGTATGCAAAAGATTCGTATCACTAAGAGGAACACAACACAGCTTATGGCACGTCAATCGGACGTCCGTAGCTCATGATATGAGCGTTTCCGCTCCGAAGGCCCGGTTGGTTTCGTGAACGAACCAACCCGGCCGAACTCAAAATAAACTGAAACCTTGAGTGCGATATACCGAAACGACCGGCTCGATCCAAGGATCGCGTTGCCGCAGACGGTTCGTCGATCGGAGGTCTGAGGCTCAAGTTATGGCCCAATGACCGAAACTGATTCGAAACGGGGGGGTCCGGGTCCGGGTCGACCCGGCCCGACCCCCCCTGGGTCAGCCCGAACCTAGTCCGAACCGACCCGGCCGGCCGGCCGGCCAGCGGCGCGGCGGCCTGGCGCCGCGGCCTGGCGCCGCACAGAGGCAGCGCGGGGGGAATCAATCCCCCGCGGATTGAAAGGGGCGGCGCGGCATATAGCTGCGCCCTTGTTTTAAAAAAGCCCCCCCCCCCACGTGGGGGGCCTGTTTGTGCGGAACCGGGGGGCCGCCCCCCCCCCCCCCCCCCTTCAAGGAACCGCCCCCCTCATAAAGAGGGGGGTTTTTGTGTGCTGGCCGGGGGATTAATTTCCCCCGGTTTAATGCCATCGGGCCGGCCAGCTGGCCGGCCGGGTTTCCCAACGGGACCGGAATTTCCGGTCCCCTCTTCGGCTTCCGACGCCGGCGGCTCGGCCGCGGGTCTTCTCTTTCCGCCGCGGCCGGTTCCGGGCCGCGGTGTTCGTCGTCCGGCGCGGTGCGACGACACCGCGCCCCTCCGCCGTGCCTTGATTTTTTTCAACGCGGCGCGACGGCGTCACGTTCAAGATGTTTCTTCCATGGTGTGCGCGCGACGGCGTTGCGTAAAATAAACGCACGATTAACCGCGTGGTGCGACGGCACCACGCCACCTTGTTTCCACCCGCAAAGAAATTCAACAAGAACGATGGAGGGGGGTTCGGCCGTGTTCATGCGGTCCTGCCCCCTCACGTTAAAAAAATAACACAACTTAAAATATTCAAAAGCCTCACGTTAGACATGCGAGATCCACGATCAAGAAAAAAATAATTAAACAATAATCAACAACCCCTACCTTGGGTATAAGATCGAAGATTGTCAACATCCCGCGGAAGACAACGTCGCGGAGGTCGGGCGTCGCGGTAGTCGTTCGTCAAAACCGATGACGAAGAGGTGCATCCGAAGAGGCACGTCGTTGGCGAAACCTTGTACGCCGACGAAGGTTGTCCGAGGAAGAAGCGGCGTTCCCTCTTGTTAACACGGAAGATGAAGAAGAGTGGAGCGTCGTTCTTCGTCGGAACTTGAGCGTTCTTCGTCAAGTTGAGCGTTCTTCGTCAAAGCATGAAGATGAAGGAGAAGCTCTCAAAATCCTCTCATGAACAAAGGAAACCAACCCATCAAAATAAAATAAGCTTAAGCTTATTTTATTACACAACCCTCCTCTTAGAATTTCAAAGGTTTGAAATTTAAATTAACCCTCTTCAATTAATTAAGCCATGTTGTCAACATTAAATGAAATGGGTTAAAGGGGAGGTTTGAGAGAATTTGAGGAGTTGGGGTTCGTGTGGGCCCCACCACACTTAATCCTCCCAAGGGAGGTTAAGTGGATGTGGGTCCCACTCCCAACTCCCTTTGGTAGGATTTATCTAGTTAAAATAAAATTTGTTCTTCACAAATTTTATTTAACTTAAACTAAAAACCCAAAAACTAACTTTCAACCCGCAACAAACGCAACTTCCAAAAAGGTCTCTTTAAGCGAAAATTGGCGTTGCGAGTTCATCGGTGCCCTCAGATTTCAATTCCGAGCACCAGATCAAAAGTTAGGAATTCCCGCTCGTTCGTTCACTGAACGTACCCGAGCCAAACTTCGGCAATTGATTCCGGGCACTCCGGGCCTCGGAATCAGGTGTCGTCAGAAACCGCGTTCTTGTAAAATTCTAAAGAAAATTAAGAAACAATTTCCCTTGAATTTTACGTGTCTTTACATTACTCCCACCTCAGGGCTTTACGTCCCCGTAAAGATACATCAAAAACTAGGGAAACAAATGAGGGTACTGAGCATGCATCTGAGCCTCCCGCTCCCATGTGCTCTCCTGGAGATTCCCGTGCTGCCATCTGATGCGCACAAGAGGAATCGATCGCCCACGCAGGACCCGCTCCTGTCGATCCTCTATCTCCACCGGGACCTCCGTAAAAGTCGCCCCATTGTCAACGTCAAGCTCCCCATGATCAATGATGTGCATCGGGTCATGCACGTATCTCCTCAGCTGGGATACGTGGAAGACGTCGTGCACCCGGTGCAACTGAGGTGGTAGAGCCAGGCGATAAGCCACCTCACCAATCCTGCAGAGAATCTGGAAGGGTCTGATGAAGCGCGGAGATAACTTGCCGCCTCGGCCGAATCTCCGAATACCACGTCGAGGTGAGATCCGCAAGAAGACGTGGTCGCCATCCTCGAACTCTAGTGTCCTCCGCCTCCTGTCAGCATATGACTTCTGCCGGCTCTGAGCTGTCCTCATCCACTCCTGGATGAACTAGACCTTCTCTGTCGTGGCCTGGACCATCTCCGGTCCCACCAGTGCTGACTCTCCGGGGTCTGTCCAGCACAAAGGAGATCTACAAGGTCGGTCGTACAACGCCTCGTACGGTGCCACCCCGATAGTGGAGTGGTAGCTGTTGTTGTACGCAAACTCCACCAAGGGTAGGTTGTCCTCCCAGCTACGACCAAAGTCGAGGACACATGCGCAGAGCATGTCCTCGAGAGTCTGAATGGTCCTCTCCGTCTGACCATCCGTCTGAGGGTGAAAGGCTGTGCACAGACGTAGCTTCGTCCCGAACGCCTCCTGTAACCCCTTCCAAATTCGGGAAGTAAAGCGAGCATCTCGATCGGAGACGATAGATGATGGCACGCCGTGGAGCCGCACAATCTCCTGAACGTAGAGACGTCCCAAGCTCTCTACTGAGCCCTGCTCTCTGATGGGTAAGAAGTGTGCCGACTTGGTGAGTCGGTCAACAATCACCCAGATGGAGTCATGACCTCTGGAAGTGCGTGGAAGTCCAGTCACGAAGTCCATAGATATGTCGTCCCACTTCCACTCTAGAACCTGCAAGGGCTGTACCAAGCCTGCTGGTACTTGATGCTCTGCCTTCACCTGCTGGCAGGTAAGGCATCAAGAAACGAACTCTGCTACTGCCTTCTTCATGCCCGGCCACCAGTGCTGTCGTCTGAGGTCCTGGTACATCTTCACCACTCCAGGATGTACCGCCAAATGAGAAGTGTGAAACTTTCTCAGCACTTCCTCTCGCAAAGCGACTGGTACCATGGTACGTCCTCTGAAAAGGATGTCGTGCTCTGCTCCAAGGGAGAAACCATCAGGCGCCTGTCCCGAGGATATCTGTGCACGCCGTGTCTCACAGTCAGCATCCTCACGTTGTGCCTCCCTGACCCGCTGCAGTAGTGGAGGAGTGACTGTGAGAGACTAAAGGAAGGCTTCTCCATCTCTATCCACGAAGGATATCTGCAAAGAGGCTAGCTGCTCCGTCGCCTCCTCAAGTAACTGAATGCCCGTCCTCCTGCTGAGGGCATCGGCTACTACGTTCCCCTTCCCAGGAGTATAGACTATCTCAAATTCATAGTCCTGGAGGAACTCGAGCCATCCCCGCTGTCTCAGGTTCAGGTCCTCCTGCGAGAAGATATACCTGAGACTCTGATGATCGGAAAAGACTGTAAAGCGCTCGCCCATCAGATAGTGTCGCCATGTCTTCAGAGCGAAGACCACTACTGCTAACTCCAGGTCATGGGTAGCGTAGTTCTGCTCATGCAGCCTCAACTGACGTGATCCATAGGCGATCACTGCCCGCTCCTGCATCAGAACACATCTGAGTCCGGTCCCTGATGCATCGCAGTAGACTACGTACCCTACTCCCTCCTCAGGCAACCTCAAGATAGGTGCGCTAGTCAATCTCTGTCTCAGCTCCTGGAAGCTCTGCTGACATCTGTCTGACCACACGAAGGGTTTCCCCTTCTTCGTCAAAGCTGTGAGTGATGCCGCAACTCTAGAGAAATATGGCACGAATCTCCGATAGTATCCAGCTAGTCCCAAGAAACTCCGAACCTCAGTCACGCTCCTGGGTGGCTCCCATGCCAACACAGCCTCAATCTTCGCGGGATCTACTACAACTCCTTCCTCAGAGATAACGTGTCCCAAGAAGTGGACCTCACGTATCCAGAACTGGCACTTCGAGAGCTTACCATTATGCTGGTGCTCTCGGAGTGTGTCTAGTACAACTCGCAAGTGATAGGCGTGCTCCTCCTCTGTCGTAGAGTAAATCAGAATGTCGTCGATGAAGACCACGACAAAACGATCGAGGTATGGCTGAATGATCCTGTTCATGAGAGCCATGAACACTGCTGGAGCATTGGTTACACCGAATGTCATAACCAAGAACTCATAGTGGCCATACCGACAGCTGAAGGTTGTCTTCTGCACATCCTCGTCTCTGACTCTGAGCTGATGATAGCCTGACCTGAGGTCTATCTTCGAGAACCACCGTGCTCCCTTGAGATAATCAAAGAGGTCATCAATCCTCGGTAGCGGATACTTGTTCCTTACTATCACCTGGTTCAGGCGACGATAGTCAACACAAAGTCGCAAGCTCCCATACGCCTTCTTGGCGAACAAAATCGGGGAAGCCCAGGGTGAAACACTGGGTCGGATAAACCCCTTGCCCTGCAAGTCCTCCAACTGTACCCGTAGCTCTCGAAGCTCGGCGAGGGCCATCCGATATGCTGGAGTGGATATCGGGGCTGTCCCGGGGTACAAGTCAATATAAAAGTCTACCTCTCTGCGAGGAGGTAGCCCTGGAACATCTTCGGGAAAAACGTCCGCAAACTGATCCACCACTACAGGAAAACCAGGACTCCGCACGTCAACTGCTCCAAGGATAAGGCTAGCCAACTGATGGTGATGGGTTGTCCTCTCCTCCGCGGAAGTCCATCCTGTGCTGCTAAGGCTCCCTTCTCGCCGGTGAAGGTGAACCTGCTCCCGTAGGTGCGTACACATGGCACCTTGCGCCTAAAACAGTCAATCTGTGCATGGACCGTAGATAGCCAATCCATGCCCAAGATGACGTCGTAAGGCCTCGACGCTACTACAAGAAGATCCCAGCCGAAGCTCTCGCCTCCTAGAGAAAGCTCACACTGCCGGCACCAGTGCGTAATCATCGAGTCTGCTCCCGTAAGAGTCTCTAGCCGTAAGGATCGAGCCAACGGCTCTGTCGGAATCTCCGAGCTCCGAACAAGGGCAGCGGCTATGAAAGAGTGACTCGCTCCTGTGTCTATAAGAACTACAACAAGGGTGTAATAGTCACAGATAGTACCTCAAATCATCTCGGGTGCGCCGTGGTCGTAGGCCTCTGCTGCCTGGAGCTGTGTCTGTCTCTGCCCGCCAGCTCCCTGTGGTCGGGGTGGATCTCCTAGTGGTGGTGGTGGCAGAGCCTCAAAGCGTCGCCCACCACCGGCTGCTCGTCCAGCTCCTCTGCCTCGTCCGCCTCCTCCCTGCGGACCGCCACGGTCGACCCTCTGCCTCTGCCTCGGTGGTCCCTCAACCGTCTGCTGCTCCTCGGCACGGCGGGTCGGGCAATCACGAGCCATGTGGCCCTGCCCGCCGCACGAGTAGCACTGTCTGCCTCTCGTAAGACTGGCTCCACTTTGTGTGCCCCGCACTGCTGAGCCAGTGTCCCGAGGTCGTCTACCCGAAGGTCTGGTCTGTCTGGACCCCTGAGTCATCCGCCGACTGCCTGCTACAGATGACTCTGCCACGTGCCGCCCTGCGGTGGGTCGCTGTGCTGGTGTAGACTCAGCAAGGATGCTCTCGATCAGAAGGGCCCGCTCCAGTACTCCTGTCTGAGTCGGTATGCTGAGGGAGATCAGCGATGCCCTGATCTTGTGTCTCAAACCCTGCTCGAAGGTCTGGGCCCGGAAGAATGGGTCTCGTACCATGTCGGTCGAGTAGCGTGAGAGATCAGTAAATCTCGCCGAGTACTGAGCGACCGTCATGTTGCCCTGCCGCAGCTGTAGAAGCTCCTGGATACGCACAGCACGAAGGGTGTCTGGGACGAACTCCGAGCGGAAGAGGCTCTCAAAGTCCGTCCAAAAAAGAGATGCCTCATCGTGCACCTGGAGCATCAAGCTCCACCATCGTCCTGCTGCTGCGTGTAGTAGGCTCGCAGCGAGGATCACCATGAGGTCTGCTGGTGTCCTCACTAGCCTAAACACTCGTACCACTGCCTCCAGCCAGTCCTCTGCTCCCTAGGGATCCGTCTCCCCGCGAAACCTGGGCGGTCGCTGGCGCTGAAACTCATGAAGTGCGCTGAGGCGACGTGCATCGTCAGCGGCTGCTGCTGGAAGCATCGGGGGCTCGGCGGGTAGAGCTACCGCCAGTGCCACTGCTGACAAAGGGCCCTGCACCGAGGCCTCGTCGCTCGGTGGGCTGTCGTCACGCTCGACTCTCAGAACCCTAGCTGGCTGCCGTCGTGGGGCCATCCTGAAAAGGAAACAGGTGCGCCACGGTCAGAACAGTATACCTGGTGAGCTGATATAAGTAATCACAATGAAAACTTTGAAACACACACGCAATCAATGTTTTCGTGCATTAAGTCGGAAATCAGAAGCCAGGGTCCTGGTGTACGGATACGTCGGCCGCCGCACCATCACTAGACTCCCTGGACTGATAACCACACTCAATACGCTAAACATTATTGCTTCACATAGAAAAGATCAGAGTTCGTGGTAGAACCGAACTCCTCTGATACCAATTTTTCACGACCCGCCCTCGGGGTCCGTGACGTGACTACCCCAAGCCCGCCTTCCATAGGCCAGGGGTTGGCGACTAGCACCAAGGCGTAAATCCCGGTAAAAAGGGATGGCATTGCCTTTGTAAAGTAAACAAACATTACAGAGTAAGCAAGCAGAAAGTAAACACTAAACAAAAGCAGAGTACAACTGAAAGTGCGGAAAAGTAAATGGGCCAGTATACAAACCCAAACTGAAAGTAAAGTACAACTCGAAAGGGAAAACAGCAACTGAAAAGTAAAAGCCGCTACACCGAGCTGTCCACTGGAAATCCCACCTGAAGGGTGGGTACAGATAACTCCTCTGCTCCACGGGTCCCGTTGTCCGCTCCGAGAACGTCCCGCCCAGTGGTCCACCTTCGGGTACCGTCCCGCTCTGCAAGCCTCAGCTAAGGTCAACGATGTCCGTCGTCTGCAACCAACACTACGTAGTGCGGGCAAATCCCGTGCAGGGGTGAGTATAAGCTACTCAGTAGGGACCCCGAGACCCCTAAAGGTCTCTCAAATCCGCAAAGGATAAACCACGATGAAAGGAGCAATCACGAAGTAATAACCGACACTGCTTAGGTATATGCCCATTCATATACCTAATTCATCAATTTCAAATACGCTCCAACCTACGAGCCCAAGTATAACTCAGTCCACACAGGAAAGTAAACGTATTCCACACAGGAAAGCAAAACGTAATCCACACAGGATTGCACAACACAATCCACACAGGAAAGCAACAAATTCAGCTCACACAGGTATACTTCTTCAATGGACGATAAAGATGATCTCTGATCCATCTAAGTCGTCGGACCCACGAAGGATCGATAGGTAACTAACCCACGCAAATGGGCCACACAGTATCGGGCCCACACAGGACCTGTAGGCGTTGGTTCACACAGGACCGCTGAGCGCAAGGACCCACACAGGATCAGACCCACACAGGATCGAGCCCACATAGGACCTGTAGCACTGACCCACGTAGGATCGCTGAGTACTGTAGTCGTCGTCGTCGAATCCACACAGGATCTGTGTACTGTCGTCGTCGCAGTCACAGTAGCAGTAGTAGCAGTAGTAGTCACAGTAACCGTCGAAGCCAGCACTAGGGTTCCCGCACACAGCAAGCTCGTTCGGAGGGTCCGCTCCACGAGCCGAGAGGCTGATACATCAACTGACACAAAGTCCAGAGTTGAAGTATCCAAAAGTTCTGTATCGTCAACAGGAACTCAACGCAACAGACGGCGCGTCGATCGGACGCCCGGTCTGAGAGTTATTGGCATTTTCGTCCCCGGGGCCCGGTTGGTTTTTAAGGAAAAACCAACCCGACCGTACTCCACCTGCGTCCAAACCTCGGGCGTAGTATGCCAAAAGATTCTTCTCACTAAGAGGAACACAACACAGGTGACAGCACGTCAATCGGACGTCCGTAGCTCAAGATATGAGCGTTTCCGCTCCGAAGGCCCGGTTGGTTTCGTGAACGAACCAACCCGACCGAACTCAAAGTAAACCTAAACCTTGAGTGAAATATACCGAAACGACCGTATCGATCCAAGGATCGCGTTTCCGCAGACGGTTTGTCGATCGGAGGTCTGAGGCTCAAGTTATGGCCCAAAGAACGAAACTGATTCGAAACGGGGGGTCCGGGTCCGGGTCGACCCGGCCGGCCGGCGGCGCGGCGGCGCGGCGGCCTGGCGCCGCACGGAGGCAGCGCGGGGGGAATTAATCCCCCACGGATTGAAAGGGCTGGCGCGACATATAGTCGCGCCCTTGTTTTAAAAACGCCCCCCCTCCCCCACGTGGGGGGGCCTGTTTGTGCGGAACCGGGGGGGCGCCTGCCCCCCCCCCCCCCCCCCCCCCCCCCGTCAAGGAACCGCCCCCCTCATAAAGAGGGGGGTTTTGTGTGCTGGCCGGGGGATTAATTTCCCCCGGTTTAATGCCATCCGGCCGGCCAGCTGGCCGGCCGGTTTTCCCAACGGGACCGGAATTTCCGGTCCCCTGTTCGGCTTCCGACACCGGCGGCTCGGCCGCCGGTCTTCTCTTTCCGCCGCGGCCGGTTCTGGGCCGCGGTGTTCGTCGTCCGGCGCGGTGCGACGTCACCGCGCCCCTCCGCCGTGCCTTGATTTTTTTCAACGCGGCGCGACGGTGTCGCGTTCAAGATGTTTCTTCAATGGTGCGCGCGCGACGACGTTGCGTAAAATAAACGCACGATTAACCGCGTGGTGCGACAGCACCACGCCACCTTGTTTCCACCTGCAAAGCAATTCAACAAGAACGATGGAGGGGGGTTCGGCCGAGTTCATGCGGTCCGGCCCCCTCACGTTAAAATAATAACACAACTTAAAATATTCAAAAGCCTCACGTTAGACATGCGAGATCCACGATCAAGAATAAAATAATTAAACAATAATCAACAACCCCTACCTTGGGTATAAGATCGAAGATTGTCAACGTCCCGCGGAAGACAACGTCGCGGAGGTCGGGCGTCGCGGTAGTCGTTCGTCAAAACCGATGACGAAGAGGTGCGTCCGAAGAGGCACGTCGTTGGCGAAACCTTGTACGCCGACGAAGGTCGTCCGAGGAAGAAGCGTCGTTCCCTCTTGTTGACACGGAAGACGAAGAAGAGCGGAGCGACGTTCTTCGTCGGAACATGAGCGTTCTTCGTCAAGTTGAGCGTTCTTCGTCAAAGCTTGAAGATGAAGGAGAAGCTCTCAAAATCCTCTCAAGAACAAAGGAAACCAACCCAACGAAATTAAATAAGCTTAAGCTTATTTTATTACACATCCCTCCTCTTAGAATTTCAAAGGTTTGAAATTTAAATTAACCCTCTTCAATTAATTAAGCCAAGTTGTCAACATTAAATGAAATGGGTTAAAGGGGAGGTTTGAGAGAATTTGAGGAGTTGGGGTTCGTGTGGGCCCCACCACACTTAATCCTCCCAAGGGAGGTTAAGTGGATGTGGGTCCCACTCCCAACTCCCTTTGGTAGGATTTATCTAGTTAAAATAAAATTTGTTCTTCACAAATTTTATTTAACTTAAACTAAAAACCCAAAAACTAACTTTCAACCCGCAACAAACGCAACTTCCGAAAAGGTCTCTTTAAGCGAAAATCGGCGTTGCGAGTTCATCGGTGCCCTCGGATTTCAATTCCGAGCACCGGATCAGAAGTTAGGAATTCCCGCTCATTCGTTCACTGAACGTACCCGAGCCAAACTTCGGCAATTGATTCCGGGCACTCCGAGCCTCGGAATCAGGTGTCGTCAGATACCGCGTTCTTGTAAAATTATAAAGAAAATTAAGAAAAAATTTCCCTTGAATTTTACGGGTCTTTACAACCTTTTAATTATTACACATTCTCAAATTGAAGAGACTAAATCATAGGATGATCTGGTTTGTATACATGAAATTATTTCAATTTTAAATTATTAGATACATAAAAATTCCTAGAATATGGATGTTGTACAAAACTCTAGAGATAATGACTTTATAATTGATGGAGAAGAAATTTATTTTAATGATTATAATTCGATGATTAATTCTGAATAATATGACATGTTACCATTGTTTTAGGAGTTCAATACTTATAAGTGAGGAACCAAACAAATTTCCACTATTTTTGTAACCCCCAATTTTGGAATTAATTCCCAATCCAATTGATTTACAATTTATCAATTCCGTTAAAGGAAAAATTTAACTATAATAATTTAAATAATCAGTAAAATTTTAATGAAAAAAAATTATACACATTAACGAAAAATGTTAAAACCAGTTTTTAGAGATTAGGTGGTATTGTCTTTATTATTAAGAGAACTTTTCTGTAAATAATTTTTCTATATGTATAATGAAAACCTATTTTTTAGTCCAAATAAAAGATATATCATACCATATGTGTGGTTTTTATGAATGATATAGAGATAATTTTAGGGTAATACATCATATAAAAAATTCATCATAACGATATGTCCCCATCCATGTATTTCATAAATAAACTAGCCTAATAACAATGAGAAATTAAAAAATAATGTTAATACCTTGACCAAATTAAAATAGTAATAGGGTATCAATAAACAATAAGAAATTAAATTAGTTCTCTAGAAAGGATCATTTCCTCGTCCTAGTCATTGATCTAATATAGAGAGTTTAGTAAGAAAACCTCATTATTATATTATAGATTATTGTCTGGATATTTTTTCTCATCCCTTTTCTCTAGAGGATCAGGATATTAGAAGCAATTTGTAAATATTATACACTATTTCATATAATATAATTCCATTAGGGTTGTGTAATAACCCATGTACATTGAATATGTGAATGTTAAGTATCTGTTCTAATTATAATAAGCCCTGAAAAAGGTATTTTTTTAGAGAATCTATATTTTTAGACACTCTCATGATCATTTCATAATGAATCTAGAAATGTTTTTGGAATAACATGTTTTGAAAAGAATCAATAAATAATATTGAATGTATTAATTTTATAGAGGATGGAGGAATAGTTATTTGATATATAATTTCCCAAAAAGGTGTGGTTTTGGATAAATTAAAATTTTTAATTGATAAATTATTTTCACAACAAACTTTTATTTTTTTAACATATTTCCATGTAAATATTTCATTTTAATAAGGTATTTCAAGAAATATTATAGGATTACACATCCCTATATCAAATTACTTTTTAATGAAATTAATGTTGATAATACTATTTAACTTAGGGAATCATTTAATCAACTAAAGAGAATATTAATCACCCCACAAGTGATATAGTAACCAAACAAAGAGAATCCCTATAATATAATATTTTATTTTCCCATTCATGATGTGTGAAAATATATTTTTCAAATAATTTGGGGATCTTAAAAATCATTTATTATTTTTAAAGAACATTTGATGCTTCCAAAAAGAAATATATGAACAAAAAAATATTTTAAATAAATTTTATATTAATTAGTCATATTCATATCATAATTTTTTCGATCAAAGTTATAATATTTTTCGATCATTTATTTTTTAGGTAATTGTTGAAGATGTATGAAAAAAAACTAACATTACTCCGAGTGATGGTGTTGATTCCATAATTCAATTGGTGAAAAGTGATAGGTAATTATAGAAGAAGAATGTTGTTAATTACCAAAATAGGCCTCCAAACACTAATTGTTTTAATTTTTGTATCAAGAAAAATTGAGTGAAATAATTGGAGGAGAGAATTTGTACATTATCAAATGATATATTCTTAAAAATTATGAAATTTTGAATTTAGTGGTAACCATTTAAGTCTCAAATAATATATACACCTATAAAATCCATGTTTTAAACAATGAATGAAAATTTTAAATTTTTAATGATATAAATCTACATAAAAATTTTAATTACCAATTTTTAATAATTTATCTTCCTATAAGAGAGATTGAATCATGTTTTTATTTTTCCACACATTATCTTTTCTTGGGAATTTATTAACCAAATAAAAAACATGAAATGTTTTAAAATATGTATGTTATTGTAGTACCATGTTTTAAATTTTTTAATTAATCTTTTTAGAAATTTTATAAAGATCAATAAATTGGAATTATTTCTATTTGACAATAAAATAACTAAGGTATATTTAGTTTTCATGAAAATATTTTAATATACAAAATTTATTTTCATGGAAAAATTCCCATGAATTTTAGATACTCATACATTCTTTATGTTGTTAAATATGATTCAATAATGAGTGGACTACCAAAAATTATTATCAGTTATCATGGAACAACATTTTGTAATATGATATTGGGGGCTGTTTTGAGGATTTAGGTAGTGAACATATAGAAATAAACTCCCAAAAACCAAAAAAATGTAATATTGAATTTTAAAATGATAAATGAAAAGAATATTAGAGGATATTACAAACTACACCCAAAATATTTCATACAAATTTTTGAGGAAATTTATAATATTATAAGATATCCATTTAAACCCCTCTCCCAACATTGTAATGACTCTCTACTAGTTGAATTTGGAAATGTGTACTGATGTTCCTATAGAGTAAGAGTATAAGAGATAATGAGATATAAATCATGTAAATATATATGTAGATAGTGACTAAAAAGAGAAGATATTATTGATAAAAATATTGAAGACATTAGAAGAGTATATTTTCAAACATCTAGAATTTAAAAAGAAAATAGAATATTTCCTCATACTATGAAGATTCACAAAATAGAATTCTATCTTTGTTACCAAGGATTGTTTCACTACTGATGAATTAAGACAATTCATTATAAATATTTTTGTATATGAGACAATCCCTTTATTTTTACTCATGCATATCCTTTTAGTGTTGGGAAAATAATGAAATGATAAGATTGTGAAAAATTAAACACTAATAGGAACATCTATGAAGCTTCATTAGAAATTATTCCCATGAACAGGTGGAGGAGATCACAATTCTCCAAACTATTTATCAAAAACGTTCTTTATGATGTACATCACTTTAACAATTGAATTCTTTTATAATTTTATATGAAATATCCTTTATATTATAATATAAATGAATGTAATATAGATACGTCATCATTTAAATGTTGGTTATGAGACCTTTTTATATCCATATATTCAATTTTTAATTTTTTTTTAATATTTTTTTAATTTATTTGTTCATTTTTAATAGTTTGGAAATTTTATAAAATTTATATTTAATTAAATGACTTTACATAATTATATCCATTCTAATAATGGGAAACTAATTAAACATATATAGTAAATATAAATTAAAATATATAAAAAATTGAAATTCTATAACAGAGTAACTCATAATGGTATAACTAAATATAAACTCTAATACAATGAAATGATGTCATAAATTTAAATCACGTTCCTTATAGGCTACTAAACCAATATTTAAATCTTCATTACAATACCCAATTTTTAATAGAAATAATTAAATTAACATGATAATTATTAACAATCTATCAAAAACTATGATGTATTCAATGAATATGTGTAAAAATTCATAATTCATTCTTGGGTTTTAATAGAACCATATATATTAAAATGTAGTTTTTATCTAGTATTTACATTTACCCATTTAACCATTTAGTTTCCATTATTTTACAATGTTATGTAGACACTTTACAATCCATAAATTTTCATTTATCTACTATACATACTGATATATGACTTATATTGAATTCAATTATGAGGAATGATGAAAGATAACGTGTTTAAGATATTTTTTAGAATAATCGTGATAAAATTGAGATGGTATTAATCTAATATAATTTTTTTTGGTGGAAAAATATTTTTTGATAGATGGTAATATTCATGTGATATCGTAAAAATATTTAAGAAATGTATACCACTTTTTTAAGATTAAGAGACATCAAATTCCATATTGAAACTAAATAATACATTGAATTATAAATTTGTATAGTTGAAAAATTGTAACATGATATTGCTTGAAGAGGAGAAAATAATTTATGAAACTATATTTTTCTATGGTGGAATGATTGATAAGATGGATATGATAATTAGTTTAATTATATACATAATCTAAATGAATATTTTGTGTAGAGAAGCTGAATAAATGAATTACTGACTAAAAAATAAATTTTAATTCCATTGAACTTTTGAGGAAATAGTGGGAAACCAAATTATTCCCCATGAAAGGTGATCACTAAAAAAGGAGCTCACATAGTAATTGAGAACAAGACTATAGATATAAGAACCAACACCCCTATATTTCCAAAAACTATTTCCTCTAACCTATGAATCCAATTAAATATATGGAATGTACTATAAGTTACAAACTATATAATATTAGTCATGGATGTATCCCTATATGTCAATCATCCTTTCATTGAAACCTTGCGCCAAAATGTGATCATGTTTATTGATCCACAAAATTTTCAATCTATTAATAGAAAATATAATCATTTTCATATATATTCATTTTACATCCTTGTTTAATGAATTGATATTGAATGATTGTTCTAATATTTCGTCCTTGGATTGAAGAAAGAGATCTAGATATTCCCCATTAGTCACTTTCACATTTTCTTCCATTCTAATAAATAATTCGACCGACATTGATTCCAAATTATCCATGCTGACCTCAAACAACAATATATCATGCCCATTATTCCAAATTCCACCGTTATTTACATTTTTGTTTGCAATAGGAGTCTTCATGAGAGAAATTAACTCAATGCCTTTGACCGTAGTTATGACGCCTAATTTGACTTTTACCAAATTACTCCATTCCTTAACTAAATATCTTATCACTATTTTTTTAATGTTTGATTAATCATTTTGTGTTTGTTCTCTCCCACTCCTCCCTTTTGGAATTGGAAATTCAGAACATAAATGTTTCCTTATAATCCATTTATGGAGCTAGACCCAGCTATTTTTTTCCCTTGAGAGAGCTCATCATATTCCGTTTTTGTTGGGATTCCACCACATTCTCACATGGTTTATCCTCATACGACGATCCATGCTTGAAAAATTTTTATTTTAATATAGGAATATATATTTCAAATCATTTATGATCCATATTATCGTATAAATACCTATTTATGGTATAGAATTGATTTTTTATTTAAATTAGAATTTATTATTCACATTGGTATGGAATCCCTAGACTCAAAGGCACCACCAGATCATGAAATCTGAGTTATGAATCCCAACAAGATATCCTTCATCCATATGGGAAAAATAACTATTATTAGGAGTATGTTTTTCAAAATCTAGTCTGTTATCAAAACATCATGACTTAAACATATTATCAAATTCCCTTGTTATATTGGTTGAAACCTGACACATACTAGAATTAAACTTATAACCCCTACCCTCAAAAGCAGTTATAACAACCAGAGGGAAATAAGTTGCCTCTCAATGGAATCTCAAAATATCTACTTCTTTGACCTGTACATCTATCATAGTGACATCCAGGTCAGGTTTATGCATATAAAGGTAATCAGTGACCCTCAGGTCTTGATTTTGGGACCACAATACATTCTAATGTGAAACTGCACAAGATGAAATAATGGTATCGAGTTCTTTTACAAAGAATTAGATATAACGAACATCATTCACCCAATTAAATAATTTAGAGGATTCATGTCCGAGTCATTAAAAAGTGGAATAGAATCCAACATATGATTTGTAAAATATATTCTTCTTCCATCAACATTCACCTTCTTTCTAAAAAAAACTATAATGGAACCCTTGAGATATCCAACTCAACCTTAATATTATGAGAAATGGGGTCAAATAAACTCCAGTGCGGGTATCAAATCATATTTATCTACCCACAATGATTGAAATCAGTCCAAAAATTTCCAAATTATTGTATGGGAGAGAAAGATAAATGAGAGAAATCCAAATTATAGTGTTTGAGGCTTCTTTTTTAAGTGAAAATTGATGGAACACGAAAATAGGAAGAAAAATAAATCCAAATAAAATACTTATATTTCACAAGGAAGGCTCTAGAATACATATATTTGGTGGTTAAATATGTTATATATTGGGATTCACCATACCTCGCATCAGAATAAATTCGAGGAACCTCTCTTTCATAAAGAGTATAACAATGAAAATAGAGATAAAATTGGTAATTAAAATATAGAATGTAAAATTTTAGTATTATTGAAATAATAAAATTGTGTGTTATATACTATAATTATTAATTTTAATTTAACTATATTAATGTAATGAGATAATAGAGGAATTTATTCTAGATGATAACTAAATATATTGAATTATTCTTCTGTTAAGAGAAAACCAACTAATCATAAACATTGTATGATCTACATAATAATAAATACCAACCATAAGTCTCAAAATAAAACTAAAAATTACATCATTATAAGTATAAATAATTTATTTATTGGTTTAAGATGAGAAATTCCTCAAGCATATGGAGAGCCATGCATTAAAATAAACTTCTAGAAAAATTCATGAAAATTTTACTTGAGTTTTGATTAAAACTATTCTTGTATAGTAGGTATAACTGATAATTGTATTATAAATGTAACACCAAATTATTTTATATTTATTTATTTTAAAATACACTTTTTGTATTCGATTTGTATCCTTACAGACAACAATGACACGGAATGATCCTAGATATATTAATACTTAAATATATAGCCATTATGTATGTATTAATAGTAACAAAACATTATGAAATATATTTCAAAATGATTTCAGTAGTGTTTATGTATGTATATTAAATATGTACTCAATTTTTAAAATTGTTTTTTAATTATTAAAAAATATTTATTCTTAAAAAAATGGTTATAAAATTTTATCCTTCAAACATTATAAATAACATAATCAATTTTCTGTAATTTATTTAATGAATTTGATATAATTATTTTTTAATCATCATGATAATATTATCAAAAGGTGGGTTTTAAGTTATTTCTAAAATGATATATATTATATTTTATAGTGAAAAATAACATCCACTAAAATCTATCATTTAATTTCCTTCAAAATTACCATTTTGTTATAAATATTACCTTATAATAAAATAAGTAACCTTCAAAAAATAATAATCATTTCATTTACATATGTGTCATCATTATACTTGATTTTGGTATACGTTTATTATTGGACTATACAATTACATTTTTTGGAATATAATTATTTTAGGATCTATGTATTATTATCCGAATAAATTGAATTAATCTATATATATTAATTTCATTAATTAAATATATAAATGAAAGACTAGATAATAAATTTTAATAAAATAATATATTTTCAATCGAAATGAATTGAGTAAAATTATGTTTTTTATTAAAAATTACTTCTTTAAAAGGTGTTTTTGTGGTAGTTTGTGAGACTATTTAATTTAAAATTCCTCCACTAATAGGAGATAGATATTTTAAATGTGGGTCAATATTTGGATTCACCATAATAATTATAATTTATAATGTTTAACATAATATTTTTTCACAATGAAAAGTAAAAATTGTAAAATTTTGTAACCACAGAAAAGATTGAAGGGGTGATTACAAGGGTTTAATCATTCTGAAAAGGATGTATTTTCAACACAAAAATGCATAATTTTTAATTGTAAATGGAACCAAACCATAAAATATCACACTTTTTTGTCACTATAAATATTTACCAACATTAAAATAATTGTGACCATATATCATTGAAATCAATTCATAAATTTTAGGTGTGTTCTTATCCTCAATTATAAATAAAAACCCTTCAATGAAAATATTCACTCCATATTATAATTATATAATGTAAAATTAATACTCCTAATACATTATATAATACTTAAATTTATCATATATCTTATGTAATTCTCCTAATACCAATCCTTCATGGATTAAGGTGTAATCTAAAAGATTTTTCTCAAAGAAGATGTATAGATCATAAATAAACTCTTTCGATTTTATTTCTTCTTATACATATATGATAAACATATTGAACGCATAATATAACATTTAATATGTTATAATAAATATAATGATACATTTTTAATATGCCCCCACGACCATTTACCACCTCTTATCAATCAAATTTGAGATGAAAGTAACACGTGCGCATATGTGGGAACAACCGCTTGCATATAGAAAATGAATAATTTTTCAAAACCATCATTCATAGGTTTTTATTAAAATAAAAATAATGTTTATACATAATATTTACATTATATTAATGATTTTTTAAATTTAAATTAATATTTAACTTATCTTTCATTTCATTCATCTTGAAATGCAAAGGTCAGATGAGCGTATGTATAGAATAAGATATCGACATAGTAATGTAATTAATTTTTGATCACTTATTTATATGAATGGATAGAAATAAATATTTTATGAATATAAATAATATTTTTATCATGATAAAAATTTAATAGATGAATTAACAATTATTAAATTTCATGGACCATTATTATAGAACAAAAACCTAAATGAATAATGAAGTAGTTAACACATCAAATGATGATGATAAATAAGGATTGTAAATAAACATGGGATAATATTTAATACAAATAATTACTGGTATTATACGTAGTATTATTGTTAAGTTATAAAATTTTAATAACTATGTCTTTATTATAATGGATTTTAGAGTTAATGGGAAGAAAGATATTATTAATCGTAGGGTTTTCTATTACAATCCAATTTTTACCAGGTATGATTATACAACAATTATAATGATGAAAATAATTTATGAATAAATCCCAAGTAATATTTATTTTCTTATACATTGATTAATTATAAAATTTACATTTATTGCTTTTATTTTTTACCACATTAAAGACAATAGATACAAAATGAATGTTTTAATTGAATACCAGCAATATTTTTGTCTTCAACTAGGAATATATTATTATATGTAAATTATTTCATTTAAATACTTTTAATATTAAAAAAATAATTAAAATTAATTTTTATATATTTTATAATTCATTTTATGAGGATTAAAATAATTCGACATATCAATTTCCAACCTCAGTAGTTTTTCTTTTTTGAATATGAAATGTTAATAGAGTTTTGGTTTTAACGTACACCACATGAATACATCTCCCCACCATCAAGAATATTATTTTCCATTAATCAACATTTATAAATTTACATTTTTATTTTCAAAGAAAAATTTCCATTATTATATTGGATATTTTTAAATTTTATGTTAGTAATTTAAAATTGAAGATGGTATTTTCATAGTAATGGTATGAGTGATATTTTAAAATATTTAATCTTTTGTAATGATCTCATTTTATAATCATTTTATGATTATGTTTATGATGATTATTAGTTTGTGATGATAGAGTTTAATAACTCTTAAGAGGAAATGGAGCTATTAAAATCCATAGAGAGGATTGATTTAACTATAAGAAAGTTATTCATATGAAATATTTTGAAATAACTAGGTATGAATTACTATTACCGAAAATTTCGTCACAAAGATAGTCTTGGGAGAGAACCTTGAAAAATGATGTGACATTATATGAATATTTTATTGCCATAAACTATTTCTTATATATGATACATTCTAATGTATCATTATTTATTCTTTATTATTCTATAATATTATTTAATATGTATTCTTAATTAAGAATAAAATTTCAACTTTATCCTTGATGATATTAGTCTAATTTTCCATTATTATTATAAGTTGTGATCATATTATTGTACACCTATTCCAATATTATCATAACTTATAATATTTGATATATGTATATATTATGTTTACCCAAAAAAATTTAATCTCACCCTTTATTATTTTTTTCATCCCCGAATTATGAAAAAAATATTAATTTTTGATATATAATTTAATGTTTCTATATTTAATGAACATAATATGAAATAAAATATATTTTTTATATAATATATTTTTATAAATAAATTTTACCAATGAAACTAATTATTTACTAATTTTTACGGGATTTTACTAATATACAATAAATATTCTTATAATAGGATACTATATTTATGTATGAAATGTATGGATTTAAATAGATATCAAATCATTCATTTTATTTCATAGTGAATGTGACCATATTACGCACTTGGTTTGGAGCTCCTATGAAATATTTTTTAATACATATTATATGTAATACCCCGACCCTAGTTACATAGAGTCGGTGCATTATTACATTACATTATCATGATACCAGGAATCATGTCGCAAAATACCGACTAGTTTATTAGCTTTCGAAGTACAATATACATTCATAAGTTTTAAATTACATCATGAAATAAAAAGTACCCAAAAATTTTGTGTAAAGAATCGGAAATTATATGGAATATTCTTTACTAAATACTAGGTAATTTTATGAGTCCGCAGTTTCTGAAGGTGCGTGATTTCAGGGCCAAGAGTTCTTGGAATGATCCGTCGAAGTTTTGTTAAGCATAAATTATCACCCGAATGCAGTTTTCATGAAAAAGTGGAATAAATCTTAAATGGTTACTCAGATCAGAAATCTGAGGACACCTTTACTCTCAGGATGGAGTGTTTACCCTAGGCGTGGGTTATGATTAGTCGGCACATGCCTCCGTTGAGAAGGCCCGAAAATGGAAAAAAATAAAAATAAAATAATTAAATAAAGATATTTTATTTTTCAATTGCTTATAACTCACAAATGGTGACTCATATTACAAATATGATACCACCACTGAACTCGTGAGGGTAGGAATTCTTTATTCAAATAATAACTTGGGTCTGTAAGGGCCACTAGAGAAAGTTAGTTTTTGGCAGCAAATAAAATAATTAGTTGACAATTATTTTTATTGTAAAATACATAAAATCCAAACGGTAACTCAGATTGAAAATCCGAGAGTACCGTTGGGTTCGTTGCTGTGTATTTCACCTTGGTAGAGCCTAACCTCGAATGACACAGGTTGATGGTGACTGATAATAATTTTTATGAACTTTTTTTCAGGTACGTTCAATAAACGTATGTTCGGTATTTTATATCTTTTCAACCATTGCTCAAAATTGAAATCTGAGGGCACCGTTGAACTCGCAGCGCCGATATTCACTTAATGATACCATCACCGTAATTGCATTTTATCAAGGTTGGAAGTAAATTTTTTGGGTTTCTAAATAAATTAAATAAAAATATGTCTATAATATTGTTATTTGAGTAGTGGATTAATCCTCGAAGGGGAGGTTAGAGGTGGGGTCCACCCACGTATAACCTCCCTTAGGAGAATATTATTTGGCATGTCCCAACCGAGCTCAAACCCCCTTAAACATCCCTTAACCCGTGAGTTCCCTATTAATGGGGGAAACTCTTGATTTACCCCTAAATGGTGCCAACACACCTAAGAGATAATTAATGCCTCAATTATTTATCTATTGAAAACATTTGATTTATTCCACCCCATTTAATTTAGTGAGTTGTTTAGTTTAATTAAACACAACTCTTGTGTGATTTTCTGTCAACAAAAAACAGACTCCTCTATTATTTTGGGTTATCAAATAATAATTTTTTGGAGCCTTGGAGAAATATAGAGGGAGAATACTCTCCAACGAAGAACGATATCCTCTCCAACGGAGAACGATATCCTCTCAATGAAGAACACATGTCTCTATCGATAACAAAGACGGTGTCTTATCCCTTTCAAACTAAGGAAAGAAAGGGAAGATGATGCATGTGAAAAATGTTGTCAACGATGAAGTCATATCCTACCAATGTCAACAGAACGACGCCACATTCCTGAGACTCTGTTGAGCAAACATCGATTACTTGGTAGGGGTTTTGAATTCTTCTACCCATTCTACGTTGTTGAAATTGTGGTCTGACAACCAAATGATATAACCATAACATGGGGAAATTCGTACCACACCCACATGACGTACTCTTTCCGTTTTTGATCTTGTTTGTGTTTGACGATGTGAGCGGACAACAGCGGCCGACGTCAGGCGGGCCGTGAGGAGACCGGCAGTGCAAGACTGCGGAGTCAATGGAAAGGTGCGGCACCGTCATGCCACGTGGAGGAATGCTGGGCCACGGCCAAGCTGGTCCACATCAGAGGGGAGTAGCGTTGTCACACCGTTCCGGTGCCACAGGAGGTCGCGGCTAGGGCAGGACGTGGTGGAGGGACGAGGTGCTTCCGCACAGCACCGGTGGAGTAGAACTGATGCCTTAGGCCACGGAGGACAGGGGAGAGCGGCCGGCTGAGCCGGTGGTCAGTATGCACCCGGAAGAACACTACGGGTCCTGTTAGTTGTGGTTTATGTATTATTAGTATGTCGGTTCATGTTATAGGAATCCACATGAAAGGTGAGGAGCCTTTATGGGATAGCATTGAGGATATCAGGTTGGGGGGCAGAGGATCACCGTTATTTAATTGCAGATATCATTATCCCTCTAGATACTTTATTATAAGGGCAGACATTCTTGTCCCTCTGGGTACATTATTTTGAGGGAAGAACTCGATGTCCCTCTGTGTAATTTATTTTGATGGAAGACGTCATTTTCCCTCCAGGTACATTATTTTGTGGGAAGAAAATGATGTCCCTCCGGTTACTTATTTAGGGTAGGCATCATTGTTCCTCCATGTTACTATTTCTCAGGCATTCCCTCGAGACGTCGGTACTTAAGAAAAGAATTTTTAGGGGGGAACATGGTGATAGGTTACATGATAGAGATTCTATAATTGGTTGAAGCATGTGACATTCCATGGTGGCAACTAAGAACCAGTGGAGTTTTTGTTTATTTGACTGTCATACTGTATATTGTATACCTTATAAATTCCTACCTTCTCAAACCCTTATATTTGGAACACAACGTTGGGTGGTATAGTACTAAAATTTGTCTCAGAAACTGTACGGTCCATTAATGATTCATGAAAACATTCGGGATTTACATGTAGAAATGTGACATGCTTCAGAAACTGGGCTGCATTAGCTGTTGCAAGGAGATGGTATGGACCTTGATGTCATTAGTAGCTAGTGTTTACTATGTTTTGCGTAATTTCATGTATCAGTATGTTTTTTTTATCTAAAATTGGTTATCCCTTGGAACCATTTATACGTATATATGTAATACTTTCATTGGATGCATGTTTTTTTATCAGTTCTAGTTACAAGTGATCATCATGTTGGTGTGTTTATTTCCGTTGCTGTTGTTAATATTTACTTCTTCGACTGTTTATTGATTTTCATTGTGTTTTCACTTATGAGTCTGGTTTGAGTCTACAGAGTCATTTATTCCCCTGCATCCTTATTTCTATAACCATATTAATACCATTATTATCATCCTTCTAAAGGGTATATCATCCGAACTATACATATAAGACCCTCACTGCTAGTCGGTATCTTTTGGCATTCGGGGAGATGAGACTAATGTAGTAATAGCTGACCTATTTTGAACAGTTCGGGTGGTTGTTCTGGTCGGGGTCATTACTACTTTATCCATATACCATTAATGTAGAAAGAAATAACGTATCCATTGTAAAACATATCACAACACCTTCAATAAAATATAGAAGATATGTTTCATAATAAATAAACTTCCAACAAGCAAAAAATATATCAATGAATGTTTACATAAATGAAATCAAAACATTTTGTAAATAAATATCTCATCTATTTTGAAATAATTTAAATGACATATAATTATAAAAGAAAACCTTTATTTTTAAATTATTTTTAGAAGATTGTATGGGAAGGTTAGACGATGTTATAATGGCAGAAAATACCCACACCCGACACATAAGTTAAAAAAATTCATACCATGAATTTATCAAAAACATCATAAAGCACTTTGTTTAGAAAACAACAGAAATATTCCATTAAAACTATTTTTATAAAGTTAAAAAGGGTATAAATTCATTTAACCCATAGTCTAGTAAATATTAAAAATGTTTTGAAATATATTATTATTAAACGTGAATGTGGATTGTAAAGAGGTCACAGTAAATACTTACATAAAGACACAAAGGCACAATTTCCATTAATAAAAATGATCCAAAGGTCCAAACATGGTCCTAAATAATATAAAGTAATCAAACGTCGTAGAAAGCATCAAAAAAAGTCTCATCGCCCCCATCCCTGCCACCCCTGCCAGACAATGTAACAGACGAATCAATCGATGAAGATGCATCTCCTCTCCTGCTAAAAGTTGTGTTGTGTCGGTAAACACAACGTGGCAGAGAACCCCTCCAACCCACAGTAAAATGTGGGTGGAGGGTTGAATGATTGGTGTCAGCACACGTATCTCTCTTTTAAGTCACTCAACCGATAAAGATGCAAGGAACTCACCACTCTGTGAATCTGATGCAACAAAAAATCATACTGAAAACTCTTTGCAAGATTTCAATGGAAGAGAACCCATCCGTCCATGATGAAAGAGGAAAAATGGATGGTGATGGTTTTCAATGAACCCATTCCTCCTTCTAGGTCATCCACCCATGAGCACCTAAAGGCAATGCAGTTACAGGTATTCATCACGACCATCGACACTAGACAACTGGATGACACGAATCACCGCACAATAAACAGTCTTCCCTGAACCAGCGCCGCCCCACCATTCATCAATGCCGCCGAGTGAGGCCAGTAACATGAACGAAGACGCGTTAGTGTCCAATTTCCACCACATCAGCATTGCCATTGACTGGAAAACCTCGAATAGCTCCAACCCTGAATTCCCCCACAAAACCTAGTCACCAACCAGCCAAAGCCCTCTGCTCGACACTAACTCAAGGACACCATACCCCGACTCAATTACGAGACCATTCCAGCGACGACCCATCATTGCACCTCACCCCGAAGCTCACGATTATATAAAATCGGAAATAGTGCCAAATCTGGAACAGAGCCAGATCTAGAGAGTAGGAATCTACACACGCATCGCCGACCAGTGTTGCAGATGTCATTGCCCCAATGACCACCATGATAACAGTGAACATGAACTCTGAGAGATCCCGTGATGAGGGAAGTCGGATAGATCTGACGATGAAGTGCGATCAAACGATCCAGAGTAGGAAACTGGTTGAGGCAGCAGTGAAGAACCTTAAATGAAGCCAGCTCCAAACCCCACCGATGAACCCCAACCAATATAACCGACCTAAGTGAACGAGCATGAGGGGGAAGCTAACCTTCCGTCAGGAGGAGCACAAGAAACCCTACTAGAGGGTTTCCCCTTCACAGGAATCATAAATACTTACATAAAAAATCCTCAGATAATAATGAGATTGTGAAATTAACCATTACCTTGTAATTTAACAAAATCTATGGTATTTTTAACTTCGGTATAATAGTTAAAACAGTACTATTAAATTATAAAAGAATATTATACATAAAAATGATATCATATATGATCTTATAATATTTCGTTGTAAATAATATTTTAGTAGTATCATTGTTTCGGGTGTTAACTAATCGAATTTCATTTCTATGATCGGTTACATAAGACATGTTTGTTATTTAAAGGATAAATGTTATTCATATCTAGAATGATATTATGTTTTTAAACATTTTTTTAACCCTAAAATGAAAATCATTCATGAATGATTACGATGGGGAGTGAATCTCATCCCGTTCGTAGAGACGGTAATCCATATGTACGAACGAGAAAAAATATCATTATATTGATGGTGAAATCATATGTAATTGGATGTTATATCCTATATACAGAATCATTGACATTTTATATTTATTATTTACAGTAGTTATACTCATTATAATATCCATCTAAATAATGGTGTGTTTTAATAACAAAGTAGACCAGAACGTAGATACGGTAAGCTGTACGTACGCACTTATGGTGACATTGTCATTCGTATGATGAATAGAATAATGAATAGGGATGTACCATTTTTATAATGTCCTCAAATTATATAGAATATACTGGAGTTATTATATTATAATGGAAACATCAAAGAAAGAGAAAGATGAAGTAGAAGAGAACATGAAACAGGTGATGAAATATTTACCTCTTGTTGAGGTTTTTTCTTTTGATTTGTACAAAAGGGCTAATTTGGATGGATTTATTACCAAAGTAAGGCCTCTTAGATGAAGGGAAGAATGTTGGGAGGATATTTTTGTAGGGTATGGCTGAGGAAAATGGCTTTGGGGTGTTAAATAATGAGAAAGGAAGTTCCCTTTATAAGAGACGTGAGGATCACTTTAGGAAATTCTTGAAATATTATTTTATAATAAAATATTTTTCGGTTTTAAATGGCTCCAAAATAATTTATTTCGAGGATATGGTGGTTATGGATCTAAATCCTCTCAACCAATAGGTTTTGGATAGGTTTATGTCACCATATTCACCATATCTTTTAGATTTAACTCTTAGTTAAATTGTTGGACATTTACCATGTCTCATTGTATTTTTTTATTATATGGTTAATAAAATTACTATAAAGATCCAAGAGAAGCACATGTGTTTAATTATTAATATATATAACATTATCTATGTCGAATTTATATTGTGTTTAACACTATATTTAAAATAGTTTAGTTATTAAACATTGAATTTAATTATTTTAAATCATCATTAATTAAAATAATAATAAATGTCCTAATCTAATACAAGTGGACCAAAGGGGATCATATTTTATTTATATATTTTCTTTGGATCTAATTATACTTATCCAATAGAATTAGGACATTTTTAGGGTAATTATGATGTCATTTTTACCCGTAATTATACTATTTTTTTTAATCGTGGTAAATAATAGTCAGAAGATACTATTCACTAAAATTTATTTTCATCTTATTGAACCAATACAATTATTAACCATTTATCTCATATATTTAAAATTAAACTCATAGATGTGGTAAAATTATGTTTTATGCAATTTTTTGAATTCTTTAATGAGGTGGGTGAAAGGCAGTAAAAATTTCGTTAAAATATTTATATATCTAAACATATTATAATATGACTCCAATGAATTAAATTGAACTTATATAGGTATTTTTTATCTATTTTTACCTAAAAAAATTAAATAAAATAAATAAATATTCGAATAAAAAGTCACTTTTAGCCAATAACACATTGTTCTTCACTATTCACCCAAAATTGAATGCTTTCCGAAAAATACCAAAAATTCCCCCTAAGCTACCTTCGATATTCGAAATTCAAAAATGAAGTCCATTTTTAAAAATAAAATTCTTATATTTTTAAAAATTCGGTATTACTATTTATAAAGTCTAGTTTTATTGATCGCAGTGTGTTAGAATCTCAAAGATGTGTACAATAAAAGCTATTCCATTATTTAAAGGGAAACATACTGCGGAATCTTGGGGTGTAACATTCTTCCCTCCTTCAAATAATTTCATCCTAGAAATTTCTAAATTACTACTACATAAATAGATTCGGGTGATTCTTCATCATAAGTTCCTTGGGTTCCCATATTACATCTTCCATCTTATTGTTTCTCCATAGAACTCTTACCAGATGAGTCATCCAGTTTCTCAACACTTCTTCTCTGGTATCAGGAATCTTTACAAGCCCTTCACAATTTGATAGATCAGGTTCCAGTTCAATTTCTTCATAAGTGAGTACATGTGTTGGGTCAGGTATGTATTTTCTCAATAGTGATATGTGGAACACATCATGAAATTTTTAGATACATGGCGGCATTTCCAAATGGTAAGCTAAAACCCCAATATGTTCTAGAATTTTGAAAGGTCCAATATACCTAGGACTCAATTTATCTTTCTTAATAATTCGTATAACGCCCTTCCAGGGAGATACCTTCAAGAAAACATGGTCTCCTACCTGAAATTCCAAATCCTTCCTTCATTTATCAGCTTATATCTTCTGCCTACATTGAGTTTTTTTATGTGGGTTTAGATAACCTTCACCTATATCATCTCTTTCTCTACATGTTCTAGGCCTACCAGTTTTCATTAACCAACATCATCCAAATAAGTTGTTGTATGACATCTCTTTCCAAATAACTCTTCATTTTGTTCAATTTGAATACTTTAATGGAAGCTATTGTTATAGTAAAATTATACTATAGGTAAATATTGATCTCACATACCTTTAAAGTCATGTTAGTAAGATCACAACAAGTCTTCTAAGGTTTGAATCATCTATTCTTATTGTCCATCAGTTTGAGTGTGGAAGGCAGTGCTCGAACAAAATACATTTTCCAAGGCCCTATATAAAGATTCCCAAAATCGTGATGTAAAATAGGGATAGAAATAAGAAACAAACAATAGGGGTACACCATGGAGTCATATAACTTCATTAATATATAGTCATTCTAGACGTTCAATTGGAAAATCTTCTCTTACAACAAGAAAATGTGCTAACATCATAAGACTGTAAACAATGACCCATATTGAATCATTCCTTCTGGGAGTATTTGGTAGACCAATGACAACTTCCATAATAATATTATTACATATGAACTCAGGTATGGGAAGAGGTTGCATGACTCCTCCAGGCTGTTTCCTTCCATCTTTCACTTGTTGACAAACCATTCATCTTGACAGAGAATTAGCAATCTCCCTTTATATGTTGTCCATCTAAAAATGATATTTCAAATATATATACATATTGGTGCTCCTAGGGTGTATAGAGAGATCATAGCTATCAGCATCATCCAACAATTCCCTTTTCTGATCAGGTATGTTAGGGACACAAAGTATCTTCCCAATTTTCAAAATTCCATCTTCATTTACAAAGTCACTCAGTCTACCATTAATTACAACATTAATCTTTTTTTGAAACTCTTCATCATTAGTTTAAGAACATCCTATCTATTATTTTAAATATGCTTTGTCAACCATGTTAAAAAGTAATTATGTTTCACCTTCCATGGTTAATCCCATATCCATATTTACTATATTACGATAATTGGATCCCTTTCAACTCTCATTTTGTTAAAAATTCCATGATCCTTTATAATAAAAGAATATTCCACCTTATTTGACTTCCTCAACTGGTAGTGTATAGTAAAATCATAATCCTTGAGTAGTTCAATCCATCTCCTTTGCCTCATGTTGAGTTTTTTCTGTGAGAAAATATACTTCAAACATTGGTGATCAATATAAATCTCACATTTTTCACCATAGAGATAGTGTCTCCATATCTTTAGAGTAAAAATTTCAGCTACTAACTTATGATCATGTGTGGGATAGTTTTTCTCCTGAATTTATAGCCATCATGATGCATATTCAATACCACTATCATTCTATATAAGGACACAACCATGTCCTTTCATTGAAGCATCACTATAAATTTCAAACCCATCATTTCATAATGGTAGAGTCATGATAGGAGCAGTCACTAATCATCTATTCTATTCTAAAAAACATTCTTCACACTCTTTTTTTTTTGAAAACAAATTTAACCCCTTTACATGTCAGCTTGGTTAATGGGTTAGCCAACTGGGAAAAACTCTGGATGCAATTTTGATAACAGCCTACTAAACTAATAAAACTATGTAACATAGCTATACTTGTCAGTTCTCGCCATTCATGTATTTCCTTGGTATTTCATGGATCAAGAGAGATTCCATCATTAGAGGCAATATGGCCAAGAAAAGAAATATACTGACACAAGAATTTACAATTACTAAACATCCCAATCAACTTATTTCTTCTAAGAGTTTTTAGAATAATGTGCAAGTGATTATAATGATCTTAAATGATTTTAGATTATACAAAAATATCATCAATAAATAACACCAAAAAGTCATCAAGATATTACATGAAAAAACTATTCATTATATCTATGAATATAGAGGGTTCATTAGTCAATCCAAAAGCACTATTGTAAACTCGTATTTCCCAAACCTGGATCGATAATATGTTTTCAGAATGCCTATATTCATCACATACAACTAATGATATTTAGATTGAAGTTCAATCTTTGAAAAATAATTATCTCCATTAAGTTGTTCGAATAAATCATCAATGCGAGGTAGGGGATACATTTTCTTTATTGATATAGAATTTATCTCTCTATAGTCAATGCACAATCTCATATATCTGTCTTTCTTCTTAACAAAAAGGATAGGGGATCCCCATTGAGACACACTAGAGAGGTTAAATCCCTTATTAAAAAATTCCTCTAATTGTTTCTTTAGTTAATCTAATTCCCCAGTGGCCACTCTATAAGGAGTCTTCGATATGGGCCTTGAATCAAGAAATAAATCAATGGAAAACTCAATTTCTCGTTCTGAAGGATGTCCAGGTAAATACTCTAGAAACACATAAACATATTCTTTCATAATATGTAGGTCCTCTATTCTAACATTATTTTCCTCACCCATAGTAATTTCATTCGCTTCCCCCCCAATAACTGAATTTAATAGAGATACTTGTGGTGGATCTACATAAGAATCATGTAGTTAATTTTCAGCTCTAAAGAGAAGGTACTTCATATCATCATCGATAATTGTACCTCATTCTTCAAATAATAGGATTCAGCATCATGGTCTGAAATCCAATCCATTTAGAGGATTATATCAATGTCAATCATGGATATGACGATTTGATCAGCAGATAAAGAACATTTATATGGCCTAATGGGAACTGATTCACAAAACATTGTTGTGATGTTACTTCCCTTAAGAGTTTTGACTGAAAACACTCTTGTTAAGTCAAATTGAAAATATCAAATTTTCTTAGCAAACTGGGAAGATATAAAATAATGTGATGATATAGAATCTGATAAAGCATTGTCTAAACATAAGGAATCCATTAAATTACCTACCACCACATCATTCAGAATTTCAACCTCAGAAGTAGTGATTGCATAAGCATGGCCTTGCTCCATTGTCCTTTTCTGAGGTACGTTCCCTATAGAGCATATGAAATTCATTTGGATAATGTAATTTTTCTCTATAGTTGTAGCATTAAACAATGAAAACCTATTTCTTTCCCTGGAAATCACAATTTTGGTGGCCTTTTTTACCTCACTTGTAACATAACCTCATTCCCTTCAGTCAAGTACCTGGTGGGTTTCTTCCCACATATACCATAGGATGGATATTTAACTGGTCTGTTATTCCCCTTATTTCCATTTCCAGAGTGATCGGTAGATCCCTACTTCTCTTACTTTTCTTTGAATTCATAAGACATAGAGAATTAATTTTCCATATTGATAGCTCGTGAGACTATATTTTCGTATTATAAGAAGGTTTTTGAGACTAATTATCAACATAGTAATTCCATTAACGCATCAAGGAATCAATCAATATTACTCAATTTGGTATGTATATAAAATGTTGCATGCATTTCTAACCATGTCGAGTTAGCATCATAATTTGCAACATTCTCGTCCTGATTTTGCGTCAGACTCAAAAACTGCCTTTCCATGTGGACTTGATGGTCACAAGGAAAGAATTTTTCGATGAAAATCTATTTAAACTACTTCCATTCAATAATCCATTTTTATTCATCTTACATTGTGTTTTGGATTAGTGACCACCATTTATATGCATCTCCCTTGAGACGATAAACATCCATGACAAGTTTTTCCATTTCTCTACTCCGTAAAGAATGAAATATTTTCTCTAAATAATTTATCCATTTCTCATTATCTAATGGATTTGTACTCCCATTGAATGTTGGTGGAAGTTTCCTCATTCAGCGGTCTATCATTGATCCTCTATGTTTTGGATATGGGTGCTCAATTTGGGTATGGTTATTATTCGTAACCTGAGTGAGTTGTCCCATTATGGTGATAAGCTGATCAACACCAGTCGGATCACTAGCTCCACTATAATTATCTAGAGTAAGAGAGAAATCCCTACCAAGATTATCTGTATTGATATAGTTTCTATTCATTATAGTATTCTACATTTCCTAACAGTGGCATATACTAGATTAGTTTATGAACAGTAATACACAATACCAAAATTGTAAAACACATAACAGAAATTGAATAATTTATAGATATATTCCATAATCATAAAAAAACTATATTCTAAGAGGTATAGAATCTTAAATTATTTATAATGGTTTGTAAATTAAATTAGAATTATCCTAAGAATATCATGTGGGAGTGTTGTAACAATGAGTGCAACAAGGACCATTGTTGTGTACAAGGATACCCCAGGTCACGCCCGAACACCTTATCGGAGTTTTTACTCCTAGGTAAAACTATTTCAGAGCTGCCTCTACCTTATCATATCCAGACAAGAATTTATTGCATGGAAAATATACAAAATATCAAAACTACCAAAATTCTAGGAAGTTCTTCTACACCAATCCTCAAAGTCTATCTGAGGGTAATGTGCTTTAATCTGAGTTTATCCAAATATAGGTTCCAAGGTTTGTACTAAACATCCTCGGATAAAAGTTGTAACTCCGCGACCCAATTAACCCAGACTTGGTGCAATATTACATAACATTGGCATGATACAAGGAATCATGTCTCGAAAGACTGATCGGTTTAGTATCCTTTGAAGTTTTAGATACAATCATAGGTTTTACATTACATCATGAAATAAAAACATCAACAACATTTTTTCCCCATTGACCACACTTATATCCTTAGCCTATCCTAGTAGGTCAACCATGAAATATTTCTTCACATCCTAGGTAAAATAAAACATAGAAAAGGGTGAGCTCAGATTCTCAGTAAGGATAACAATATAGTAGAAAAATTCATAAATAAGCATAAAAATTTAAGGAAATGTATATGAAAAAAACAAAAGCCTTTTAAACATATAAATAAGCATAATATAGAAATGATAAAATCAAATAATTTCATTTACATATTCATAGCTATATTCATCTTGTCAAATAATCACATGCAATATCAATAGCGACTTTTGTAATGATGGAATGCATAATGCCAAACTTCATTATCACATAGTCATGGCCTTTTTCCCAGAAAAAAATAAGATTATGTCAAGGCATTGTTCCAATACACATTTATATATCAGAAGACCTACTGATTAATCGAGGAGATATAGTAGGATGCACACATCACTTACTAAGTCAAATGCATTCCTCATATAAAATGGGTTAAACATAACATATACATTCATATTAAAATTAGCATATGAAATGTAAATACATTTTCCATTTACCATGAAATGTGTAAAAATAAAACATCCTCAGTCAACATATCTCAAAACCATCAATACAATATGGTATATTTTTATCATAATAAATCAACATCATACAAGCTTAAAATCCATTAAAAAATGTTGACATAGATGAAATCAAAACTTTGTTTTTGAGAAATATCTCTTCTATTTTGAAACCATTTAAAAGAAATATAATTATTAAAGAAAAAATTTATTTTGATAAAAATCATATAATCTTGTATGGGATGCTTTGACGATGTTATAAATGCAGAAAATAGACACACACGTCGTATAAGTTAAAAAACAATATACAATAATTTTGTCAAAAAGGTCGTAAAGTACCTTGATTAGAAAACAACAAAATGATTCCTTTCAAAAAAAGTTATAAAATTCAAACAAGGGTATAAATGACTTTAACCCATAGTCTAGTTAATAGTAAAAATGTTTTAAAATAAATATTTAAGAAACATGAATTTGGATGGTAAAGAGGTATTAGTAGATATTTACATAAAAACAACCTCAGATAATAAAGAGAATGTTAAATTAACACTTACCATGTACTTTTCCTTAGTTAATGGAATATTAATCACATGTATAACAGTTAAAAAATTATTAATAAATTATACATGAATAATATAAATAAATATGATATCATATATGATCTTATAATATTTTATTGTTAATAATATTTTAGTTCTATCATTGTTTCAAGTGTTAACTGATCAGTTTTACTTCCTATGCCTAGTTAGGTAAGTCATGATTGTTATGTATAGGATGTATTTTATTCATATCCAGAATGATATTATATTCTTAAAAATTATTTTTAATCATAAAATGATAATTATATTTGAATGATTACAATGGGGAATAAATCTCATCGTGTTTGGTAATTATTACGTACACACGAGTGAAAATATCATTATATTGATGGTGAAATCAAATGTAATTGTATGGTATATCATATATACATAATCATTATCTTGTTCTATTTATTATTTAGTTAAATTATACTAATTATTATACCCATCCAAAAAATTAAGTGTTTGAATAACAAACTACTCCACGATGTAGAGACAGTTAGCCATACCCAGGCTTGTATGGTGACTTTGTCATTCATATGATGGATATAATAATGAATATGGTCGTTAAATTTTTAAAATAACATCAAAGTATGTAGAATATAACGAATTTATTATTTTATAATTTAAAAAACAAAGAAATAGGATGTGAAAGAAGAAAATAACTTGAAATAGGGGATGAAATATTTACCTCTTCTTCGGGTTCTTCATTTTGATTTGATCAAATGGGTTCCTTATGATAAGTTTATGACCTAAGGACAGCCTCTAAGATTAATCAAGGATATTTGGAAGGATATTTGGTAATATTTTGGCATTTCCAAATTGATTTGGAGTGTGAAATTAAGAGAAGGAGAAATACCCTTTTATAAGAGAGGTGAGGGTCGCTTTTGGAAAAGATTGAAATATTGGTTTATAATAAATTAAATTTCGGTTAAAAAATACTCTAAATTATTTATTTTGAAAATAAGGTGGTGATGGGTTGAAAATATCTCAAATAAAATATTTTTTATAGGGTTAGGTCACCATATTAACCGTATCTTTTAGATTTTACTCCCAGTTAAATAGTTTGATATTTATCATGTCTCTTTGTATATTTATATTATATGGTTAATAAACATACCATAGTAAGAAAATAAAACCCAATGTGGATCATTATTAATATATATAACAATATTGATGTCTTCTGGAAGAACCATAGATTTTTAAATATATTATATCATTTAATAATATTGTATTTGTTTAAAAGACTCAATTATGTCAATTTTGACACTATTTAGTATTTTATTTTTTTAAAAGCCATTAAAACATTATAACATCAAATAAAATTTATTTAATCAATCCCATCATATAATATTAACGTATAAAATTAGTTTAATTTATCATAAGTCTCAATTTACATATATGTGTATATTTATAATATCAATTATTTTAATATTTCATTATTAAGGTTATTACTGCATCCTCATTGTGTCACAATTAAATTAAATTACTTGAGGAAAAAAAATTATTAATAAAATACTTTTATTTAGGAAATATTTTTATCATTATAATTAATATTTATAGTCAAATTTATATTGTGTGTAACACTATATTAAAAATGGTTTAATTACTAAACATTGAATTTAACTCATTCAACACTTCTTTAAATAAAATAATAATAAATGTCCTAATCTAATCCAAGTGGACCCAAGGGGGTCATCTATTATTATTAGGGTTTTTTTGGTTGAATTTTACCTATCCAATTGAATTAGTAAATGTGTTAAGGTAATTATTATATCATTTTTACCCTTAATTACCCTATTTACATTTAACCGTGGTAAATAAAAGTCCAAAGTTACTATTCACTAGAAATTATTATCATCTTACTGAGCCACATTTTACATACTGATATTAAATTTTTTTTCTTTGTTTATGGATATTCAACTCATATAATTGGTAAAATTATGATTTACGCAAATTTTCATATGCTCCTCAGATGTGGGAAAAAGATGGTAAAAAGTTCTATAAAATTTTTTATATCTAAATTTATTATAATATTACTCCAATGAATTACATTGAAATTATATAGTTATTATGAATCTATTTTGACAGAAAATAAATTTAAATAAAATAAATAATTATTTAAATAAAAAGTCATTTTTAACCAATAACATTCTGCTTTTCACTATTCTTCAAAAATGTCAGTTTTGAAAAAAATAAAAAAAACACTATAATATAATTTTGATATTCTGAATTAAAAAATGTATTCCATTTTGAAAAATAAAATTTATAAAAATTTTAAAACTGTGTTTTACTATTCATAATGGCTAGTTTGATTGGTCTATGTGTGTTAGAATCTTGATGTTGTGTAAAATGAAAGTTATTTCATTATTCAAAGGGAAAAATATCGTGGAAGCTTAGGGTGTTACATTATATTTGTGAATAAATTTTAATTATTTGAAGAGATAATTTCAATGGATTCCCTTAGTTTATCCAAAGTTATAATTTATTTAATATAATTTTCATGATATTAATATCTATTGAATCATTTATCATGTCTAGTGGATTTCGTAAAATTATTGTTGTTGATAATATAATGATTTTTATTAAGTTCAATGGATGGAAATAAGAGTAACCATACTAATACATAATGTGAAAAACATAGAAAATATTATTTGTGTGGGAAATTAAATGTTATGGGAGCAATATCACAAAATAATATATATATTATTATGAATCCATCTCAATCCATGTTCCTTTTTAAACATAAAAATAAGAAATGATGAAAAAAATATATTATGGGGTCTTTCTTGGGAAATAATCATCCTTTTTTTAGATGGTCTATTGATATGATAATTATTTCGTATGAGAGTAGTAGAATCGAATTTTTTTTATAAATTTCATATTTTATGAAATAGAAATTTTTTAACATATATATTTATCATTTGAATGTTGATGCATATCAGTGGTGGAATATTATCAATAATACAAAGAAAAATCTTGAAATTGGATCCATAGAGTTTGATGAGTTTACAAAATTATTTTTGAATATGCATATTTTATATATTCTTCATATGAAAATGTAAAAGTAATTAATTATGATAAATAAAAATGAAGATGTATCCATTGGTACCTATGAGGAAAATTTGACAATACTTTTGATCTTTGATTATGGTATTATCTTTATCTTATAAAACATGTTCTATCAATTATTCAATGGTTTTAATCAAATTCATTGAATGAAGTTAGAAATAATTAAATTTCAAATTTGTTGAAAAATAATTTAATGTGGTATCATGGTTTATATGGAGATCTAAGTCACCCATAAATCATATGGTGGTGTCCTTTAGAACATAATGATGCTGGTAAAATAATATTATAATAATAAATACTTTAAGGGGTGATAATGAGCCTTATATTTTTCTAAAAGTGAGGAATGAATCATGGAATTTTTTTTAAGACTACTAGTAAATTATTTAATTGTGGAAAGGGAGGTCATTGAGAAATGAGTTCCATAATTATTTCAAAGTAAATTCAATGAAATTGATCATCATACAGATTAATATAATGAGCTGATCACACTCTAATATTTAAAATATAGGGAGTATATTCATTGTTCTGTCAAATGCTAAAATATAATTTTTGATGATCATGGTCGATTTATAAAACCTATTCAGACTTGTGAAAATGGAAAATATTAGATAATCACCACTGATTATGTGGGGTGTCATAATGAAGTATTGAAAGGTACACCTACCACCAAATCAATACATACAAATTTAATTTTTTATAATGGTTCTACTTACTATTTTAAAAATTATTTATTTTATACATGTATCAAATTACCACAAAAGTGATTATATTTTAAAAAAGAAGTAAAAACCCAATATTTCTATAACAACATAACATGTATATTATTCTTCATAAATTAAATTTTAATAGAATTTGAATCGTAAAAATATCATTACACTACCACTAGGATGATTTTATATGATTTTTTTCGGGTTTGGTATTGTTTATATAAATCATTTATTAATTTCCATGGAATTAAATTATCCTTTGATATTTAAAACCATCCCAGGACCATCAATATGTGTGAGGAACTATATATAATTACATTAGTGGATAAATATATTCCATAGTTAATGATTCCAATACAAATCTGGGATTTTTCTTAGATGTTTTTAGAGAAACTCAGCATTGAATATATTTATATTGTATGTGAGTTTTTGTTTATTTCATTCCAGAAGAGGTTCCATGAATTACACCAAATATTTATGATTATATTTCAGTAGAACTCATAAATAGTGCTACACATATTATAAATAATCTATATATTATTTCCCTGATTTATATGAAGAATTTTAAGAATCAACTCGAAGAGAATATTTATAAGGCATTTATATGGTCATTCTCATTAATTTGAAGTGTACCAGTTATTTTTGTGGTGAATATGTATGGATCATTGAATTTTTTTGTTTTTTTCATGAATATAAAAAGATATAAATAATAATTAAGAATCAAATTATTTATATAGATTATATTTTCATCCAATTTTGAGGATCTTAATATTTTTCCATGAATGGTCCTTGATCTGGATAATAATAATTGAGGGTCAAAAGGGAATATAAAACTAAGATATCCCATCAATTGATGAATGGAAACTTGGAATTAGTAGTGATTCCATTTTGATTATTTGGTTCCCCAATCATAATCATGGAATCAAAAAATAGATCCTTTAGATATCAACATGATTGGTGTTTGGTAGTATTTATAGTTGGCATTCATAAATATTCCAAGAGAATAAAAAACCAAAAATATCACTTGAGGGTTGTACTATAACCCCTAAGTAAGGATATATTTTGCAAAAAAAATATACCATCTATGAATATTGGAAAATGATTTTCATTTTCTGGTTATATAACTTAATTAAAGAGTATATTATTGGATCTATCAAAGTAACAAATTATTGAACATTAAAAGTTACCAACAACTATGAATGAGATATATAATTATCCTTGATTTTTTTTTTGATATTATAAATGTCTTTAATGTATTTTTAAGGGATAAATAATCCACCCACCATTTTAACTCATACGGGAGATAATTTTCATTTGATGGCTCAATGTGAAGAAAATTTCCAGGAATTGTAGTGAAGTTTGTTCAATGGGACTATTTATAGAGAAGAGGCTAAAATTTAAAGTGATGCATAAAATAATGAATGGGATTTGTTCTAAGGTAGAATGATATTTATAAATGTTTTTCTTCACACTAATTGATGATTTAAGAGAAAATTACTTAATTCATGGTTTGTATTTAGTAGTAGTAATCTTTAAATTAAAGATATAAGGGCATTTTATTCATGAATAATGGGGTGATAAAAATATAATCTTAAAATTTTAATGATTATATTTACCAAGAATGATTATTAAATTTTATAGAGAAGATGGTTTACGTTGATTAAATATTATGACTGCTCAATAAATTACCACCATGTGAATAATAATAAGGAATATACTTGTTTGTGATGATATGATCGTGCTATTTATTAATTATGATCATACAAAAATATTTAAGATTTATTAAATTTTAGAGGATGGACCTCAATTATTAACATTTACATAATGTTTAAGAACTCCATTCATGGTTTATTTATAACATAGAATGTGGTTTCAGTTATTTACCTTTCTGTATTGAATATTCTCATTGATTCCTTATTTTTGTCACTATACTTAACCCTCACTTTGAATTGGAACCTACCAATAATGGTTCATTTCTCTATAATTCCATAAATATTAATATGTATTTTATATTTATATAATTTCGATGGAATAAATTTATTCTAGAATGAAAGAAATATGTTGTAATCAATATATTCAATTTTAATACAAGACTCATGTACATATCTATTTTACGGAGAATTGTAAACTATTAGATCCTTCATGGTGAAATTATTTGTATCATAATCCATTTTAATGGTATACTTAACCAACTTCAGGATATATGTTAATGGGGGTGACATAATATGACTATAATTTGTTCTCATGGATCCATATTGACTATTTGGAATTTTGCACTCTTATATCTGATGCCATTGGATTAAAAAATATTATTTAATTAATCGTGTTTAAATATATTTGAATGATTAGTAAATTTTTGTTGTATTTGATGAATATTATCTCATACCGTTATTATTATATTATGAAATGTTATTATCATTGATTGATATCCCTAATATTTACCGTTACTGATCATTTTAGCACACCCTTTCATATTTTTTTCTTTTTTGGGTTATGAATTTCCATTTTAAATGTGAAATATCTAAGAAGGGTTCCATTTATGAAGAAAATAATGGGAAATGATATATAAAATGAATTTACTAAATTTTTTATCTAATTATGTTTCTAAATTCACTTACCCAATACGATTGTGACATGTGTTTCATTTAGGGTTAATGAATATTACACTAAAAAATTGAGTATTCTTATACAAAAAATATGGTTGTCAATAATAAATATGGAATATATTTTTTAAATATACACTATTATAAAATTTTACAAAAAACATTATATAGGTATTGTAATTTGATAACTATGGTTTCAAAAAGGGCTCTTATCCTGGATAGTGTGTGAATTTTTTTTAGTATTCTTTTGAATGATATTTTTTATGAGTATAATTTTTATATATAGAGGAATTTATGGAGTAAATTTTTTGATTAATTTTACATGATTTTGTATTTATTATTATCTTAAAATTTATCTTTTTCATTTTTTTAAAAAATTTAAGAGAGTGTTTTTTTTTGAAATTTTGAAAATGGTGTAATTATTCGATTAAATTTTTTTATGTAATATTTTCAATTGTGATATTTCCATTACATAATATTAGTTTTATAATTAATAAATTTTTGTGTTAGATGATTTTTTTTAAAAAGTAAATATAGGTGATTTATTAAAATGAAATATAATCAATTACATTAGGAGTTTACTACGACTATTTTTGAAAATATAAGTATCATGGAAATAATGATAGTGTACACCATATGAATTTGAGGAATTACATCATATGATATTAGAGGCCTCCATCATGTGAAATTAATAATTCCGGATGTGTGAGAATTTTTATTTTCATTATATGATTTTCTATAGTAGAAATATTATAGTTTTGGATAGTTATTATTTAAATATCATTTGATGAATTTACTATAACGTTGATGGGATTTCTATTGTTGGTTTAAAAATATTTACCATCTAAATAAAATAACCCCTGGAGTTTATTCTAGATTACTAGGGTTTTTAATCAAATAATTATCATGTTTACTAGAATCTTACTTCTTAGAGAAAGACATGATGGGTTGTTACGATACATTATCAATATGACCATAGGAATTCTTAGTGTTGTGAAGCACTTAGAAGGAGTGCCAATACAGAACATCATAGGAATTAATCATAGAAAAACTGGTTTAATATTATGTATGATATATTAGAGGCCAGAAAATGAGTTTTTGTAGAGTATACATAGTTAGTATCTATTCATCATTTTAAAATGTATACACAGAAATATTTGGAAACATTTCCATCTTCTTGTTTCACTACCATGATCACCAATATTCCAAAGAACCTCCCGAAATGAGAAATTATAATTTTAGTCCTCATGTAAATGTTCTGATACAAATTTTAAAAGGGGGATTAATGATTATTATAATCTTTCTTCACCACTATAAATACCAAGACAAGTCAAAGCCATGAAAATAGTCCTCTAATATGATTTTAACCACCATTAATGAATATAGTACATGATGAATCCCCTTATAAAAAATATACATAGATAGAATGAAAGGGTACATACTCTTTTTCACACATTTTTGTAGGTTTCATAAATTCATTCTTCCAAAACCTGAATAACTCATGGTTATATTTATGTATACATTCTTTTTTTCCTCTGTCGTATAATGGTGGCATCCAAAATTGACAAAATTTATAAAGGAAATCACAGAACACCATAAATTTACAAAACCACTCCATAAAAGTATCTCTTATTATTTATATGAAACATAAATCTAACCTTAGCATGTAAAATATATTTTAATGTTTAGAGATGGGTTTTCAAAGGTTGCATGTTGAGATATGTAAAGTTCATGTGGAGTAGAATAAACATGGAATGATTATCCAAATCAAATGTAGTTGATCTTATTTTTTCATGAATTCAATTATGGATTGAAATTACTAAAAAATGGTTAGAGAAATGGTTTTATATCCTAGACCTCTTCTTATGTCTGAATACAAAATGCTTGTGCTAATGATATTTTATTTCATATGGTTATATTTACAATATATTTTGAGTATATATAAAACTCATTTTTAAACATCCATAGTGATTATCACTTGTCATTTTTACATGAATAAGTTTATTTATATTGTTTATTATTAACTCAATAGTAACATATTAAATGATGAATAATGAGGTCATAACATTTTAGTTTTAAATATTATATCCCTATATGATCATTAGATGAAATCATGGAATAAATATCCCTTACTTTACTATGACTAATATGCACTGATTGATATAATATTTTTATAAAAAAACATAATTATTATAAATGTCGTAGAAGAATATTTGGTGAAGAGATCAATGATTACACATTTTCTGTTTGACTAAAAGAACTATTGATATTTTTGTTTTTATTTTCTTTTATTTTCATAGTTTTGTAATGTTTTTTCCTCCCCTTCCATCTATTATACCCTTTCAATATAGAATTTTACTTATGATTTTTTAGGAAGAGCGTATTTTCATTTTTTTATTATTGATTCCTTATATTTTAGTAAATATAACTATATATATATATATTTTAATAGTTTTCAATACACTTTTGTAGTTGTTTTATCAAATGTGATTATTTTTTTAAAATAATTTTTTTCGTTGGTTAATGACCTATAATCTCGAGCATAATCTTCTATTATATATAAGATAGAATTAAATATGGTTAACTGGTGATGTTATATGATACTTTCCACACTTAAGGAAGTGTTAGTAGGAACTATTGATTATTTAGTTACATCAAGAATGAATTCGGAATTGACTAGGTCAACTATGGGAAAATCATTATAACACAAACACACATTCAAATGAGTGTAATCAATGATGATATTAAGAGTTATCTCTCATTTATGGATTGTATGGGGATGTTAATTTAAATTTGTAAAATAATGATATAGTTTTAATTTAATTAATATGTAAATAGTATAAGTAAATCATAAAACTATTCAAAAAAAAAAGTAATGCTCTGATGTTTTTTATTGAAACTAGTGGTTTTGACAATTTGGTAACACACCAAGATTCCATGGTACACTTCTTTAATTCAATAGCTTGCATTGAATTCCACACCGAGTTGCAGCGCACCATGATCTATTAAACTAGCATTTTAACAAGTGGTAATGAATAATATTGAAAAAGGAAGAAATTTATATCTATATATATTTTAAAAAAATATATTTACATTTATTAAAAAAATTATATTCAGATGATAATAATTAATCCAATTGTACATGTTAATATAAAATTTTACTAAAAACATTAACACCTTTTAATGGTGAAATCATTTTAAATTTGATATTTGACACTTTGTTGTTTTCAATTTTTAAAAATAACCATATTATTTAAATTCTTAATATGCAATCATATTGTGGATAAATTTATTGAATTTTTCTAATAAGTATCATGTTTTGTTGAATAGTAAAAAATTATAATATTTAATTGAAACCCACTATTCTCATATGAATAATTTATAGTGTTAAATTATTATTTTTGTTTTATTTTAAATTATAATTTTATTATATTTTTATCATTTAATCTATATTATGTCATTGGGTTGATTTTCATAAAAAACAACATATATACACATATAAATATTTTAATGGTTTTTAATTTTTGGAAACATGTTTTCTCATCCCATTAATAGAATTAATTTTAATTAAATTACATTAACTCATGTGCTTTGAATTTTTAAAATGGATTCCACATATGTAATCATTGGATCCAAATTATTAAAATATATTGATTTACTTCTTGTTAATTATTAATAATTATATTAGTAATTTTCTTTATTTATTGTGGTTAATGGTAAATTAGGTAATTAAAGATCAAAATAATATTATAAAATTACCCTTAAAAATTTCAAAATCATAATAGTTGAATAAATTAGACCATTATAACCTGTTATTGTAAATTGAATTATTCAATGGCCACATTTCCTTGAATATGACATATATATTATAAATATAATGAATCTGACAGAATGTCACTCTTTCATTTCATATAATTATTTTTATTTTAATATAGTTATATCATGGATATAAATTCAATATTAACTATTAATTGAAAATATAAAGTAATATTCAACATCATATTAATTTATATTAAATTTTTATAAATATTATAATTATCGTAAATGATGACATTGTAGTGAAGAAGTAATTATTATATTTATAAAAATATCAAATAAATGATTTTAAACATACTAAAAGAAATATAATTACAATTAATTATGGTGAGAGAATAATTATATATATTACAAGGACTTGTTATGATTTGGTTAAATGGTTTTTCCTGATGTTTTATTTTGGTATAGATTTTATTTAAAGAAACAGTACAGAATAGTTTCAAAATTGTGACATTTGATATTTGATAAAAATAATATTTCATTACATTATATAAAAAATATAAAAATAATTATAAAATTCCAAATTATTATAAAATGGGCCAAAATTTCACAAAATTACCATTTATCGAATATTTAAACCATATAAGGATATATTTGTGACCTCTTAATATTTAAAATATTATTACCATAATTAAATTTAAATATATAAAGTAATGTTTAAATCCAATAGAATAGTTTAATATTTAGACATAAACATGTCTTAAATTCATTAGTTGCGAGGATTTATACGCATAACCTTCTAATACTAGATATAAATCACATTGTACCTATTTTGAAATGAAATTGAAATTAAAATAAATAAATAGTTATGGGGTTTCCTAAAGTGCCCATCCCCTCTCTTCTAAATGAGAACATCTCCTTCTCTTTTATTCAAACCTCTAAAACCATTTTTCACACCCAAAACCTACCCTCATATCCTTTCAACTACCATAACTTCTTTCTAAAGGCCATACATTGGGTTGAAAATCACCATATAGCGTTCTTTTTTTAAATTAAAAGGAAACACTCAAAGAAGAGGTAATTGTTTTACCAATTCAATTCAATTTCATTTATTATTCTACTTATGATTCCATTATTTATTCCATAATAAATTAATTAATACATTATAATATATATAATTATATTTTATTAGGATTATGGTAAAACAATATTCCTTATTTTATCCATATTATTAATTATAGTATCCCCATGTGTGCGTATGTACGACTAATCATCTCCAAGTAATGGTATTCTTAGTTATTAAACACTTTGTTATTTGGATGGGTATAATGATGATCATAATGGATATAAATAATTAATATGATATGATTATGATTTCATATATTTAATATTCATACAAATTCTATTCCATTTAACCTTTAATGGAATTATATCGTCACTTGTCCGTACTTACGTCCTACCATCTCCACGATGTGTGTAACGCCCCGACCCCAGTTACCCAGAGTCAGTGAATTATTACATAACATTGGCGTGATCACAAAAGATTATGTCTCAATGATCGATTAGTTTAGTAGTCTTAGAAACACAAGATATATTCATAATTCTTACATTACATCATAAAGTAAAAAAATAAAACAATATATTGTATTCATATCACATCATAATATTACTACAGGTCAGTCATAAATTACTTCTTCACATCTTGGAAAAAATAAAACATTTAAATGGGTGAGCTCAGATGCTCAGTAAGGATAACAATATAGCAGAAACCTTCATAAATATGCAAAATATTTAAGGTAATTTATAACAAAAACAAAAGCCTTTTAAACATGAACATCAGCATAATATGGAAAAAATAATATGAAATATTTTCATTTACTTATTCACATGGATATTCTACTAGTCTAATAATCACAAGAATTATCAATAACCAAATTCATAATGATAGAATGTGTAATGCCATACTATCTTAACCATGTATCCAAGGCCTCGTTCCAAGACTACCAATAAGATTTTGTCATGGAATCATGCCAAGACACTAGTTTGTCTCATGAGACCTACCGATGCATCGAGGATCTTTAGCGGGCTCCACCCATCACATATTAAGTCCAATGCATTTCTCATATGAATACGTTTAAACATAACATAAACATTCTTATTAAAACTAGCATACGAAATGTCAACACTATCTCCAAAAACCATGAATAGTATAAAAATAACACATCTATTTTCAAACATATCACAAAACCTTCAATACAAAATAGAAGTTTTTTTATCATAATAAATAAACATCAAATAAGATTAAAATCCGTCAAAAGATGTTGACATAAATGAAATCAAAACTATTTGAGAGGAATATCTCATTTTCTGAAATCATTTAAAAGTTGCATAGTTATAAAATAAAACATTTTCTTTGAAAATATTCTTATTAGATTGTAAGAGAATCTTCGACGATTTTATTACAGTGGAAAATAGCCACACCCGCCATATAAGTTAAAAAACATTCTTACCTTAATTCTGTCGAAAAGATTAAAAAGGACCTTGTTTGGAAAATGACTAAAAAACTCCTTTATAAAATTATAATAAAAAGTAAACAAGGGTATAAATGACTTTATCCAATAGTATTTAAAATAGTAATAATGATTTGAAATTCATTTTTAAGAAACATTAATGTGGATGATAAAGAGGTCCCAATAGATAATCATATATAAACAACCTCAGATAATGAAGAGATTGTGAAATAAACCCTTACCTTTTACATTTCCTTAGTCGATGGTAAGTTAACCTCCTGTATAATAGTTAAAATATTTTTATTAAATTATACAAGAATAATATACATAATTATGATATCATATATGATCTTCTAATAATTATTTGTTAATAATAATTTAGTAATATCGTCATTTGGGGTGTTAACTTACTCGTTTTCTATTATATGTTTCATTACAGAAGTTGTGTTTGTTATAGATAGGTTGTATATTACTCATATCCAGATTGATATAAAGTTATTAAACATTAATTTTAATCATCAAATGAGAATTATTCTTGAATGGATACGTTGGGGAATGAATCTCATCGTGTTCGTGGAGACGGAAGTCTGTACGTTCGCACAAGCGACACTATCATTCTTCTGATATAAAAATATTATATAATTGGATGGTATATAATATATAATGAATAATTATCATGTTATATTTATTATTTACATGAATTACACATCATTATTATACCTATACAAATAATAATATATTGAACAACAATTACACTAGGACGTGGAGATGGTAAACTGTACGTACGCACGTATGGTGACATGTCATTCAAAGGATGGATTGATTTCTGAATATGGTTGTACAATATTTAAAATAACATCATAGTATATAGATTATACTTGAGTTATTATTTTATAATGTAAATAAAAAATAATAATAAGTTGAAGAAGAATGGAACTTGAAAGAGGGTGGTGAAAACATTACCTCTTCTTCGGGTTCTTCCTTTTGATTTGATAAAAAGGGCTCCTTAGGATGGATTTTTGAATAAAGGAATGCCTCTAAAATGAAGGGAGTGTCACAACCCCCTCCCCACAAAGTGTACCCCTCCCTGTCTGGCAATGTGAAAAGGGAGATAATGACCCCCGAGTCCCCCCTCTAGTAGGTCTCGTGTTGGCGACTAGCATTGAGGGTATAATAAACACACAAATGGGAGGCATTACCCTCTAAGAGAACACATGAGAAAGAGAGAGATTAGATAGACACCAACTAACTCCAACTCCAAACTAAATTATAAAATAAAAACCCAAGTGCATATGTAATGTCATGCAAAAGTAAGACAACTGAAAAGGGAAAACTGTAAGTACCCAAAAGAAAGTAAATCAGCAGCGATCACAAGCCCGAACAGCTCCTGCAACCAGAATCTAGTAGTAATCATCTGGATCTCCAACCTGCTCCATGTGACCTGAAAATAGTTTATATACGTAGGGCGAGTATAACAGAAAACTAAGTAGGATCCTCCCCAAAGCCTCTCGTGCAAAAGTAAGAAAAGCATGCTAAAGCACATTGAACAATAGTGAAACTAACTCGTCACCTAACATGTATACTATGATACCAACCTCACCATTACCACTCACTCCAAGTAATGCATACATGAATATAGAATATAGAAAAGAATATCAAGGGTACCTCGCTACTACATCCCCATTGGTTTTCCGCTTTTCCCCAACGACATACATCCTGCACATCTCTCTCCAAAGGCTAGCCCATATAAACATGGGCTAAGCTCCACAATCTACACCTTGTGCACTACAAAGTCTTGCCCGCAGACCCCTGGGATAAGCTCCACACTATCACCACAACCAAAAGTAACCAGGTAGGTTTTTAGAGCCACCACATCCTGCATAACGTGTATCCTTCGTCGTATATTGTACCTCAAGCCGTTACAGCACATACATCGCGTAAGGATCCTCAAGCCATCACAACCTATACACGCTACACCTATAGAAGTCCATAGGATACTACATCCATAATATATGTGAGGAAATAACCACAAGCCATTATATCCCTCTACACATGTATATGGGGAAAACTAACAGTTGTTCCAATGGCACTAGTATCTGCCAAGAGAAGAGAGCGAGGTCAAAGGGGTTAGTCATCCATTCATCCTCCCACCGGAATGTTGGGGAAAACACCCCCTAGGGATCAGAATCCCTGGGTTGTCATTTTCCCTTACTAATAGAATGGAGTACCATATAGAAACAAAAAATTAAATAATATATATAATTCACAACCACACTATAGGCATAACATAGTCTTAGCCACAACTGCAGCTAACGTCTCTTGGACTCCATGCTGCTATTTCTAAAACTAGGCATCCTCTAAGCACACTACCAGTTAAACAACATCATTAGGTAACTTCATTCCATTTTTCATTAAATCCACTTTATGTTGATTAATTCATGCACATTAATTAACCATGAACAAAAACCACATTTATACATTCTTGGAATCACATTAAAAATTTACTATTCCTTTAAAGTTACAACATCACCATTAAATACCCACATCTCCATCCCAGGGGATTGTCACCATTTAATCAAACATTCATTCTAGAATTACTTTCCCATATTCTCATGCATTCTAGAAAAGCAACATATGCTACTAAACATAGGGGGGATCATCATGGTGTGTAGATATACTACCCATCGAGTCTTTGCCACCTATAGCAAGAGCGTATACCCATTATCCCTTGAGAGGCTAAACATGGAAAGCATGTGGCATACCCCACGCGTATTCACCCCTTTTGGAAGAAGGGTAAGAAAAACCAGCAGCCTTGAGCAGTGGGGAAGAGTAATGTAGATAAACAACCAATGATAAAAAACATCCAACAATCACAACCATCCCATTCCATCATCCATGGTGTCCTCTCTGACACCCACATGAATAAACCGATCCATCTCACCACTCTAGGAATCATCCACTACCACAACCACAAGGCCTCCCTACCTCCACTTATCACAAGACCCCTCCAGGGTCAAATCACACCACCAGATATCACATCACCCCTTCCAGGGTCACATCACAGCACAAGAAGCATGAAAACAATCATTATAGAAAATTGGTTCTTTGCCATTTAACAAGGAATCCGGACTTCAAACAACAAACACCAACAATCACATCAAATGTGATTTTAGCCCAAATTCACAAGAAGAGGGTAACTCTAAACCCTTCAGGGAATCCAATCAATAACGTTCATAAATCCATGTTGAATTAACATATTCAATTTGTTGGTTCCATCATAATGAACCAAAACATTAAGCTATCACAAGGATTAAACATGCTTACTATGCCAACATAAACAATATCAAATTACCACAAGAACCAGATTCTTTTTCATGCATATTTATTTTTAGCCAATTAATTATCAATTAATTCTATCTTTACATTCTTTATCAAATTCCTCAAGAACAACATGCTAACAAGAAAGGCATAGATATCACACTATCTAGAAAACATGAGACAACAACATGTGTTCAATGCAATTTTTTATTTTGGTTCAAGTATTTAATTAGGTCAATTTCATTGTGATCCAAAGGTCTAAATCATGTTGACTCTACGATTTCACATGAATAATTAGAGAAGCAACAAATCCACTACCTCAAGGGTTTTCGAGGAAAACCACAATAGTCGATGAAGACATAAGAAACTGGGTCGATTTTCCACGAATCCTTCTTAGATCTCCTCTCCTAACACAAACAAGGCCAAATCTCATCACAAATGACATCTACACACCTAGATCTACCCATAACAAGAATAGATCTAAGAAGACGATAGAAGAGAAGGAGAATATCTAGGTAGATCTAAGAAACCAAGCAAAAGGATCACATACCTTGAGAAACCAGCTACGATTTGCGAAGAGAATCCTCCAGATCCCCTCCAAAATGCTTAGGAGAGGTTATTCCACCTCTAAGAAAGGGTAATACCAATTTATGGATGAATAGGGGCTTAAACGAGTTGATTAATGGAGAAACGAGTTAGATCCACAAGTTTAGGATCTAACTTTAAGTACCTGCATGGTTAGTCCGCACGGTTTAACAAACAATGTGCTAACCATGTGTTAGATTCTGCCTCGACACCACTCCTTGCATGGTTAGTCTGCAAGGATAGACAAACTGTGCGCTAACCATGTGTTAGCTACTGCCTCCAAGACCAGCTATGCACGGTTTGGCCGCACTGTTTAGGCACACCGTGCGCCAAACGTGCGAAATCTATTACGATTACTTTCCTCAAAACTCAACCCAATCGCAACCCCAAGTCACATTGACTTCCCAGAACACCTCTAGTACCACATTTTCAAAAAGGAATAGACCGGAGAGGTCCGGGCCATTACATCAGACATCTCTCAAAACATTATTTTCCACAAGAATTCCAACCCCACCTAAATAGAAAACGAAACAGGGTCTGAACAACCACCCACCGAGATAACTCTCAAAATAGAGAAAGCCACCAAAGAAAAAAAGGGATTCATCTCATAAATATGAATTTTTCATAACCACAAATGTTACATCGATATATGAAAAGAGTTAAACATCAAACAACTCTGCGTAATGATTATGTATCTGTGACTCACATTCCCAAGTACTCTCTTCCAAGTCGTCGTGTCACCAAAAGACATGAACTAAAGGGATGGATCACCGATGAAACACCTTCTCCTTGTGGTCTCGAATCTCCAAAGGTCACGCCTCAAGGGTGGCTGTTTCGGTGCGGATGTGCGTTGGGTTTCTGTTCCAACGCTGTTCCGCCAGGACGCGTTCGCGCGTGCACCCGTCGACCCGAGGGGATGGGCGCGCGGCTTGTGGCCCTGTAGTCCCGCTTTCCAAGGGCGGGCGGAATCCGTCCTTTATTCAGGGGCGTTTGCTCCTTGATCGAAACCGGGATGATGGGATGTCGGCTCCTCCTTCCGTGGACGTCTCCTCGGAACTCGTCGCATAATCCGGGTCTCCCTCATAGATTTAAGAATGTTCGTGAATCTCGTTCCCGGCGTCATATCTTCATGGACACCGGTTAATTATGCTACTTCTGCCCAGACGCTCCAAGGAGTCTGGTCGGGGCAGCAACCTGCGATGAGGAGACCGGGTGGCTCTGGTTGTTGGGGGCGTGTCTTAACACTGCGACTCTGCATGTCTGCCTTCCGTCCCTAATAGGGCTTCTCGAAGGCGTGATGGCCTGAGGCATCCCGCGCTGGGTGCGGGGAACTGTGTTACCTGAGGTTTTCCTCAGCTTCCCATGTTTAACACGGGGTAGGCCGCGAGTTTAACATCCAGCGGGGACGGCATCGGACTGATCAACACGAGAAGTGGATCAGATGACAGAACCCCTTGCGAGGAACCTCTGACGCTGGGGCCAGCACATGGGCAGCTTCCCGAGTGAAGTGGAGTGGAATGAAGTGGCATGACCCCACCGGGATGTGGCGGCCCGGGCAAGGATCAGGATGGATGATGGAGTGAAGAGCTTGGACCCTGTAGGGGCTTCCTACGTACCGCGCGTTATCGCGGATCAAAGTCAGCGTAGTTTGGATATACAGTTTAACGTCATGCTGGACATCGGCAAGCCGACTCACGAAGAGATCGAGGCTGCCGGGCGAAGGGTTGAACCGAACCACCTCGCACAGAGGGGGATGGAACGGCCGGGTGGATCACAGTTTCACGTCATGCTGGACGTTGGCAAGCCGACTCACGAGGAGATCGAGGCTGCTGAACGGAGGATTGAACCGAACCACCTCACACAGAGGGGGATGGAACGGCTGGGTGGATCACAGTTTCACGTCATGCTGGACGTTGGCAAGCCGACTCATGAGGAGATCGAGGCTGCTGAACGGAGGATTGAACCGAACCACCTCGCACAGAGGGGGATGGAACGGCCGGGTGGATCACAGTTTCACGTCATGCTGGACGTTGAAGAGAGAAATAGAAAAAGGCAGTGGGGAAGTGCAATGGAGATATACATGTGCAGTCCCCCACAAGAGCGGATTCATAGGTGAATCGACGCAAGTGTAAACCCGGGAGGGGTCCACTGATGGACGAACCGACGTGAATACGACTGGGACGACCAGGCGGTGGGCTTGAACCTCAGAGAGGCTTCCTACGTACCCTGTTTAGGAGACAGGGATCAAAGTCCGCGTAGTTCGTTCGGTTTGTAGCACTCTACCCCCGTGGGCGAAGGCCACTCCAATCCCGACATCCCTGCAGAGACGAGCGGGTGGGGGCCACATCCAAACCGGGAGGACCCTGCGTGCGGGGCACGGGATCAGGTGATGCAGACGGTTTAACGTCCTGCCGGATGAAGTACAGTTTAACGTCATGTGTTGAGGACGAAGCGGACGGTTTAATGTCTTGCCGGACGAAGTATAGTTTAACGTCATGTGTTGAGGACGATGTACTGTTTAACGTCATGTTGGACGAAGCACTCGGCAGTTTAACGTCTTGCAGCACAGATGTAGATGCTTGGAAGTTTAACGTCTTGTCGCGTGGACAATGGAGGATAGGCAGTTTAGCGTCGTACAGCTTGGACGTGGTGCAGTTTAGCGTCATGCAGGACGAATGCTGAACAGTTTAACGTCTTGTAGCTCGGACGAAAAATGGTGCCGCCGATGGGTCCGTGTCATGTCGCGCGAGCCTGGAGGGCCGCACGGGAAGACAACGCACGGTGCGGGCACCCGGGATGAAGATCATCGGGCGCCACGCAGGCGGGTACCCTCAGGGGGTCAAAGGGGGCGACCTCGGCAGATTGCGCACAAAAGATAAGCATGGCGCGCAATACCGCGGGTCGGCGCGCAAATGGGCGGGCTGGCGCGCAATTGGGCCAGCGCTTTGCGCGCGGAAGATAGAGATTGCGCGCACCGGGCTTCGGATAGCGCGCGGGGGCAACGGCTCATTCTTTAATCGAATGACCACTTTAAAAAAGGGGGGTGCGTGCAATCGGGCCGGATTGAGCGCACCCCGGGGGCAATTGCGTGCAAGAGGCTTCTTTTGCGCGCGAAGGCCTTTGGGTGAAGAATTATATAAAGGAAAGGAGCCAAAGGGATTGCGCGCGAAGGCGAACCCCAAGGCTTTCTTGCGCGAAAGAAAGGAGGTTACCTGAAGATCGGCATTGCGCGCGGAAGGGGTTGGATTGCGCGCACGAGAGACCTTTCGACTTTCGGCCACCTTCAAAACTTCGGGGGTCGCCTTATATTTATAGGCAACCCCGGGCGCGGAATCCGGTTCGCGGGCGCAGAATTCCCTTCGCGGGCACGGAATCGGGCCCGGCGCGCAAGGGAGTCGCGCGGGCAACGGGCGCGCAAAATTGCACGCCGGCCCAGCGCATTGCGCGCATCCCGGGAGGTTTGGGCGCGGCTCGTCAACTTTGTGCGCGGGCCTCCAAAATTCCGCGCAAGGCCTCCGGGCACTCCGAAACATGCTTCCGACTCCAAATATGACCTCGCTTTACGCATCCGGAGCTTTGTTTGGGAACAACGGACTTTTCCGGCGTCTACAAAAGCCCCCCCTCGGAATCTGATCGGCGAGAGGTCGCAACGATCGGGTTCCGAGGGAGACGCTGGAATGCCGAAGTCCTGGGTGGTGCGGGACTGTGGCGCGCAAAAAAGGGCGTCGGGCGCGAAATTCGCCGGTGCGGTCGCGCAAAGCGCTTTCCGCGCAGCGCGGACTCCTGGCCTTGCCTATAAATAGGGGCCCTGGGTCCCCCGCACCGTACACTGGCCTTCCGCGCGATAAGCATTCAAGCTCTCGTGCGCGAAATTTCCCTTTCCGGCACGGAATTCACCCGTTCGTCGCGCAAACCTCTCCGGATTTCGGCCTTATTTTGCGCGAGCACCCGTGGTTTTACGTGACGGACTTCCCGATTGCGCGCCGTCCACTAGGATTGTGCTCTAACTCTCAAACTTCTCTACCAGCCTCGTCAGATTCCGCACGCTTCATCCCTTAACCCGCACGACTCCCGGAGCTTCTGAGATGGCCGCGAATCAAGGAAATGAGGGGGATGCCGCCACTCGCAGAGCTGAGATGGCGACGAACGAGGAGATCTACGGAGCCAAGGAGATTGTTTCCAACAATCAATCCTTGTTCGACTTGCTGACGCCGGCCCAGAAGACATATCCGCTGTCGGACAACCTGCCGCTCTGGAACATTGGCATCCTAGATGAGGTTCCGGTGCCAGGGTTCGAGGTTGATGCGCCACAGACCTGGGTGACTCGGGAGGACGAGCTTCCCTGCTATAACATCACCAACAATGGGCATCCTTCCAGGGAGACCAGGCACTTAGATGTCTATGTCCTGAACCCGAGGACGCGAACCGTCGTCGGAAGTGAGCCTACTGCGGAGAACTCTCCAGCCCTCTACTCGAGCACATATCGCCAGAGTGTCATTGATGACACAGAGGGCTGGCTGAAGGACTGGGACTTGCGGTCTGGGGGCAATTTCACCAGTGAGTGGGCCTGGGCATTCTGGGTACACCACACTTGCGATCACTTCGCGGAGGAGCTGTGGTACATCGGCCTGTTTGAGGCGGTGTGGACGTCGCAGTTCCACTTCTACCAGCAGTCCGAGCTCGGGCCAGAACTGTTCACCCGCTGGTCCCCGGATACCAACACCTTCCATCTTCACCATGGGGAGGTTAGCATCGGCCTCTGGGACATCCACTGCATCGGAAGTATCCTGTTGGAGGGTTACCAATACGATGAGTTCCTGCCTCCGAAGAACATCTGGGAAGACAGGTCACAGACTCCCATTCTGACATGGCATCTGCTTGACCTGGCTACGCAGCGGCTCGGGATCATGGACTTCCACAAGGACATAGCCTACAAGGAGTGGTTCGGCCAGTTCTTGGAGCATGACCCGACGGTCAAGATGCCAGGCAGGGGGAAGCGGTGCCCGACCGCGGCTCAGAAGATCCGGAACGGGTCGTACTGGTGGGTCCTGGAGACGGGCGACTACCGCTCATGGGGGTACCGCGTCATCGAGGCCCGGGACCCAAATGTCCGGTACGCGGCGTTCCTGGACGCCTTTCTGAGTGGGTGGCTCCTACCAGTGCGGGACGCGAGAATGGGTGTCTGCCCGGTGACACTGGCGATGGAGGGCGACATGGCTGCCAACAAAAGATACAACCTCGGGGTCTCGGTGCTGGATAAGTTGTACGCCATCCTGGGACGCATCTCGCGAGGGGGGTCGCCACGAAGGATCTGTGGGACCTTCCAATTCTTCCACGGCTGGGTGGCAGCTCACCTTGGTGGGTACACGTTTCCGAACGCCATCAATCCTCCGGGAAACGGCCTGTGACCCTCCCTGCTGAACATTGCGGGGGTCGCTCCGATGACCCTAAGTGAGGAGGGCGTGAGGATTCGGATTGGAAATAATGCCAATTTCAACTTCAGCCCGTTCCCCACTCCCGTTGGCCAAATGATCGACAACAGGCAGGGTCCGCTGGAGCAGCACGAGTACTTCCTGAACATGCGGGGTGGGGTGCTCGTGGCTCGGATCGACGGGAAGGTGATCTGCGAGCCCTACGTGCCAACCCGGTTCGCCAGGCAGTTCGGGTGCCTTCAACGGATGCCGAAGAGGGTATTCACTGCTGTCCGGGAGGAGACTAACCCTGGCGTCCTTCGCCAGATGTGGCTGATGTTCGCCGCCTTTGATTCTGGTGACGTCATCACTCTCCCTCCCACCGGGGTCGACGCAGGCTTGGTAACCGAGTACGCCGAACACTGGGTCATCGCGTACCCCGAGGGGCTTCTACGGAAGCCAGTTCGGTGGCTTGAGGTCACCCGTGCGGAGACCAGGCGTCAAGGAAGGAGGCGAGGCGCCGCCACACGGGGGAGAACGGAGGCGCGCCAAGCAGCGGAGCCGGCGCGGGCAGGGACTTCGGCGGCGGGCACATCGCAGGCTGCCGCTACGACCTCGGCGCCCAGAGAGGGGGCACGTACGGTGGTCGAAGAGAGGCCCGGGAAGCAGGTAAGGCGTCTGCTCGAACCCTCCCACGATGCAGTCTTCCCGGCGCTGTGGTCGGCCTGGATGACCCTGCGGCAGTCACTGGGGACCGACGCCATCTGGCGAAAGATACTCAGAGAAGGAATCCATCTGCCAGAGGTCAGGCGCCTCCAAATCGCCGACAGGGTGGACTTCAACCGGCAGTATGCGTATCTGACGGCCATGGACGAGTACGCGCGCCAACGTGGTCAGCGTGCGGAGCCGTCCCTTCTGGTGAAGGTGATGCTTGGTCTAGAGCCCGCTCCAGAACAGATGTCGCCGGGGGAAGACGACAGTAGCAACGACTCCGAGGAAGAGGAGGAGACGGGGGAGAATGAAGGCTCCGAGGGAAGGTCCCATCAGGGGAGCCCGCGGGAGAGCGGCGAGGTGGCCGGCTCTGACAATGTTGATGTCACTGAGCTCCTCGAGGTCCGCTTCTATCCCTACTCAACCTGCTTCATCCATTCTCTTATGCAGCTTCTAACCCATTTCTCCACCTTTCTCATGAGTGCACAGATGTTGGTCAGGCGTCCTCAGCGGGAGTAGGAGAGGCGCCAGCAGGACAAGGCGGGGCTAGACACCCATCATTGAATTAACAAGCGCGGAAGGGTCCCCTGCTGCAATTGTTCCTGCGGCGGCCGGGGCAGCGGAAGATGACGCTCTGAACTCCTGTAAGTCTCCTTACTTTACTTCTGGTGCTTGCCATTGACGATCCGTGACTAACCACGGCATGCCCTGCGCAGTGATCTCAACACTGGAGGCTCGTCGGGCTGTCGAACCCGGGCCATCCACGAGTGGACCGGTGGCAGACATGCCGCCTGCTCCGGAACAGACTTCCCACACCGAGCCGGCCCCACCAACTGCTGATCAAGGGGCTGCGGACGCCGGCGGTGCTGACATCGGAGAGAGGCCGGGGGCTGACGAGGGTGTCAACGCCACTGGGGAGGGAGAAGAAGGTCGCCCAAATGTTGGGGAACCTATCCCCCGTGAGGACATCCCAGGGGCGGACCCTGCAGCAGACCTGCTGGATGCCTTCCCTGCCTACCGGCCTGCCGACCCCGAGGAGATGGACGACTCGGACGCGGAGGCGGTCGAGGAGAGCCGGATAACATGACGCAGGGGGTGGAAGTGCATCCAGCGCTTCCTCAAGAGAGACCCATCGGAGTGGCTGGGGCGCATGGGATCGCTTCAAACCTGGCTGCGCTTCCTGTGTGCCGGGGGAGCTGATGCTCAACGCCTCCATCTGACGGTCCGTGATTTCATGGCCGAAAAGATGCGCGAGAGCCGCCGACGTGCCGACGTCGCACAATGTCGGGACTTGTCGGAGAGCACGCGGGCGCTCCTCGTGGCGGAGCAGGAAGTCCGGCGTCTCGAAGGGCAGGCGGCAGAGAAGGAGGCCTTCGTTGCAACGTGCACTGAGCTTGTGGAGCAACTAGCGGCCCAGCTGGTTGACGCCCAGGTACAGCTGACGGAGGCGGGCCAATAGATGGTCACACATCATGTCGAGCGGGAGCGTGCACATGCCAGGATCGACGAACAGCGTGCTGCGACCGCCGACGAGGAGAGGGCACGCAGAGAGCGAGAAACAGCTCTGGAGGCCGCCAGCCAAAGGGTAGCGGCGTTAGAAAGACTAATTCAGCACTCTAATCCCTAGGGGCTTTGTTTTTGCCACTCCCAGAACAATTTCTTCCGCTACTCAATATTTCGATCCATTTGTATGAACCGATATATTTATCTGCATCTTTTGGCTTAACATGCTCAACCACAAATTGTCTCGCGAGAGCGTTAACCAAGCTTTAGGCATCCGTAATTGGGCCTGGATTTCTAAAGAAAAGAGGGAGATCATTCCTAGGAAAGGAGACCTCAGACCTAATCAATGTATCATCCCCCAACTTGTTCCGACACACGAGAGGGACAACGCTAGGGGCGTTGAGATTTTATCCGAACATAGAGAGATGAGAAAGGGTGAATCGCGTGTGCCAGATTCAGAAATCCACGACGGTCGGCCTTCTAGGAAATGCCCAAGACGGCAAGCGGACAATGGATCAATCGACCATACTACTGCGATAGACGGACCGAAGGTCATCATTCATATTGCAGGAGGCGGATCACATGTCATCATCAATGCCGCTTTGGGGGTTCCTTCAGGCACAAGGGTGGAAATCCAGATCAACAGGGCATGCGAAGCGTGGGGCGAAGTGACGATTTGTTCGGACAGAATCCAACGCTCTCAAAATTGTGCCACTGTGGGGAATGTGTATTAGGCGGATGCACTAATCTGGCCGTGAATCACCTCAATTCTCAGACAAAACATCTTTGACGAGGAAACTCTCGCTTCCCATCATTGCAATGGGGCATCCTGAGTTGAATCAGGGAAAATATCACAATCGCACCACTCTACCAGAAGCCAGGCCAGACGGCCGGCGACAAGGAGGGGCGGGACTTAGCGATCCCTGAGGCTGGACCTGAGTCGAGATGCCCGGGCGTTCCTACGTACTCCATCAGGCTGGAGATCAAGCCACACGTAGTTCTGAAAGTGCAGTTTTAACGTCATGCAGGACGTAGAACCCCGTTTGGGGAGATCTTAGTTTAAGGTCGTAGAGCTTGGACCAAAGGGGCAGATCTTAGTTTAAGGTCTTAGAGCTCGGACCATAAGCACGCCGCATCGTGGTCCCATCCCCTGGATATGCAAAGATGCACTGAGGGATAGTGTCAAGAGTGCCGAGATTTTTCCTGGTCAGAATGGGGGGTGGAAAATGTAATGTGAATCATGCGTCCATTCACTCAAGGACTGGGGGCACCGGCATGACGATATAAGAGTACTGCCAACCGTGGCGGAAAAGCAGCATCAATATCGCACTGACCGCTGATGGAATGAGGCAGCCAACGAGCATCAACCGCTCAACCGTAGGATTCATATCGATTTGCTGCCCGAGGCCCTTGGGGGCACCAGCCCGAGTCGGTGGGAGAGCACTGAGGCATTGTGTCCAAACCGCTCACGGGGGCTCCACCCAGGGCGTAGGCGATGGGTCCGAATGAAAGGGAGCACGAAGCCTGAAAAGTGGAAGGAACCTGACCAAGCTGAACCTGACCCTCCTGGCAATAAACCAGAGTACTCTTGACACCGGTGGACCACTGCAAGGGGTCTAGGGACACGCCTTGAGGGTGACCCGAAGGCGGCAGATTCCCCAGAGAAGGGGGAATCTCTAAGAGGTGGGGGGCTGGACCCGAAGTTTCAAACATCCGGGCGTTCCTACGTATCCCATAAGGATGGGAATCAAGCCATACATAGTTCTTGAAATGTGGCGCAACACAATCGGGCACCAGCGCGGGGAGGGGTACGGGTCTGGCCCTCGCACCCAGAAGAAGCGGCATTTGATAATTCTTGTTTGTCCTTAAAGATGGATGTGTTTTCTTTGTGCAGCGACATGCCTGTGATTAGGAAATCCCTGGCGTCTCCACAAAAATCAATCCATAAAAGGCATTGACAAATGGCGTGGTTAGTAAGCAGCGCCCAACGTGAGTGTCCTCTGAGGAGAACATCACGATGCAGTGCCGTTTCTCGTCGGGCGGCCAAGACGATCACAGTTTATGGTCGTGTGGTAGGACCAGACAACACAGTTTAAGGTCGTGTGGTTCGGACCATGGAGGAACCCGCTTATTGTGATATGGCGGACTCAGCGGAGGTGGGAACATACCCAGCCCTGCTGTCACGCACAATTCCAGGAGAAGAATCCTGGGATAGGGGCCTGCGTATGTCCATCACCCGAGGGGCAGAGATGCTAGCCTCCAGCTATACTGGGCCCAGAACGCGATTGTTCGGGCGAATCCTTCCTCCTTATGGGGACGAGGGTCCAGCTACACATGGCCCTTAGGGAGGACATCAACATATATCCTTGGTGCTCAGATCGTGGGAGCCTCGAAAGACACCAATACCCTGGTTGGCCTGCCTAACGTGTAAAGGTGTACTGAAGGTCAGTATGAAGAGAGTGTCGAGATTCCACTACAACGCACAAAGGCGGAGTGTGATGAGGACTGCGCAACCAATGTTCAGATCCTGAAAGAGCAGACATGGCGATCAAGGATGTCGCTGACCATATTTGCAACACAACATCTGATCGCGTCAGCCTAGGACGGGGCAAGCAAACGAGCATCAACCGCTCAAGCGCAGGATTCATATCGATTTGCGGCCCAGGACCCGCCGGTAAATCGACCCGGAGCGGTAGGAGATCACTGAGGTATCGTAACCAAACCGCTAACGAGGATCCCTTTGAGTGAAGGCTCAAACAAGAGGAAGCGTGAGGTCCGACAAGCAACACAGGACTTGTCGGGATTGAATCTGACGCCACGGGTCATAGACCTGAGTACCCAAAACATCTTAACAGATCACCAGAAAGGGTCGGGGGACTCACCCTGAGAGCAACCAAAAGACGGTAGATCCCTGTGATCAACCAAGAGACGGGGTTGGACCTGAGACACAAGCGTCCAGGCGGTCCTACGTATCCCATAAGGATGGGAATCAAGCCGCACGTAGTTCTTGAAGTGCAGTTTAACGTCATGCAGGACGATGAGGGGTGTGAGGTAGTCTCACACACGGGGGAGGCGTACGGCGCGGCCAGTAGGCCAATGTGAATGAGGACATAATCCCCCGCTCATGCCATACGCCTCGCACAAAAAGGAGGGGAACTTGCGCCAGAGGCCCAATGCAGGATAGAGATTCCCGGGAAATGGGGCTGGGCCTGAAACATGAATGTTCAGGCGGTCCTACGTATCCCATAAGGATGGGAATCAAGCCGCACGTAGTTCTTGAAGTGCAGTTTAACGTCATGCAGGACGAAAAAGGAAAAAAGGGGGTAGCAGAAGGCATCCACAAACGTGGGGGGTGTACAGCGTGGTGAGCAAACCGACGTGAATGAGGGCATAGCCCCGCGTTCACACCATACGCCGCACACCCGGAGGCAACTGGGCCAAGGGCCCGAGATGGGATGGAAATTCCCGAAGGATGGGGCTGGGCCTGAAACATGAATGTTCAGGCGGTCCTACGTATCCTATAAGGATGGGAATCAAGCCGTACGTAGTTCTTGAAGTGCAGTTTAACGTCATGCGGGACAGATGCTGAACAGTTTAACGTCTTGTAGCTCGGACGTGGTGCAGTTTAGCGTCATGCAGGATGAATGCAGTTTAACGTCGTGTGGGACGAACTGCAGTTTAACGTCGTGCGGGACGAAATACAGTTTAACGTCGTGTTGGACGAAGATGCTTGGCAGTTTAACGTCTTGTCGCGCGGACGAAGATGCTTGGCAGTTTAACGTCTTGCCGCACGAACGAACTGCACTCAGGAAAAGTACTGCTTGAGGAACCTAGCGTTGGTGGGAGGAGTGACACGCTCACCATCCATAGTTGCTAGGTAGTACGTGCCATTGGGATAGACTTTGTGGACGACAAGAGGTCCCTCCCACTTGGGCTCCAACTTGGGTGTCTTCCTGCCGGGGATCATTGGCGCTCTTAGGGCCAGCAGTAGGTCACCCTGCAGGAAGGAGCGGAGGCGAACCTTCTTATTGAATGCTCGAGCCATCCTGCTCTGATGCCTCTCCATGTTGTGCAAAGCGCGAAGCCTATTCTCATCCAGTGCTTCCAGCTCGACTAGACGGGCTTCAGCAGCTCTGTCTGGCGCTTGCTGGTCGTAGACCGCAGTGCGCAAGGACGGTAATTGGATCTCGATGGGCAGGAATGCCTCAGCTCCATACACCAGGGAATAAGGGGTCATCTGGGTGGAATTGCGAGTCGTCGTACGATAAGCCCAGAGGGCATTGGGGAGCTTGTCCGGCCAACTCTTCTTGTTCTGACCAACCATCTTTTGCAGAATGTTAGAGAGGGTGTTGTTAAACGCCTCAATCTGTCCATTCGCCTGCGCATGATAGTGAGATGTATGGTTCGAGCGAATTTTTTACTTAGCGTACAACTTATTCAACTCGACTGCTCGGAAATTGGCTCCGTTATCCGTGAGGATAGCGTGAGGCACTCCAAATCGAAGAATGATGTTGGAGGTCACGAAGTCAGCGATCGAACAGGATTTGACCTCTCTGAGTGGAATCGCCTCTGCCCATTTGGAGAAGAAGTCCGTAGCGGTCAAAATGAACCGGCACTGGCGAGCTGTCGCCGGCGGGTAAGGTCCCACAACGTCCATCCCCCAGACTGCAAAGGGCCAAGAATACCTAGTGGTATGGAGAAGCTCCGGCGGCCGATGCACAATGTTCGCATGAACCTGGCACGCATGGCACCTCCTGGCATACTCGATGCAGTCATGGATCATGGAGGGCCAGAAGTATCCCAACCTCCGAATCTGGTGGGACAGCTTTGGCCCAGTCTGATGGGCACCGCATGAACCAGCATGAACCTCTTGCATGACTCGTGGGATCTCAACTCCATGAAGGCAACGGAGGAGAACACCATCAAATCCGCGTCTATATAGGATCTGCTCCAGGACGGGACTGCTCTGGAGGACAAACTGCGATGCGCGGCGTCGAACTCGCTCGCGCTCGGCCCGATCTGACGGGAGAATTCCATGTTAGAGGTACTCAACCAAAGGACTCATCCAATAAGGGGCTGGTTCGACTGCCATATCTGGGGTACTCGGGGCTCCGGGCATAGGGGCAACCGTGGTGAGATTACTTACCGACGGGCCGCGATCTCCCTCCAGGATAACGGGAGCGATGAGCCGGCGGTGCGTCACGCGGACGATCAGGTTATCCTGTTCAGGCTCTGCAAGTGACGCAGCAAGGCTGGCCAATGCATCTGCTCGACCGTTTTGCGACCGGGGAATATGGACAATTTCTGGCCGAGAAGGGAACTGGGCCATCAGAAGGAGGGTGCACTCCAGCAACGGCACAAGTTCCGGCTTCCTGACAACATAGTCACCATTGATCTGCTTAACGACCAGCTCAGAGTCCCCTTTCACACACAGATGGGGCACGTCGATCTCGAGAGCTAACTCGAGGCCGGTGATGAGGGCATGGTATTCTGCCTCATTTTTGGTACAGCCCTCTGACAATAGGAAAGAGTATGGAAGCACGGCTTGCTCCGGGGTAATGAAGACGATACCCAAGCCCAATCTGTTGAGCTTAGGATTATCGAGCCTTCTACTGGTGGGGCTCCGGGAGGCATCGTCAAAGTGCATCTGCCAGCACGGATCGGCATGATCGACCGAGAGAATGGCCTCATCAGGAAAGCCTAGATCCAGCGGCTGGTCCGCGGAGGTCGGGTGAGCAGCCAGAAAGTCTGCCAATGCTTGCCCTTTGATGGCCTTCTGAGACACATACCTGATGTCGAACTGCTGGAGAATCACAACCCACCGCGCTAGACGGCCAGTCAACATAGGCCGGATCCGGATATTTTTCAACGGGTCTACCCGAGAAACCAACTATACCTCATGGTGCTGCAAGTAGTGCCGTAATTTCGGTACGGCAAATACGAGCGCTAGGAAGCTCTTCTCGATGGGGGAATACCTGACTTCCGCATCGAGGAGCATGCGACTGAGGTAATAGAGGCTATTCCCTGTTCCCTTGTTGTTCTTCTGGGCGAGAAGGGCACCCAGGGACCGTTCCATGGCGGTCACATAAAGGACCAGCGGCTTCCCGGATACAAGCGGCATCAGAACCGGAGGTTGAAGCAGGTACTGCTTGATTTCCTCAAAAGCGGTCTGACACTCTTTATCCCATACATAGGTGGCACCTTTCTTCATGAGCTGAGAAAAGGGCTTACACTTGCCGAACAGATTCGCGATGAATCGGCGTATATAGGCTAAGTGGCCTTGGAACCCTTGCAGTTCCCGGATGTTACCTGGGGGAGGCATCTGGCTAATCGCCCTGATCTTCTCTGGGTCGATCTTAATACCCCGGTATCTTACCACAAATCCAAGGAACTTTCCAGAGGTGACCCCGAAGGCACACTTCAACGGGTTCATCTTCAGGCAGCAAGACCGGAGGAAGCCGAACACTTTCTCAAGATCTTTGAGATGGTCCTGACGCTAGCGCGATTTGGCCACCAAGTCGTCGATGTAGAATTCCACCAGTGTGCCGAGGATTTTCTTGAATATGTGGTGCATCGCCCGTTGTTAGGTGGCACCTGCATTCTTCAGGACGAAGGGCATGACTTGGTAACAAAAGATACCTTGGGGGCCCCTGAAGGCAGTGAACTCCTCATCCTCAGGGGCCATCCGGATTTGGTTGTATCCAGAGTATCCATCCATGAAGTAGAGGTCTTGGAACCCTGCCGTGGCGTCAATCAACAGCTCTGTCACCGGAAGGGGAAAATCATCCTTCGGACAGTGGCGGTTGAGATCGCGGAAGTCGATGCAGACTCTGATCTGCCCGTTCTTCTTCCTGACCGGCACAATGTTGGCCAGCCATTTGGGGTACTGAACTTCCCTCATGAAGTTGGCTTTGATAAGCTTGTCAACTTCGGCCTCAACCATGGCACCGTGGAATGGGTGCATATTCCTGGGAGGCTGCTTGAACCCGCGATGGTTCGCCGGGAGACCAAGGCGGTGGACGGCTACCTGAGGATCTAGCCCCGGCATGTTGTCATAGCCCCAAGCGAACACATCACAGTGCTACCTGAGGAAATCCACGTACTACTGCCGTTCCTCAGAGGGTATGGCGGCACTGACCAATGTGGGTCTTGGATCTGCTTCGGTTCCAAGGTTCACCTGTACTAACTCATCGACCGTGGCGGAGACGCCCTCCTCAAAGGCTGGGGGTGCGTCTTCCATGTTCTCTCCACTCGGGGAGGGACCGTCCACGGGAGTGTCTGCGTTGAAAACTGCATTGGGGCTACCAGATCCTGCTGGGCCGCTGGTGCTGGCAGGGGCGGTTGCGGTCATCTCATCAGGAGACTCACAGACCGTCGAGACCATGGCTACGTCCAACCGTTAGATCGGGAGGATGTAAGCGTCATCCAAACTTGCCCAGGGATCACTTGCAACAGTGACAGGCTCAACCTCACCTGCCAGGATCTTCTTATCCTTGCTCTTGTAATAGTCCGCGTCCAGATAGCGGGCTTCACATGAGGAAAAAGTAGAGGCATCTCCCTGAAGCACGCCTACTCGACCATTGAGGGAGTATTTAAGGCATTGGTGGTATGATGAGGGAACCACCGCCTGAAGGTGGAGCCATGGCCTGCCCATCAATGCGTTGTACGCAGTGTCTTGAGAGACTACCATGAATTCGGTGTTGGCAACCAAGTCACCGAACTAGGTCTTCAAGTGTATCTTGCCGACCGGGGTTTTCTCGGTGCGGTCGTACCCCTGGATCCTGAGGTCGGAGGGGATCAAGTCATCCTCAGACAACCCCAATCTCCGGAGCGTCTGAGTTGGAATCAGGTTAATCCCGGACCTCGTGTCGACAAGACAACACCGGACTTCAAGGCCATTGAACTGGCCAGTAACATACAACGGACGAATGTGCCCCTGTATAGGAGGGTCTACATCCTTACCAGAGAACGAGATAACTGCCTGACATTCGGCGTCCTCAATCGTTTCGGCGTGAAAGGCCTCTGCAGCCGCAACCTCTGTCTCAAACTGGAGGGGACTTTTCAGGGCTTCAGCAAGTGCCTCACGCATCTCAGATGACTTGCGCAGAGCCTCAAGGATGGAGAGCCTTGCTGGGATGTCGTCCAAGTGCTTCAGGACATCATACTTTTTGGCCAAGCGCGAGCCCCTGGTTGCGGGAGGTTGCTCTGCGGTTGGAGGCATGACGGGCCTTGCGGATTGGACCGGCGGCCGACTGGTGCATGGTGCATCCCGCTGTTCATTGTTTGAAGCCCGGTAAGTAGTCACCGTGATGGGGTCTGGAGGCCGGGACGAACTTGCGGCAGGGAGGAGCTGATCGCGACGCGGCTGAGGCGGTTCTGCCTGGTCCCACACCACAAACAGTGGCGGAGGCGAATCCTTCATCCCCGGATGGGGGGGCTGCACATGCTGAGCTCGGTTTTGAGCCTGCTGCCTAGTCTCAGTGGCGTGCACGTCCTGGCTGGAGGTACCAACTGTTGTGCCCCGGCGACTCCTGTTGTTGCGGTTCCTCCGACGGTGGCGACGACCAGGGACACTAGGGAGGTCCACCTGGTGTTCTTCAACGTCGGGAACCGAAAAGGGATTTACCATCTCGACGGTATTAACCGAAGCGTACCCAATACTGTCATCGGACGAATCATCCATCACCGGGTGGATCCGAGGAGGGATCCCCATCTCCGGGGGCATGAAATCTCCGAGAGTGCGGGATGGTGGTGGAACTGGCGGGGCGCGCTCTTCCTTCTTGCGCCGCCGCCGTTTGCTCTTCTCGGAAGAGGCAGGATGGGATGACGATGCCGAAGTAGCACCCGCAGATTCTGGGGGCTCAGGCTGATTCACGCGCGCGCGGATGATTCCATGGGCGTGAATGATCATCTTGCGGGCCATCCAGTTTTTATACTTCTGGGATCCGCGGTCGGAGACCAGCTGCCATTCGTCCTCATTGCCGATATCATCATCTGATCCCACGAACACGCCCGCTACTTATGCTGGAGCTGGTCCCAACCTGATTACATTGTTGTTAATCTGGTCTTGGATCCAGTCCTTAAACACATAGCACCGCTGGATGGTGTGCCCCAGGGCCCGATGGTAAGGGCAGTAGCGGGGGTTATCCGTGAGATGTGCCTCCTCTGGGCTCCAACACTCAGGCAGTCTCACAATCCTCTGCTCCAGGGCGCTTCAGAAATAACCGGGGACCTGATCCTCGTGAAATGAGTAAGTCAGGTATCGCGGGCCCCTGGGAGCGTGGTCTTGACGAGGGGCTGGAGGGGCCTGCCGAGGAGGTGGACCCTGATTATCTCACCTGGGTTGTGGCAGTACATTACGCGGAGGGGCCGGCCGGTTCTGAGGTTGCCGCTGCTGGGCCGGGAACTGAGCACGTGGAGGCGGATTCCTGTGAGGCTGTGGAGCTGGCCTCGCCGGTAGCTGCTCCAACGGCCTGGGGGCCTCTATCTGGGCAACAGCAGCGGGCTCAGCCCTGCTGGCTCTCCTTGCAGGAATCATAGGAGGCAGCAGGTGTGCCTGACTGGCCTATTGCAGGGCTTTCTCAAGACGTTGAGCTTTGTCTGAGAAGTCCCTGAACCCTCCGGGGTAATTCTGAGTGATCAGGGAAGGGACCAGCTCGGTCTTGACGTTCCCGACGCACATTGTCAGCAACTGCTCCTGAGTCAATGGCATGTCAAGGGAATACGTGAGACCCTTCCATCGGGCGACGAAATCCGTGACTCGCTCATCAGGCCTCTGTTTGCACTTGAAGAGGTCTACGATACTCGACTTCCGGGTCGTGGAACTGAACTGGTAGAGGAATTGTCTACGAAGGTCCTCCCAGCTAGTTATCGACCCGACGGAGAGCTGGCTGTACCAGACAAATGCTGGCCCTTCCAGTGTCTGGACAAAGCAGCGAAGCTTAGCGGCCTCCTGCTGCGCCGGAGTTCCCAACATAGGCCCGCACCTCGAGTTGAAATGGGCCAAATGCTGTGGAGGATCTCCAGTCCCGTTGAAGGGGGCGAATGTGGGATTCCCGAATCCCGGAGGTGCCGGCATGTCATCCACCCATGCTGGGTATGGCTTGCCGTCCGGTGGGATCGCCAATTGCCGAGTCTCCAAGGCTTCCAAGCGGGTGATGAGTGCCGCCATCGGATCGTCCGGACATGGGTTCCAGTCCTAGTGAGGATCTCTAAACACGAGCGCATTGCATGGCCCTTCAATCTGGTCGTCGACCGGGTTGTCGAACTCGGCGGCTCGTGGGATGGCGGGCGGAGTGTCCCTTGGGGCAGCGGGAGGAATCCGAGCGGGGTCTCTCAGGTAGTCACGCCGCTCGGGAGGGTGCGGTGAAACATACCGCGCCCTCTTGCCATAGGCAATGGCCTATCCCCTGTCGGAAAACACGGCATAATCACGTTTGCCCAGGAGAGCCTCATCGAGGGGTGGTTGTTCCTGTCCCTGCTGTCCTGGCCTAGGATCACCGTAGTCAGGCCGCTGCTCTGCAGCGCGCTCGGCGAGGAGCTGGTCAGCTAGCTTCTTCTTCTCGGTGAGCTGTTGACGTAGCATAGCCTTCTTGGGATCCTCATCCGCCCTCTGTGTGGAGGCAGATGGGTCGGCGGGCTTCATAGCCCCGCCGTGCTCTTTACCTTTGCTGACGTTTCGGCTCAACGTCAGTGCTTCAGTGGGTGTGGGGAGACCCAGGAGGTTCCTATGGTGACGAGTAACTCTCACCGATGGATCCAACAACAGCTTGTCTTCGGGGGGAGAGCCCCCGTCGAGAAGTTCCAAGCCGTTCCCCTCCCCCGACAGGTCAGCCATATTGACCGTTTCCGTCCCCGGGGATGTACCCTCAGGGCCACCCAGTAAATCGGGCTGTCGGCGAATCGCACTGAAGCGTAGGGCAGCGTACTGCCCCCATCCACGGATATACACGTGGGGGGTGGCCCCATAGATAACCTTGCGGTGTACTTGAAAACAATCAACACATCGTTGTTGGAGGGCCTCGTGGTGCCCAAATGACCCGGGGTGCCGAACCGCGGGGAGCGTGGCCATGTCAATTTGACGGCACTGCTCACCAATATCCTCCACGTGTGCTTGACTCCCGGGATATGGAATTTGTAGGCGGTGAAGATGGGAGTGAGTCTTCCGGAGAGTTCGGCGGAAGCATTCGAACTCATCCGGGGTGAGCGATTCGGGTGCATCAAAGTCTGGTCCTGCGACTGGCCAAAACTTCTCAGGGAAGTGGCCCTCTGCAAGGAAGGTCCAGAAGCTCCACAACTCAAACTCGGGACCTAGGTCTCCTTGGTCCTCTTCAATGACTGGGAATGGACGGGGAACCGGTAGTGGTGCCGAGGCAGGCCGTCGGGCCGACGGGCTGGCCGGCGGTGAATACGGCGAGCAGGCCGATTGGCCTCCATATCCCGGGCCGCCCTCTAAGGGTGGCGGTGCCCCAGCTACCACATCCCGATAGGACGAGCCGGCGAGCGAACATCCTGCCATAGCGTCGGTGCTCACCGAGGGTGAACTAGATCGTGGTTCGACCGTCGGTCCCCAGAAAAAGTCTCCGGCTTCTCCGATCGAGGTATAAGGTGCTTCCGGAAGGGCTGGTACCAACCGCAAGCTTGATCCTTGGGGGTCTAACAGGCCCTCGCTACTCCGGATATACCTTCAGAGAGAAGCGGGGATCATATCGATCTCACTCTCGGGAAGTACGAGGCTGACGTGTCGCATTCCTACCCATGCCCCGAACTGGCGGGATCGGGGGGAGGGCTCCGTCGCCGAATCATACTCCACCTCTGTATCATAGAAACGAACGGGTCAGATCTCTGTCCGGAATTCCGTAACATTCTTCCCTCGGCGTCGACGCCTCGCCTTCCTGCCCCTGGGTGGTTCTTCGGGGCATGGCTGATCTCTATCCTGGCGTCCTCCGGCCGCACTGGTGCTGGGGCCAAGAGGACTGGAAACCAAGGTGCGAGGAGCACCGGGAAAGATATCAAAGGGGATGCGGGGAGAGATGATTCCGGGCAGGCCTCCGGGCCAGGATCGAGAGGTGGGATGACCAATGCCTCTTGGATCGGCCACACGGAGTAGACCCTGTTGGTGAATAGCGCTACCGCGAGGTGGTCCGAGGTGGCTATTTCCTGTACCAGCAACCGGGAGAGTCAACCCAACCTGCCTTTGGGGCGGTCGGGGCCTCGATCCAGGTCGGGCATAGAAGTGCCCCTGCTCAGGATGCGCAGGGGCCTGGTGACTGGAACCAGCAGTGGCTTGATCCAACGCGGCCGCTGTCGCTAGGGCCCCAAGGTGGGCATCCTCTTCTGCTCGTGCCCGACGTTGGCGTCGGGACAAACGAGTCGGGATGAGCGGCGCGGGCAGGTGGAGAGTCCGTTCTTCGACTTGAGGGGCCTGGCGGCGGTGTCGCCGTGGCCTGACAGGAGCCCTTATCGCGGATCCCTGGAACGAATCTCGGATAGGGTGGTCCCGGACATCTTCCACCTCATCCGCATAGGGGAAGGAGTTGTCGGAGCGCTCCGGGGATAAGCTCCCGAAGCGGTTTGACGTCGAGGTAGGCAGCGGTGCCTCCCTGCGCGGCCCTCGGGGGCGGCGTTGGTGGCGAGGTGCAGCTTCCTCGAGTTCTAGGCGAGCCATGTCCCTGGTGGGGATGACTCCCTCTTCCTCATATCTCCGCACCAAGTTGTTGATCACCCTTCTCTGGATGACCTCTGAGGGGGAGAGAGGGCATGGTTGCCCCGCAGCTGCGGCTGCTGGGACGGCTGTGGAATGGGCGGGACCGTGCGGAGTAGCCGCGTCGGTGTTTCCCCTACCCCTGCGCCAATGGGCGGGTGGCGATCAGGCACTGGATTGGGCGACTTGATTCCTGAAAGCAGGGAGAAAACCCATTAACACTGACAGGAAAAGGAATCGACAACCAACCAAAAGTGCCACGACGCCTTCCATGGGGGGAACCCAGGCCCTCGACTTCTTGAGACGGAGTGCCCGATTTCCCTTCCCCAGCCCCTGGCGGGTTCCGTGCTCCGGTGTTGAATGCTCGGTCGAGCAGCATGCTGGTCTTCCAACACCTCTGAAAGCCATCGGTCTTCGTATCGAGGAGAAGAGATTCACGTCGGGTTCACCATTTTTCTGTTTCGGTGCGGATGTGCGTCGGGTTTCTGTTCCAACGCTGTTCTGCCAGGACGCGTTCGCACATGCACCCGTCGACCCGAGGGGATGGGCGCGCGGCTTGTGGCCCCGCAGACCCGCTTTCCAAGGGCGGGCGGCATCCGTCCCTTATTCAGGGGCGTCTGCTCCTTGATCGAAACCGGGATGATGGGATGTGGGCTCCTCCTTCCGTGGACGTCTCCTCGGAACTCGTCGCCTAATCCGGGTCTCCCTCATAGATTTAAGAATGTTCGTGAATCTCGTTCCCGACGCCATATCTTCATGGACACCGGTTAATTACGCTGCTTCCGCCCAGACGCTCCAAGGAGTCTGGTCGGGGCAGCAACCTGTGGTGAGGAGACCGGGTGGATCTGGGTGTTGGGGGCGTGTCTTAACACTGCGACTCTGCATGTCTGCCTTCCGTCCCTAATAGGGCTTCTCGAAGGCGTGATGGCCTGAGGCATCCCGCGCTGGGTGCGGGGAACTGTGTTACCTGAGGTTTTCCTCAGCTTCCCATGTTTAACATGGGGTAGGCCGCGAGTTTAACGTCCAGCGGGGACGGCATCAGACTGATCAACACGAGAAGTGGATCCGATGACAGAACCCCTTGCGAGGAACCTCCGACGCTGGGGCCAGCACATGGGCAGCTTCCCGAGTGAAGTGGAGTGGAATGAAGTGGCATGACCCCACCGGGATGTGGCGGCCCGGGTAAGGTTCAGGATGGATGATGGAGTGAAGAGCTTGGACCCTGTAGGGGCTTCCTATGTACCGCGCGTTAGCGCGGATCAAAGTCAGCGTAGTTCGGATATACAGTTTATCGTCATGCTGGACATCGGCAAGCCGACTCACGAAGAGATCGAGGCTGCCGGGCGAAGGGTTGAACCGAACCACCTCGCACATAGGGGGATGGAACGGCCGGGTGGATCACAGTTTCACGTCATGCTGGACGTTGGCAAGCCGACTCATGAGGAGATCGAGGCTGCTGAACGGAGGATTGAACCGAACCACCTCGCACAGAGGGGGATGGAACGGCCGGGTGGATCACAGTTTCACGTCATGCTGGACGTTGGCAAGCCGACTCACGAGGAGATCGAGGCTGCTGAACGGAGGATTGAACCGAACCACCTCGCACAGAGGGGGATGGAACGGCCGGGTGGATCACAGTTTCACGTCATGCTGGACGTTGAAGAGAGAAATAGAAAAAGGCAGTGGGGAAGTGCAATGGAGATACACATGTGCAGTCCCCCACAAGAGCGGATTCATAGGTGAATCGACGCAAGTGTGAACCCGGGAGGGGTCCACTGATGGACGAACCGACGTGAATACGACCGGGACGACCAGGTGGTGGGCTTGAACCTCGGAGAGGCTTCCTACGTACCCTGTTTAGGAGACATGGATCAAAGTCCACGTAGTTCGTTCGGTTTGTAGCACTCTACCCCCGTGGGCGAAGGCCACTCCAATCCCGACATCCCTGCAGAGACGAGCGGGTGGGGGCCACATCCAAACCGGAAGGACCCTGCGTGCGGGGCACAGGATCAGGTGATGCAGACGGTTTAACATCCTTCCGGACGAAGTACAATTTAACGTCATGTGTTGAGGACGAAGCGGACGGTTTAACGTCTTGCCGGACGAAGTACAGTTTAACGTCATGTGTTGAGGACGATGTACAGTTTAACGTCATGTTGGACGAAGAACTCGGCAGTTTAACGTCTTGCAGCGCGGACGTAGATGCTTGGCAGCTTAACGTCTTGTCGCGCGAACGATGGAGGCTAGGCAGTTTAGCGTCGTACAGCTTGGACGTGGTGCAGTTTAGCATCATGCAGGACGAATGCTGAACAGTTTAACGTCCTGTAGCTCGGACGAAAAATGGTGCCGCCGATGGGTCCGTGTCACGTCGCGCGAGCCTAGAGGGCCGCACGGGAAGACAACGCATGGTGCGGGCACCCGGGATGAAGATCATCGGGCGCCACGCAGGCGGGTACCCTCAGGGGGTCAAAGGGGGCGACATCGGTGGATTGCGCGCAAAAGAGAAGCATGGCGCGCAATACCGCGGGTCGGCGCACAAATGGGCGGGCTGGCGCGCAATTGGGCCAGCGCTTTGCGCGCGGAAGATAGAGATTGCGCGCACCGGGCTTCAGATAGCGCGTGGGGGAAATGGATCATTCTTTAATCGAATGGCCACTTTAAAAAAGGGGGGTGTGCGCAATCGGGCCGGATTGCGCGCACCCCGGGGGAAATTGCGCGCAAGAGGCTTCTTTTGCGCGCGAAGTCCTTTGGGTGAAGAATTATTCAAAGAAAATGAGCCAAAGGGATTGCGCGCGAAGGCGAACCCCGAGGCTTTCTTGCGCGAAAGAAAGGAGGTTACCTGAAGATCGGCATTGCACGCGGAAGGGGTTGGATTGCACGCACGAGAGACCTTTCGACTTCCGGCCACCTTCAAAACGTCGGGGGTCGCATTATATTTATAGGCAACCCCGGGCGCAGAATCCGGTTCGCGGGCACGGAATTCCCTTCGCGGGCGCGGAATCGGGCCCGGCGCGCAAGGGAGTCGCGCGGGCAACGGGCGCGCAAATTTGCGCGCCGGCCCAGCGCATTGCGCGCATCCCGGGAGGCTTGCGCGTGGCTCGTCAACTTTGCCCGCGGGCCTCCAAAATTCCGCGCAAGGCCTCCGGGTCCTCCGAAACATGCTTCCGACTCCAAATATGACCTCGCTTTCTGCATCTGGAGCTTTGTTTGGGAACAACGGACTTTTCCGGCGTCTACAGTGGGATCAACATCAACATCGATCTCTCCACAGTGGATGATGTGGGAGTCGTCATGAAGATAACGACGTAGCTTTGATACATGGATAACGTCATGTTTTTGACTCATCTAAGGGGGAAGCGCTACTCAATATGGCATAGCTCCAACACGAGATAACACCTCGAAAAGACCAACAAAGCTGGGAGAATGCTTACTCCCCCGACCAAACCTTCGCTGCCCCTGACCAGGATTGACCTTCAGAAACACATGATCCCCAACATCAAACTCTAAGTGTCTCCATCTTTGATCGGCATATGATTTCTGACGATGTTGTGCTGTCTTCATCCTCTCACGAATCACCTGAACCATCTCTGTTGTATTCTTCACTTGTTCCAGTCTAAGAATTGGTGACTCTCAGACCCCATTCCAGCACAATGGAGAACAGAAAGGTCATCCATACAAGGCTTCAAATGGCTCCATACTGATAGTGGAGTGAAAAATATTATTGTAAGAGAACTCCACCAAGGGTAAGTGCCTCATCCATGAACCTCCAAAATCAAGAACACAAGAGTGTAACATGTAGTCAAGAGTCTGGATGGTTCGCTCTGTCTGACCATCCGTTTGAGGGTGAAAAGCAGTGTTAAGGTAGAGTTGAGAACCAAAATCATGTTGGAGACCCCTCCACACCCTTGAGGTAAAACGAGGATATCAATTAGAAATGATCATCCTTGGGACTCCATGAAGTCTCAGCACCTCCTCCAGATACTCCCTCGATAAAAATTCCACTTAGTTCGACTCCTTGATTTCTATGAAGTGGGATGATTTTGTTAAACGATACACTACCACCCATATAGCATCATGTACTCCCATATCTCGAGGTAAACCGGTAACAAATTCCCTTGAGATTTCCTCCCACTTCCACTGAGGAATCTCTAATGGCTGGAGAAGACCACCAGGAACACAGTTTCTGGCCTTCACCTTCTGGAAGACTAAACATCGAGGTACAAACTCCACAACCGCGTGCTTTAGCCCAGGCCACCAGAACTGACTCCTCAAGGATCGGTACATCTTTGTCACACCAGGATGCACGACTAAAGATGAACCATGAAACTCTATGAGGACTATCTCGCACATCTCCAAGGGAACAAAAAACCTTCCATGATACAACACTCTGTGTTGTTCATCATCAGACCAACCATCAGGGGCCTCACCACAAACTACTCGGTCTCTCCAAACCTCTAGATCTAGATCCCCCAACTGGTACTCTTATACCCTCTATCTCGGGGATGATTATACCGTCATCTGGAAAAGTCATCCTCTACCCCCAAATTCTCCCATGTCAAGATGCAAAGCTGACAGTCCCAGCCTTACTCTACAGGAATCATCGGATTCACGCACAGCATCACTATGTGACTTTCAGCTCAGCACATCAGCTACAAAATTACCTTTTCCAGTTTTATACAATATATCGAAGTCGAATTCCTGCAAGGACTCCATCCACCGATCCTGTCGCAAGTTCAAGTCACGCTGCGAGAAAACATACCTCAAACACTTATGGTCGGTAGAAGACCACAAAGTGTTCACCAATGAGGTAATGACTCCACAACATTAGAGAAAACACCACGGCTTCCAAATCAAGATCATTGGTGGAAGAGTTACGTTCATGCGGACGCAACTGCTGATACCCATATGAAAAAATTGACTACTACTGCATGTGGACACAACCTAACCCCAGATGTGATGCATCGTCGAAAACATCAAACTGAACTCCCTAAACTAGAAGAAAAAACATTGGAGCTCTTAATAAATTCCCTTTTAGATACTCAAAAGCTGCCTAACACAGATCAGTCTATATGAAACCCTGATCATTCCTGGTCAAAGCTATCAGAGGAGTTTTAAATTAGGAGAAATTGGCTACGAACCTCCTATAGTAGCCTGTGAGACCAAGGAAACTTCACACCTCTGACACTGTGTTGGGGGATTACAAAGACACAACAGCTTCTATCATTGATGGATCCACAGGTACTCCTTTTTGGAACACATCATGGCCCATGAAAAGGACTTATCAAGCCCAAAACTCACACTTTGACATCTTTCCGAAAAACTGATGTCGATGAAGAACTCCGAAAATGGCTCATAGATGCTCTGCATGATCCTCTTCAGATGTGGAGCACACAAGGATGTCATCAATGAGAACTAAAACGAACTTGTCCAGGAACTCACAAAACACAACATTCATCAATCCCCGGAACACAGCTGGATCATTCCTCATGCCGAACAACATTACAACGAACTCATAATACCCATGACGACAATGTAAAGCGGTCTTCGGGATATCTTCGTCCTTCACTCGCATCTGATGATATCCTAACCTCAATTTGATCTTTGAGAACCAACTTGAACCTTTCAGTTGATCGAATAAATCATCTATCAATGGAAGAGGATAGCGGTTATTTGTTGTCACTTTTTTTAAGCGATGATAATCGACACACAACCACAAACGGCCATCGGCCTTCTTCACAAATAGAAATGGTGCACCCCATGGTGACACACTTGGTCGAACAAAACCGCACTACAACAGACCATCATGCTGTATGCATAGCTCTCGTAACTCATAAGGGGACATCCTAAATAGAGACATAGATATAGGAGATGCTCTTGGATGTAGCTCGATCCCAAACTTCATCTCTCACCGAGGGGATAAGGCTACAACCTCTTCTGAAAAAACACCAGTGTACTCCTCTATGACCCCAGGAAACGCCGACTGTCAATCCTATGAATAACACAGTATCATCTCAGCTGCCATGGTTGATAATAATGGAACATGCCTATGACCCATCTGAGTATATCTCTCCCCAAAAAACACCACCTTCTCTTCATCCACATAAATAAAGATGACCTTCTTCCTAAAGCAATCCACGATAGACTTCACCGAATACAACCAATCAATGCTGAGGATGACATCGTATGGTTGTATCCGTAAACATAAGAAATATCCCCAAAAGCGGTGTTTACCCAACACTAGATCACAGTTTCTACATACTTCAAACAATCTAGCTCGACCTCCAACTAGCGTAGTAAACGCCAAGGGCACTGGAAGCCTCTCTATCTCAAGTCCCAAAGCGTGGACAAGGGTAGGTGATATGATGGAGTGGGTCGCTCCTAAATCAAACAAGGAATAAGCCATGTTAGAAAACAATCAAAGGGTACCTTGAATGACTTCTGGCTCATGTGGAGGTGGCAAAGCTAGAGCATGATGTTGACTACGACCTCCTCCAAGGTCTCTCTGACCCTAATGATGACCACCACCACGGCCGTGCGCTACTCTCTGAGGACGGGGAGCATCATGGGGCTATCTTCTTCCTACCACATCTCCCCACTTCTGATCAAAAGCTGGTGAAACCTGCTGCTCCATCCTTGGCTGGAACTGCCTCAGTGAGGGAACCTGGAGCGGGGCACATGGTGCATGATGACCGCACAGAAAGGTCAGGCACTCCCACTGCTGATGGCCACGACCACCAAAAAAACATGCAAATAATCCCATGGAATAGGACATAGAGTTGCTGACTCTATAGAAACGAGATGTGAAGGGATTGGACCTACTCTGGGATGAATAGAAACACTTCTACCCTGATAACTGGGAACCCCGGACTACAACTCTACTCTATGAGGAATCATGATGATTCCCCTCTCGTGATGATCTGGTCCAAGCCAAATTCCTCTCAAAAATTTGTGCCCTCTCCAACACCTCAAGATATGTCTACAACATAAATGGGGTGACCTAGCGGTGGATCTCTGGGTGCAAAGCCTCCTCGGAATTCCTCACCCTGGCCTCCTCATCTGGTAACAGGTCTGAAGCATAATGTAGAAGATTCATGAAACAGATTCCAAACTCTCGAACACTGGAGCCCCCCCCCCCACCAAAGCGTAAGAAGCTCCTGTCAACTAGATCACTTCGCAGTCGAAGAAAGGAACTCGACTTTAAACATGTCTTGGAACTCCTTCCATGAGATCGTCGACTCCTCATGATCCCTGAGGAACAACCACCACCACTTCCTTGTTACTCCATGCAGAATCATCACAACCAATGAAACTGGTGCTCCTTCTGAGAACGGATCAAACTGAAGCCTATCACGACCTCCTCCAACCAGCCTTTTGTGACTGCATCAAAAATGGATCCCTCATACGTCTGCAGACTCTGGCACTGAAACACTCGGAGTGTCTTCCTCCAAGCGTCACCGTCTTCAACCTCTACCCAGTGGTGACCTGCTGGAATAGCCTGTTGAACGTCTTCTACACAAACTTGATGAGGACGTCGACATGAATCCATTCATGCAAAATAACAAACAATTATAGATCCTATGCATGTAATATGGAAGCCTCAACACTAATTAATTAATTATTTTCCTTTTCATTTGTTTCAGGTTAACCTATCCCAAGGTCTACCAATTCAAACACAGGCACAAAGAAGAATGATGCATGTTTATTTCCTAGGTCTCTACCCTGCAACCAATATCAACCTCTTTAGTAGCCATTGTAAACATAATGGTTCGTGCAACAGATCATAGGGGAACCTAAACACCTATGTCTCTACCAATCTCCAGTGTTTACCCCACTTGCTAAACATGAATGACATTGTTGCCCTACCAACCCATGCAACCTCACCTGTGCCTAACTCCAAACTCCATCTTATCCATTATCCTCACATTGATACCACTCTATCATGACCCCTCCCCAAAAACTGTACCCCTCCTAGGCTGACAATGTGAAAGGGGATATAATGACCCCCAAGTCCCGCCTCCAGTAGGCCCCGGGTTGGAGACTATCACCGAGGGTATAATAAACACACAAATGGGAGGCATTACCCTCTACGATAACACATGCGGAAGAGAGAGATAAGATAGAAACCAACCAACTCCATCTCAAACCTAAAGTATAAAATAAAAAACCATGTGCATATGTAATGTCATGAAAAATTACTACATCCGAAAAGGTAAAACTGCATGTACCCAAAACAAAATAAATCAGCAGCAATCACAAGCCCGAACAGCTCTGGAAACAACAAGCTATTATTAACCAGCATGATATCCACCATGCTCCAAGTAACCTAAAAAATAGTTTATATATGTTGGGTGAGTATAACATCATTCTCAGTATGATCTTCCATGAAGCCTCTCATGCAAAAGTAAGGAAAGAATGCTAAATCATAGTGAACAACAGTGAAACTAACTCTTCACCTAACAGGTATACTATATTCCCAACCTCACCATGGATACTCACTCTAAGTAAATATTTCAAGAATATAGCATATAGAAAAGAATATCATGGGTACCCCGCTACTACTTCCCCACTGGGTTGTTGCTTTCCCCCAAAAAAATATATCATGTGCATCTCTCTCTAAAGCCTTACCCGTATAAACTTGGCCTAAGCTCCAAAATCTGCACCTCGTGCACCACAAAGGCTTGCCCGTGGACACCTAGGATAAGCTCCACACCATCCCCACAACCAAAAGTAACCAGGTAGGTTCCAGTAGCCACCACAGCCTGCATAACGTGTATCATACGTCGTGTATTGTACCTCAAGCCATTACAGCCCATACACCACGTAAGGATCCTCAAGCCATCATAGCTTATACAAGTTACACCTATAGTAGTCCATAGGATAATACATCCATAATATGTGTGTGGAAATTACCAAACTCCATTACAGCCTTCTACACATATATATGGGGAAAACTGACCATTGTGCCAATGACACTAGTATCTACCAAGAGAAGAGAGCGGGGTCAAAGGGGGTAGTCAGTCATTCATCCTCCCTCTGGAATTTTGGGGAAAACACCCACCCCCCAGGGATCGAGATTCCCGAGGTTTCATTTTCCCTTACAGACAGGTTGGAGTATCATATAGAAACACAAAAAGTATAGAATATATATAACTCAAAACCACACTATGGGCTTAACCTAGTCTTAACCTCAACTGCAGCTAACGTCTGTCAGACTCCGGGCTCCTATTTCTAAGACTAGGAATCCTATAAGCACACAACCAGTTAAATAACTTCAATAGGTTACTTCATTCCCTTTTTCATCAATTCCACTTTTCGTTGATTAATTATTGCACATTAATTAACAATGAACAAAAACCACATTTAAACTTTCTTGGCATCACATTCAAAATTTACTGTTCCTTTAAAGTTACAACATCAAAATTAAATACCAGCATCTCCATCCCCGTCGATTATCACCATTTAATCAAACAATAATTTTATAATTACTTTCATATATTCCAAGAAATTCTAGAAAATCATCATATGCAACTAATCCCAAGGGGGATCAACACGGTGAGTAGATATACTACCTGTCGAGTCATTGCCGCCTATAACAAAAGTGTAGGCCTATTCTCCCATCATACGATAAACACGGAAAGAATGTGGCATACCTCGCTAGACTTCGCCCCTTTCCGAAGAAAGGTAAGAAAAACTAGCCACCTTGAGTAGTGAGGAAAGGTAAAGCAGACAAACAACCATGGATCAACAACATCCAACAATCACAACCATCTCATTACATCATCCACGATGTCCTCCCTGACACCCACACGCATAAACCGATGCATATCGCACCTCTAGGCATCATCCAATGCCACAACCACTAGGCCTCCCTCCCTCCACATATCACAAGACTCCTCCAGGGTCACATCAAAACACCAGATATCACAACACCCCTTCTAGGGTCACAACAATTCACAAGAAGTTGGAAAACAATCATTACAAAAAATGGGATCTTGGCCCTTTAACAAGGAATTCTTCTTTCAAACAACAAACACCAACAATCACATCAAATGGTCTTTTATCCCTAATTCACAAAAAGTGGGTAACTCCGAACACTTTAGGGAATCCAATCAATCAAGTTCATAAATCTATATTGAATTAACATATTCAATTTGTTGGTTCCAACATAATTAACCAAAATAGTAAGCTATCACAATGATTAAACATACTTACTATTCCAACTTAATCAATATCAAATTACCACAAGAAACAGATTATTTTTCATGACTCTTTATTTTTATCAAATTAATTATCAATTAATTCTTCCTTCACATTGTTTATTAAATTCCTCAAGAACAACATTCTAACAAGAAAGGCATAGATATCAAACTATCTAGAAAACATGAGACCAAAACATGCGTTCAATGCAATTTCTTAATCCGGTTCAATTATTTAATTAGGTCAATTTCATTATGATTCAAAGGGCTAAATCATGCTAACTCTATGATTGCACATGAACAATTAGAGAAGCCACAAATCCCCTACCTCATGGGTTTTCGAGGAAAACCACAACGGTCGATGAACACCCATGAAATCGGGACGATTTCCATGAATCCTACAAAAATCTCCTCTCCGAACACTACCAAGGACAAAGATCATCACAAAAGACATCCACACACCAAGATCTACCCATAAAGGTCATAAATCTAAGAAGACGAGAGAAGAGGAGGAGCAGATCTAGGTAGATCTATGAAATCAAATAAAAGGATCACATAACATGAGAAACCAGCTCGATTTGCAAAGAGAAGCCTTTGGATCGCCTCCAAAATTCTTGGGACCCCCTTGAGCCACATGGGAGTGATAATGAGAATTTAGATTAATTAATTCAAAGTAAAGGCCAAAATGACATAAACAAAAAGATTTTAGTAATTAATTTTTAAATAGTCTTATATAAGTCATATTTTAAACTATATATATTCATTGGAAATATTAAAATCATTCATACATCATGGTAATTTTTTTATAATTTTTAAGCATCAAATAAATTAAATTATATATGACACAATAATGATGTTGTATTTACCTCATTAATAAATCATCTAAATAAATAAAATTATGATGATTAAATTATTATCCAAAACCTGTCCAATTTTTATTGGATGATTTTGTTCGGCCATGAGTCATCTTATCTTAATCTTTAATTATTTTTTTTCCTTTTGAACTAAAATATCATTATATAATAAAATAATATTTTCACACCTTCCTAAAGATCTCCTCCTTCCCTTATAAAAAGAGACCAGTTCTAACAAATTCCTCACACCTATCAAGCCATTTTTCGTGCCCAAACTCTATTACATTAATCTATATACATCCCTCTTATCCCCCTAAAAACCTTACCTTATGAAGAAGGCACTTCATTAAGTCCTATGGTTCATACCAAAGGGAGTTACCCAAATTAAAGGTAACAATTTATGTCAAATTGTTTTCTTTTATTTTACTTCTCCGATCCCTTAACTAATTTTATTCATTTCATTTTTAACAACACTATTATATTCAATATATTAGTATGTTGTTATGAGAATTATTATAACTACACATACACACACCTCCATCGAATGGATGAAGAACACAATGTTTCTCTGGATGGAAAACTAACGCCTCACGAAACAATGATTGTTCGATTATCTCCTATCGCCTCTAATGGTGGCCATTATGATGGAACTGTATTTATAAATGATATATATTATGTTTATTTTTTATATATACTTATTTATTTTTCATTTATATGACACATTTATTGTTTACATAGTGGCTAAATACGATAATCTCATTTGGGGAAGTGCGGACTACCGCCCCCTAAAAGTGATGTGACTCATTAATTCCTTATGTGGGATGTATAAAGGAAAGATTTAATATAATATATATGATATTATAATGTAATTATAATATACCTATGTTTCATTTTGTTTAAATTCCATTAAAATAAGAAATAAAAATGAAAGTAGCGGTCAAGCGTACGTACGACTTATTGTCTCCATGAACAGTGCATTCCATTTCTTACCTCCATATGTTATGTACTATTATAAATACATGTATATACTGGATATATATGAAATTTATGATAACTAATTCAATAATAACATTTTGGATATAATGGAGTATTTACCACATGGAAAACATGTAAATATACAGTGTTCATTTCTGACTCAAGTACCAAATATCGACAAAACAAACATTATTAACTTAAATGGTTATATAATGTTTATAACATTGTAATAAGTTATATAAAAGTAATAATAAAGCTGAAAAATGTTCTTAATCAATTATAAATTATCATTAGTTTATTATTCAAGAGATTAAAGAATGATCAAGTCAAGTCGAAAACAAGGTAACTGACTTTGTCTCAATCTCCTTTCATTGAGGCATCTTTTGTTTTATACAAAACTTTTGATTATACGGTGAATAAACCCATTTGACATTTATTGTTGTTAAAAAGGAATCTATTCTCTACGAAGAGTTTTACTAAATGACAAAAAGTGTGTTTCTTTTTAACGTAAGCGGTTAAAATGACCTTTTCTGCCATCGTGAGTATTATTTGATCATTGTCTTCCTCAACAAGTTGTAATGATTTTAAAAGAAAATAAATACCATATACTATTTTATTTATTTTGGTATTGAAAATGGTTTTTATAATGGATTTTTATGTCAATATATTTATATGATTTATTGTGATTGAAATATGGAAATTTTATCTTTCCTTTATATTTGTTTTAATTTTTATTATTTTATAATGGTACTTGGACATTTGATGGGTGGTTACGTGATAAACCAAATAATGGGTGGTGTCGTGAATACTAGTATGGGTGGTTACGTTATAACCTCCAATGCATTTGGTATGGATGTTGGCTATATTGCTATTCTATTTAGTGATATGTGTGGAAGTCGACCATATGGTTTTTCCATTTAAGTATGTTCATGTCTCAGTAAACTTTTACATGTAATGTATCCTTTATATGGGTTTTATGGTAATATTTTGGTTAAAAAGGTTAAGTAGTTATGTTTTATTCAGTGATGAGTATTTCATAATTAATAAAGGTGAAAAATATTACTTATGTTAAAGTATTCATGGTTTACTTTCTGTTTGGAAAAAATCACAGTTTTCCTGCTTTGTGTATCCCTTAATGACATTTTATGATCATCCCATGTTTTTGAAATTTTTTCCACAGGACATATTATAGAATAGGGTCAAGGATGGGATCAAAGAAAAGTCATGTTGTCTTAAACATGGAACTAGACCTGACAATTTTTTTCATGAGTAAATGTTTTGTAAAAAAATGGAAACTATGTAGAAGTGTCTACTTTGTAATCTTTTGAGATGAAATAATTATGTCCTAATTCACTAAAACTCTAAACCTAAAAGATACTCAATGTTAATTATTCATTTAATTCAATATTACTTATGGTTTAAGGCTACGTCCTTATAGTTGGTATTACAGGTCAATTTAGATAACTTTATGAGTTAGGATATTGTTAAATAAATATCCATAAATTAATTTATTGTAATATTAGAATGATATATAATTTTTAGATTACCATGTTACTTCTCCTAAAATATTTTTGTTTTGAGAATGATTTTTCATAGAGAAAATAGGGCAGTTGTGATGGGAATTCATACAGAGGGAAATGACCTTCAAAATCTCCATCCAAAGATGGTCAGAATCAGAACTGAACAGTTTGCTACAGTGATGGCTCAGTTGTTTCATGTGATAAATGGTGGTTTTATTTATTGGTGATATTTTGGTTTATTCTAAATGTGAATAAGATCATGAAATTCATTTAAGGGTTGTCTTGAAAACCTAAAAATAAAAGAAACTATATGGGAAATTCAGCAAGTGTGATTTTTTGGTTACAACCAATATCTTTCCTTGGTCACATTGTTTCAAAAAATAGAATATCTGTTGATCCTAAAAAAACAAAAGATGTTGATTAATGTCCAAGACCCACAAATATAAATGAGATTCTTAGTTATCTTGGTTTTCCAGGTTATTAGTGGAGGTTTTTAAAAAAAAATCATGGTTAACTTGCCCATTGACTAAGTTAACACGAAAAGGTTTTAAGTTCATTTGGTCAAAAGAATGTGATGATTGTTTTTCGGAATTGAATAGAGGATGGGTGAATGCTCTTGTTTTGGAACTTCCATCCAGAAATAGTGATTTTGTTATCTACAATGATGCTTCATTGAAAGGACAGGGTTGTGTCCTAATGCAGAATGATTAGGTAATTGCTTATGCCTCATGTCAGTTGAAACCTCATGAGTTAAATTACCATACACATGATTTGGAATTAGTTGCTATTGTTTATGCATAAAAAATTTGGAGGCATCATTTGTATGGAGTGAAATGTGAAATATATACTAATAAATTTTTTTGAATAATATATTCGCTCAAAAATAATTGAACATGAGACAGAGGAGGTGGTTGGAATTAATCAAGGATTATGATTGCACAATCCTTTACCATCTAGGAGAAGAAAATAAAGTGGTTGTTACTTTGAATCGAAAAAGTAATGTTTCATTAAATATGCTACATTTTTAATGAGATAATTTGGTTTTTCATTTGATAAACATTTCCATGGAAGTTTTTGGTGTAGGAAATTCTTTGGTTTTGTTTCAAGCATCAGTGAAATCATCCCTATCAGACAGAATAATGAAAGCATAGAAAGAAGACAGTGAGTTGCAGAAAAAGGTAGAGTTGGGTCAAAAGTGAAAGTTTCTTAATTTTGACGTTGATAATGATTGTGTTTTGAGGTTTGGAAAGAGATTATGTGTGCATTATGATTCACAGTTGAAGAATGAGTTGTTATGTGAAGCTCATGGTTCTCCGTTTTAAGTTCATCTTGCCAGTACTATGATGTACATAGATCATCGGGAGTATTATTGGTGGGATGGAATGAAAAGTGATATTGCTAATTTTACTGTGAGGTGTTTGATGTTCTAGAAGGTTAAAACAGAGTGTTAGTTATCAAAAGGTATGTTTCAGCCTCTACTAGTGCCAGAGTGTAAATGAAAAAATATATACATGGATTTTGTTGTGGGTTTATTAATGAAATCATGAGTTAATAATGAAATCGGGGTTATAGTTGATCGATTGACTAAATCAACTCATTTCCTTAATATTTGAGATTATTTTTCTCTAGAAAAACTTGATTTTTTGTATGTTAATGAAATAGTAAGTTTGCACAGAGTTCATATCTCGATTGTATCTGATCATCATCCCAGGTTTACATCTAACTAATGGAAAGGCCTTAAGAAGTCATTGGGTACTGAATTAAATTTTATAATAGTTTTTCACTCTCAATCAGATGGGAAATTAGAACGAACAATTCAGAAATCAACGAATATGTTATGTTCTTGTTCACTATATTATCAGGGGAGTTGGGACCAAAATCCTTCTATGGTTACATTTTCATATAATAACAGTTTTCATTCCAGTATACAGATGGCTCCATTTGAGGAATTATATGGAAAGCATTATCGAAATGAATATTTTTGGGATGAAGTGGGTGAAAGGAAGCTGATGGGACTAGAATTGGTTGAATAGATCACAGAGAAAGGTCATTTGATTCAGAAGAACATGATAACAGCTCAGAGCAGACATAAAAGTTATGCAGATAACCAGATGAAGGATATTTCATCTGAGTTAGGTGATCATGTCTTTCTCATGGTTTCCCCATGGAAAAGTGTGATGTGTTTTGGTAATAAGGGAAATTTGAGTATTAGGTTCATTGAACCTTATGAAATTCTGGATAAAGTTAGATCATCTACGTATTGGGTGGATTTACCTCTATGTTTATCCCAGGTACACAATTTTTTTCATGTTTCGATGTTGAGAAAGTATATACCAGATCCATCTCATGTTTTGAGCCCAGAGGTAGTTCAATTGGAAGAGAATCTATATTATGAAGAACAACCAGTCCAAATTATAGACCATATAGAGAATGTTTTGCAGAATAAGGTAATTAATCAGGTAAAGGTTTCATCGAAAAACCACATGATCGAAGAGGAAACGTGGAAATCTGAAAATGCAATAAGGGACAAATACCCCCACTTATTTTGATAAGTGAAAAAAAATTGCCAGTACACAACATCCAAATGGGGGGAAGGATTTAACATCCCAAATAAATGAAGAATAAGAAATATTTCATATGTATAAATATATATGAATTAAATATTAATTTTACTTTAAAGGGGTTGCTATGTTCGATAGCGTACCCGATACACAACAACAAGTTTTTTTGAAATCTTACGTTGCACACTTATAATATAATATTATTATTTTAAATGGTAGATAACTCTTAGCTGTTTTATTGGAGGGAATGAATAAAACTAACTAAAATATGAATTTAACTTATTGTTAAATGAATTTACATTCATCCAATAAATTATAAAGGCTTGTAATATTAATGAATCTAATTTTAAGCATAATTTACATAAAAAAGTCGATTTACAAACTTTTAATGGTCAACCCTCTTTAAATATAGTTTTGTTCATTTTCATAAGTTCTATTTGACCATATAATATTCATTTTTATATTTGGGACATCAAATTTCACTTTGGGTAATTTTTTAGTATTTTTCTGATAATGTTCATTTTTAATGAATAGTGGAAAATATTGTATTTTAATTCATAAGTTCCCTTTAATCTAATTTATTTATATGGTTATATTATCTTTTTAATTGGTTTTAATGTGTAATTAGAATATATTTTTACCATTTAATCCAATGTTTTTCATTGGAATTAATTTCACTTTGAAATTGGACATAAACAAGTGTCGATCTTTTGATAGTTATAGTTTCTTAAAAACACGCTATTTCCTTTAACAATGCGAATTAATATTAAAATTAATTAATAAAAATTTTATGTTTTGAATATGGAAAAATAAACATCATTTTTGAATTTCGAATGTCAACTAAATCTAAGGCTGAATTTGTGGTATTTTTCTGAAAAACATCAATTTTTGATGAATAGTGAAACCACTTAGTAGTAGTTAAAATACCGACCTTTTGATTTAAATGAAATTTTACTGCTTATGTGAATTGAATTTCAAAAATCCGACATACATGGTTGTTATCAAGAAGTAAAATGTGGTTCAATAAGATGAAAATAAGTTTTGGTGAATATTAACTTTCCACTCTTATTTACCACGGTTAAAGGTAAATAAGGTAATTCAAGTTAAAAAGAAAATTATAATAATTGAAAATTTGTCTTAACACTTGTGAAAACCTTATTGGTTGATTCATTTACGACCAAGGCATATTTGGGTTGATTTTCATACCCCATTGAGCCACTTGGGAGTGATAATGAAAATTTAGATTAATTAATTTAACGTAAAGGCCAAAATTAAATAAACAAAAATCTTTAAGTAATTAATTTTTATATGGTGTTATATAAGTCATATTTTAGACTATAAATATTCTTTGGAAATATAAAATGCTTTCCTACATCATGGTTATTTTTGGATAATTTTTAGATATCAAATAAATTAAATTATTTATGACACAATAACGATGCAATATATAACTAATTAATAAATAATTTAAATAAATATAAGAATAATGATTAAAATATTATCCAAAACCTATCAAATATTTATTGGATGATTTTATTTCTACCCTGAGTCATATTATCTTCAACTTTCATGATTTTTGGACCTGTTTAAACCGAATATCATTGTAAAGACCCGTAAATTTCAAGGAAATTTTTTTCTTAATTTACATTGGAATTTTACAAGAACGCAGTTTCTGACGGCACCGGATTCTGAGGCCCGGTGTGCCCGGAATCATTTTCCGAAGATTGGCTCGGGTACGTTCAATGAACGGACGAGCGGGTTTTTCTATCTTTTGAACCGGTGCCCGGAATCGAATTCTGAGGGCACCGATGGAATCGCAGCGCCGGTATTTGCTTAGAAACGCCTCTTCCGGAGTTGTGTTTGCTCGGGTATGGTTTTTAAATTTTTTGGCTTAAAGTTACGAAATAAAATAATTTGTACGAAAAACATTATTTTATTTCACTTAAGCCACTTGGAAGCCACTTAAAGCTGCATAAGCTGAGTAGATGCGGATAGGGTGCTATCCAAAAATATCCTACCCTCTTGGTAGGATATTTGTGAGGTGGGGCCCGCACGAGCCACACCTTTTCTTTTCCGCTAAGTAACGCACCTGCGAAAACCCATCATTAAGAAATTCAACTGACGCGTTTTCTTAATTTCTTAACGCACCAATTAATTCGGCGGTTTTCTTCGTTGAATTAATTCTATGAATTAATGGGTCGTTACTTATCTCTTTTTCGTTTGTTGGCATGTTAATAAAATAAGACCAACGCTTTTTCTCCTTAAGTGTTGTTCGTTGAGAGGATTTGGAAAACCTCAAGTTCTTCATCCTTCTTCGCGAAGAACGCGAAGAACGCGAAGAACGTGAAGAACACTGGCCTTTGACGAAGGGCGACGAGGAACCCCGAGCCCTCGGAGATCGACGACGCGACGCCAAGTGCCGCGACACCGATGTTTCCTCTCATGCGGCGTTCTTCGGCGACATTCCTTAATCGGCAACAAAATATTCGATCATCCATTGAGGTGAGAGATTGTGGTTCTTTAAATTTATTTTTGGATTAAATCAACAATATGGATTTAATTATTATTAATTAAATCTATATGTTCATGAACCTCGTATTTCGTCGACGAACACCGTATTCCATGACGACGCGATGCCCTCCCGCGACGACACGACGCGCTTCCGCGACGCCCTTCCGCAACGCGACGATCGCCTCCTTCCGCGACGATCAATTCCGCGAAGAACGCGCGTGCGACAACATGATGAGGAAGGGATTTTATTTTGGAAATACCTTTTTATATCCCCTTGATTGTTACTTTTAAAACAAGAACCTGGATCAAGTGAAATTTTAAATTATTAAAATTGTTTTGATACGTTTTTCATTTGTTGATTTATCCTCCCGATTGATACCGTCTAACGCGGAGGGTGCGGGCCAAACAAACACGGCCCGACAACCCTCCGCCATTCTTCGTTATTGTGTGGATTTGGCGGGCGACGAAAAAACGTCCCACAAAGGCAATTTGATGATTCCACAGAGAAGAACGGGTCCTGGGAGGAGCATCGGCACAGACGGGAAGGAAAACGGACAACCGGAGCAACTCCGGTGATCCGCGGAAGTCTCAAGCAGCGCGGGCCGCTGGCGGCACGGGCCTCCTGCGCCCCGGCACGCCGCCGGACAGGGCCGCCGCGGCTGAAGTGGTGGCGGCGGCGGCCAGCGGACCTGCGGCTGTGCGGGTCCGGCTCGACCGCACGGGACGCGGCGGAAGCCGCCTCCGCTGATATCCAGCGTGGCCCCTCGAGGGCCGCGACATCCTCATCCCGCGGGGGCGGCGCCCCGTGGCTGCCACGGTTGGCCGCTCGGCCAAGCCGAGCCGGGCCGTGCCCTGGCCGGACTGGACCGGGTCCAGCCTGGTCGGACCGGGTCGGGTCGACCCGGTTCGGCCAACCCAGGGGGGTCGGGCCGGGCCCAGACCCCCCGTCTTCGGACCGTTTCGATATTTTTCCGGTAACATGAGCTACAGGCCTCAGAACGATGCGCCGTCAGCGGCGATGCAATCTTTCGATCGAGGTGGTCGTTTCGGTATATCGCAATCAATGTTTCGGAATACTTTGTGTTCGGCCGGGTTGGTTCGTACACGTAACCAACCGGGCCCTCGGAGCGGAAACGCTTATATCTTGATCTCCAGACGTCCGATTGACGTGACGTCGACTTTGGTGGATTCCTCTAAGTGAGAATGTTCTTTTGACATAATCCACCCGAGGTTGTTACGTAGGTAGAGTACGGTCGGGTTGGTTTTCCTTAAAAACCAACCGGGCCCCTGGGACAAAAAAGCTAATAACTCTCAGACCGGGCGTCCGATTGACGCGTCGTCTGCGACGTTGAGTACCTGTTGACGATACAGAACTTTTGGTTACATCAACTCTGGACTTTGAGTCAGTTGATGTATCAGCCTCTCGGCCCGTGGAGCGGACCCTCCCGAACGAGCTTTCTCTATGCGGGAACCTTAGAGTTGGCTGCTACTACTGATGTGACGACGATGACTGTACAGAGATCCCCAGTGGATTCGACTGCAACGTTGATAAAAACCGTACGGGAATCCTCCGTGTTTTTGGCAGTGACTACTACGGTACATCTTGGGATACGTCAACTCCAGAACACATGTTAGTTGATGCATCGAACTCTTAGCTCGTGGAGTGGACCCTCCCGGAACGAGCATGCCATGGGTGGAAACCCTAGAAATGGTTGAGACTTAATGACTGCTAATCGAACGACTCGGTGTGTTACAGATATCCTAGTGGGGAGCGCTTGGTTGTAGAGACAGACCCACGACAGAGGTTTGCTTGGTTATAGCGGCACATAGGAGTGCTTGGTTGTAGCGGCAGGCCCACGACGGAGGTGCACTTGGTTGTAGCGGCACATGGGAGTGCTTGGTTGTAGCGGCAGACCCACGACGGAGGTGCGCTTGTTTGTAGCGGCACAGGGGAGCGCTTGGTTGTAGTGGCAGACCCACATCATAGGTGCGCTTGGTTGTAGCAGCACAATGGAGCGCTTGGTTGTAGCGGCAGACCCACGATAGAGGTGCACATGGTTGTAGTGGCACGGTGGAGCGCTTGGTTGTAGAAACAGGCCCACATTACTCAATAGGTGGAGTACTACAGCAGTCCAAGGTAAGAGGGAAGTGCATGGTTGTAGTGGCATTACCATTTTACTAGATGGAGAGGGAGTTTCCCAGTAGCTGGGTTCAACTTCATGATCGATCATGTGTGGGTCATTGCGGGGGTTAGTAAATACTGATCCTTTGTGGGTCTGACGACATAGATGAATCAGTGGCTACATCTGATCATCTCTATCGTATTACGAAGAAGTATATCCTGTGTGAGCTGAAACCTATTTTCTATCCTGTGTGGTTTTCGTTTTGCTTTCTTTTGTGGATTGTGTTGTGCTATCCTGTGTGGATTACGTATACTTTCTTGTGTGGACTAGGTTGTTCTTGTGCTCGGATGTTGGAGCATACTGGAATTGATGATTTAGGTATATGTATGGGAATATAACTAAGCAGTGTCGGTTGTTACTTCGTGATTGTATCTTGCCTTTTTGGTTTATACTTGTGGATTTGTGGGAGAACTTTGGGGGTCTCGGGGTCCCTACTGAGTAGCTTATACTCACCCCTACACGGGCTATGCCCGCACTTCGTTGTGTTGGTTGTAGACGACGGATAGCGCTGATCGTGGTGGAGGCTTGCGGAGCTGGACGGTACCTGGAGGTGGACCACCTGGCGGGACGTACTCGGAGCGGACGGCTGGACCGAGGAGCTGTGGAGGCTATCTGTGCTCGCCCTTCAGGTGGGACTTCCAGAGGATGGCTCGACGATGTGGCTTTTCTTTTTAGTTTTTGTTTTCCCCTTTCAGTTGTACTTTACAGTTGGGCTTGTATTTCTGACCCCTTTTTCTTTCAGCACAGTTTGTTACAGTTTTTACATAGTGTTTACTTTTTCTGCTTTCTTACTCTGTGATGGTTGTTTACTTTACAAAGGCAATGCCTTACTGTTTATCGAGATTTACGCCTTGGTGTTAGTCGCCAGCCCCTAGCCTATGGAAGGCGGGTTTGGGGTAGTCATGACACGGGCCCCGAAGAGGCGTCGTGACAAATTGGTATCAAAGGAGTTCGGTTCTACCACAGAATCTGATATTTCTTCTATGTGAAGCAATAGTGTTCAGTGTATTGGGTGTGGTTATCAGTCCAGGGAGTCCAGTGTTGGTTCGGCGGCCGACGTATCCGTACACTAGGACCCTGACTTCTGATTTCTGACTTAATGCACTAAAACATTAATTACATGTGTGTTCAAGTTTTCTTTGTGATTACTTGTGTCAGCTCCCTAGGTATACAGTTCTGACTGTGGCACACCTGTTTCTTTTCAGGATGGCCCCACGACGGTAGCCATCTAGGGTTCCGAGAGTGGAGCGTGATGACAGCCCACAGAGTGACGAGGCCTCGGTGCAGGTCTCCTTGTCAGCAGAGGCATCGGCGATACCTTTACCCACCGAGCCACTGATGCTACCATCCCCAGCTGCTGACGATGCACGTCGCCTTAGTGCACTGCATGAGTTACGGTGCCAGCGACCGCCCAGGTTCCGCGGGGAGACGGACCCCCAGGCTGCCGAGGACTGACTGGAGGTAGTTGTATGGGATTTCAGATTAGTAAGGACACTAGCAGACCTCACGGTGATCCTCGCAGCGAGCCTCCTGCACGCGGAAGCAGGCAGATGGAGGAGCTTGAGGCTCCAGGTGCACGACGAGGCATCTCTCCTCTGGACGGACTTTGAGAGCATCTTCCGATCCGAGTTCATCCCAGCCACCCTCAGTGTGGTGCGCATCCAAGAGATGCTACAGCTAAGGCAGGGCAGCATGATAGTGGCCCAGTACTCGGCGAGATTTACTGATCTCTCGTGCTACTCTACAGATATGGTATGAGACCCGTTCTTCCGGGCCCGGACCTTCGAACAGGGACTGAGGCACGAGATCAGGGCTTCGATGATCTCCTTCAACATTCCGACTCAGGAAGGGGTGTTTGAGAGAGCCCTCTTAGTGGAGAGTTTCCTTGCTGAGCAGTCTCCAGCAGCAGGACCCACCACTAGCTGGCATGCGGTAGAGTCTTCTGCAGTGGGCAATAGATAGATGATGCAGGGTTCCAAGAGGACTAGACCTACAGGTGGTCGACAGCATGACTCTGGATCGTTTGTGTGAGGCACTCAGGGTGGACAATGACTTGCCATGAGAGGGCAGTGTTACTTCTGCGGCGGGATTGGTCACATGGATCATGAATGTCTGACCCACTATACGGATGACCAGCAGATGAACGAAGGACCCCCCAGGCAGAGGCAGAGGTTCGATCAGGGAGGGCCACAAGGAGCAGGCAGCCATCGCAGGGTATTTGGCCGTGCAGTTGGAGGTGGACGACGCTTCTGGGTGTTGCCACCACCACCACCAGGAGGTCGACCCCGACTGCAGGGGACATGAGGACATGGGAGAGCTCATATTTAGGCGGCTGAGGCCTATGATCATGGAACTCTGGGAGAAGATGGATAGGAGCAGAACTAGTGGATACGTCTTTTTTACTTCTAGTTCCTTGTTGTTATTGTGTAGTGTCTTTGTATTATGAGCTGCAATAGTAAAAGACGCTTACCTTTATGATGTTTTCATTCCTGTCATCTTTTGTGTTGTTACTAAGAGGTTCCAGTTAGACTGTTGACTTGACCCTCACTTGTAATACATCTACTGGAGGAGTCCCAGTTACCACACACTGATGCCGACAGTGTGACTCAGCCCTTGGAGGCAAGAGTAACGGTTGTATCTCTTGGTAGTAGCGTCGAGGCCTTACGACGTCATCTTTGGTATGGATTAGTAAAATCCATGTCGAGATTGATTGTATTAGGAAAAGGAAGTGGTTCATCTAGGGGATGAGACCATATTTCTCTTATCAGCAAAGGAGAAATCTTAGCAGCTCTTGTGGGATCAGAGATGGTCCAGGCCACGTCAGAGAAGGTCCAGGTCATCCAGTAGTGGATTAGGACAGCTCAGAGCTGACAGAAGTCTTTTAATGACAGGAGGCAGAGGCCACTAGAGTTCAAGGATGGAAACCATGTCTTCTTGCGGGTCTCACCTCGACGAGGTTTACGGAAAATTGGCGAGGTGACTTATCGACTGGCTCTACCACCTCAGTTGCACCGGGTGCACGACGTTTTCCACGTATCTCAGTAGAGGGGATACGTGCACGACCCAACACAAATATTTGACCATGGAGAACTGGTCTTGGATGATGGGGTGGCTATTGCGGAGGTCCCAGTGGAGAACGAGGATCGACAGGAGTGGGTCCTATGTGGATGTTCGATTCCTCTATTTCGCTTCAGATAGCAGCTCTGGAACCTCCAGGAGAGCACTTGCGAGCGGGAGGCTCAGATGCATGCTCAGTACCGCCTTTGTATCCCTAAGTTTGTGGGGAAGCTTTACGGGGACGTAAATCCCTGTGGTGGGCGTAGTGTAAAGACTCGTAAATTTCAAGGAAATTTTTTTCTTAATTTTCATTGGAATTTTACAAGAACACAGTTTTTGATGGAATCTGATTCCAAGGCCCAGTGTGCCCGGAATCATTTTCTGAAGTTTGGCATGGGTACGTTTAGTGAACGGACGAGTGGGTTTTTCTAACTTTTGAACCGGTGCCCGGAATCGAATTCCGAGGGCACCGATGGAATCGCAGCACCGGTATTTTCTTAGAAATGCCTCTTCTGGAGTTTCGTTTTCTCGGGTATGGTTTTTAAATTTTATGGGCTTAAAGTTAGGAAATAAAATAATTTGTATGACAAACATTATTTTATTTCACTTAAGCCACTTGGAAGACACTTGAAGCAACTTAAAGCTGCTTAAGCTGAGTAAATGCAGATATGGTGCTATCGAAAAATATCCTACCCTCTTGGTAGGATATTTTTGAGGTGGGGCCCGCACGAGCCCCACCGCTTCTTTTCCGCTAAGTAACGCACCCGCGAAAAACTGTCATTATGAAAGTCAACTGACGCGTTTTCATAATTTCGTAACGCACCAATTAATTGGGCGGTTTTCTTCCTTGAGTCAATTCTATGAATTAATGGGTCATTACTTATCTCTTTTTCTTTTGTTGGCATGTTAATAAAATAAGACCAACGCTTTTTCTCCTTAAGTGTTGTTCGTTGAGAGGATTTGGAAAACCTCAAGTTCTTCATCCTTCTTCGCGAAGAATGCGGAGAATGCGAAGAGCACGAAGAACTCCGGCCTTCAACGAAGGGCGATGAGGAATGCCGAGCCCTCGGAGATCGACGACGCGACGCCAAGTGCCGCGACGCTGACGTTTCCTCTCCCTCGACGTTCTTCGGCGACGTTCCTTAATCTGAAACAAAATCTTCGATCATCCGTTGAGGTGAGAGATTGCGGTTCTTTAAATTTCTTTGTGGATTAAAACAACAATATGGATTTCATTATTGTTAATTAAATATATATGTTCTTGAACCTCGGAGTTCGTTGACGCGCACCGTATTCCGCGACGACGCGACGCCCTCCCGCGATGACGTGATTCCCTTCTGCGACGCGACGATTGCCTCCTTCCGCAACGATCAATTCCGCGAAGAACGCGCGTGCGACGACTTGACGAGGTAGGGATTTTATTTTGGAAATACCTTTTTATATCCCCATGATTGTTTCTTTTAAAACAAGAACCAGGATCAAGTGCAATTTTAAATTATTAAAATTGTTTTGATACATTTTTCATGTGTTGATTTATCCTCCCGATTGATACCATCTAACGCGGAGGGTGCGGGCCAAACAAACACGGCCCGACAAACCTCCGCCGTTATTCGTTGTTGTGTGGATTTGGCGGGGGACAAGAAAACATGCCTCAAAGGAAATTTGATGATTCCGCAGAGAAGAACGGGTCCCGGGAGGAGCAGCGGCGCAGACGGGAAGGAAAACGGACCACCGGAGCAACTCCGGGGGCCCGCGGAAGGCTCCGGCGGCACGGCGGCGCCGGCGGCCGGAGGCGGCGGCGCCCCGGTGCGGGGCCGGACAGGGCCGCCGCGGCTGAAGCGGCGGCGGCCAGTGGACCCACGGCCGCGCGGGTCCGGCTCGCCCGCACGGGACGCAGAAGAAGCTGCGTCCGCTAATGTCCAGCGTGGCCCCTCGAGGGCCGCAGCATCCTCATCCCGCGGGGGCGGCGCCCCGTGGCTGCCATGCTCGGCCGCTTGGCCGAGCCGAGCCAGGCCGGCCGGGCCAGGCCACGCCCTGGCCGGATCGGACCGGGTCCAGCCGGGTCGGACCGGGCGACCCGGTTCGGCCGACCCAGGGGGGTCGGGCCGGGTCGGCCCGGGCCCAGACCCCCGTCGTGAGACCATTTCAGTCTTTAGCCCGTAACATGAGCTACGGTCATCTGAACGACGCTCTGTTAGCGGTGATGCGATCTTTGGATCGAGACAGTCATTTCGGTATATTGCACTCAAGGTTTCGGAATACTTTGGGTTCGGCCGGGTTGGTTCGTACACGAAACCAACCGGGGCCTTGGAGTAGAAACGCTCATATCGTGAGCTCCGGATGTCCGATTGACGTGGCTTCGGCTTTGGTGGATTTCTCTAAGTGAGACGAATATTTTGGAATATTCCACCCGATGTTTGGACGTAGGTAGAGTATGGTCAGGTTGGTTTGCCTTAAAAACCAACCGGGCCCCTGGGATGAAAAATCCAATAACACTCAGACCGGGCGTCTGATTGACGCGCCGTCTGTGACGTTGAGTTCCTGTTGACGATACGGAACTTTTGGATACATCAACTCTAGTCTTTGACTCAGTTGATGTGTCAGCCTCTCAGCTCATGGAGCGAACGCTCCCGAATGAGCTTGCTCTATGCGGGAACTTTAGAGCTGGCTGCTACTGCTGCTGTGATGACGCTGACTGTAGAGAGATCCTCAGTGGATTCGACTGCAACGATGATGAAAACCATATAATAATCCTCCTTCTTTTTGGCAGTGACTACTACGGTACATCTTGGGATACGTCAACTCCGAACTACATGTTAGTTGATGCATCGACCTCTTAGCTCGTGGAGTGGACCCTCCCGGAACAAGCATGCCATGGGAGGAAACCCTAGAGATGGTTGAGACTTGATGACTGATGATCGAACTAATCAGTGTGTTACGGATAGCCTAGTGGGGAGCACATGGTTGTAGCAGCAGACCCACGACAGAGGTTCAATTGGTTGTAGCGGAACATGGGAGCGCTTGGTTGTAGCGGCAGATCCACGACAAAGGTGCGCTTGGATGTAGCGGCACATGGGAGCACTTGGTTGTAGCGGCAGACCCACGACGGAGGTGCGCTTGGTGGTAGCGGCACATGGGAGCGCTTGGTTGTATTGGCAGACCCACGAAGGAGGTGCGCTTGGTCGTAGCGGCACAGGGGAGTGCTTGGTTGTAGCGGAAGACCCACGACAGAGGTGCGCTTGGTTGTAGTGGCACGGGGGAGTGCTTGGTTGTAGCAACAGGCCCACAGTACTCAATATGTGGAGTATTACGGCAGTCCAAGGTAAGAGGGAAGCGCTTAGTTGTAGCGGAATTACCACTGTACTTGATGGAGAGGGAGTTTCCCAATAGCTGGGTTCAACTTCATGATCGATCATGTGTGGGTCATTGCGGGGGTTAGTACCTACTGATCCTTTGTGGGTCCGATGTCTTAGATGAATCAGTGGCTAAATCTGATCATCTATATCATCTTACGAAGAAGTATATCCTGTGTGAGCTGAAACCTATTTGCTATCCTGTGTGGTTTTCGTTTTGCTTTCCTTTGTGGATTGTGTTGTGCTATCCTGTGTGGATTACGTATACTTTCCAGTGTGGACTGGGTTGTGCTTGGGCTCGGAGGTTGGAGCATACTGGAATTGATGATTTAGGTATATATATTGGCATATACCTAATAAGTATCGGTTGTTACTTCGTGATTGTATCTTTAGTTTGTGGTTTATCCTTGTGGATTTGTGGGAGACATTTGGGGGTCTCGGGGTCCCTACTGAGTAGCTTATACTCACCCCTGCACGGGCTATGCCCGCACTTCGTTATGTTGGTTGCAGATGAAGAACAACGCTGATCGTGGTGGAGGCTAGCGGAGTAGGACGGTACCTGGAGGTGGACCACTGGGCGAGATGTACTCAGAGCGGACGGCTGGACCGAGGAGCTGTGGAGGCTATCTGTGCTCGCCCTTCAGGTGGAACTTCCGGAGGATGGCTCGACGATGTGGCTTTTCTTTTCAGTTATTGTTTTCCCCATTCAGTTGTACTTTATAGTTGGGATTGTATTTCTGGCCCCATTTTCTTTCAGCACAACTTGTTACAGTTTTTACTTAGTGTTTACTCTTTCCGCTTTCTTACTCTCTGTTGGTTGTTTACTTTACAAAGGCAATGCATTCCCTGTTTATTGAGATTTACGCCTTGGTGCTAGTCGCCTGCCCCTAGCCTATGGAATTCGGGCTTGGGGTTGTCATGACACGGGCCCCGAGGACGGTTCGTGACAATCATTATATAATAAAATAATATTTTCACACTTTCCTAAAGAGCGCCTCCTCCCCCCTAATAAAAAGTGACCAATTATAACCAATTACTCTCACCTCTCATGACATTTGGCTAATCCAACCTCTGCGAAATTAAACTCCCAACATCCCTCTCATCACACTAGATGCCTTACCTTAGGAAGAAGGCACTTCATAAAGTCCTTTGGTTCAAACCAAAGGGTGTTACACAAATTAAAGGTAACTGTTTCTCTTAAATTGTTTTCTTTTTGTTTTACTTTTGGGACAACTACACTCTTTTTATTCCTTTCTATTGTAACAACACCAGTATCCTCAATATACTAGGATGTTTTTATGAGAAGTATTAGAAATACACATACACACATCTACATCTAATTGATGAAGAACATAATGCTTCTGTGGATGGAAAACTAACGCCTCACGAAATGATGATTGTTCGATTATCTCCTACCGCATTTCATGGTGGCCATTATGATGTCACTGTATTTATATATTATATTTATTATGTTTATGTTTATTTATGCTTATGTACTTTTCCTTTATAGGACTTCTTTATGGTTTCCATATTGGGTAAATACGATAATCTCATTTGAGGAAGTGCGGACTACCGCCACCTCAAAGTGATGTGACTCATTAATTACTTATGTGGGATGTATAAAGGATATATTTAATGATATTATATATGATATTATACTATAATTATAATATAATTATGTATCATTATGTTTAAATTTCATTAAAATAATAAATCTAAATGAAAGTAGTGTTCATGCGTACGTATGGCATACCGTCTCCATTAACGGTGAATTTCATTCCTTACCTCCATATGTTATGTACTATTTTAAATACATTTATACACTAGATATATATGACATATATGATATTTAAATCATTAATATCATTCCGTATATAATGGAAAATTACCACAAGGAAAACATGTAAATATAAGGTGTTAATTTCTGACTCTAGTACCAAATATCGAAAAAAACAAACATTATTAATTTAAATGGTTACATAATGATTATAACATGGTAATAAGTGATAAAAAAGGAATAATAAACTTCAAAAAATTTCTTCTGAAAGTATAAATTAACTTTAGTTTATTATTCACGAGATTAATGAAAGATCGAGTCAAGTCGGACACAAGGTAAGGGACTTTGTCTCAATCTCCTTTCATTGAGGCATATTTTTTTTTATACACACCTTTCGGTTATACGGTGAATAAACACCTTTTAATTTTACTTTTATTCAAAAGGAATCTATTCTCTATGAATCATTTTACTAAACAACAAAAAGTATGTTTCTTTTTAACATAAGTGGTGATAACAACATTTTCTCCCACCGTGAGTATTATTTGATCATTGGCTTCCTTAACAAGCCATAATGTTTTTAAAATAAAATAAATACCATATACAATTTAATGTATTTCGGTATTGAAAATGGATTTTATAATGGATTTGTTATGTTAATATATTTATGTGATTTATTGTGATTGAAATGTTGAAATTTTATCTTTCCATTATATTTGTTTTATGTCTTATGATTTTTTAATGGTACATAGACATTTGATGGGTGGTTTCATGATAAACCAAATGACAGGTGGTTTCATGAATACTAGGATGGGTGGTAACGTTATAACCTCCAATGAATTGGGTATGGATGTCGACCATGTGGCTATTCCATTTAGTGATATGTGTGGAAGTCGACCATATGGTTATTCCATTTATGTTTGTTCATGTCTCAAGAAACCTGTATATGTTATGTGTTCTTTATATGGGTTTTATGATAATCTTTTGGTTACAAAAGGTTAAGTATTGATCTTTTATTCATTGAAGAGTATTTACTACTTTAGAAAGGTTAAAAGTATTACTTATGTTAAAGTATTAATGGTTTACTTTTTGTTTTGAAAAAATAACAGTTTTCTATCTTTATGTATCCCTTAATGAGCATTTTATGCTCATCCCAAGTTATTGAAATGTTCTTCACAAGACATAATGTGGAATTGGTTAAAGGATTAGATCATGTAAAATTCATGCTGTCTTAAACATGGAACTAGACATGACTATTTTTTTCAAGAGTTCATGTTTTGTAAAAATAATGGAAATTGTGTAGAACAATCTACTTTGTAATATTTTGAGATGTAATAGTTATGTTATAATTCTCAAAAACACTAAACATGAAAATATTTTCAATATAAATTATTCATTTAATTCCTTATTATGTAAGGTTAAAGGCCGAGTCCTTATAAATATATAAGAATAATGGATTTCCTAAAGGATTATCTATGTTTTATTTTATGTTTTTAACTATAATGTATCGTTTGTGTATGTACTATATTTTAAAAGATTTCTGAACATGTCGATCCTTTGGGATTTAATTACATGTAATAATACCAATGTGTTATAGTAATTCAACAACATTGGGATTCTAGGGTAGGGGTTTTAATGATGGTATCATAGGGAATTTATCAACATCCTTGGAAACTATATTTAGAAAATATATATAAGAAAACACAACTCTATGAATTATTTTGATGATAAGTCTAATTATATGATACCATACTTGATATTTGGTAATCGATAAACTCGGATAATAATATAGAAACATGTATTGAGAAGAATATTCAACCAATAATAGAACCTATAAATTAATCTTCATGACTACATCACTATGATAATGTTTTCTCACACTATGCATTGAGTTTTGGTAATTTCATAGAATCAACAAGTTTATACATGAAATGATTATACTACTAATAATGAATTAGATACAAAATAAAAATGAGATGAAGTTGGTATTATGAAATAATATTTTTATTTGTGATTAATGGATTAAGAGTGATGTGAAATGATTAAAGTTATTTTTTAATTTGATTATTGAATTACGACATAAAAGGTTACATGGTTATAAGATTAATGAGGCATATATGGATTGTACTTTAGTATATATTTATCAATTATTTTGTATAATGAATTGTTTTTTAGGTTTTTTGTGTTATAAAGTTTTTTTTCTATAATATAAACATTATTTTTTTTACAGAATCTGATATTATGATTGCTTTTAGAAATTTAGAGACTATTTTCACGTTTAATTTGGAAAGAAGTATTTAGGAAAAGTCTTAAAGATTGAATAAAGTAAGTTTAGCATTTTATATTATTGATTGAGTTTAAAGTATAATTTTTTGGATACTTTGGAATAAAATTATTGGTTTCAATAAACATTTAATTGATGAATGAAATATTGTTGGGTATTATTTTTTATCAAATGTTCTTAAGTCATGAAAAAAACATTTTGAACATTCATTTCCATGTTTAATGGTTGCTTTGAAAATAGATTGAAAAAAAAATAATGGATGAGATTATGATTATTACATGGAATGAAATAAATTAATACCATGTAACACCCCAATCTTCCACGATATGTTTCTCTTTCAATAATACAATAAGTTCAGTTGTAAGCAACTTCGAGTTCTAGCACACCATAACCAATCAAAATAGCCATTATAAATAGTAATACCCAATTTTAGAAATTTTTATAAATTTTAATTTCAATATTTACTACATTTTTTTATTTATAATTTAAAAATTAGATTAGGGTTTATTTTTGGTATTGTTCTGATAACATTCAACTTATGATTTATAATGAAAGACCTTGCATTATTGTTTAATACTGACATTTTATTTAAATAATTAGTTTTTTTTATTTAAATTTATATTAGGTAAAAATTCATATAGAATACTTATATGTGCTCAATGTAATTATTTGGATTAATTTTATAATAATATTAGATATATAAAGTTTTATTGACCATTTTACAGTTTTTACCAAATTCTAGGTGAATTTGAAGATTTTCATAAAAATAACATTAACAATTTTGTGAATTGAATTTAAAAATTCCGAGAGACACAATTTACATTAGTATGTTAAATATGTTTCAATAAGATGAAAATATTTTTTGGTAAATATTAATTTTGCACTTTTATTTACCATAGTTAAAATTAAATAATATAATTAATGGTAAAAACTGTATTTTAATTACCCTAACTCATTTCATAATTTTATTTGATAAGTTTATTTCTACCACAATCAACCTTATAAATAAAATATGATCCTTTATTCTACAAATATTATATTAAGAAATTTATAATTATTTTATTTAAATAAGAGTTAATAGTGTTAAATTCAATTTTTAGTATGTAATCCATTTTTTATATAGGGTTATTCATATGATAAATTCAAATATAAATTTTCATTATAAATAAAAAAATATTTCCTATATAATTGTATTTTATTTTTAATATTAAGACATTAAATAATTAAATTTATTTATGACATAAGGACGATGGAGTAATAACCTTATTAATGAATGAATAAAATAATTGGTATTATAAATATCCAAATAAATGTAAATAGAGACTTATGATGAATTCCACTAATTTTATAGGTTAATATGATATTTTATGATTTTTTAAATAATTTTTCATTGGATTGGTAATTTTTTTATTACTTTCACAAAAACAAAATACCCAATAGTGTCAAAATTGAGATATATAAGTTTTTAGAAAAAATGTTATATTATTAATTGATCTAATATTCATAAAAGTGTAAGTATCATAAAAAAGACATATATAGTGTTTTTTATATCAATAAATAACCACTTGGGGTTCATTTGGATATTTTATAGTATGTTTATTAACCATTTATTATAATAATACAAGAATACATGGTAAAAGATAAACTATTTAGGAAATAGTAAAATATAAAAAATAAGATTAATAAGGTGACTTAAACCTATCAAAACCCTATTGGTTGAGAGGTTTTCTACCCCTCCCCTCTATATCCTCAAAATAAATCATTTTTTAGCCATTATAAACCGAATATGGTTTTGTAATAAAATAATATTTCATGCTTTTCCTAAAGTGACTCTCACCTCTCTTATAAAAGGAACTTTCCTATCCCTCAATATCACACCTCCAAATCCATTTGTCTGGGAAAAACCCAACTCAAATATCTTCCCTACTACCTTCCCTTAATCATAGAGGAAGTACAATGATCAGAATCCAATCTAAGGAGCCCTTTTGATCAAATTGAAAGGAAACACCAGATGAAGTGGTAATAATTTCACCACCGTTTTCAAAGTTATTTTCATCTTACACTTCCTCGTTCATTGTTGTTTTTATAAAAAAAATAATAAATCCATTACCTTATACATATTTTTATGTTATTATAAATATTTTACAACCATATTCATTATTCTATTCATTCTATGAATGACATGTCACAATACATGTTTATGTATGGCTAACCGTCTCCACGTCGTGGTGTAGTTTGTTATTCAAATACATAATTATTTTAATTGGTATAATAATGAGTTTAACTGATGTATATAATTAATATAAAATGTAAATTATTTTTTATATATGATATACCATCTAATTAAATAATATTTCACAACAAATATACTGATATTGTCCCTCGTGCGTACGTATGGAGTTCCTTCTCCATGAAGCGATGAGATTCATTCCACAAAGTAATCATTCAAGAATAGTTAACATTTTATTATTAAAAATAATTTTTAAAAACATAATATCATCCAATATATGAATCAAATACATCTTATCCAAGAAAAAATGGCATACACCACAAAACATATAAAGGAAAACGAATCTGTTAACACCTGAAATAGTGATACAACTAAAATATAATTAACAAAGCAATATTAGAAGAACATTTATGATATAATATTTATGTATGTGGTTATTGTATAATTTAATAACAATTATTTAACTATTATACTAAAGGTTAAAGTATCCTCGATCAAGGAAATTTGTAAGGTAAGGGTTAATTCTACAATCACTTCATTATTTGAGGTTGTTTATATGCGAGTATCTAAAGAGACCACTTTATAATCCATATTCGTGTTTCATACAAATGTATTTCAATTTTTTTTTACAATTTCCTATAATTTGAGTTAAATTTATTTATTACACTGTTTTTCTTTTTATAGAATTTTTATAAAGGAATAATTCTATCAATTTCCAAAATGGATCCTTTACGAACATTCCGATAAAATTAAGGAATGACTGTTTTTTAACATATACAATAGGTGAAGCTATTTTTAGCCATTATAACAACATTAAAGATTCCCTAACAAATTAATATGAATATTTTCAAAATATATCTTTACTTTTATAATTTAGTAGTTTTAAATATTTTCAAAATAATGAGATTTTTATCACAAATAGTTTCCATTTCATCTATTTCAACATCCTTTGATTGATTTTACCCTTATTAGAAGTTGATTTATTATGATAAAATATTTTATATTGTATTGAATGTTTTTTGATATGTTTTACTATGGATGTGTTATTTTTATACTATTCATGGTATATGGATAAATTATTTACATTTCTTATGCTAGTGCAGCTGTAGGTCTCATTAGAAAAACTAGTGTCTTTTCACAAGGCCTTAACAAAATATTATTTTTACTCTTGGAATGAGTCCTTTTCTATGTGGTTATGATATCTGAAATTATTCATTCTATCCTTATGAAATTGGATATCGATATTAAATGTGGTTATTCGACTAGAAGAAAATCCATGTGATTAAGTAAATGGAATTATTTGATTTATCATTTCCATATTTTGATTATGTTTTAGTTTAAATGGCTTTTGTTTTAGTCATATACATTTCATTAAATGTTTATGCTTATTTATGAATGTTTCTGCTATATTTTGATATTTACTAGGCACCTGATCTCACCCCTTTTTATGTTTTCTTTTTCCTTGGATGCAAAAAGGTATATTATGACTGACTTGTAGGGATATTCTAAGGGAGATTAATTAGTTAAAAGGAGACGCAATGTTGTTGTTTTTAATTTCATAAGGTAATGTAAAACTTATGTTAATATATTGTACATCCAAGGCTACTGAACTGATCGGTCATTCGGGAATTGATCCCTTCTAAACGTACTAATGTTATGTAATATTGGACCAACTCTTGTTAAATATGGTCGGATTGTTATAGTTCGTATCAGAGAAAGATTAGTACAAACCATGGATGATAGATTTAGAAAAATTCTAATTTGAGAACATTACCCTAATATAAAAATTGGGGATTAATATTGACGAATATATTAGAATTTTGGTAATGCATATATTTTGTGTATTTCCTAAGTAATACATCCATTTCTAGATACGAGAAGGTAGAGGCGGCTCTGGAACAGATGTACCGTGTAGTGAAAACTCTAAAATGGTGTTTTTCACATGACATGGGTTATCCTGGTACAAGATAATGGGAATTTTATCACACTCTGTTATGACACTCCCATGGGATATGCTGAGGATAATTCACATTTTCTTTACAAACCATTATAAATGATTTATGGGTATATATCTCCTCAATTTTATTAATGAATATGGATTATATCCATATTCATTTATTTTTATGTTATGTGTTTTACATGTTTGGTATTATATATAATGATTCATAAAATATTCTAGTGAATGCAATTATTTAGAAATTGTGCCTAGTGGAAGGAATGGAAAATATATCAAAGAACATAATCCATGTAGTGACTGACTTCCTAATGAAGTTAAATGTAGTGGATCTGATGATGTAATTGGTATTGATCATCTTATCACTATACTTGGAAAACTCAATCAGGTTATGAATAATAATAATACTCATATTGACCACCGTTATCCACAACACGGAGGATTATTGTTGTACTTTTTCCTAAAGAAACAACCACCAAAATTCAATGGGAATACAAATGAATTTGTAACTAAGAAATGGATAAGTTAATTAGATTAAATAATTCATGCGTTTGGGAGTAACGAAAGGGAAAACGTTTTCATGGATGTTTATCACCTCATGGGTGATGTATATCCATGGTGTTCATTAATTCCAGACACAAAAGAGGATGAAGAAGTATCGAACACGAAATAGGGGGAGTTTAAATATCATATCATAGAAAAATACTTTCCTCGTGAACCTCAATCAGATATGGAAACACAATTTATAAGACTGAGAAAAAATTAGGATGAGAATGGCCAAAACTATGATGATAACATTACAAGGTTATCAAGGCATGAAAAAGATTAAATATTTTACCCAATGAGTAAGACTGATCAAGTCTTTGATTGGTTAAAATCATTTCTCCAGCAAGCATTAGTCTCGCAATCCTTCTCATCGTACAAATTTATTGTCTCATTTTCTATCAAGATAAAAAATGAATATTCTATGACTTACAAAATTTATGAAAAGCAAGATAATAATATATTTGTTGAACAATTTAGATATTAAAATAATGGGAAGAAGGAAAAGGTTGAATTCCCATCCTATAGTAAATGTCAGAAGAAACACCCTAGTACATTCCTGAAGGGAATGAGAGTCTGTTACTAGTGGGGTGAAAAAGGCAACCATGATCATGATTTATTGGGAAAGAAATATGTTGTTGATGTTGAATGCTATAAATTTAGATAAATGGGTCATTTTAAAAATCAATGTTCTTAGTGTCTAAGAAACGTACCTCAGAAATGGCCAAGGGATAATGGCCAAGCTTATGTGATCACTACTGTTGAGGTTGATACTCCAGAAGACATGGTGGAAGGTAATTTAATTGTTTTATCAAATTTAACCAATTATTTTTTATTCAATATAATTGCATTGTTTCATATCCTCCCTGTTTCATAAGAAAATTAGACATTTTCAATTTTATTTAACAATTGTGTTCTCATTCTAAACTTCTAGGGGATGTATCATTGCAACTAATCATATTGAAATTGGTTCCCATTAGGGCCTATAAATATTTTTTATCGGTTGATCTCATCATCATAACCATGATTGAATATGATATAATCCTCATTATGTGTTGGCTTTCAGAACACGATGTGAAATGTAATTTTAAAATGAAAGACGATTCAATTTTCGATGATGATAAGGATACCTTATCTATAACATCTAAAGTATGTAATGTATAATAGATATTTTTATCCATGTATATTAATAAATTAGATAGTGTTTTAGAGGCTTAAAATGAAAATAAATCCAATCTTAAGCATGGAATACACTAATTTTTTTAAAGGATTGTTTTAATTACTTTTGATGGAAAACCATTTTTAAATATATATTTTCACAATTTTATAATCTATTATTGTAAAAATAAAGTTATTCTTAATTATTGGGACATCAAAATATACTTTTTTTGAATTTTTGGTATTTTTTTGACAATGTTCATTTTTAATGAATAGTGAAAAATACTGCATTTTACATCAAAAATGCTTTTTAATATACTTTATTTATATGGTTAGATTATCTTTTGAATTGGTCTTAAAGTTTAATATGAATATATTTTTACCATTTAATCCAATGGTGGTCATTAGAATTAATTTCACTTTGAAATAGGACTTAAACTAGTGTCAGTCTTTTGATACTTATTGTTTCATAAAAACATGCTATTTGCTCGAACAACGAGAAATAATAATTAAATTAATTAATGTGACTTGTATGTTTTTAATTTTTTAAAATGTAATTCATTTTTGAATTCGGAATATCATATATATCTTAGGGTGAAGTTTTGGTATTTTTCTAAAAAACTTTAATTTTTGATGAACAGTGAAACCACTAAGTGGTACTTATAAAAACTGATTTTTCGTTTAAATAAAATTATACCAATTCTGTGTTTTTAATTTCAAAAATCCGACATACTTGATTGTCATTAAGAATTAAAATTTGGTTCAATGAGATGAAAATAATTTTTTGGTGAATAGTAACTTATTATGTTTTTAATCGCGATTAGAGGTAATTAGTGTAGTTTAAGGTAAAAATAATGTTTTAACAATATGAGATGAGAATTACACATATCCTACCCTCATTGGATGTGTCATGGGCGACCAAGAAAATCCATGGGTTAACTTGGGGACCCCATGGAGCCACTTGGGTTGGGAAATGACATAAATAACGTTTTATTTAATGTTAAAGTAAAAATAACAAAAAAATGAGATGTTTTACTAAAACAATTTTTACATGGGGTTATACAAGTCATATTTTTGAATATAAATATTAATTGGAAATCTAAAAATATTTCCTAAATCATGATATTTTTTTATAATTTTTTGAAGTTATATATATTAAATTATTTATGACATCATGATGATGCAGCAGTTACCTCATTAAAAAAGGATTTAAATAAAATGAAATGATAATGTAAAATCTATGAACTAAACATGTCCAAAACCTATTGGATGGGTGGATTTATTACCCTTATCACCTTACCCTAGAATTATATAAATGTGGGTCCTTTTTAATCCAAAACTCATTTTAAAATAAAGTAACATTTCCTTACCATTCAAGAGTGCCCCTCCTCTCCTCTTATAAAAGGCCCCCACCTCTACCTCCATACCCACACTCCCAAAGCCTTTGGATCGTCCAACCCCTACGTATTTTGTCTCTCCACTTCCCTCTCATACTACTTGAAGCCTCACTTTGGGCAGAAGTCTTTCGAAGGAATCCTTTGAGCTCAAACCAAAGGGAGTTACCAGATTTTAAGGTAATGTCTTCACTTGAGTCCTTTTGTTTTATTTTGCTTCTCCAACCCCCTAAACTCTTTTTATTAATTTTTTTTGTAACAACTCCAGTATCCTCAATATACTAGGATTTTGTTATACGAAGGATTCAAGCTACACTTACACACACCTACATCTAATGGTTAAAGGACATACTGTTTCCGTGGATGGTGAATTTATGCCTCCCGAAATGATGATTGTTCAACATTCATTTAAAACCTTCAAAGGTGGCCATTAAGATGTCACTATACTTATATATGATATATAAAATGTTTTTGTTTTCCTTAAGCTTCTGTATTTTTCATTTTGGGCATACCTTTATGATTTCCATTATGGGTAAACGTGATATCTTCATTTAAGGAAGTGCGGACTACCGCCCCCTCAAAGTGATTTGATTCGTTAAATTCCATATGTGGGACGTACAAAGGATGGAAATAGGATATTATATATGATATTATACTGTAAGTAATATATACATTTATATCATTATGAATCCATTCTATAAAATATGAAATAGAAATGAAAGTAGCGTTCATGCGTACGTACGACTTACCGTCTCCATGAACGGTGCATTTCATTTCATACATCTAAATGATTATGTAATATTATAAATGCATGCATGTACTGGATATATATGAAATATATGATATCTACATCATGAATACCATTCTGGATATAATGTATACATGAACAACTTGTAATTATAAAGGGTTTATTTTTTACTCGAGTACCAATGATCGTTAAAACGAACGTTATTAACTTAAATAATTATATAGTGTCATGACATGGAAATAAGTGATATAAAAGGAATAATGAAATTGAAAAAGGTTCTTAAACAATTATAAATTAACTCAAGTTTATTATTCAGTAGATTAAAGAATGACTGAGTCAAGTCCGACCCGAGGTATGGGACTTCGTCTCAATCTCCTTTCATTGAGACATATTTTGTTTTATACACAACCTTCTTTTATACGGTGTATAAACTTCATTGACTTTTACTTTTATTCAAAAGGAATATTTGTTATATGAAGCGTTTACTAAACGACAAAAGGGAATGTTTTTTGTCATACGTTTGCGGCGACAACAACTTCTCCACCGCCGTGGCCATTATTTGAGTTTCGGCTTCATCTACAAGCCATACCTATTTTTAAAAAGAAAAATAAATACCATGTTTTACTTTTATTTTATTTTGGTATTGAAAATGGTTTTCATAATGTTTTTATATCAATGTGTTGTATTGATATCTTGTGATTTAAAGGTGGAAATGTTATGTTTCTTTTATGCATGTTTTTTGTGATACGATTATGTTGATTTTCTTGGGCATTATTATGAATACGGGTGGTTCCGTGATAAACTAAGGGCGGATGAGCTCGATATAGCTCTCCAATGCATTGGGTAACGCGAAGGAGTGAAACGTTAAGGTATCTCCGATGAGATTTAGGGAATATACTATGATGGGTATTCCAAACGTAACCAAGAGGGTTACTCCCTACGTAAGAATGTTATGAATGCCTCATGTTACCTTTATGGCTTTTGATTTCTATGATTTATTCATGATTTTATGAGGTATGCTAATGTTCTTATGTTTTATGGGTAATGTATGATTTCATTCTTAAATATATATGTACCCATGTTTCCTTTCCATATTTTCATATCCCTTACTGAGCTTTTTATGCTCATCCCAAGTTTTTTTTGAAATGATTTTCACAGGTCAAGGGAAAGGTACATGATATGATGATAGTGTCAAAGAAGTGTCAAGAAATAATCCATTTTTATTTTAAATATGATTCCATTGATGGGAATGAAGAATACTATCTTTATGTAACCACTTTTTTTATATGTGGAATGTAATGCATGTTTTATGATCTAATTCTCTAAAACTCTAAACCCGAAAAGATCCTCAATGTGTAATCTTGTAAAAAATCAAGATTAAGTAAGGTTTAAGTCCGGTGAATTATAGTTGGTATCAAAGGTCGGTTTAGATAACTTTAGGAGTTAGAATTCTATTAAATGATTATCCAAAAATATTTTTTTATGTTCAAATTGAAATGATATAGTATTTGAAGATTAACATGTAGTTTCATCTAAGACATGTTTGTTTAGAATGGTTTTCCGCAGAGGAAATAGGGAAGTAGTGCTAGGAAGGCATGCAGAAGGAAATAGCCTTCCGAATCCGCATCCTGATATGGTCAGAATTGGAACTGAATAGTTTGTTGCAGTAAAGGAGCAGTTGACTCAAGCGATAAATGGTGGTGGTATTCATGCATGAGATTAGCCAGATCAACCTCAGAGGAACATGTCAGTGGTGGAACATTTCATGAGGCAACATCCCTCATCATTCAGAGGATCATCTGACCCTGTGCTAACTGAAGGGTGGATTAAATCACTAGAGAAGATTTTCGATGTCATGGGGTGTTCCGACAATCAAAAGCATAGTCTTGCTATTTACCATGTGGAGGGTGAAGCAGATCAGTGGTGGTCGATAGTTAAAAATATCAGGAACGCTGATGAGATTGATGCTCTTGACTGGGATGAATTCAAAGGTATGGTTCTTGAGAAGTATTTTCATAAGGCTGTTCGACTTAGGATGGAAAAACAATTCTTGGAATTGAGGAAAGAGGAAGACTCAGTGGCTGCCTATGAAGAAAGGCTCACTCGATTGTCAAGGTATGCTCCAAATTTTATCTGAGACCTTGATAGTAAAATCAATCATTTTTACTCAGGATTAAAGCCAAAATATCGAAGGGCATTAGCTTCTCATGAGTTTAGAAGTTATGAAAAGCTTGTTTGACGTGCTGAGAAGGTGGAAATGGAGTTCGTTGATGATCAAGTGTTCTATAACAACCAACAGAAGAAGAGACCGAGGTGGCAGGAGAAAGGTAAGAATTCTTAAAAAAAGTCTGATGGAAAGAAATCTAAGTTTCCAGTTTGTGATAAATGTGGCAAAAGGCATGTTGGGGAATGCCTTCTGAATTCTGGAAAGTGCTACCGATGTGGTAAGATGGGACATAAGGCTCGTGATTGCACTGAAAAAGATCAGGGTGATGGTAAGACCAAATTTGATTTATAGTTAGTGAAATGTTATATGTGCAATGATATGGGTCACTATGAAAACGAGTGTCCGACAAAGAGCTTGAGCGATGCAAAGTAGTTATACTACAATCAGAAAGGGGTGGTGAAATCCTTTGCAACTACTTAAGCAGATGTCGGGCCATCAAATGATGTTGTATCAGGTACTTTGTTTGTTTTTTCAGATTTTTCCAGTGTGTTGTTTGATTCGGGGTCTACACATTATTTCATCTCTGAAAACATTTCTAGTAAAATGGGAATACCATCTCATGAAATGAGTCCTGAACATGTGATAAAGACACCTGGGGGAAATGTTGAGGCAAAAAGAATTTATAAGAATCTTCATATCCTTATCTGTGGAAAGAACCTACTCGCAAACCTTATTGTTCTACCTCTAGTAGAGTTTGATGTTATCCTGGGTATGGATTGGCTCTCTATTTACCATGCTAATATTGACTGTAGAGCTAATGAAGTTTCTTTTCAGAAATACTTTCAGTTTGTGTACAAGAATGAACCCTTAAAGTTGATAACTTATCAAGAGGCCAAGAAACTTGTAAAAGATGGAAATGAATGTTACCTTGCACACATTGTTGAAAACAAGAGAACTATTCATATTAATGATGTGCCAGTGGTAAATGAGTATCCTGATGTTTTTCCTGATGAGTTACCTAGAATAATACCAGATCGGGAAGTTGAGTTTACTGTTGACTTAGTTCCTGATGCTAAACCAATTTCAAAACCCGCTTATCGAATGGCTCAAATTGAACTTTTAGAGTTGAAGAAGCAATTGCAAGATTTATTAGAAAAAGGTTTCATTCGACCTAGCACATCACCATGGGGTGATCCTGTTTTATTTGTTAAAAAGAAAGATGGTTCTATGAGACTATGAATTGATTATAGAGCCTTGAATAATATCACTGTTAAGAACAAATATCCATTGCCTCATATCGATGATTTGTTTGATCAGCTCCAGGGAGCTCAGTATTTTTCAAAGATTGAACTGAGATCCGGGTACCATCAGCTGAAGGTAATGGAAGCAGATTTTCCAATGACTGCGTTTCGTACAAGATATGGCCATTATGAATTTTTAGTAATGCCTTTTGGGCTAACCAATGCACCTGCTGTATTCATGGACATAATGAATAGAATTTTCCATGAGTTCTTGGATAAGTTTGTGGTGGTTTTCATTGATGATATTTCTGTGTTTTCTAAAAGTAAAGAAGAACATGAAATACATTTAAGGGTTATCTTTCAAACCATAAAAGAAATAAAACTGTATGGAAAATTCAGAAAGTGTGATTTTTGGTTGCAACAAATTTCTTTCCTTGGTCACCTTGTTTATAATTATGGGATAACCATTGATCCTGCAAAAACAATGGTTTTTGAAGAATGGCCAAGACCCACAAATGTAACAGAGATTCGTAGATTCCTTGGTTTGGCAGGCTATTACCGAAGGTCTGTTAGCAATTTTTCACGATTATCTAGTCCAATGACTAAGCTAACTCGGAAGGGTGTTAAGTTTATCTGGACAAAAGAATGTGATGATTGTTTTCAGGAATTGAAAAGAAGATTGTTGAATGCGCCAGTTTTTGCACTACCTTCCAGGAATGGTGAGTTTGTTATATACAATGATGCTTCATTGAAAGGACTTGGTTTTTTCCTAAGGAAGAATGATCAGTTAATTGCTTATGCTTCAGGTCAGTTGAAAAATCATGAGGTAAATTACCCTACACATGATTTGGAATTAGCTGTTGTTGTTTTCGCTTTAAAGTTTTGGAGACATCATTTTATGGAGTAAAGTGTGAAATATATACTGATCACAAAAGTTTAAAGTATATATTTACCCAGATTGAGTTAAACATGAGACAAAGGACATGGCTGGAATTAATCAAGGATTATGATTGTACAATTCATTACCATCCGGGAAAAGAAAATAAAGTGGATGATGCTTTGAGTCGAAAAATTAATGCTTCATTAGAAATGTTGCATTTGGAATGTGATCCTTTAGTTAAGGATTTGATGAACTTTGGCATAGAAGTTTTTGGTGCAGGAAGTTCTTCTGTTTTGTTTCATGTATCAGTGAGATCATCTCTATCATACTGAATCAAGCAGGCACAGAAGCAACACAGTGAGTTGCAGAAAAAGGTAGAGCTGGTTCAGAAAGGTAAGTTGCCTAAATTCAACATTGATAATGATTGAATTTTGATATTTGGGAAGAGATTGTGTGTGCCTTGTGATTCACAGTTGAAGAGAGAGTTGTTATGTGAAGCTCATAGTTCTCCGTTTTCAGTTCATCCTGACAGTACTAAGATATACAGAGATCTGTGGGAGTATTACTGGTGGGATGGAATGAAAAGAGATATTGCTGATTATACTGTGAAGTGTTTGACATGTCAACAGGTTAAAGGAGAGCGGAAGTTACCGAAAGGGATGCTTCAGCCTTTACCAGTGCCAGAGTGGAAATGGGAGAATATATCCATGGACTTTGTTGTGGGATAACCGAAAATATCTCAAGGTAATAATGCAATCTGGGTTATTGTTGATCCCTTGACTAAATCTTCTCATTTCCTTGCTATACGAGATATTTTTTCCCTAGATCAACTTTCCCGTTTTTATCTTAAAGAGATAGTCAGGTTACATGGAGTTCCTCTCTCCATTGTATATGACCGTGATCCCAGGTTCACTTCTAACTTTTGGAAAGGCCTTCAGAAGTCGTTGGGTACTGAATTATATTTTAGTACAACTTTTCATCCTCAATCAGACGGGCAGTCAGAACGAACAATTCAGACCTTGGAGGATATGCTACGAGCTTGTTCGATGGATTATCAGGGAAGTTGGGACCAACATCTTTCTTTGGTTGAATTTTCATATAATAACAGTTTTCATTCCAGTATACAGATGGCACCATTTGAGGCGTTATATGGGAAGCGGTGTCGATCTCCAGATTTTTGGGATGAAGTGGGTGAAAGAAAGCTGATGGGAACAGAATTGGTAGAAGAGATGGCAGAAAAAGTTCAGCTGATTCAGAAACACATTAGAACAACTCAGAGTAGGCAGAAGAGTTATGCAGACAACAGGAGGAAGGATCTATCTTTTGAGATAGGTGATCATGTTTTTCTCAAAGTCTCAGCATGGAAAAGTGTGATGAGATTTGGTAAGAAAGGAAAGTTGAGTCCAACGTTCATTGGACCATATGAAATTCTGGAGAGAGTTGGATCAGTTGCATACTGGGTGGCTTTAACTCTGAGTTTATCTCAGGTACACAATGTTTTTCATTTTTTGATGTTGAGAAAGTATATGCCAGATACATCTCATGTTTTGAGTCCAGAGGTATTTCAGCTGGAAGAGAACCTATCGTATGAGGAACAACCGGTCCAGATTCTTGACCTCAGGGAGCAAGTGTTACGAAATATGGTGATTAATCAGGTAAAGGTTTTGTGGAAAAACCACGTGATGGAAGAGGCAACATGGGAATCTGAAAATGCAATGAGGGATAAGTACTCTCATTTATTCGATAAGTAAATAAATTGCGGGGATGGAATTTTCTAAAGGGGGGAAGGATGTAACATCCCAAGTAAGTAAAGAATAATATATATTTTTATCTATGTCTATTAATGAATTAGATTGTGTTTTAGAGGTGTAAAATGAATATAAATCCAATATTAAGCATGGAATACACTAATTTTTTTTAAGGATTGTTTTACTACCTTTTGATGGAAAACCATTTTTAAATCTATATTTTGACAATTTTATAAGCTATTATTGTCAAAATAAACTTATTCTTAATTATTGGGACATCAAAATTTACTTTGTGTGAATTTTTGGAAATTTTTCTGACAATGTTCATTTTTAAATGAATAGTGAAAAATACTGCATGTTACATCAAAATTGATTTTTAATATAAATTATTTATATGGTTATATTATATTTTTAATTGGTCTTAAAGTGTAATCTGAATATATTTTTACCATTTAATCCAATGGTGGTCACTAGAATTAATTTCACTTTGAAATCGGACTTAAACTAGTGTCAATCTTTTGATACTTATTGTTTCATAAAAACACGCTATTTGCTCTGACAGCGGGAATTAATTATTAAATTAATTAATGTGATTTATATGTTTTGAATTTTGTAAAATGGACTTCATTTTTGAATTCGGAATATCAAATATAGCTTAGGGTGATGTTTTGGTATTTTTCTGAAAAACATCAATTTTTGATGAATAGTGAAGCCACTAAGTGGTACTTATAAAAACTGATTTTTCGTTTAAATGATATTTTACCACTTCTGTGTTTTTAATTTCAAAAATCTGACATACATGATTTTAATTAAGAAGTAAAATGTGGTTCAATGAGATGAAAATAATTTTTTGGAGAATAGTAACTTATTAAGTTTTTAATCGTGATTAGAGGTAATTAGTGTAGTTTAAGGTAAAAATAATGTTTTAATAATATGAGATGAGCTTGACACATGTCCTACCCTAATTTTATGTTTCATGGCTGACCACGAAAATCCATGGGTCAACTTGGGGACCCCATGGAGCCACTTTGGATGGGAAATGACATAAATAACTTTTTATTTAATTTTAAAGTAAAAATAACAGAAACATGATATGTTTTACTAAATCAATTTATTCATGGGGTTATACAAGTCATATTTTTGACTATAAATATTCATTATAATTATAAAGATATTTCATACATCATGATAGTTTTTTTTATAATTTTTAGAAATTAAATATATTAAACTATTTATGACATCATGATGATGTAGCGGTTACCTCATTAATAAAGGATTTAAATAAAATGAAATGATAATGTAAAATCTATGAACTACACATGTCCAAAACCTATTGTATGGGTGGATTTAGAACCCTTATAACCTTACCCTATAATTATATCAATGTGTGTTATTTTTAATCAGAGACTCATTTTAAAATAAAGTAACATTTCCTTACATTCCAAGAGTGCCCCTCCTCTCCTCTTATAAAAGGCCCCCACCACTACCTCCTTACCCACACTCCCAAAGCCTTTGTCTCGGCCAACCTCTGCCCATTATGTCTCTCCACATACCTATCTTACTCCTTGAAGCCACACTTTGGGAATAAGTCTTCCAAAGGAAGCCTTTGAGCTCAAACCAAAGGGAGTTACCCGATTTTAAGGTAATGTCTTCACTTGAGTCCTTTTTGTTTTATTAAGCTTCTCCAACCCCCTAAACTCTTTTTATTCATTTATTTTGTAACAACTCCAGTATCCTCAATATACTATGATGTTGTTATAATTAGGATTCTATCTACACTTACACACACCTACATATAATGGTTAATGGACTTACAGTTTCCGTGGATGGTGAATTTATGCATCCCGAAATGATGATTGTTCAACATTCATTTAACACCATCAAAGGTGGCCATTAAGATGTCACTATATTTATATATGATATAAAATATGTTTATGTTTTCCTTAAGCTTATGTATTTTTCATTTTGGGAATACCTTTATGGTTTCCATTATGGATAAACACGATATCTTCATTTAAGGAAGTGCGGACTACCGCCCCCTCAAAGTGATTTGCTTCGTTAAATTCCATATGTGGGACGTATAAAGGATGGAACTATGATGTTATATATGATATTATACTAGAATTATAATATATCTTTATATCATTTTGATTCCATTCTATAAAATACGAAATAGAAATGAATGTAGAGTACATGCGTACGTATGGCTTACCGTCTCCATGAACGGTGCATTTCATTTCTTACCTCAAAATGATTATGTAATATTATAAATGCATGAATGTACTGGATATATATGACATATATGATATCTACATCATGAATACCATTATTGATATAATGGATACATGAACAGCTTGTAATTATAAAGGGTTTATTTTTTACTCAAGTACCAATGATCGTTAAAACGAACGTTATTAACTTAAATAATTACATAGTGTTCATGACATTGAAATAAGTGATATAAAAGGAATAATGAACTTGAAAAAGGTTCTTAAAAAAGTAGAAATTAACTCAAGTTTATTATTCAGGACATTAAAGAATGAGCGAGTCAAGTCGGACCCGAGGTATGAGACTTCGTCTCAATCTCCTTTCATTGAGGCATATTTTGTTTTATACACAACTTTGTTTTATACGGTGTATAAACCCCTTTGACTTTTAAGTTTATTCAAAAGGAATATTTTTTATACTAAGCATTTACTAAACAATAGAAGGGAATGTTTTTGTCGTACGTATGTGGCGACAACGACTTCTCCATCGTCGTGACCATTATTTGAGTATCGGCTTCCTCTACAAGCCATACCTTTTAAAAAAAGAAAAACTAATACCATGTTTTAATTTTCTTTTGTTTTGGTATTGAAAATGGTTTTCATAATGTTTTTATATCAATGTGTTGTATTGATATATTGTGATTGAAAGGTGGAAATGTTATGTTTCCTTTATGCATGTTTTATGTGATACGATTATGTTGAGGTTCTTGGGCATTATTATGAAGAGGGGTGGTTCCGTGACAAACTAAGGGTGGCTGAGCCAGATATAGCTCTCTAATGCATTCGGTAATGCGAAGGAGTGAAACGTTAAGGTTTCTCCGAATAGATTTAGGGAATATACTATGATGGGTATTCCAAACGTAACCAAGAGGGTTACTCCCTACGTAATAATGTTATGAATGACTAAAGTTACCTTTATGGCTTATGATTTCTATGATTTATTAAAGATTTGATGAGGTTTGTTAAAGTGCGTATGTTTTATCGGTAATGTATGATTTCATTCTTATGTATATTTGTACCCATGTTTCCCTTCTATATATTTATATCCCTTACTGAGATTTTTATGCTCATCCCATGTTTTTTTGGAAATGTTTTTCACAGGTCAAGGGAAAGGTACATGATATGATGATAGTGTCAAGGAAGTGTCAAGAAAGAATCCATGTTTTATTTTAAATATGTTTCCATTGATGGGGAAGAAGAATACTTTCTTTATGTAACCACTTTGTTTATATGTGTAATGTAATGCAAGTTTTATGATCTAATTCTCTAAATCTCTAAAGCCAAAAAGATCTTTAATGTGTAATCTAGTAAAAACTCAAGATTAAGTAAGGTTTAAGGCTGGGGCCTTATATTATATATAGAGAAAAAACATCACCACCTGATTTTTATCTAGATCCACCTACAGTAGCACCACTAAATTCAATTATTGCGGATGAATTGAATGAAATAACTATGGGCGAGGAAATGAATGTTCGAATTGACGATGTACGTACTGTATAAGAATATGTTGAATGGATTCTATAGGATTTACCTGTACATCCTACATAATGATAAATTGAGTTTTCCGTTGATTTAATTCTTGGTTCTAATCCTATATCGAAGAAACCTTATACAATATTCAATGTGGAATTAATTTAACTGAAGAAAAAAGTAGTGTAATTGAGTAATAATGGATTTATTCACCCTAGTGTTTCTCCATGGGGATCACCTATTCTATTTGGTAAGAAGAATGATGGATCAATGAAGTTGTTTGTTGACAATGGGGAGATTAATTATATAAAAATAAATAACATTTATCCCTTACCTAACATTGATGATTTATTCAATGAACTTTAATGAGCTCAATATTAATCAAATATTGTCCTTCAATATGGATATCATCGATTCTGTGTGAAGAAGGAATACATTTAAAAGATAGCAATTAGTACTAGGTATGAGCATTATGAGTTAATAGTAATGCCTTTTGGACTGACTAATGCAACATCGGTTTTCATGGATCTAATGAATAGAGTTTTCATGGAATATCATGATTACATTATAGTGGTATTTATTAATTCTATCTTGGTATACTCAAAAAACTAAGAAGATCATGAAAATCACTTGTGCACTATTATGAAAACCCTCTGAAGAAATTATTTATATGTGATGTTTAGAATGTGTGAATTATGGATTCATGAAATTTCTTTTCTTGTCCATACTATCTCTATTTATGGAATCTATGTAGATCCGTCATTTAAAAAGGCAATCCACGAATGGATAGAACTGACGATTATAATTGAGATACACAGTTTTATTGGTTTTTTAGGTTATTATCGGTGTTTCGTCCAAAATTTTTCTCGATTGACAAACCAATTATCCAAGATCGCACGTAAAGGGGTTAAATATGTTAGGACAAAATACAGTGTAGAATGTTTTGAAGAACTGAAGAGTTGATCCGCCAATTTTCTTATCATGACTCTACCATCAGGGAATGAAGGGTTTGTAATTTATATCGATTCATCAAATAAAGGAAATGGTTTCTTTCTTTTGTTGAATGATAATGTTATTTCATATGCATCACTATAGCTAAAAATTAATGAACAAACACTATCCCACTCATGATCTTGAGGTATCAGCTGTAATAATTTCTTTGAAGATATGGAGACACTATCTGTATGGTGAAAAGTGTGAGATATATACAGATCACAATAGTATTAAGAATATTTTCTAACAAAAAGAATTCAACATGGGGAAATGGAGATAGCTCAAACTACTCAAGGATTATGATTTCACTATACACAACCACCTGGTAAAGTCAAATATGATGAAAGATGCATTGAGAAGAAATTATAATGGTGTTTTGAACTCAATGAGATTTTAAAGGGATACTATGTTCATGGATGTAGTAAAGATGTATATGTGTTTAATTATGGAAGGTGAATAATTCATACTTATTCCAATGGTTTCCAATCCTACTTTAATATAAAGGATAAAATGTTCTCAAACTAATAATGAGGAGTTTAAATAGAAAAATAAAGTTTCGAATAATGGGATATAGATTGAATTCGTTTTTGAAGATAGAATATTGAAATTTGGGAAAAGATATTGTGTTATCGATATAACTGATCGAAAAATGGAATTGTTGGATGATTCTCATTGCTCAAATTACTCTATACAGTCATGTATGACTAATATGTATAGATATTTGAAGGAAAATTTTTTGTGGGACAACATTAAGTGGGATATTTCTAATTATGTGTCTAGATGTATGGTTGGTAAATAGGTTAAGGCTAGAAGAAAATATCCAAGAGGAATCATGAAACTTTTTACCATACCTAAGTGGAAATGTTATGATATTACAATGGACTTTGTCATAGGGATACCATTGATTCCAAGAAGGAATGATGAAATATGGGTCATTTGGGATTGTCTTACCATGTCATCACATTTTAATGCTATAAGAGATTATTTAATACATTACATTTTATCCAGACTATATATTAAAGAAGTTGTAAAAATTCAAGGAGTACCTATATTGATTGTTTCCAATTGTGATCCCCATTTTACATCAAGAATCGGGAAATTTATTCAGAAGGCCTTGGATAATGATCTTCGTTTGAGAACTGACAACCACACTCAAACTGATGGACAATGAGAACATACAATTCCAACCTTAGAAGACATGTCAAGATCTTGATAACTTGAATTTCAGGGTATGTGGGATCAATATTTACCTCTGGTAAAATATCCCATAATAATAGCTTCCATTCAGGTATTCATATGGCACCATATAAAAGGGTTATATAGAAATATATGTTTCACTCCAACTAGTTGGGATGATGTTGGTGAAAGAAAACTTGTAGTCCTAGAACATATTGAGTAAACAATGGAAAAGGTGATGGTTATCCAAACCCCCATCAAAGCCTCTCAATGTCAGAAAATGATCAATACTGATAACTGAATAAAAGATTTGGAATTTCAAGTTGGAGATCAAGTTTTCTTTAAAGTATCTCCATTGAATGGAGTTATAAATTTCGGTAGGAATGGAAAATTTAGTCCTAGGTATATCAAAACATTTGAAATTCTAGAACGAATTGGAGTTATTGCATATTGTTTGGAAAAGCCTCCATGTCTATCAAATGTTCATGATTTCTTCCACATATCATTGTTAATAAAAAACATTCCTGACCCAACTCACATACTCACCTATGAATAAATAGAACTGGAACATCATATGACATATTGTGAATAGCCTGTCATGATTCTTGATACCAGTGAACATGTGTTGAAAAACTGGACGACTCATCTGGTAAAATGTGTATTGAGAGACCACAAGATGGGAGAGACATTGTGGGAACCCAAGGAAATTTTGATAAATAACTAGACAATTCTTTTTATGAAGTAGAATTATATAAATTTTGAGGCCAAAATTATTTTATTTAGGGAAGAATGTAGCACACCAAACTTCCATGGTACGTTTCTCTTTGAATAATACAATAACTTGAATTGTACGCAACATCGAGTTATAGCATACCATTACCAATCAAACTTGACGTTATAAATAATAATACCAAATTTTGGAAATTTTATAATTTTTTATTTCAAAATTGAATGCATTTTTAGATTTAGAATATCAAAATTAGTGTAGGGTTTTTTTTATTTTTATGAAAACATTGAATTTTTTATTAACTGTGAAAAAACACTATGTTATTGTTTAAAACATAATTTCTATTCAAATGATTAGTTATCTTACATAAATTTGTATTTGGTAAAAATAGATACATAATACCCATATATTTTCAATGTTATTAACGGTATTCATTTTATAATATTATTAGATATAATAATTTTTATTGAACTTTTTACTGTCTTTTACCCACCTTCTAGACGCATTTACAAATTATCATTAAAGGTAATTTTACCCCATAAAAAACTTAATTTAAAATATCATAGAGACATTGTTTACATCATTAAGTAAAATTTGGTTTAAAAAATGAAAATAATTTTTGTGAATCGTATCATTTGACTTTTGTTTGACACAATTAAAAGTAAATAGGGTAATTAAAGGTAAAAAATGTATTATAATTACACTAGGACATGTCCAAATTCTATTGGATAAGATTATTTCTCCCAAAATAATCCCAAGGAATATAATATGATCCTTTTGGTCAACTTGGATTAGATTAGGACATTTAATATTATTTTATTTATATAAGAGTCAAAAGTGTTATAATCAATGTTTAATAACTACATAATTTTTAATATAGGGATATACAATAGATAAATTCCAATATAAATGTTAATGAAAAATATAAGAATTTTCCTAAATAATGGTAATTTTTTATAATTTTTAGACATTAAATAATTAAATTTATTTTTGACACAATGATGATGTAGAAATTATCCTATTAATGAATGATTAAAATATTTGATATTATAAATATCCAAAAAAATATAAATTGAGACTTCTGATCAATGACACTAATTTTCAACATTAATATGAAAAGTTAGGGTTTATTAAATAAATATTTTTCATATTGATAAATTTGTTATGACTTTCACAAAAACAAAATACCAAATTCTGTCAAAATTGAAAAAATGATTTTTAAAACAAGTACTCTATTATTAATTGATATAATATTCTTAAAAATATAAGGATCATCAAAATCACTTAGATAATATTATATTTATCAATAATTTACCACTTGGGTTTTTCTAGGATTTTTATAGTATTTTTATTAACCATTTATTATAATAATACAAGAATACATGGAAAAAGATAAACTATTTAATGAATAGTTAAATCTAAATAATAGGGTTAATAAGATGACCTAAGCCTATCTAAACACTATTGGTTGAGATTTTTTTTACCCATAAAAACTTTATCCTAGAAATAAATCATTTTTGAGAAAATAAAAAGGGAAAATTATTTTATAATCAAATAATATCTCCATCTTTTCATATAATGATCGTCACCTCTGTTATAAAAGGGTATTTCCCCTTCTCTCAAAATCACCCATAAAAATCCATTTGGCAAGCCCAAACCTAGCTAAAATTTCCTCCCAACTACCCTCCATTCATCCTAAAATCATTACATTGATTATAATCCAATATAAGAAACCCTTTTGATCAAATCGAAAAGAAACACATGAAGAAGATGTAATAATTTCACAACCTTTTTCAAAGTTATTTTATTCTTCCATGTCCCCTTTATTTTTCATTTCCATACCAAAATAATAACTCCAGTAACTTATAAATATTGTGATGTTATTATAATTATTGTATAACCACATTAATTATTTTATCCATCTTATTAATGACATGTCACCAAATGTGCGTATTTACGGCTTACTATCTCCATGTCGTGGAGTTGTTTGTTATTCAAACACTTCCTTATTTGGATTGGTATAAAAATGAATATAAATGATATAATTAATAAAGATAACATTTAAATGATTCTCTATATATGAATTACCATACAATAAAAAATTATTTCATCATCAATATAATGATATCGACGCGCGTGCATACGTACGGATAACCGTCTCCCTAAACGCGGTGAGATTCATTATCCAACTTAATCATTCAAGAATAATCTTTATTTTATGAATAAAAATTGTAACATCCCAGGTAAATAACGAGTAAGATATTTTCATATTTATTATTAATTTTTAATTAAATATAAATTTTCCTTTAAATGGGATGCTATGTTTTATGGCTTACCCGATACGCAACAACATGTTTCTTCGAAATCTTACATTGCACACTAATAATATAATATTATTATATTAAATGATAGTTAATGCCTAGATGTTTGTTGACACTCCTTTTTTCAGAATTGAAAAGGGGAAATACCTCAAACAAAGAAGATTCATAATTTTAAGAAACATCAGAAATGAACAAAAGAATGAATAAGGAGAACCTTGCACAACGAGAACGCAGCTTTCTCCATGGTCACGCAAGTACACTTGAACGCCGCCTCATAGTCGCGCAAGTGACTTGCAAAACATATTTGAAAACCACTCGGGGTCTTTCCTTGACTATAAATACCCCCGTTGGGCCCCCCATTTGAGTAGGAATTTTTCTAGGATTCAGATACAGAGCTCTGAACACCCTAGTATATTCTTCAAATCTTCCAAACACTTCTAAGGTAATTATTTACTTAGAATGGAAGGTATATACAAGAGGAATACGGTCTAAGTGTTAGAAATCACTAACACTTGCATTCCTAAATGTTTTTTTCTTAAGGGAAATGAAAACACTTGTGTTCCTCCTTAGCTACTCATTGAAACTTGCGTACTACTCTTCTGGAAGTACCTCGGGATAATTCTAAAGGCTTTGATCAATGATCTCCCAAGTACTACCCTACTGGTTATCAATCGCGCAACTTCCCATGTGTCGCGTAGGTATACCTATGAGAACATGACTTGCACGCCCATGAAGTACTTGCACGCCTACCAGGACATGCACGCCCCTATCTTTTTGGGTGCCATTTCTACCCATTTCACCTTTCCTATTCCATTCCACCTCTCCTATTCATGATTCAGTATTCAAGACAATCTTCAAATCCATTTATGGCATGTTTTCTTGACTGACATCCTTATCTGAAAGGAATTTCGTGGAACATCTCTCAAAACATAGTGATTTACACATCTTTATGTCGCTAATGTTAGAGAGTTCACTCATTCAACCTCATCCTTTAATATGAGAGAATCTTTTACATGGGCCTCCTTTTCAGGCATAAGACACAGTCCAAATTCTCATTAATATGGGCATCTTCCATAGAGGTAAGCCCCAAGTCCTCATTAATATGGGCATCCTCCTTAGGAGTAATCCCCAATTCCACATTAATATGGGAATCCGTTTAAGGAGTAATCCCTATGTCCCCTAATCTGGGAATCATCCTTAGGAGTAAGACCTAGTCTTAAAGTTCCCAAATATGGTCATACTCCTTAAGAATAAGCCCAAAGTCCACTAATCTAGGCATCATCCTTAGGAGTAATACCCGGTCATAAAATTCCCAAATATGGGCATCCTCCTTAGGAATAATCCCCAAGTCCCCTTATAATAATATTCCCTTAACCTGGGCCTCCTCCTAGGGAGTTAAGCCCCAATTTTCAAATCCCTTTTAACCTGGGCCTCCTTCTCAGGAATAAGTCTCAATCTTAATTTCTCTTTACCAGTCCTAATTTAATTTTGATATATGATTCTTCCTCCGGCGTAAAACCCAATCGTAAGTCCCCTCCAAACATGGGCATATTCCTTAGGAGTAAGCCACAATATTAGAGTATCCAAATCTCCATGAAGCACAAATACCTTTATGGACTCTATTCCTGGATTTCTTCTCTAATGTAAATATTAACCTTCATCTATTTGGGTATTCATACAAACATAAGTCCCACATCATTTCTTATGATTGCATATTTCAGGGAACAATTGTCTGGTTTTACTAATACCTCTTGTTTCTCACACCGAGCATGACTCACGTGATCTTAGAGTGTAAAAGTAATTATGACATATTTTTTGAGCCATCAATCATAAACATCATAATCCCTTACTCGAACTACATGGGTTCTGATTCCTTTTATAAATAAAGGATATGTAGGTTTCCCATCTATCGGTACGATCCCAACTCCAAAATAATTTATGTCCTTCTAAATGACAATAATCTTCATGTGCCCCACTGAGTGTCTTTAAAACCAGTATGGTTATCATAAAAATCAAAAGACTTTTATGTATTGAAGGATACCATTGACTTAGAATCTATAACAAATACATATGATTATTTATCGATGGAGAACCTCAAATACATATAAAATATTCTCTAAATTTCCTATATATTAGACATTGATTGTCAGATCTAAAGGAATGATAATTTTATACTTCGTAATATAATAAGGATTCATGAACATAACTTAAGTCTATAAAGTGAGTCCCGGAGTAGACAATAATTTCCTTCAAAATGGTGTGATGAGTCCGACCTCCCATCCTCTTGACCAATGCAAATTTCTAATCCTCATCAGTCCACAACTAATGAACACCTTCTTTGGTAAGTAGGCCCAAATGGATATGGAATCTTTGGAGGTTTCCGGTTCTCCGAAAAAACCCATTACAAACCGTATGGAATGTTTGAATCTTAAATCGAAATGATCATCCCAAATTTTAGAGAAAAAAATGGGGAACCCGACATGAATCCTTAACCAAGTTAAAAATATGTTTTTCTTATTTTTTAGGCCCCTATTTAAAACTCAATGAGAGGGCCAAAAAAATAATCAAATAACATATTTTCTCATCCAAAAGATGTAGTGGCAGGTCTTATGTTGATTATGTCTGTTATATCAAATATGCACTCTTTTCCAAGATCTTCTGCATTTCCAGAATGGCTTATCTTAAGATCATATCTGTGAATACCTCTGTTGTAATAACCGCATCTGTGAATGTCACTACTGCTACTCCTGCTGGATCATCGTCCACTCTGAGGATGACATAAACTACTCATCATCTTCAACGCTGGGTATCAAATGCAAAGGTTAAGGAGTACCGTCAAAATGGTACTATTCCAACTCTAGATGCTGCTCGACATGCCCTCCATGTGAATAACTCACACAGGTCGTCCGGACAATGATGACCAGCGGTCCAAAAGTGGGCAGTTCTAACCACCTTCTACTACCGTTTCGGGTCGTTATCCCCAGAACGCAATCAACACTCACTCCCATATTCTGAGGAGGTGAATGATCAGGTCCCTCAGGTCCTTAATTCAACGAGACAGGATTCCTTTTCGAGGGCTCCCATCAACAATTGTCGCCAGACATGTGCAGCAGTGCGCCCTCAACATGATGAGGGTATCGACTCCAGGCGTTCGGCTCAGGTTCCTCGAACACAAGAAGACAAGACGACTCGCCAAAGGCAAAATCCAGTTAACAGTGAGCAGGTTCTTATCTCTGCCATCTCCAGATAAGTCCACCAACCTAACATGGTGGGAAGCAACGAGCGGGCACACACACCCATACGTTTAAATTATATTGTCCAGTAGACTCGTCTGGCAGCGTCACTCCAATCCCGGTAGGCAATTCTGGTGGAGTACTATAGGCAGGAGGATACACCTGTTTATACATCATCTGCTAGTCATCAGGCTCGTCTGACTACATATGATAGAGCTCGTCAACCACGTTCGGCGAAGTGCAATCAGCAGGCACATACACCTGCTAGTATTGATCAAGCCTACCAACAGTATCGCATGGTAGAACTCGGATAAGTCAGTCAGAAAGCTCCGACGAAAAATAGGAGGCAGACTCAACTCTCTGCCCCCACACTTCAGTACTGTCAGGATTCACTAACAGGAAAAGGAGGACATGACCAGGCACACACACCTACTCCAAGCATGTAATGGACGTATATCCTCGTTCCGGAAGCTATTGTAACCAATAATATTCTATCAATGATGAATGAGCAGAAGCAAATAACTACTCATATTTTGGATGCATTCCAGGATATTATAACAACTTCAGCAGCATCTCAGGGAAAGACACATAAATATATCCGTACCAGTGGATTAACTCGTCGAAAGATCACTCTGGAACAGACACACACATCTGTTTCAGTCCAAGAGTGTTGTGGGGCGTACTCACCCATATCATTCGGACAACCAACTCAAACACATAAACCTGATTTGAGTGGAGATCGTTAGCCTAACCTAGCCATATCACCTGATCAAGCATATACACATGCTCAGAGTTGCCACTTTCATCAAAAAATGATTTCCAAGGCGAGTAAGATGGAGTCTAAGAAGAAGACCCTCCCAGCATAGTAAGGTGATCAAGATCCAATATGTAACACGACCTTGCTTGATGCTGGAGTTCTTGAAGCCTTCAGAAATTTATCTGTTGGAATCCAAGATTCTAATTCCTCATTTCCCAATAGTGGGAACATTTATTCCAAAGGTCTTCAACATACACTTCCCCATGAAGGCTTGCTTCATGATAGTTTGGTCAATCTTGAGTTTTCATCTTCAGATGAGAGCCACGAGAACCCTCTGGGTGGTCAGAAGACCAAGGAGAAAGAGATCTCATCTATTACTATAACCCACCATAGTGGTCCTCACCATGATGATGAATTTCACTGCGAAACTCCTCTCTGCAGTATTGATGCACATTGCCCGGAAAATGATCCAGTGGACAATTTAGTACCGAGAAAGCCCTCTTATCCTGAGGCACTTGCAAATGTGAAAACAGTCATTTCTGATGCTTCATTGCTAGGAGGTGAAATACCTTCTCAATTAGAGGATATCACAGGGTGTAGGTTATTATCCGAACCACCCCTAAGTCATGCATCTTCTAGTTTAATTAATGATTTCTCTCCCAATATTGTTGAATCTGATGAAGAAACAAGGAAGCAGTAGCTCTGGTCAAATCAGGTATAAGAATATTCATTTAATGATAAAGAGGAAATGCTGAACATGAGAAAACAATTGGTGAAAGGTGAAGTGGCAGTCATGTTTTGGCCTCTGGATGACTCTCGGTACGACATTCCAGTGATGTTGACGGAAGATGGAATTCATGACATTCATATCAACATATGAAAGATTATTTTTTAGTTGAAAAAGGAATTATTATCTTATGATGAATAAGAAAATCATGTTACGATAATTGAAGGGTTAAAAAGTAAGATTGATTTGGCATCTCTATCAGTCTCTTGATATCTGAAGGCTAAAAAGCAGCAAAGAACCCTTATACATTCTTGCCTTGGCGCACTAAGAAGATTGCACTAGTTAATTTTAAATGCCCCATATGGTAGTCATGTCAGAGGATGGGGTGTTCATTGAGAACTAAATTTCACTGTGATCTCCAGTCAGCAAAGCCTACCGAAAATGGTTTCATGCAATGTTATTTCCCATGGATGACCACAGTCAATGGGTTTTGTTTGTAATCAAAGGCTTCCCCAAGAATAGGCTACAACTAGTTCCTCTCAAAATCAATAATATAGAGAACAAGTTTTTGAATTACTCATGCATCATGCAAACAATAATATTTAACATGCCTCTCGTATGGAGCAAGCACGTCATCAAGTGACAGAAGTGTCAGAAATCATCCAACGGTCATTTCAACCAGGTCATAAAAGTGGATGTCGATTGATGCATCCAGCTAATTTCCGGACTAAGGTCTGCAAGATAAGGAGATCTTTTAAGAATGTCTCAGACATAACATTTCAAGAGCCACCCCAGCTTGGCCGACTAGGGACTCCTTTAACTCAACCCTCAGGATCAACAAATAGGATTCGAGAAGTTGATCAAACACAGCAGGAATATCCCTAGTCCACTGGACTAGGGACTTTTTCAAATCCTGAATCCTGCCCTCAGTGAAATTCCGTTTTCTCTCGATTGGGAAAGAATCGACAAGGGGAACGAAGAACCAAATTATCAGAAGATTTTCTCTAAATTATGGTTCGTCAAGAAGTTCCTGAGGGATCAAACCAAAAAAGGCAGTGTCTCGTCAGAGGCATGGCAGAAGACAATATAACAGAAATGATGATAGAAGGGATGCAATAAAGTATGCATCAATTGATTTCATCAATGCCATTGTTTCTGATCCACCATATGAGGTTCACTTAGAGGGATCACATAAGGAGGTTCCTACTCAATAAGTTGTATGTACAGACACAAATGAAGAAGGGATGCGTACACAAAATCAAACGATTACCAAAAATCATTGTAATCCTTCAAGTAACCCACTTCCCCCACTCTGAACGTTGTCCAACAAAGGGAGGGGAAAGAATCAAGTTACATACCTTTCCTCTAAGGAAGGACAATCGCTCTAACTAGAGAAAAGGTTTGCGCAACAAGAGGAAGAAATAAAGGAATTAAGAATGATGAATGTAGAACTACTTCAGGGTAGTCTTACACTTAAGCATGATGGAGTCAGTCAACCAAGGGAGTTTGTTGCAGTTACTAAAATGGATCAAGAATATCCTCCTCTATCAGTACACCCTCACAGATCTAATCCTACGGTTCAAGTACAACAACAATCGGCAGTGCTGCCATTTGTTCCAGTACCAGCTGCCACATCTATACCAGCTCCAGTCATTTCACCTGCCCAAGTCGAAGTTCAACCGAATCTTTCTCAAAAGTTAATAACTACCATTGAGTCATTAACAGTTCGTTTGGTAGCTATGGAGGTAAAGTATGCTATGGTTCAACCAGAGAAGAGAGCTTTCCCTGAATGGTTTGATGCAATTCCTCCCCCATCATGTTTTGGGAACCATGTATTCCCTATTTTCAATGGATCAGCCGATCTTGAACAACATTTGACACATTACGTGTCTTATTACGATCCCATGATGGGAACTCCTGAATAGAAAGAAGCAGTGAAACTCAGATGCTTCGTTCTAACCTTGCACGGAACGTCTTTTTTTGATATTCAAGGTGGAAATCCCGGTCAATTACCAGATGAGAAGATATTCGTCAATAATTTCTTCTCCAATTAAGCTCAACGATTCCAAAGACAACAGTTTTTTATCTTAAAAACTGTAAGAAAAGGGAGAATGAAAGGGTCACATATTTCATTGCTTGATAGAAGGGATTAAAATATTCCTTAAGCTTAGCACTCCCTCAAGAATAATTGTTTCCAATCTAAGTGGAAAATCTGGATGACGAATTACGCACGCCATTGATCCCTGTGAAATACACAGGAGGGTTTTGATACCTTACACAAATCTCTCAACAGATTAAAGATTCTATTATAAAGACTAAGGACAAAGATTGTGTAATTCCATAAGATCTAGGAAGGAGAATGGGTAAAGCAGACACTACTACAATTATGCTTAAACAAGCACCCGTACCTGCTTCTATTTCAAAACCTTTATCTTCTCGAAGGTCTCCACCTCTTCAACACCAACAACAGAGGTCATTTCGTCAAGATGATCAATGAAATCAAAGGTGAAAACAATTTGAGGATTTCAAAAGAAAAATTTACACTTTCTGAAATTAATAAGTTCCATGTTATTTCATTTTGGCTCTTGAAAATAATATAGTTCAATTTCCAAGGCGCAAGAGGCCAAAAAAGGAAGGATATGAAGACCGTCCCAACTATTGCTCGTTTCATCAAATGTTGGGGAATCCCATTCAAGGGTGTTTTGTTTTCAAGGAACACCTGCAAAAAATGGTCGATTTGGGACAAGTTAAACTAAAAGGTTCTTCGGCAAAGGTAGCATGTGTTACTGCTACAATTCCAGAAATGGAAGGAGATTGAAAAAATGTCAAAAGAAAAAATGTGCATAAATATGATGATTAGATAGTCATAAAGACGATCAAACGAACTCATTATATTTTGTGAAAACAATTGAAGAAACCAATTTTTCTTTTTTCCATAAATACCATAGCAAAACCCTCTATATCAGAGGGAAAATCCTCAAATAAACGACAACATTATATGAAAGAGGAACAATCAGAAGAAGCTGAGTTTGTGTCAAATCCTAATCTATGTTTGACTCTGGCAGATTTCATGCCATCTACTTCGATGACACAGGCACCGCCCCACCAAACGGCATAGCCTAATTAGGCTAATCAGGCAGAGTCTTTATCAGATGAATAATTGATCTTCAGTTATGTTAATATGATTCAATTAACATATCCATATGCCAGTCATAGTTTTGATTTTGATGAGCCTAAATTACCTGTATCAAACAGAGGAATCTGAGGAAGTTACAGAGGCTCAGGATACAAGGGAAGATGTGGATCTTTCAGAGGAAATTATTCCAATTCTACCCCTGCTAAAACTGTATATGCAGCATAAGCTCACGGTAGAGACCTTTAGTGAGCTCAGCAAGAACATGAAATTTCTTCCACCAATAGAAAATTCAGTCATGGAACAGTTATTCTGGAAGATCGGTTGAAGGTTCCATCTTCTTATTCTCAACAAGTAAATAGACCTAATCGTTCTTATCATCAAAAGACAGTAATATTTCCAACTCTTATCCTGATACAAGATGAATCAAATTCCAAAGCATCAACATCCAAGACACCTGCTAAACCACATTTTCTTGTTGGGAAACGCAGTCCTATAGATCAAAAGTACGATGTATTGAAAAACTTGGCCGAAGTACCGGCCATTATTTCAATTATGATTCTTTTAATATGTCAAAAGATCTTCAGGAGGAACTCATGGAAGCTTTGTCAAGTCCTTAGGAGTTTGAGACTAAAATTGTTGCAGTTGAATACTACTATGTAGAGAATAATCCTGCAGAATTCCATGAAGTGATATCATTTACTGATGAAGCTGATGATGATGTCATGCATGGAGATATTAGACCTTTGTACTTATCTGGAAAGGTCAATGGATTATTCATCCTAAGAGCTGTCATTGATAATGGTTCAGGAGTCAACGTCATTCCCATTCGTACACATCGTCGATTGAGCCTCACAAAATCTGATTTATCTCCTTCAACTATGATTTTACAAGGATATAATAAAAATGAACAAGAACCATTGGGTGATATTACACTGAGAACTCAGTTTGGAGATCTTGTATCCAATTCATATTTCATGATTGTTGTTCAAGATTCAGCCTTCATCATCTTTCTTTGATGTCCCTGGCTACATCAACAGGCGGCTATCTCTTCATCATACCATCAATGTCTCAAATATTGTTTTGATGGTCCAGTTGGGACATTGTATGGTGATAAGGCCCCATTCAAGACATGTGAATCTCAATGCATTGAAGCAGAAATCTTCCACATAATGGGAAGGGAGAAATCCGCAACAAAAGAGATTACAAAATTTAATGCTCTGTATGGTTTGGAAAAGATTCCAGTAAACCCATTAGCACATGTGAGTGTAGATTATGTGTTTCCTATCAGTGAAATTGATAGGATAGACCCAAATCAACATACACAGATGGAATGATCCATAATGTCAAGTACAGCAATCGAGCAAGACAACATGGGAGAAATTGGTGATCCACCAGGCAATGATGAAAGCTCAAATGGAGATGTCATCATGTCATCTGTTGGAATCCAGCAAGCCTATACATCGCCAACCAGTCCAGAAGAAGTTATAGCAATGTTAGAGGATAACGATGATGTCGATTCTGAATCCATCATATCCTCTTTATTACCCAAAGAAGACACTTCATCATCAATTAGGTTGGAAATGGAAGCTTCTTCTTCAAGATGTGCAAATTTTATCATTTCTTATGATCATGAAAATTCTTCTTCTTCATCTACAATGAATGTAGAGACAAAAGAAGTAACACATGTTGAAGATGAATAGGAATATCTCAGGGATGCTCCTCCAGCATTTGACGAGGGAATCTCTACCACTCTGGATGAACTCAGAGAAATCAATATGGGTAAAAATGAAGATCCAAGCCCCACTTTAATCAGTGCATCCATGACTCTTGAAGAACAAGAGATGTATATTTACTTTTTAAAGAAAAATCAAGACATATTTTCTTGGAAATATACAGAGATTCCATGGCTTGATCCTGATGTTGCCACTCATCATTTGGGTTTTCCAGAAGAACATCGAGGATTCAAACAAGCTGCTAGAAGAACACACCCAACCTATGCTTCCAAAATTGAAGCTGAATTGGATAATCTTATCAAATATAACTTTGTTAGAGAAGTTCAATATCTCATGTGGTTGGATATTATTGTCCCAGTGAAAAAAAAAATGAGAAAATTAGAGTTTTCATTGATTTTAGATATCTTAATTGGCATTGTCCTAAGGATGATTTTGCAGTTCTGATTATGGAATTATTAATTGATGCAAAAGCTGGATATGAAGCACTTTCCTTCATGGATAGATATTCCAGGTATAATCAAATCTGAATGGCTTCAGAAGATGATGAATATATAGCTTTCAGAGCCCCTCAGGGTGTGTTTTGCTATCGGGTAATTCCCTTTGGACTAAAGATTGCAGGTGCAACATATCAGTGTGCCTTGAATCGTATCTTCAAACCCTTTTTAGAGAATTTTTTCAAATGCTATGTGGATGATTTGGTGGTTAAATCCAAACAACGTTCTAATAAATTTGTTTATTTGTATGTCATATTCCTCAATCTTCGGAAACATAATTTGAAGATGAACCCCAAAAAATATGCTTTTCGTGTAACCTCGGTGAAATTTCTTGGCTTTGTTATATGCCATCATGGTATCGATGTCGATCCTGAGAAGACCAAGTCAATCCTTGGTATTTACCTCCTCGAAAATTGAAATAATAGAGAGGACTTCAAGGACACTTAGCCTATATTCTGCGTTTAATCGCCAATTTGGCAGGGAAAAGTTTACCCTTCACCAAATTAATGAAGAAGGGGGTCACATACCAGTGGACTGAAAAATGTCAAGAAGCATTCGATATTCTCAAGAAATACGTCTTGAGTCTACCGGTACTTATGCCACCTGTTGAAGGAAGACCACTTATCATTTACGTGACAACTCTATAGAGATCATTGGGTGCCTTTCTTGCTCAGAAGAATGATGCTGGGAATGAAAATAGCCTCTACTATCTCATTCGGACTATTCATGAAGCAGAAACCTGATATGCAAGTATTGAGGAGTGTTGCCTAGAATTAAACATTGCAGTTCAGAATTTGAGACACTTCCTGCGACATCACGAGGTCCAATTGACATCTCGCAATAACCCGCTCAAATTAATCCTTAGTCGTCCAATGCTTACAGGACGTCTGGAAAGGTGGGTAGTTATTTTGCAAAAATTCGACATTCAATATGTGTCTCAAAAGGCAATAAAGGGACATGCTCTGGATGATTTCTTGGATGAACACCCTTTAGCGGATTATACATCTTCAGATACGGAACTCCCTGATGAGGAAGTCTTCTCTATTCAAGAAAGTCCTCAATCAAGGGAGATATACTATGATGGTGCTTCCATAAGTCCAATAGGAAGGAAAATGGAAAACCATATGTTCAACAATTTTGGGTTAGGAGTTGTACTCATTTCCCAGGAAAAAGCATTTTTACCTTATTCCTTATCATTATTGGGAGGTGGTACAAATAATGAAGCAAAATACCAAGCTATTATCACAGGATTAGAGTTTGCACATCAACCACACGTGATTTACTTAAAGGTGAAAGCAGATTCAGACCTGGTAATCAAACAATTCAATGAGGATTATGCAATCAGAAAATAATAATTGTTACCTTTGTATGATTACGTCAGAGAATAAATGGAGGAATTCCATTTAGAACCGACATTTTCTTATCTCCAAAGATCACAAAATGAACAAGCTGATGCACATGCTAATATAGCCACAACTCTAGCATATCCAAATCAGGATAAGACAACCATCAGTATTTCCAACCTTCATACAATTTCACCTTATGTTCAAATCAGAACATAGGAAAAAATTGGAATTAGTCCCATTCCGGAACCATATGGTCATACTGCAGTATGGATGACACCTATCAGGGAATACCTTCAAAATGGAATACTTCCACCTGATAGAGCCGGGAAAGAACAAATTCGGAGATGTGTAGTCAATTTAACTCTTTATGATTGCCCAGATCACTTAGAGAAAATTCTCTACAAGCATAGTTTTTATGGAGTTCTCTTCTGATGCATTGATGGTGAAGAGACAATGGCTGTCGGGAATGAAGTTCATGCAGGAGTTTGTGGTGCCCACAAGTCTGTATATAGACTGTCTGATCAGATTCTAAGACTTGGACACTTTTGGCCATCAATGATACAAGATTGTGTTGATTTCAAAAAAAAAGTTTCATTCATGACAAGTACATGATAACATCATTTATCAACCTACGTAGTTGCTTCATACATCTAAATACTCGTCGCCATTTTCCACATGGGGAATGGATGTGGTGGGACCTTACCCTTCAACTACAGCCAAGCAGCTTAAGTATATTCTTACTGCTACTGATTTCATTTCCAAATGGTCAGATGTATTACCTCTCTAGGAATTCATTTCTAAATGAATTTATAGCTTCATCGAGTCTAACATCATTACCAGATTTGGTGTCCCTTATACCATATTGACGAACAATGTCACCAACTTCTGTTCATCTGAAGTGAAGAAGTTGTATTGAGAATACAACATCAAATCCAATCATTCATCTCGGTACCATGCAGCGACCAATGTCCAGATAGAAGCCTTCAACAAGATTCTGTCAAATATACTACAAAATATGGTGGATAAAGATAAGAAATCATGGCCTGATAAACTCTTTCATTATTTATGGGCTTATCGAACCACCACCCGCACCGCAATGCGGTCAACTCCATATTCAATGGTATATGGAACAGAAGCAGTCTTGCCCTTTGAAATTAAATTTCCTTTGCTCAGAGTAGCTATTTATGATCAGTCATCAACATATGAACAATCTCAAAAGCAGTTGGATGAATTGGAATGGTTAGATGAGAAAATATTGTGCAAATTTCACCACCTGGTAGTCTATCATAATCGAATTGAATGAGATTTCACCAAAAAATTTCATCTTCATTCATTTGTTCAGGGAGAATTGGTATTAGATATCAGAACTCCAATGATACCAGGAAAGAAACCTCCCATGCTTGAACCAAAATGGGAAGGACCTTATTCAATACATAAGTTATATTACAATGGAGTTTATTCATTAATCTCAATTGATGGAGAACTCATCACTACTCCAACCAATGAAATATTTCTGAAGAAGTATTTTTTATAAACACAAATTTTACCATCAACTTTCCATGCATATGACTATAAACTATTTGCATTTGTTCATCCAACATGACGCTAAAATGCATAACCAAAGGTCCTTGCATACGACCTTAAACTATTTTCATGTCCCTTACGTCCAACAAGATGTTAAACACCATCATCAACTGTTAATGAATAATGAATTTAAACTATGTGCATTTTTCATCCAACATGACATTAAACTGTAACGTCCTAGCTATATGAGGCTAAAATGAATAGAAATCCCTTACATCCCGGAATAAATTAAACTTCATAACCAACGGTCTATGAATATGACCTTAAACTATTCGAACTTTCGTCCAACATGACGCTAAACTGTATCTTCCCTTTTTCATCCAACAAAACGTTAAACTATGAAAAATTCCCTAATACGTCCAACATGATGTTAAAATGTGTTTTATTTTGTCCTTACTGCATGACATTAAACTACACAGTTCTCTTTCGTCCAACATGACGTTAAACTATATTGTCCCCATCGTCCTAACTATATGACGCTAAACTATACAGGGAGTCCTTTAATATGTCCTACATGACATTAAACTATCCTGTGTCCCTACTACATGACATTAAACTGCACAACAACAATAGTCCTAACTTCAAGACTTTAAACTGCATAGTCCCTGCATATGTCATACATGATATTAAACTGTGCATCGTTAGGGTTGTTTCTAACTCTTGTTTCTCACACCGAGAATGACCCACGTGAGCTTAGAAAAAACATCAACCAACTATTAACCATGTGTAAGTCCCATCACTAATTTCTAGGTCATTATCCCCATGAAAAACTAGATCACTAATTCTTTATTTAACTGAACTACGCGGACATTGATCCTTGCCTTTTATGCTGGGTAAATAGGAAACCGCCCAAGGTTCAAGCCCAAAAAAAAACTCTTCACATCGGTTCACCTTCATCTCATAGGATGTTGATTTGTGAAACCACCCCCAGAATCAATATCTTTACATTGGTTCACTTTCATCCTTGCTATATGACGTTAAATTGTACAACACTTTTTGTCTTGTATGACAATAAACTACAATATTCTTTGATGCCCTCACCGGAGAGGGAATCATTATTTACATTGATTTTCAATCATCTTTCATTCCAAAAACTACGTGCATTAATGGAAATGCCCGAACCTTTCATATTGGGTTAAATCATCATTGCACTAAAGTCCCCTTTCACCCTTCACATGTACGAACCAAATTTGTACAGAGGGTATTTATAGAACTACATGTGCTTGATTCCCATCCTTATGGGATACATAGGAATGTCTGAGTGTCCCTCGAATCTTTCCCAAAGTCTTTTGGGCCTAACCCCAAATTCCAATTTCAGTCCCTTGGCTGAAAAGTCTCCATGAAAACACACACTATGTATTTCTTATAATGGTCCGATCTCTATGAACCTAAACTAAGATCTACAATCCTTTTGTCCCACATGACATTAAAATGTAGTTCAAGAACAATGCATTTCTTGATTCCTATCCTTATGGGATATGTAGTGAAGTCCAATATTTCAATTCAGGACCCGACCACAACATAATTATGTTTAGCATTGATCGGTGCCTCCCTACACACATAGGAAAATACCAATATTTATTTTTCCTAATCCTAACCTTAAATATTTTCAGATCTTCATAACCATTTTCTTAAACTTCTATTCACAAAAGGCCTGAAATTCTGAGAGTTCTTTTGTCTGACCATGCAGCATGTACCCTTAGGTGGCCTTGCGTAACCAGTCTATATAACGGACCTGGCAGCCAAATGATGCTATTATTTAACTATGTAGTCAATGCCCTTAGGTGGCCCTGCATAATCCAACCCCCTAATGGGATTGTTAAATAGTGGTAACATAATTCATTGGAAGAAAACCTCTTTTGTAATTATTTTCCATGATAATATATAGGGATACGCAAAAATAGCCATCCTTAACATATTTTCCCCATATATTTTTTCATGATCTAAAAGTATTCAAGTCTATGGTTTATATTTTACTTCCCTACGCGTGGATCATACATTCGTATGAGTAACATTTATTCAATTCTTAGACAGTCTTGATTGAAAATATCTTCTTCATATTCAAGTACCTCTTTCCATACAACAAACTCTATAATTTGTAAAAGATGAATCCCCATTAACTTACACTGGCTTATTAGTAGCACAAAAACAAATTTTTTAGAGTTCTTTTGCCTGACTATGTAGCATGTTCCCTTAGGTGGCCTTTCATAAGTAGTATACATAATAGACCTGTCAGCTAAAAGATGATATTTATTTGACTATGCAGCCAATTCCATTAGGTGGCCCTGCATAATTCAACCCCATAACAGGTTTGTTAAGTAATTATAACTTCATTCTTGGGAACTACTTCTTCTAATTCCTTTCATCTCTATTTCATATCATTCCTCAGATTTAAATTTTCTTAAGTCATAGTTTACATATTTTCCCTCATACATGAGTATGGTAAAATGTTTTCAGATAAATTGTCAAGGAATTGAGTCAATTCAATTTCATTCGGTCAAAGATATTTCGACCTTAAACATTGGCCTCTTTATGTCTGATGTGAAAGACATTAAAATAACAAAAAAAGACAAGGGAAATCTGAATAAAAGACAAGTTCCAGCTCACAAAACATACACTTTGTATGATTTAGGTAATATTGAGAAATTAAATGATTCAATTTTTATAGGTTTTTTTATAATAATCCATGTAAAAATCAAAATATGCTTACTAGGAACATTGACTAAGGTAAAATTTAAAGTAGGTAGTAGGAAAATGCGTGCACATCTGATTGAAGATCAAAGCATTCATTCCATTTGATGCACAAGAATTAGAAGGACATCTACAAATTGGAGTATCTTCTCTTTTCTATGAAATTATAAGTGGATTTCAACATAAGTATTCACTTGATGAACAACATTCTGAGCTTCATCAGCAGCTACTTGAAGCTCACGCACCCGACCAACTTCATTATTTTCAGCCTGATGGAGTGCTTTGTTGGTGTCTGTGATGGCTTTCAAAACATTCATTTGAGCTACCTCCAATGAATTATTGAGTTGGTCATGTTCCCCAGTAACAACATCTAACTGTTTCTTGAGGTGCATCAGCTGGACGACTTTATCTTTGATCTTATGCTTCAGCTCCTTCATCATGGCAGCATAGTCAGCCTCATCTCGGGATACTGCATCCTCAAATTCACCGATATTAATGGACGGTTTCACCCTTGTCAGATCTTCGGGACACTTTTTCTCCTGCTCCCTCATGAAAGTGACTTGTTTCACTGTAGTATGGATCTTTTCATATCCAAAACTGCCAAGTCCTAGCATGATGAACATGGATGACAATCGAGGGATCTTCAATGATAGCTCTTCTAAAGGCACCTCAGATATGATTTTCCATATGTTGTTCCATGCCTTGAATCATGAAAAGTTGAGCACCTTAAGCACCTTTGGGTTATATTCAACATCATCATCACATGGGGGGCATGTAATCTGGGATTAATGCACTTAAGGATGTACCTTGTTCTGCCCCTTCCCCCCTGACCCTAGTAGCTTCACCTTCTACTACTGTTTGCACGGAGGTTGAGAATTCACCTCCAGTTCTAGCCATTGAAGTTGATAGAACTGTTTGATCAATTAAAAGTATGGTTAGTATCATAGAATAATGAAATTTGATTGTCTATGTTGAAAACTCAGTACCATAATTACCTAATAGTAGATTAGAATCTTGAGAAGACTCCTCCCCATCTTTCACAGTTTCAACAGGATCTTCAAGATGGGTCTCAGGAGGGTTTACTAGGTTAATCTCCACTTGAGCTAATGTTTCTGCAATGGTAGGGTTGACATCAATGTACACACCCTCTTCAGGCATTGGCAGTTCAACAGATTCTATGGATGAATCTACATATTATTTTCAGTCATGATTAGAAGTTTAAATTATAAGAAAATGTACTAGAAGAAGGATAACACTCACACCCAAGGTCTTCTAAATCACATGGTAACTTAGCATGATCATAAAATTCTTCGAAATACATGCCAAAATTTATCATTTCATCCAATGATATTTCAGAATCCTGGTTAGTCTCACCAATGGGAGCATTTGATGTGTCCTCTTGGTGACCCTCATTCTATGACCCCTAACCCTGGACAGCTTCTTCAGGAAGGATGGAATATTTAGTTGTCACAGCCGCCAATGATTCTGGTGCAGGTTCTTCTCTACTTGTAGCAGCAGCAGGAGCAGTACAGGGAATAGATGTTGGCTCTTTTTCAGAAGCTTCCATGTCAGCCTGAATTTGCATTTTTTCAACAGCACCCTTCGTGGTCCTCAAAGGAGGATCAATCCTTTCCCTCATAGGGTAAATTAAATAATCCCATGAAATCCCAAGGAAAATGAGCAATCTTTTTCATGGTTTAAAATTCATGATTATTCGAAGGACTTACCACTACTGATAATGTTTTTAGCGATGGACTTCCTCCTTCGTCACATTTGTCCTTTTGTATTTTTAGGAGTTTCAGTAGTCTCCCTTATAGAAACCTGAATTGGAGAATGGAAGGATATTTCCAACTCATCATTCATGGCCTACTGGCCTGGAGATATCTCGCCCAATTCATGAGGAGATTCAACAGGAGCCCCGATGACAGTACCACCAGGGCTATATTGTTGTGAAGGAACCTCAGTATCTCCTTTCTTTACAAGCTGCAAGATGAAAAAATAACAGCCGTAAATAACAATTCATTGACTAAAATCATGTTGAAAAAAAAATAAGTAAAGAAAACATACATATTCAGCAGCCACGTACTCATACTACTCCTCATCTGTGGTGTTGTGATCCATCATTTCCTTCACCCACTTGCTGATAGGGATAGAATGATCAGTTGAATATATATTGGTCCTCAAATCTTTGACATAGGCTCTTACTTCATGAGGATTATCCTTGAAATGAATATTTGTAGGATCCTGAAGAGTCCTTATTCAAGGAAGATGTATCCCTTCACATAGATCCAGCGATATAGTTTCAGTATCGTAGTATACATTCGGCCATTCCTGGATGGCCTCTGGTCGTAGATATGCAGGTGTACTAGAAGGCTGAGAAGAGGGTCCTACAACCATGGATTTTAATTTCATTCTAGCTCATACAACTATAAAAAGAGAATGAAAACTTGTTACTCAATAAAGTTAATGGAAATTAAATTTCCTCAATAAAGTAACTTACTAGGAGTTGATGGAGTGGATCTCTTGATTCTGATAGGAGGATTATATACAGCCCGTGGCCGCTTCGAAACATGTTTTATCTCATGAGAATCTGATGAATCAGACTCGGTTGAAGAAATCAGTGAACCAGCTTCAGAATTAGAAGAATCACCTGCCATCTGAATTGTTTCTTTGTCAGTGGTTCTCTTCTTCTTCCCAACCCGATAAAAATCATTATTCAATATTGCATCAGGATACGACGCTATCCAGTTGTCATCATACCATATGTTAAAATTGCTTACCTCTTCAGCATTTGGTTAGTCAAAGACTGCCCCAGTCCTTTCCATAGCCATTAGCAACAATAGTTTCCAAGCAACCATTGGATGCTGCTCTGATCTGACGTGTACTGGAGGAGATACAACAGTTGTCTACAGACACTATAATTGGCATGCAAATAGATATGGATCATAGGCCTCACATATAATTTCCCCAGCAATTCTGGTGGCCAGTACACCATCTCTACAGGCAAGCATGTAAAACCTCTCTTCCAAGCCGGCTGATCCATCGTCAGCAAATCGCCCTGTCAGCGGATATCCATAGGGAAATAAGTGAAATTCCTTATGCATACCCACCCTTGGCCTAATATCATAGGCATTCAGGGCCAAAGGAAAAACTCCAGAGAAGGCCTGAACAGACAGCCTGAAAGAACTTTCAGGAGTTTGTATTCTGTTATGAACAACATATGTCTGGTAGTGAGTGGCAATCCATCCCCATAAAACATGGAATGGTCCCACTAATCTCAAAGGAGACTTACCCATATAGATATGAAGTATGATCCTATGAATATTTTCCAAAACTGGGGTATCCAATCCCACCATCTTCCTCTCATCCAACTTGGCTGTGATAACAAAGGTCCCTGGCCGGACGCCTCCCTTCGAATCTCTAATGGGCAAGAGATAGAAACTGAGAAATATGGCTAAAAAGCCTTCCAGATGGGTCATCTCTGGGATTTTATGAATCCATTAATACCCCGATTTTTCAAACTCTCCTGCTTCTAGAGTCGGCCAGAATGTTCCAGGATCACCTCTCTTATCTGCTCTAGGGCAGCTAGTTGGACGAGTACAGGTTGGACCCTTTTCCCTCTTCTTCTTGATAAACACATTCATCCATTCCACTGGATGAATATCCCTTATAGAATTAGTCTTTGAAGTATTTGAGATTTTGAGCTTTTGATAACTCTTCAATAACTCCCGAACCAAATTCGGAGTCTTCTCCATATCATTCAATATTGCCTTTGGAGGGGTAAATTCTCCATACATATCACCCAAAATTGGAACCCCTGAGATCTTGTAAGCATCCCACAAACTAATTCCTACTTCTCCATGGGTCATATGGAATGAATTAGTTTCTGGGCTCCAACGGCTAAGAAACTCTGGTGAAAAATTTTCATTCCTATAAACATACGTCTGACCAGCCCAAATGGCTTAAAAAATTGTATCTCCCTTTAGATCCTCGACAAAATCTTCCCATGTTTTTCTCACCCAATAAGCCCAAATCCATGTTGTCTTCAACCCTCCTCTAGAATAGAATTCCCATTTCTCATTCCAGCCTTTGGATTGATCCATCTATGCATTTCAAAAGATTGAGGGATAATAATTTGGTTGTAGCTCAGGTTTGTGAGGTTTCAGATCTGGAGAACACAAGCTATGATGAATTATATAGGCTTTCTTTACTTTTCTTGCATTAGAAAATGTTCCTGCAATTGATAAATTTGCTGAAGAAATGTTGTTATATGACTGAATCCGGGACTGCGAGAGATAGTTCTTTGCTTCTGGAATATTGACATCTTGCAGATGACCATGGCCATTAAGAGGCAGAAAAATGCTATGCGGGAAATTAATATGATGCTTCTTCAAATACATGGCTATTTCTGGGAGATTATTATCACAGATAGTATAATAATCGTGGCCAATGATGTCCATTATATCATCAATTCTTTTTTACTTCGAGTTCGTCATCCATTCTGATTCTCTTGGGTGCCATTGGATATACAAAAAAAATTGAATAATTAACTCTTAATGTATGTCATTTTTGTGAAGGAATATGAAAAAATGTCTAAAGAATTAAGGCATGTAAGTCTTATAGTTGGCACGCAAGTCTGCCTCGGTCGCGTAAGTATTCGGCGCGCAGATATCACCGCGCAAGTCCAAATACATTAAGAGAAGTGTGACACAAGAAACAAGAAGCATGTATGAAGTAGAGTCGGGAGCTCACTTGTGTGCCGAGAGAAAAGGAAAAACGGAAGCCAGGTGCTTTCCACGAAATTGAGACACCTATATATAGGCGAGTTCGTACCCCTGCGTGTCGTACCCTGTGCGCCTGAAGCCCACCTGCGTGCCGTAACCTGAGCGCCCCAATTTCCTTTTGATTCTCATTTTCCTCAGAGTAAAATCCCTATTCCTTTTTGATTCAACTCTGATGGGGGACCATTGTTGACACTCATTTCATCACAACTAAAAATGGGAAATACCTCAATCAAATAAGATTCATTCTTTGAAGAAACATCAGAAATGAACAAAGGAATGAACAAGGAGAACCCTGCACAATGGGCACGTAGCTTTCTCCATGGTTATGCAAGTACACTTGCGCGCCACTTAATGGTCGCGCAAGTGACTTGAGTTCCCTATTTGAAAACCGCCCGGGGTCCTCTATAGCCTATAAATACCCCCGTTGGGCCCCCATTTGAGGAGGAATGTTTCTAGAATTCAGATACAGATCTCTGAATGCCCATGTCTCTTCTTCAAGTCTTCCAAACACTTCTAAGGTAATTCTTTACCTAGAATGGAAGGTTTAAACAAGATGAATAAGGTCTATGTGTTAAAAATCACTAGCACTTGCACATCTAAGTGTTTTCCCTTAAACAAAATGAACACACTTGCGCGCCTCCTGAGCTACTCATTGAAACTTGAGTGCCACTCTTCTGGAAGTACTTCGGGATAATTCTAAAGTCTTTGATCAAAGATCACCCATGTATTACCCTAATGGTTATCAATCGTGCATGTTCTCATGTGCCGTGCAGATATACCTACCCGCCCATGACTTGCGCACCCACGTATTACTTGTGCACATGCGAGGACTTGCACGACCCTATCATTTTGTGTGCCATTCTTACCCATTTCACCTCTATTATGCCATTCCACCTCTCCTATTCAATATTCAGTCTTCAAGACACTCTTCAAAGCCATTTATGGAATGTTTTCTTGATTGAAATCCTTATCTGAAATGAATTATGTGGAACATCTCTCAAAACCTAATGATTTACACATCTTAATGTCACTAATGTTAGAGTGTTCATTCATTCAACCTCATCCTTTAAGATGAGATAATCCTTAACTTGACCCTCCTTTTCAGGCGTAAGGCCCAGTCCAAATTCTCATTAATATTGGCATCCTTCATAGGAGTAAGCCCCAAGTCCTCATTAATATGGGCATACTCCTTAGGATTAAGCCCCAAGTCCTTATTAATATAGGAATCCTTTTTAGGTGTATGCCCCAAGTCCCATAATCTGGGCATCCTTATTAGGAGTAAGCCCCAGTCTTAAAGTTCCCAAATATGGGAATCCTCCTTAGGAATAAGCCCCAAGTCCCCTAATCTGGGCATCATCCTTTGGAGTATGCCCCAGTCATAAAGTTCCCAAATATGGGAATCCTCTTTAGGAATAAGCCCCAAGTCCACTAATTCTAAAATTCACTTAACCGGGGCCTCTGCCATATGAGTTAATCCCTAGTTTTCAAATCCATTTTAACCTGGGCCTCCTTCTCAGGAATAAGCCCCAGTCTTAATTTCTTTTAACCAGTCCTAATTTACTTTTGACCTGGGCATCTTTCTCAGGAGTAAAACCCAATCATAAGTCCCCTCCTAACTTGGGCATCTTCTTTAGGAGAAATCCCCACGATTAGAGTATCCAAATCTCCATGAAGCACATATACCTTTATGGACCCTGTTTCTGGATTTCTTCCCTGAAGTAAATCTTAACCTTCAGCTATTTGGGAAGTCATACATACATAAGTCCCACATCATTTCTTATGATTTCATCATTCATGGCACAATTGTATGGTTTTACAAATACCACTTGTTTCTCAGACCGAGAATGACTCACGTGATCTTAGAGTGTATAAGTAATTATGACATATTTCTTTGAGCCATCAATCATAAACATCATGATCCCTTACTCGAACTATGTGGGTTCTGATTACTTTTATAAATAAAGGATACGTAGGTATCCGATCTGCAGGTATGATCCCAACTCTGAAATAATCCATGTCCTAATGAATGAAAATAAACATCAAGTCCCCCCCCTGAGTGGCTTTAAAACCAGTATGGTTATCATAATAACCAGGAGACTTTTATGTATTTAAGGATATCATTGACTAAGAATCTCTGACCAATTCATATGATTATCTATCGATGAAGAACCTCGAATACATATAAAAGATTTTCTATATTTATTACATATCAATCATTGATTGTCAGATATAAAGGAAAAATCATTTTATACTTGGTAATATAATGAGGATTCATGAACATAACTTAAATATATAAAGTGATTCCTAGAGTAGACAATAATTCCCCTAAAAAAGATGCGATGAGTCCAACCTCCCATCCTCTTGACCAATGCAAATTCCTAAGACTCATCAGTCCACAACTTGTGAGTACCTATCTTTATAAAGTAGGTCCAAATGGATATGAAATAATTGGATGTTTCCAGTTCTGCGAACAAACCCGTTAGAAACCGCTTGGAAATTTTGAATCTTAAATCAACGAGTTCATCCCCATTTCAAGAGGAAACAATTTTGTATTGAAAGAAATTAATATATCAAAATAAAATATAATTATACATGTTTGTTAAATGTATTTACATTTATCTAATAAAATATAAAAGCTTAAAATGTGAATGAATCTAATTTTATGAATAATTTACATTAAAATGTTGATTTACGGCCTTTTGATTGAGAACCCTCTTAAAATATTGTTTTTAACTTTTATATCTTCTTTTTGATAAAATTAAATTCTTATTTAGAGCCAAGACATCAAAATTCACATTGGGTAAAATTTGGGTATTTTTCTGATAAAATTTATTTTTTTGATGAATAGTGAAAATACAATATTTTAATTCAAAAATTCCTTTTAATATAATTTATTTATAGGTTATATTGTCTTTTCAATTGGGTTTAAAGTGTAATTGTATTATATTTTTATCATTTAATCCAATGGCGCTCATTTTAATTAATTTCACTTTGAAATTGGACATAAACAAGTGTCAATTTTTTAGTAGTTATTATTTCCCAAGAACACGCTATTTGTTTTGACAATGGGAATTAATTTTAAATTAATTAATGAAACATATAGGATATGAATATGGTAACATAGACATCATTTTTAAATTTGGAATATCAAATATTGTTTATTCTGAATTTTTGAATTTTTCTGAAAAGCATCAAATTTTAATGAATAGTGAAACTACTTAGTAGTTATTAAAAAAACAGACTTTTTCTTGTAAATACAATTTTACCACTTATGTGAATTGAATTTAAAAATTATGACATGCAAATTTTTTATTAGTAAGTAAAAAGTGGTTCAATAAGATAAGAATTTTTTTTCATGAATAGTAAATTTTGACTTTTATTTAAAGCGGTTAAAGTTAAATAGGTAATTCAAGGAAGAAATAATATGATAATAATACCATATTACCTTAACACTTGTCCTAAAAATATTGGATGAGTAATGGACAACCACGAGAATTCTTGGGTCTATTTTGGGACACCATTGAGCCACTTATGAATGATAATGTCACTTTATTTTAATTAACTTAATGTAATGGCAAAATTGACATAAACATACATCTTTTAGAAAATCTATTTTTACAATGGGTTATATACTTCATCATTCCAAGTATAAATATAATTTTTAATTATAAAAACATTTACTACATAATGATATTTTTATTAAAAATTTTATACATCAAATAAATTAAATTTTATATGAAAGAATAATGATATAGTATTTACACCATTAATAAATGATTTATATAAATAAGATTATAAATATTACAACATTATCAAAAACCTGTAAAATTCTTATTGGATGATTTTATTTTGACCATGAGTCCTCTTATCTTTGACTTTAAATAGTCTTGGACCTTTTGAAACCAAATATCATTATATAATAAAATAATATTTTCACCCTTTCCTAAAGCACCCCTCCTACCCCCTTATAAAGGACACCACTTCTAACACATTCCTCACACCTCTCATGCCCCATGTCTCATCCATCCCATGCCAAATAATCTCTCAACATCCCCCTCTTTTTCGTAGAAGAGATACCTTAGGCAGAAGACCCATAAAGTATTTCTTTTGGTTCAAACCAAAGGACGTTATCCAAATTAACGGTAAAAGTTTCGCTTAAATTATTATTTTTTATTTTTTTTGTTTTACTTCCCCAAACCCTCAAAATATTTTTATTCCATTATTTTACAACAAAAATAGTATACTCCTTATACTAGTATGTTGTTATAAGCAGTATTCGAACTACACTTTTACACACACCTCCATCTAATGGGTGAAGAACATATTGTTTCTATGGATAGAAAACTAACGCCTCACGAAAAGATGATTGTTTGATTATCTATTACCGCCTAACATGGTGGACATTAATATGGAACTGTATTTATATTTTATGTATATTAGGTTTACGTTTCCTTTATTTTTCTATATTATTCTTTTATATCAAAGCTTTATGGTTTCCAGAATTGGTAAATGTGATAATTTCATTTGAGGAAATGCAGACTACCGCCCCTCAAGGTGATATGATTCGTTCGTGACATGCATGGAATGTATGAAGGATGGAGTTAATGAAATTATGTAACATAAATATCATAAGGTATTATACAGTAATTATAATATACCAATGTATCATTATGTTTTCATTCCTTTAAATATAAAATAGAAATGATAATAGCATTCATTCGTACGTACGACTTACCATCTCCATGAACGGTGTGTTTCATTTCTTAAATCGAAATGATATGGAATATTATAAATACATACACACTAGATATATATGATATATATTGTATATAAGAAATTTATATCATTCTGGAGATAATCTTCTTTTGACAACTTGGAAAAATTGTAATTATAACAAGTTCATTTTTGACTCAAGTTTCGATCATCGATAAAATATCCAATATGAACTAAAATAATTAACATGTTGTTATAGTAAGATAATAAGTTATATAAAATGAATAAAAATATTTAAAAAATTTCTTAATGAAGTATATATTAACTTATGTTTGTTATTCCAAAAGAACACGAAACATACGAGTCATATAGGACACGAGGTAAAGGGATTTCTTATCTCACTTTTAATTCTGTGAGATTTCCATTGTTCGCCACTTATTCATTTAATGTGGTGTAATGTATACTGAAAATGATATATATTATAATGATTCTATTTATATTCATGGTATTGTGTTATTCATTTGGTGGTTATTATCTTTTTGTCAAATGACTCGATTGATTACAATGAGGTAAGGGGTTTTTATCTCACTTTTTATTCTCGTGAGATTCATGCTGTATTTGTCACAATTACCTTTGAGTGGTGTATGTAATGACCATGATTCTTCTATTTTTGTAACATACTTTCATTTATGTGTATTTACATCTACATTGTATGGTCCTTCTTTCATGTGGCATATGTATTGTAAGTTACCAAATTGGTAAGGGAACCTTTCACCATCATATTTTTAAAAGACTTATTTTTGTTATGTATTATAATTTACATCTTATTATGTTGGGTCAAGTTCATATATATAATTATTGATGTAAATTTTATTTCCAAGTAATAAGATACTATTTTTATCTCAGCAACTCATTTCCTGAATTTTAAATTGACGATGCTAGGCTTTTGAATTGTTCTAAGGGAACTTCTTAACCAAATTTCTATTATTTGGGTTGATCTTATCTTTAATGTTTATGTCATTAATTGATTAGGTGAGAAAGGAATTTTTATGAATTTATACCAGCTTTATGTGTGATTATATTGAATACACAAAATAGATATATTTTATTTCCAAAATGATCTTTGTAAGGGACTTCATCTCAATCTTCATTCATTGAAACATATCTTGTTTTAATACACAACATTATTTTTTACATTGTATAAATACCCTTGACTTTTCAAATGAAATATTTTTCTACGTAGCATTTTATTAAATGAAAAAATTATTCTTTTAATGCAAGCGGCGACGACAACCTTTTCGCCACCGAGAGTGTTATTTGTTCTTTGGCTTCCATAACAAGGCATAATGTTTTTTAATGTAAAATAAATATCATATACTCTTTTATGTATTTTTATATTGAAAATGGTTTTAATAATGGACTTTTTATGTCAATATATTTATGTGATATATTTTAATTGAAATGTGGAAATGTTTTCTTTCCTTTATATTTGTTTTATGTGTTATTATTTTATTATGGTAGTTAAAAATTTGACGGGTGGTTACATAATAAACCAAATGACTGGTGGTTTCGTGATAAACTAGGATGGGTGGTTACATTATAACCTCCAATAAATTGGGTATGGAGGTCGGTTGTATGGCTATTCCATTTAGAAATATTTGAGGAAGTTGAATGTATGGCTATTCCACTAAGGAATTTTAATGTCCCTAGTTACCTTTATATGTTATGTGTTATTTAAATGGTTTAATGGTAATATTTTGTTTAAAAATGGTTAAGAAATGATTATTTATTCATTTAAGAGTAACTACTACATCATAAAGTGGAAAATTATTAAATATGATAACGTATTCATGGATTACATGTTTTTTTAAACATATAACAGTTTTCTTTCTTTGTGTATCCTTTACTGATCTTTTTATGCTCATCCCATGTTTTTCTAGATGTTTTTTACATGACATAATGTGGAATAGGTTCATGTATGGGATCATGGAAAATTTATGATATCTAAAACATTTAACTATACATGTCTCCTTTTTTCAAGAGTTTTTTTTATGAAAAAAATGAAAACTGAGTAGAAGTGCCTACTTTTTAATTTTTGATATGTAATGTAATTGTTATGCCTACTTCTCATGAATCTATAAACAAGAAATGATAATAAATGTGAATTATTCATTTAATTCAATATTATGTAATGTTTATGGTTGGGTACTTATATTTGGTATCAGAGGTTGGTTTAGATAACATTAGAGATATGGTATTATCTAAGCATAAGTGACATAACCATAATGGTTATCATTTTAGAAAGTGTCGTAGTAATTTTGAATGAGTTTCCGATAACATTAATAAGTATTTACCCTCCTCGTAATATATTATATGATAATTTTACTGATATACTCACACTAACCTTTTTGGTTTTAGTAAATGTCGAAATCCAGCAGGCACCAAAGTAACAGTGGATGTGAAGAAAACTGTGACAGTTTTCTGAATGAAAAACTGAATGAAATGAGATCTAAAATGATAACTCTTGTGGTTATTATGAACCAAATATTCAGAGTCATGATTGACAACCTTAACCTTGCGTATTTTTTTATGGCATCACATATGCAAGAAACAAATCCAGACGGAATTTCATGTAATAATAATAAAGATAAGTGTGTTAAAAATACTATGTGTCAAGGATGTGGAAAAAAACACCTAAAAAATGATTAAAAGGGATGAAAAGTTTCTATAGATGTGCGAATGAATGTCATAAAGCATGAACCTTCCATGGAAAAAGGAAGCATCCAGTTGAATCTAGGAAATGGAATTAAGTTCTTTGTAAGGGATCAATTGAATGTTTTAAATGTGGTGTGCATGGTCATTATAAAAATTGATGTCCTATGAAGTTGTTTTGGGAATGGAATCACTAGTATCATACAAATATATGTTTACCAATACCTAATGCTATTTTAATTGAGGATGAAGAAACTGACATTGACCAATGAAAGGAATGGATTATTTCTTAACATATGTTTTGAAATTAATGAATATTAGGATATGTTTCATGATTTTTTTGTTGAAAAGAATTATTTTAGAATAAGATGGTAAATAATGGTTTATGGATAATTAAGAATATTTAATGAGTATGAAGTCAACATATAAGGGATTCAAGAGTTATGGTAGATTTTAGGATGGTGAAATTCTTTAAATTATTATGGCTCTTTTGATGATGTGATTACATGAGAAGACGTTTTATATTATGTGTAACCCTAATGTTTGATATATGAAAATATTATTCAAGGAATAATTATATATTTGGGGATATATTTATAAAGAACCATTTGGGTTTATATGATCCTTGAATTTGAGACTATTATAGGTTAGTACATTTTGGGATGAAAAATGAAAGTATTTAGATAACCTTTATGGTTAAAATATGATATGGTTATTTGTGATGAATTTATCTCTTTTTGGGAATGTTATAAAATTATGTTGTTATTGAAAAAGGAAAACATGAAGACCGTGTGACAACCTGTCTAGTTGGATAAATCTGTGGGAATCAAACCCACAACCTAAGTGCGACTATTATTTATCACCTACCGTTAGACTACGTGAAGTCCCTGGTTAGTATGAGTAATTATTTTAGTTATATGGTCTTATGAATAAGTTTATTTTGGGTTATTTATGGAAATTATTACCCTATCATAGAGAATATGTGATTATGTTAATTACAATTCACTATGGGACTTTAAAAGTATTCGATGTTATTTGGAGATAAATGTTAAGATTTACTTTGAAAGACTATAGGATTAAATTATTCTGAGTTTTGGTTTTCAATGTTAGTTTGGATTATATTGACGAATTATAAGGAATGTTGTTTGAAGAATGGTATTTGGTAAACATGGTGTACTCTTTGTTGAATTTTGGATATTAGTAATAGTATTTTTTTATAAAGAATTATCCTTTCTGTGGATTATCTGACCTTGTACTAACCGTTTTGGTTTTGGTTAATGTCTACATACATGGGAAATCTATAGTTCATCTTTTTTGGATTATTTGACTCTCTATATGTTGATTATAGAACATTTAATGTGAAAAATTCATCCTGAATACTCATCGTATGGAGAAAATCTGAGTTTTTATTAGAAATATAGTAATGGATGAAAGTCGACATGACAAGTATATATGTTACCTTATGTTTTTAGTTAAGCTCAAAATAAATTCTTCAACGTTATGAAAATTAATTTAAAACAAAATCATTAACCGTTAACGTTTCCTACTTGGGAATCAAAGTATGTTTAACCCATCAAAATATTGTGATTTTCTGGTGGTTAACATTCTCCTAACCATGATTTCTATCACACTCCACCAGAACATAATGGTTTGTTTTCTCTTCCATATCCATGTTTTCTAATATGGAATGCCAGTATGGGATTATTTTAGGTGACCTTTGTACTTATCATTCATTATTTTAAAGTTATATTTTTATTGACTCTTTTTCGGATTTGGGGCTTTAAATTATGTTTCCAAGCCCAGTTTTAAAATGGCGAGGTAGCAATTTCCAAAAGGGGAAAGGATGTAACATCCCATGTAAATAATGAGTAAGAGATTTTCATATTTATTAATATTTGAGTGTTAAATATTAATTTTACTTTAAAGGGGATTCTTTGTTCAATGACTTAACCGATACACAACAACATGTTTCATTGAAATCATACATTGTACAATGTTAATATAATATTATTATTTTAAATGGTAGTTAACGCATTTCTATTGTGCTGGTATAAATGAATATAACTAACTAAAATATGTTTATAAGTGTTTGATAAATGTTTTTACATTTAACTAACAAATGATAGAGGCTTAAAATGTGAATGAATCTAATTTTATACATCATTATCATTAAAAGGTTGATTTACCAGCTTTTGATAGAGAACCCTCTTTAAATATAGTTTTGGCCACTTTTAAAATTTCTTTCTGATAAAATAAAATTCTTATTTATAACGGGGACATGAAATTTCCCTTTGGGTAAAATTTTGGTATTTTTCTGATAAAATTCAGTATATTGATGAATAGTGAAAATAGCGTATTTTAATTCAAAAATGCCTTTTAATATAATTTACTTATATTTTTATATTATTTTATTAATTTGTTTTAAAGATTAATTAGATTAAATATTTACCATTTAATCTAATGGTGTTCACTGGAATTAATTTCACTTTGAAATTGGAGATAAATAAGTGTCAATCTTTTGATAGTTATTGTTCCTTAAAAAATCTATTTGTTTTGACAAGGGGAATTAATTTTAAATTAATTATGGAAAATTATATGTTTTTAATTTTTTAAAATGGGCATCAGTTTTGAATTAGGAATATCAAATATAGCATAGGCTGAATTTTTGGTATATTTCTAAAAACCTTCAATTTTTATGAATACTGAAACCACTTAGTAGTTTTTAAAAACTGAATTTTTCATTTAAATGAAAATTTACCGCTTATATGAATTGAATTTAGAAAATACAACATACATGGTTGTTATTAGTAAGTAACATGTGCTTAAATAAGATGAAAATAGTTTTTTGTGAATACTAACTTCTGACTTTTATTTGCCGTGGAAAAAGGTAAATAGTGTAATTCAAGGTAAAAAGAATATGATAATAATTCCAAGTTAACATAAAACATTTTTTAAAATTATTGGATGATTAATGGGAAACCATGGGAATCCATGGGAATACTTGGGTATATTTTTCAATCCCCTAGAGCCACATATGAATGATAATGACACTTTATTTTAATTATTGTAATGTAAAGGAAAAATTGACATAAACATATATCATTTAGTAAATCAATTTTTACATGGGGTTATATAAGTCATATTTTTGAATATAACTATTTTTTGGAAATCTAAAAGGATTTAAAACATCATGGTAGTTTTTTTTATAATTTTTAGACATCATGTTAAGTAAATCATATATGACACAATAATGACGCAGTATTTACATCATTAATAAATGATTTAAAAAAATAATATTATAAATATTACAACAATATCCAAAAACTGTCAAATTCTTATTCGGTGATTTTATATCAACCAGGAGTCATATTATATTTGACTTCAATAATTTTTGGACCTTTAGAAACATGATATTATTATATAATAAAATAATATTTTCACCCTTTCCAAAAGAGCCCCTCCTCCCCCTTATAGAAGAACACCACTTCTAACCCATTCCTCACACCTCTCAAGCCCGTTGGATCATCCAAAACCTGACCAAATATGCTATAAATATCCCCATATTCCACCTATAAGCCTTAAATAAGGATGAAGGAACTTCAAATAGTCATTTTTTTCAAACCAAAAGATGTTACCCAAATTAAAGGTAACAGTTTCTCTTAAATTATTTTGTTTTATTTTGTTTTATTTGGTTTTATTTTACTTCTCCAACCTATTAACTCTTTTTATTACTTTCTTTTATAACAAAAATAGTATCCTAAATATACCAGTATGTTTTTATAATATGTATTCGAACTAAAATTACACACACCACCATCAAATGGGTGAGGAACATACTGTTTCTGTGGATGGGAAACTAACGCCTCATGAAATGATGATTGTTTGATTATCTACTACCACCTAACATGGTGGCTATTAAGATGGAACTGTATTTATATTTGATTTATATTATTTTTATGTTTTCTTTGTGCATTTTTATTATTCATGTATTTCATACCTTTATGGTTTCCATTATGGATAAACGCGATAATTTCATTTGAGGATGTGAGGACTACATCCCACTCAAGGTGATATGATTCATTACTGAAATACATGGAACATATAAAGGATGGAGTTAATGAAATTCTGTAACATAAATATCATATAATATTATACTGAAATTATAATATACCAATGAATCATTATGTTTTCATTCCTTTAAATATAAATTAGAAATGAAAGTAGAGTTCATGTGTATGTATGCCTTTCCATCTCCATAAATGATGTGTTTAATCTCTTAACTCCAAATGATATGAAATATTATAAATACATATACACTGAATATATACAATATATATTATATATAAAACATGTATATCGTTTGGTAGATAATGGAATTTTTACCACATGGACTAATTGTAATTATAATAAGTTCATTTTTGACTCAAGTTCCGAACATCGATAAAATATCCAATATGAACTCAAATAATTACCCACATGGTATATCGAGAGAATATGTGATATAAAATGAATAATAAACTATAATATTTTTTAATTTAGTATATATTAACTTAAGTTTATTATTCAGGAAGAACATGGAACAAATGAGTCATGTAGGAAACAAGGTTACGGGATTTCTTATCTCACTTTTAATTTCGTGAGATTTCCATTGTTCACCACATGTTTATTGCATGTGTTGTAATATATACTAACATTAATATATATTATCATGATTTAATTTATATCCATGCAATTGTGTTATTCATTTGTTGGTTATTATCTTTTGGTCACTTGACTCGATTTATTACAACGAGGTAAGCGTTTTTACCTCTCATTTTATTCCTGTTAGGTTCATGTTGTATTTGTCACTATTTCTTTGGATTGGTGTATGTAATATCCATGATTCTACACTTTGTAAAATTTACATTAATTTTTTTTATTTACATCTACATTGTATGGTCCTTCTTTCTTGTGGCGTATGTTTTCTAAGTTACCCAATCGTCAAGGGGAACCTTTCACCCTCCTCTTTTTAAAAGAATTATTTTTGTTATGTCTTTCAATTTACAAATTATTATGTTGGGATATGTTCTTATATATCCTTATTTATGTAATTTTATGTCCATGTGATGTGATTTCATTTTTAACTCATCAAACCGTTTTATGAATTTTAATGTGACGTCGATAGGCTTTTGAATTTTTGTATGGGATCTTCTTAACTAAATTTATGCACTTTGGGTTGATATTCTCATTCATGTTTATTTCATTCATTGATTATGCGAGAAATGAATATTTATGTATTTACACTTTCATTATTTGTGATTATATTAAATACACATAATAGACCTATTTTGTTTTACAAAATGATCTTTGTAAGGGACATCATCTCAACCTCATTTCATTGAGGAATATTTTGTTTCAATACACTACTTAATTTTATATGTTGTATAAACACCCTTGTGTTTTCAAATTGAATCTGATTCTATGAATAGTTTTACTAAATGAAAAAAAATGAATTTTTATTTTAATGTAAGCGGTGACAACGACCATTCCACTACCGCGAGTATTATTTGTTCTTTGGCTTCCTTAACAATTGGTAATTTTTTTTTCAAGGAAAATAAAAACCATATACCCTTTTATGTATTTTTGTAATGAAACTGATTTTGATAATGGATTTGTTATGTTAATATATTTAAGTGATATATTGTTATTGAAATGGGTAAATGTTTTCTTTCCTTTGTATTTGTTTTATCTGTTATGATTTTATAATGTTACATTGACATTGTAGGGGTGGTTATGTGATAAACCAAAAAACGAGTGTTGTTGTGATAAACTAGGATGGTTGGTTACATTATAAACTCTATTGCATTGGGTATGCAATAGGCTGTATGGCTATTACATTTAATGATATTTGTGGAAGTCGATCATATGGTTATTCCACTTACGAATTTTATGTCGCAAGTTACCTTCAAATGTTATGTCTTATTTATATGGGTTTTATGGTAATATTTTGGACACAAAAGGGTAAGCAATGATCTTTTATGTAGTCAAGAGTATTTTATACTTCATAAATGGGGAAAGCCTTGTTGTCTATAAATTGGAACTAGATATGTCTCCTTTATTCACGAGTATATATTTTTATGAAAAAAAAATGGAAACTTAGTAGAAGTGTTTACTTTGTAATTTTTGAGATGTAATGTAATTGTTATGAATAATTATCTAAAAAACTAAACTTGAAAATACCCTCAATGTGAATAATTAATTTAATTCAAGATTATGTAATGTTTAAGGCCGGGTCTTTATTGTTGGTATCATTGGTCGGTTTAGATAACATTAGAGGTTAGGGTGTTATCTAAGCATAAGGGACATAACAATAATGGTTAGCATATTAGAAAGAGTTTCAGTTATTTTGAATGAGTTTAAGATAACATGAATAATTATTTACCCTCCTCATAAGATATTATATGATGATTTTCCTAATATACTCACACTGACCTTTTTGGTTTTAGTAAATGAATAGATCTAGTAGGTACCAAAATAACAGTCGATGTGAAGAAAACTGTGACGGTTTTCGGAATGAGAAACTGAATGAAATGAGAGTTAAAATGAGAACTCTTGGGGATATTCTCAAACAACTACCTGGAATCATGATTGAAAACATGAACCTTGGTGATTTTTATATGGCATCGTATATGAGAGAAACAAATCCAAATGGAATTTTAGGTAATAATCCTAATGGTAAGTATGCTCAAAACCTATGTGTCAATGATGTGGAATGAAAAACCTAGGAAATTGATTCAAATGGATGGGATGATGCTGTAGATGTTGGAATGAAGGCGATAAATAAAGAACCTTCCATAGAAAAAGGAAGCAACTAGTTGAATCTAGGAAGTGAAAGAAGTTATTTATAAGGGATTCATTGAATGTTTGTTAATGTGGTGTGCATTGTCATTATACAAACATATGTCTTACGATGATTTTTTGGGAATGGAATCACTAGGATCATACAAATATATGTTTACCAATACCAAATTCTATTCCAATAGAGGATGAAGAATCTAATAATGACCAAGGAATGGTATAGATTATTTCTTAACATATGTTTTGACATTATTGAATCTTAGGATATGATCAATGAATTTTTTTGTAGGAAAGAATTATTTCAGAATAAGTTTGGAAATAATGGTAAATAGATCATGAAGAATTTTGAATGTGTAAGAAGTAAAAATATAATGTATTCAAGAGTAATTTAAGACTTTAGGATGGTGAAATTCTTAAAATAATTAAGGCTCTTTTGATGATGGGAATATATTAGATAGATTTTTATAGTATGTGAAACCCTGAATTTTGATATAAAAAAATTTTAGTCAAGGAATTATTATCTGTTCTTTTGTGGATATAGATATAATGAACAATTTGTATTTGAATGATCCTTGAATTGGAGGCAATTACAGGTTTATAAATGTTGGGATGAAAAATGAATGTTATTATATAACCTTTGTGGTAAAAAATTGTTATGGTTATTTTTGATGAATTTATATCTTTTTAGGAATGTTAAAAAAATTATATAGTTTTTAAAAAAGGACAAAACGTAGACTACGTGACAACCCATCACATCGGACAAAGCTATAAGAATCCAACCCACAACCAAAGTGTGAATTTGATTTATCGCCTACCAATACATTACGTGAAGTTCCTATTTAGTTTGAGTAATTATTTTTAGTTAGATGAACTTCTGAATAAGTATAGTTTTAGTTATTTATGGATATTATTAACCTATAATAGATAATATGTGATTAAGTTAATTACACATCAGTATGAGACTTTAAAATTAGTCGATGTTATTTGGAGATAAATGTTATGATTTATTATGGAAGAATATGGGATTAAATTATTCTGAGTTATTTTATGTTAGTTTGGATTCTATTGAAAAATTTTGAGGAATGTAGTTAATTGAATGGTCTTTGTTGAAATTAGGGTACAGTTTGTTGAAATTTGAAGACTACGAATAATATTACTCTTTAAAAAAATTTCCTTTTCGGGGATTATCTGATCTTTTACTAAACTTTTTCGTTTTGGTTAAGGTTTAAATACATGGGAAATATATAGTTCATATTTTATTGGAATATGTGATTATATTAAAGTTGATTATAGAACCTCTAATGTGAAAAAGTAATCCTGAATACTCATCATTTGGAGAAAATATGAGTTTGTGTAAGAAAGCTAGTAAAGGATGAAAGTATACATGAAAAGTATGTATATTTGTTTATTTTTTAGGTATGTTCTTAAATAAAGTCCTCAAATTTATGAAAATTAATTTAAAACAAAAAAAATAACCACTCACTTTTCATACTAGGGAATGAAATACTGTTAAACCCATCACAAGATTGTGATTTTCTGGTGGTTATCTTTCTTTTAACCATGTTTTCTATCACTCTCCATCAGAGCGTGGTGGTTTGTTTTATCTTCCATGTCCATGTTTTTCTACATGGAATCCTAGTATGGGATTATCACGGGTGACCATTGTACTTCTCTTTATTTATTTTAATGCGATATATTTATTGACTCTTTTTCTGATGTGGGACTTTCAATTATGTTTCCACGCCTAGTTTTAAATTTTCTAGGACACAATTTCCAAAAGACGGGAAGGATGTAACATCACATGTAAATAATGAGTAAGACATTTTTATATTTATTAATATTAGTGAATTAAATATTAATTTTACTTTAAAGGGAATTATATGATCGATGGCTTACCCGATACGCAATAACTTGTTTCTTTGAAATCATATGTTGCACACTAATAAAATAATAATAATATTTTAAATTGTAGTTAATGCATAGTTTTTGTAATGGAGTAAATGAATAGAAATAACTACAATATGATTCTACATGTAAGTTAAATGTTTTTTAATTAATCTAATAAATGTTTGAGGCTTAAAATGATAATGAATCTAATTTTAAGTATAATTTATTTTAAAATGTTGATTTACCACCTTTTGATGGAGAACCATCCTTAAATATCATTTTGGTCACATTTCTATGTTATTTTTGATAAAATAAAATTCTTATTTAGAACCGGGACATGAAAATTCACTTTGTGTAAATTTTTTGTACTTTTCAGATATAATTTAGTTTTTTGATGAATAAAGAAAGTAGTATATTTAAATTCAAAACTGATTTTTAATATAATTTATTTTTATGGATAAATTATTAATTTAATTTATTTTAATGTGTAGTTAAATTATATTTGCACCATTTAATCAAATTTTTTTCATTTTAATTACTTTTACTTTGTAATTGAACATAAACAAGTGTCAGTCTTTGGATAGTTATTGTTTTTTAAAAACACGCTATTTGTTTTGACATGTGGAATTAATTTAAAATTAATTAATGCAACTTCTATGTTTTGAATTTTTTAAAATAAGCATCATTTTTGAATTCATAATATCAAATATATCTTAGTCTAATTTTTTGGTATTTTTATGAAAAGCTTCATCTTATGATGAATAGTGAAACCACTTAGTAGTAGTTAAAAATACAAAATTTTTAATTTAAATGAAATTTTACCACCTATGTGAATTGAATTTTGAAATTCTGACATAAATGGTTGTTATTAGTATGTAAAATTTGGTTCAATAAGATAGAAATAATGTTTGATGAATAGTAACTGTTGACTTTTATTTACAACAGTTAAAGGTAAATAGGGTAATTCAAGGTTAAAAAAATATGATAATAAATCTAAATTACCTTAAAACGTGTCCTAGAATTATCAGATGAGTAATTGAAGACCATGGGCATCCATGGGGCGATTTTGGGACCCCATGGAGCCACTTATGAATGATAATGACACTTTATTTTAATTTACTTAATGTAAATGCAAAAATGAAAAAAAAATTATTTTAGTCAATAAATTTTTACATGGGGTCATATAAGTCATCTTTTTTACTATAAATATAATTTGGAATGATTAAAAGATTTAATAAATCGTGGTATTTTTATTATAATTTTTAGACATCAAATATATGAAATTATATATGACACAATAATGATGCAGTATTTACCTCATTAATAAATAATTTAAATAAATAAGATTATAAATATTAAAACTATATCTAAAACTAATCCAATTGTTGTAGGTTGATTTTTTTTGACCATTAATCATCTTATCTTCGTCTTTAAATGGTTTTGTACCTTTAAAAAATTGAATATCATTATATAATAAAATGATTTTTCCACAATTTCCTAAAGAGACCCTCTTCCCCCTTATAAAAAGACACAACTTCTACCCCATTCCTCACACCTCTCAATTCCCTTGTCTCATCCAAAACCTACCCAAATAATCTCTAAAGATAACCCTATTACTCATAGAATCCTTAACTAATGAAGAAGGCACTTCAAGAAGTCCTTTTGGTTCAAACAATAAATTTTACCCAAATTAATGGTAACAGTTTCTCTTAAATTATATTGTTTTAATTTGTTTTATTTTAATTATCCAACCCCATAAACTCTTTCTATTCCTTTATTTTATAACAACACAAGTATCCTCATTATTATAGGATGTTTTTATAATAATTATTCGAACTACACTTACACACAACTCCATCTAATGGGTGACGAACATACTGTTTCGGTTGATTGATAAATAACGCCTCACGAAACGATGATTGTTTGATTATCTCCTACCACAAAACATGGTGGCCATTTAGATAGAAATGTATTTATATTTTATGTATATTATTTTTATATATTATTTATGCTTCTATATTATTCATTTATATCATACCTTTATGGTTTCCATTATGGGTAAACGTGATAATTTCATTTGAGGAAGTGCGGACTATCGCCCCCTCAAGGTGATACGATTCATTCATGACATACATGAAACATACAAAGGATGGAGATAACTAAATTATGTAATAAAAACATCACATGGTATTATAATATAATTCCAATATACCAATGTATCATTATGTTTTCATTCCATTAAATATAAAATAGAATTGAATGTAGCGTTCATGCGTACATACGACTTATCATCTCCATGAATTGTGCATTTGACTTCTTAACTATAAATGATATGGAATATTATAAATACATATATACTGGATATATATATATGAAATATTTAATATATAAAACATCTATATCATTCTGTAAGAAATGGAATTTTGACCACATGGACAAATTGTAATTATAACAAGTCCACTTTGGACTAAAGTTCTGAACATCGATAAAATATCCAATATGAACTAAAATAATTATTTAGGTGTTATAATATGATAATAATTGATATAAAATGATTAATAAACATTAAAAAATTTCATAATGAATTTGAGATTAACATAAGTTTATTATTCAAGAAGAACACCGAACATACGAGTCAAGAAGGACACGAGGTAATGGGTTTTCATATCTAACTTTTTATTCTGGGATATTTCCATTGTTCTCCAATTATTTATTACATGTAGTGCAATATATACTTCCATTGATATATATTGTAATGTTTCTTTTTATATTCATGATATTGTGTGATTAATTTGGTTGTTATTGTCATTTTTTCGTAAGACTCTGTTGATTACAACAAGGTAAGGGGTTTTTATCTTGCCCTTTATTCCCATGATATTCATGCTATATTTGTCACTATTTACTTTGATTTTTGTATGTAATGCCCATGATTATAATATCTATGTAATATACTTTCATTTATGGGTATTTACATCTACATTTTATGGTATTTCTTTTATGTGGCGCATGTTTTCTAAGTTACCAAATCGGTAAGGGAACCTTTCACCATCCACTTTTTAAATGAATTCATTTTATTATGCCTTTTAATTTACATCTTATTATGTTGGGATATGTTTTTATATTACCTTATTTATGTAAATTTTATGTCCAAGTTATGAGATACCATTTTTATCTCATCAAATCATTTTCTGAATTTTAAAGTGACACTATTAGGCATTTGAATTTTAGTAAGGGAACTTCTAAACCCAAATTATGTTCATTGGGTTGATCTTCTCTTTCTTGTTTATTTCATTATTTTATTATGTGAGAAATAAATTTTTTTTGTACTTATACTTGATTTATGTGTTCTTATATTGAATACACATAGTAGATCTATTTTATTTACCAAATGATATTTATAAGGGACTTCTTCTCAATCTCATTTCATTGAGGCATTTTTTTATACACGACTTTCTTTTATACATTGTATAAATACCATTTAATTTTTAAATGGAATATTTCTCTATGACGCGTTTTACTAAATGTCAATAAAGAATGTTTTTTTAATGTAAGCAATATTAACAACTATTCCACCACCGCGAGTATTATTGTAACAGCCCAAGATTTTATAAAAAAATATTCTTTTTATTTTTATTAATGTCTTGTGTTGTACGCTACACCAAAAGGAGCTTGCACAACACGCATCCTTGTCTTGCCTTGCATTACACGCAATCACGACCTTCCTCGATAGCGTGTGTAATACGCAATACCGAGTTTCACTAAACAACGATATGCTATTAAAATATTATTAAAACTAGCCGTTATGAATAGTAATAACCACTTTTTGGAATTTTATAAATTTTATTTTTCAAAATGGACTTCATTTTTGGACTCAGAATATCGAAATTAGCCTAGGGTGAAATTTTGGTATTTTTCTGAAAACATTCAATTTTTGATGAATAGTGAAACCACTAAGTTGTAGGTTAAAAACTGAATTTTTCATAAAACATAATTTTCCCGCTTCTGTGAATGGAATTTCGAAAATCCGAGACACACGGTTAATATCAAGGACTAAAATGTGGTTCAATGAGATGAAAATAATTTTTTGGTGAATAGTAACTTTTTACCTTTTTTTACCGCGGTTAATAGTAAATTGGGTAACTAAGGGTAAATATGATATTACTATTACCCTAACACATGTCCTAATTCTATTGGACAAGTGTAATTCGACTAAAAACAAACTTAGGAATAAAATATGACCATTTAGGCCCACTTGGATTAGATTAGGACATTTATTATTATTTAATTCAAAGAAGAGTTAAAAGAGTTAAAATCAAAGTTTATTTACGAAAACATTTTTTAATATGGGGTTATACATAAGATAAATTCGATTGTAAATATTCATTAGAAATCTAAAGAGATTTCCTACATGATGGTATTTTATTTTAAATTTTTAGACATCAAATAATTTAATTTATTTATGACACAACGATGATGCAGTAATTATCTTATTAATGAAATATTGACATAATTGATGTTATAAACACCAAAATAAATGTAATTTGAGATTTTTTATGAATTCCACTAATTTCCTAGGTTACTATGATATATTAGTGTTGATTTAATCAACGTTTTTCGAAAATATAATTCTGTTATGACTTTCACAAAAATCATGTATCAAATAGTGTCAAAATTGACACAAAATAGTTTTTAAATCAAATATTATATTATTAATTGTTATTTTATTCCTAAAAATCTAAGGTTCAGCCAAATGACTTAGATAAGGATATATGTATTAATAATATACAATTTGGGGTTCGTTTGGCATGTTATAGTAAGTGTATTAACCATATAGTGAAAGAAAACAAAAAGACACGGTAAAAGTTAAATTATTTAACTTAGAGTTAAATATAATTGATAAGGTTAAAATAATACCCTAAACTTGTCTAAATTTTATTGGTTGATAGGATTTCGACCCATCCCCACTTTAGCTTCGAAATAAGTCCCTTTGGAACCATTATAAACCGATTTTGACTTTAATATAAAATAATATTTTGAGATATTCCTAAGGTGCCCCTCTCCTCCCTTATAAAAGGACACCTCCTCCCCCTCCTCCTCACACCAATTTGAGCACTCAAGCTCGGCCAACCCCTGCCATTTTCTCCTCTCCACTTCCCTAGAATAATCCTAGAGGTCCTGGTCTTCTCCAAAGACCAATCTTAGTTCCTTAAGTGGAGGATTCAAAGAGGCGTTCCAAAGAAGAGGTAATATCCATTACCGATCTTTTCAATTTCTTTCTTCTTCAAATTCTTCTTCTTTAGTTGTTTCATGATAAAGTAATAACATCAGTATTACTTACATACTGATATGTTATTATAAATATAAAACAACCCTAATTCACCTTCTATCCATCCTACGGAAAAATGAAATCACCGCGCGTGCGTACGTACGGAATACCGTCTCCACGCCGTGGTGTAATCTATTTTTCCACCATCACCTTACAAGGATGGGTATAATGGTGTAATGAGTAACTATATATGATTATTATGAAGTAATATTGATACTGAAATAATATATATATATACCCCAATACAATTCCACGATCATAGGAACGATATCATCACTCGTGCGTACGTAAGGAATACCGTCTCCACGATGTGATGCGACTCGTTCTACATGATCTTCATTTCATAATGATTATATAAATGAATTGAATGAATGAATATGGTATATACTACACTAATACCATTCTGGAAATGAATTATCTATAACCTAAAGAAAAGAATAAGAATTTATTCAACAAAACACGCATAAGAACAAAAAGTTATAAAGACCCGAGTAACAAGTAACAATGAAATATTACTAACAAGAAGCTAATAATATGACCATATATGATATCATATCAATATGTATGATTCTGGAATAAGTCAATAACATTATTTAAACCATTATACAGGAGCTTCGGACACGAACAAAGCAAATCGGACCTAAGGTAAGGGAAATATCACAATCTCATTTTTATCCGAGATTGTTTATTCGTAAGTATTTACTGGGGTGTATTTTATCATCCAAATCCATGTTTCATCAATATGTACTATTATTTCCATCCACCTACAATTGTTTTAATCCATTTTCACCCTTCGGTGAGTTTTTAGTAATATGTATGAAAGGAATCTTTTGTCGTTTTTCGTACGAGGTACATTTTGACTTTTCCGACAAAAGTACGAAGAATGTTTTTTTTAACTTATACGGCATGAATGGATTTTTAAAACATTATTTCCAAGAAGCTTCCTTTACAAGTTTTCAAGTTTATTTTTAATCAACTTCTTTTATTTTAAAGTCGTATGACATGTTATGAAAGGAAAAATGTTTTTGAAGAAGAAAGGATATTTTCCTCAAGAAAGGAGTTCAAGTGTTTTATCAAAATTATTTTCCATCTAAGATAATAAAAGGGTTCTGTTTTTATCCCTATTATTACATTGGTTTGATTATGTTGTGATGAAAATATTTTTTATGAATTCCTTTATCGTATATGAATTGTTTTATAATGTCATGTTGTTTAAGAATCCCATTTTTATTACATGGGTTACGCTATGATGTATGGTTTATGATTATGTGGCACACATAAGAAAGGATTCATTATAAGATGGGTGGGACCTATATCTCCCTCCAATGCATTGGGTAAAGATTTTATATCTCATGAGATAGACATGGCTGGAACGGAAGGTTATTTCGGTTCAGTGATACAGGACTGAAACGAGGAGTGAACTCGGTTCAGAGAGGGACTTTGTCCACTAAGATAGTCTTGGCGATGAGTCATGACTAACAAGAAATGATTTTCCATGATTATGTGTGCATGCCACAAAGTTTCAAGTTTCATGTTATGATTATGGTGATCTCATTTTCACTTCTATGATTTGTTCCATGTTAAGATATTATGATCTCTTTTGCATGTTATGATTTTCAAAAAGATATGATATGATTTTTATTTCTTTTGTATACCCTTACTGAGCATTTGAGCTCACCCTTTTATGTTTTCTTTTCCCCAGGATATAAATAAAGGTTTTAGGTAAAAAAAAGGGAAGATCTTTATGGGAGATATTGAAGATCTTTCACCACGATTAGAAGATTACGTTCAGAGTTTCCGAAGACACTAAACTATTACGATCCTTTAGTGTGTGTTTTTGTTATGTACTAAGTATTCCGCAAAAGTAATGTAATGTCCATGTACGATAAGCTTCGGGTCTCTACAGTTGGTATCAGAGGAAAGGTTTAGTCAACCTTTGGAAACTAGGATGCGAAAACGTTAGTGAGATCCCTAGAGATATTTCTATGGTATGTCTAGGGATTTCCTTAGGGATAAGTATACGTATAGGTTATAGTCCTAGAATTGCGCTAACGATCTTAGAATTTAACCTAAGATGTTAGATATTGAGGGTACTACCCCTTTATTATATTGTTTTCCCTAGCATGATTTTTGCCTCTCACACTATTCTTTTTGGGTTTTAGACGATGGCTGGAACCCGAAGGAACCGTGTTGATCAATGCAATGGACAATGCAATGATTGCCCTCCTGAACAAACAAATGTTATGGGAGATGGAGTGCAAAATCTTTTTGCTATACTTACACAAGCTATGAATCATTCTGGACTTCCAAATGAGCAGAGAAGGGAACAATATTCTATTGAGTCCTTCATGAGGCAACGTCCACCTTCTTTCAGTGGGACTTCCGATCCACTTGTTGCTGAACAATGGATCAGTACCACTGAAAAGATATTTTCAGTTCTTCAATGTTCTGAACATGATAAAGTCATCTTAGCAGTATATCGTTTGGAAGGTGAAGCTGATCAATGGTGGAATCTTATCAAGAATACGAGGCCAAGAGATGAAATTGAGTCCATGGAATGGGACGAGTTCAAGAACTTATTTTTCAATAAGTACTTCCCTCGTATTCTTCGAACAAAGATGGAGAAGGAGTTTCTTGAACTAAAGCAAAAGGATGATGAATCTGTTGGTATATACAAAGTGAATTTTACAAGACTTGCAAGTTATGCATCTGGCATTATCATCCAACCCGAAAGTAAAGTTGATCGATTTTTCAGTGGCTTAAAACCAAGTCTTCGAAGGGCATTAGCTATAAGAGACTTCAGTAGCTATGAAGAAATTGTGCGTTGTGCTATCAAGGTAGAAATGGAAGTTGGTGTTACATATCCATCTCATGGTTTTGAAAAAAAACAAAAGATGGAGTTCAAGGAGAAATCTCAGAATAATGGTGAAAAGAAGATGAATGTTTCCTTATGCACAAAGTGTGGAAAGAAGCATGGTGGAGATTGTCTTAAAGGGACTAGAAAATGTTTTAAGTGTGGAAAAGAAGGTCATCGAGCAGCTGAGTGTCGAAGTAATGGAAAAAGGGTTTCTAATGATGTGAATAAAGCAAACACTGCAGAGAACGCACCACCAACACTTCAATGCTTCAAGTGCAAGGAAATGGGGCATTATGCTAATAATTGCCCTAATCCAAGGGTTAGTGATGATCAACATGAGCAACCAATGAAGGCAAAGGACAAAGGGAAGTCACATGCGATCACTATTGGCAATGTTGAATATGACAACGATGTGGTGGTATGATTAAGTGTTTATGTAATGGGATTCCAAAATAATGTTGTATCATGGAATATTGGAATATTTATGTATTGGTCTAATGTGGTATTCAAAGTGATTGAGATATTATGCGCATAATGAAGGGAAAATGAGAAAATGAAATGTTTAACAGTATTCATGAGCTCATGATTGATATAAGGACTAAGTGATATCATGGTTTGAGTATATAGAATTTTGAGGATTTTGGTATGTGGAAAGTGTTAACTTTTAACTGCATTCATGTTTTCACTAAGGTATTCAAGAGAATACACGATTAAGGACTTTGAATGTTTGGAATGTGACCAACAAGACATATCTTATGATATGTGGGGATCAACGACAATATTAAATCTCTGGTAATCGTTGTCACTATATTATGAGAGTGGACTGCAGTATTATATATAAGCCTAAAGATTAGACTGGATTATGTTGCAATAAGTTAGTATTGTTTAAGGATAGAAGTTTTTTTTTGAAATTATTGATGGGATGTTATAGTAATGTAGTTTTAGAAAAAGGACAACCTGCAGGACGGGCGACAGCCCATCGCTTCGGGCAAGGCTATGGGAATCGAACCCACAATCGAAGTGCGACTGGCCTTTATCGCCTACCACTAGCCTACAGGAAGTCCCTTTTTAGTAGATACTAGTTTTATTATATTAAGCAGTATGATATATGAAGTATAAGTCCATTTTAGGAACCATATGTGATTAATCTCACTATAGATCGACTTATGTATATAATTTTTGCTAACCTTTTGTGATGGAATGACCCGTCATTCTATCACATGATCTGCTAACACTTCACGAATAACAAATTCAACTTCATATATTTAAGAGATGAAGTGGAAATTGTTCAAGGCATGAACAACAGTGAGATTGTACCAAAATAATGAAAGTATTTATTCTAATTCAAATTTTCAACTTTAGGGAAATGATCTTGAAAACCAAAAATGTTGTCATAGTGATCTTATACCTGATGAATCAGATGGTACCTTAGATCATCACAAATTTATGGATTTGTGATTGTTGGCTTTTCCATAGCCATGTTCTCTACCACTCTCCATCGGAACATGATGGTTAGATTTTTCTTCCATATCCATATTTTTACCTATGTGGAAACCCAACGATTAGTTTATTGGGTAATCGTTACATTTCATACTTTAGTTTTTAAAGCCAAGTTTTGGTATTCCTTTTTACGATGTGGGTTTCTATTAAAGAAATTTTCGAATAGTAAACCATTTATAACCCCGACGAATTTCGAGGGCGAAATTCATTTTAAGGGGGGTAGAATGTAACAGCCCAAGATTTTATAAAAAAATATTCTTTTTAATTTTATTAATGTCTTGTGTTGTACGCTACACCAAAAGGAGCTTGCACAACATGCATCCTTGTCTTGCCTTGCATTACACGCAATCACGACCTTCCTCGATAGCGTGTGTAATACGCAATACCGAGTTTCACTAAACAACGATATGCTATTAAAATATTATTAAAACTAGCCGTTATGAATAGTAATAACCACTTTTTGGAATTTTATAAATTTTATTTTTCAAAATGGACTTCATTTTTGGACTCAGAATATCGAAATTAGCCTAGGGTGAAATTTTGGTATTTTTCTGAAAACTTTCAATTTTTGATGAATAGTGAAACCACTAAGTGGTAGGTTAAAAACTGAATTTTTCATAAAACTTAATTTTGCCGCTTCTGTGAATGGAATTTCGAAAATCCGAGAGACACGGTTAATATCAAGGACTAAAATGTGGTTCAATGAGATGAAAATAATTTTTTGGTGAATAGTAACTTTTTACCTTTTTTTTCCGCGGTTAATAGTAAATAGGGTAACTAAGGGTAAATATGATATTACTATTACCCTAACACATGTCCTAATTCTATTGGACAAGTGTAATTCGACCAAAAACAAACTTAGGAATAAAATATGACCATTTAGGCCCACTTGGATTAGATTAGGACATTTATTATTATTTAATTCAAAGAAGAGTTAAAAGAGTTAAAATCAATGTTTATTTACTAAAACATTTTTTAATATGGGGTTATACAAAAGATAAATTCGATTGTAAATATTCATTAGAAATCTAAAAAGATTTCCTACATGATGGTATTTTATTTTTAATTTTTAGACATCAAATAATTTAATTTATTTATGACACAACGATGATGCAGTAAATATCTTATTAATGAAATATTGACATAATTGATGTTATAAACACCAAAATAAATGTAATTTGAGATTTTTTATGAATTACACTAATTTCCTAGGTTACTATGATATATTAGTGTTGATTTAATCAACTTTTTTCGAAAATATAATTCTGTTATGACTTTCACAAAAATCATGTATCAAATAGTGTCAAAATTGACACAAAATAGTTTTTAAATCAAATATTATATTACTAATTGTTATTTTATTCCTAAAAATCTAAGGTTCGGCCAAATGACTTAGATAAGGATATATGTATTAATAATATACAATTTGGGGTTCGTTTGGCATGTTATAGTAAGTGTATTAACCATATAGTGAAAGAAAACAAAAAGACACGGTAAAAGTTAAATTATTTAACTTAGAGTTAAATCCAATTGATAAGGTTAAAATAATACCCTAAACTTGTCTAAATCTTATTGGTTGATAGGATTTCGACCCATCCCCACTTTAGCTTCGAAATAAGACCCTTTGGAACCATTATAAACCGATTTTGACTTTAATATAAAATAATATTTTGAGATATTCCTAAGGTGCCCCTCTCCTCCCTTATAAAAGGACACCTCCTCCCCCTCCTCCTCACACCAATTTGAGCACTCAAGCTCGGCCAACCCCTGCCATTTTCTCCTCTCCACTTCCCTAGAATAATCCTAGAGGTCCTGGTCTTCTCCAAAGACCAATCTTAGTTCCTTAAGTGGAGGATTCAAAGAGGCGTTCCAAAGAAGAGGTAATATCCATTACCGATCTTTTCAATTTCTTTCTTCTTCAACTTCTTCTTCTTTAGTTGTTTCATGATAAAGTAATAACATCAGTATTACTTACATACTGATATGTTATTATAAATATAAAACAACCCTAATTCACCTTCTATCCATCCTACGGAAAAATGAAATCACCGCGCGTGCGTACGTACGGAATACCGTCTCCACGCCGTGGTGTAATCTATTTTTCCACCATCACCTTACAAGGATGGGTATAATGGTGTAATGAGTAACTATATATGATTATTATGAAGTAATATTGATACTGAAATAATATATATATATACCCCAATACAATTCCACGATCATAGGAACGATATCATCACTCGTGCGTACGTACGGAATACCGTCTCGACGATGTGATGCGACTCGTTCTACATGATCTTCATTTCATAATGATTATATAAATGAATTGAATGAATGAATATGGTATATACTACACTAATACCATTCTGGAAATGAATTATCTATAACCTAAAGATAAGAATAAGAATTTATTCAACAAAACACGCATAAGAACAAAAAGTTATAAAGACCCGAGTAACAAGTAACAATGAAATATTACTAACAAGAAGCTAATAATATGACCATATATGATATCATATCAATATGTATGATTCTGGAATAAGTCAATAACATTATTTAAACCATTATACAGGAGCTTCGGACACGAACAAAGCAAATCGGACCTAAGGTAAGGGAAATATCACAATCTCATTTTTATCCGAGATTGTTTATTCGTAAGTATTTACTGGGGTGTATTTTATCATCCAAATCCATGTTTCATCAATATGTACTATTATTTCCATCCACCTACAATTGTTTTAATCCATTTTCACCCTTCGGTGAGTTTTTAGTAATATGTATGAAAGGAATCTTTTGTCGTTTTTCGTACGAGGTACATTTTGACTTTTCCGACAAAAGTACGAAGAATGTTTTTTTTAACTTATACGGCATGAATGGATTTTTAAAACATTATTTCCAAGAAGCTTCCTTTACAAGTTTTCAAGTTTATTTTTAATCAACTTCTTTTATTTTAAAGTCGTATGACATGTTATGAAAGGAAAAATGTTTTTGAAGAAGAAAGGATATTTTCCTCAAGAATGGAGTTCAAGTGTTTTATCAAAATTATTTTCCATCTAAGATAATAAAAGGGTTCTGTTTTTATCCCTATTATTACATTGGTTTGATTATGTTGTGATGAAAATATTTTTTATGAATTCCTTTATCGTATATGAATTGTTTTATAATGTCATGTTGTTTAAGAATCCCATTTTTATTACATGGGTTACGCTATGATGTATGGTTTATGATTATGTGGCACACATAAGAAAGGATTCATTATAAGATGGGTGGGACCTATATCTCCCTCCAATGCATTGGGTAAATATTTTATATCTCATGAGATAGACATGGCTGGAACGGAAGGTTATTTCGGTTCAGTGATACAGGACTGAAACGAGGAGTGAACTCGGTTCAGAGAGGGACTTTGTCCACTAAGATAGTCTTGGCGATGAGTCATGACTAACAAGAAATGATTTTCCATGATTATGTGTGCATGCCACAAAGTTTCAAGTTTCATGTTATGATTATGGTGATCTCATTTTCACTTCTATGATTTGTTCCATGTTAAGATATTATGATCTCTTTTGCAGGTTATGATTTTCAAAAAGATATGATATGATTTTTATTTCTTTTGTATACCCTTACTGAGCATTTGAGCTCACCCTTTTATGTTTTCTTTTCCCCAGGATATAAATAAAGGTTTTAGGTAAAAAAAAGGGAAGATCTTTATGGGAGATATTGAAGATCTTTCACCACGATTAGAAGATTACGTTCCGAGTTTCCGAAGACTCTAAACTATTACGATCCTTTAGTGTGTGTTTTTGTTATGTACTAAGTATTCCGCAAAAGTAATGTAATGTCCATGTACGATAAGCTTCAGGTCTCTACAATTATTTGTTCTTTGGCTTCCCTAACAAGCCATAATGTTTTTTTCAAGGAAAATAAATACCATATACCCTTTTATGCATTTTTTTTAAATTGTTCTGATAATGTATTTGTTATGAAAAATATATTTAATCGATATATTATGATTGGAATGTGGAAATGTATTATTTCCTTTATATTTTTTATTTTTTATGATTTTATAATAGTGCATGGACATTTGATGGGTGGTTACGTCATAAACCAAATGACGAGTGGTGTCGTGATAAACCAGGATGGATGGTTACATTATAACCTCTAATTCATTGGGTACGTAATTCTTCCGAATGGAAATTCTATTTATTTATATTTTTGAAAGTCGACCGTATGGTTATTCCACTTCATAATGTTTATGTCCCATGTTACCTTTATATGTTATGTGTTCTTTATATGGTTTAAATGGTATTATTTTGGTTTCTAAAGGAAAAATAATTATATTTTATTTAGTTAAGAGTATTTTCTACTTCTTATAGGGGAAATGTATTAATTATGATAAAGTATTCGTGGATTACATTTTGTTTTTAAAATCTAACAGTTTAACTTCTTTGGTTATCCATTACTGAGCTTTTTATGCTCATCCTAAGTTTTTGAAATGTTTTTCACAGCACATAATGTTGAATAGGGTCAAGTATGGAATCAAGGAAAATTCATGTTGTCTAAAACATGGAACTAGACATGTCTCTTTTATTCATGATTTTTTATTTTTATGAATAAAATGGAAACTAATTAGAAGTGTCTGCAATGTATTTTTTTATATGTAATGTAATTGTTATGCCTAATTCTCTAAAACTCTAAACATTAAATGATCCTCAATGTCAATTATTTATTTAATTCAAGATATTTTAATGTTTAAGGTCGGGTCTTTATAGTTTGTATTAGAGGTTGGTTTATATAACTTAAGAGGTTAAGGTGTTATCTAAGCATTGGATACATAACCATAATGGTTCTCATATTAGAAAGTGTCATAGTTATTTTGAATGAGTTTAAGATAACATGAATAAGTATTTACCCTCATCATTAGATATTATATGATGATTTTTCTGATATACTCAATGTGTCCTTTTAGGTTTTAGTAAATGGCTGGATTTATCAGGAACCAAAGTAACAGTGGATGTGAAGAAAATTGTAATGGTCTTCTGAATGAAAAACTGAATGAAATGAGAGATGCAATGAGAAATATTGTGTTTATTCACAACCAATTATCTGGAGTCATGATTAAAAAACTAAACCATGGTTATTTTTATAAGTAATCTTATATGCGAGAAACAATTCCATAAGAAATTCCATGTAATAATCATAATGGTAAGTATGCTAAAAAAATTATGTCAGGGATGTGGAAATAAACACCTAGGAAAATTCTTCAAATGGACGGGAAGCTATTATAGATGTGGGAATGAAGGTCATAAATCAATAACCTACCATGGAAAAAGGAAGCATCCAATTAACTCTAGGAAATGGAAGGAGGTTATTTCTGAGGGATCAATTGAATGTTTTAAATGTGGTGTCCATTGCCATTATACAAACAGATTCCCTATGATTATTTTTCTGTAATGGGATCACCAGGATCATACAAATATATGTTTACCAATACCTAATTCAATTTTAATTGAGGATGAAGAAACTGACAATGAACAACGAAAGGTGTGGATTATTTCTTTAAATATGTTTTGACATTTTTGAATCATAGGATATGATTCATGATTTTGTTTTTAGGAAAGAATTATTTCATAATAATTTGGTAAATAATGTTTAATGTGTCATGAGGAATATTGAATGAGTTATAAGTCAACACATAATGAATTCAAGAGTTATGGTTTATTTTAGGATGGTGAACTGATTAAAAGTATTATGGCTTTTTTGATGATGGGATTACATAAAAAAACGTTTTATAGTATCTATTACCCTGATGTTTGATCTATGAAAATTTTATTCTATGAATAATTATCTTTTCTTTTGTGGATATAGTTATAATAAACAATTTGAGTTTATATAATCCTTTAATTTGATGAAATTAAAGGTTAATACATTTTGGGAAGAAAAATGAAGGTTATTAGATATCATTTGTGGGTAAAATATGTTATGGTTATTTTTGATATATTTATCTATTTTTTGAAATGCTTTAAAATTATATAGTTTTTGAAAAAGGATAACACACGGACCGTGTGACAACCCGTCACGTCAGACAAAGCTATGGTAATCGAACACACAACCAAAGTGCTACTAGGATTTATCACCAACCATTGAACTACATGAATTCCATGGTTAGTATGAATAATTATTTTTAGATTGATGATCTTATGAATAAGTTTATTTTTGGGGTCTTGTATGAACATTATTAACCAATCATAGAGAATATGTTATTTGGTTAATTACACTTTAGTATGAGTCTTTAAAAGTAGTCAATGTTATTTGGAGACAAATGTTATGATTTAATGTGGAAGACTATGGGATTTAATTCATTTGAGTATTGGTTTCAATGTTATTTCGGATTATATTGATGAATTTTATGGAATACTATTTATTGAGTGGTATATGTTGAATATAGGGTACTATTAGCTGAATTGTGTTGATTAGGAATAATATTTATTTTTATAAAGAATTATTCTTTTTGGGGATTATCTGATTGTGCCCTATCCTTTTTGGTTTTGTTTATAGTATAAATAAATAAAATTTTTATAGTTCATCTTTTATTGATTATTTGATTCTCTTGATGTTTATTATAACATCTTTAATATGAAAAAGGCATCCTGAATACTCATCATTTGGAGAAACTATGAGTTTATATTAGAAATCTAGTAAAGGATGAAAATCTACATGACAAGTATGTATGTTTCCTTATGTTTTTTTTATGCTCATAAAATAATTCCTCAACTTTATAAAAATTAACTTAAAACAAAAACATTAACCGTTAACTTTTCCTTTTGGGGAATCAACCACTATTTAACCCATCAAATGTTTGTGATTTTTTGGTGGTATACTTTTTCCTAACCATGTTTTCTATCACACTCCGTCATAACATGATGCTTTGTTTTCTCTTCTACATCTTTTTTTCCTTCCTAGAATCCTAGTGTGGGAGTATCTCGGGTGACCATTGTACTTCCCTTTCTTTCTTTTAAAGTGATATATTTATTCACTCTTTTTCCGATGTGGGACATTCAATTATGTTTCCAAGACCTATTTTAAAATTGCGAGAATGAAATTTCCAAAAGAGGTAAGGATGTAACATCCCACATCAATAACGAGTAAGATATTTTTATATTTATTAATATTTTTTGAATTAAATATTAATTTCACATTAATGGTAATGCTATGTTCGATGGATTACCTGATATGCAATATTATGTTTTTTTTAAATCTTACGTAACACAATAATACAATAATATTATTATTTTAAATGGTAGTTAACGACTAGTCATTGTATTGGAGGAAATGACTTCAACTATGTAAAATTTTATTATACATGTTTGTTAAATTTTTTTACATTTATCTAATAAAATTTAGAGGCTTAAAATGTGGGTGAATGTAATTTTATGTATAATTTACTTTAAATGGTTGATTTACCGCCTTTTGATGGAGAACCCACCTTAAATATAGTTTTGACCACTTTTATATTTTATTTTTGATAAAATAAAATTCTTATTCAGAATAAGGATATCACAATTCACTTTGGGTAAATTTTTGGTATTTTTCTGATAATATTTATTTTTTATGAATAGTGAAAATACTGTATTTTAATTTAAAACTTCCTTTTAATCTTATTTATTTATATTTTTATATTATCTATTTGATTTATTTTAATTATTTTATTAGATTATATTTTTACCATTTAATTCAATGGTGGTCATTGGAATTAAGTTCACTTTATGAATGAACATAAACAAGTGTGAATCATTTGGTAATTATTGATTCTTAAAAACATGATATTTATTTTGACAACGAAAATTAAATTTATATTAATTAAAGCAACTACTATGTTTTGAAAATTGTAAAATAGAAATCATTTTTTAATTCGGAATATTAAATATATCTTAGGATGAATTGTTCGTATTTTTATGAAAAGCTTCAATTATTGATGAATAGTGAAACCACTTAGTAGTAGTTAAAAAAATTGACTTTTACATTTAAATGATATTTTACCAATTCTGTGAATTTAATTTTCGGGAATTCGACATACATGGTTGTTATTAGTAAGTAAAATTTTGTTCAATAAGATTACAATAATTTTTGGTGAATAGTAACTTTTGACTTTTATTAACTGCATAAAAAGGTAAATAGTGTAATTCAAGGTAAAAAAAATATGAACATGATTCCAAATTACCTTAACACATGTCTTAACATTATTGTATGACTAATGTATGACCATGGGCATCCTTGGGTCGATTTTGGAGCCACATAGAGCAACTTAGGAATGATAATGACACTTTATTTTAATTAACATAATGTAATGGAAATGTTGACAAAAACAAATATCTTTTAGTAAATCAATTTTTACATGGGGTTATATAAGTAATCATTTCAGCTATAAATATATTTTGGAAATATAAAATAATTTAATACATCATGATATTTTTATTATAAATTTTAGACATCAAATAAATTAAATTATATAAGACACAATAATGATGCAGTATTTAACTCATTAAAAATGGATTAAAATAAATATGATTATAAATATTAAACCAATATGAAAAACATAGAAAATTATTATAGGATGATTTTGTTTCGATCATGAGTCATCTTATCTTCGACGTTAATTAGTTTTGGACGTTTAGAAAACAAATATCATTATATAATAAAATTATATTTTCACACTTTCCTAAAGAGCCCCTCCTACCCCTTATAAAAGGATAGCACATCTAACTGATTCCTCACACCTCTAAATCCCCTTGTATCAGCAAAAACTTTCCAAAATAATCTATCAAGATCCCCCTATTCCTAATAGAAGCCTTACCTTAGGAAGAAGGCACTTTAGAAAGTCCTTTTGGTTCAAACCAAAGGATGTTACCCAAATTAAAGGAAACATTTTATCGTATTTTTTTTTGTTTTATATTGTTTTAGTTTGTTATACATTACATCACCAACCCCCTAAACTATTTTTCATACATTATTTTATAAAAAACCAGTATACCCAATATAGTATGATGTGGTTATAATAATAATTCGAACTACACTTACACACACCTCCATCTAATGGGTGATGAATATACAGTTTCTGTGGATGGCCAACTGATGCCTCACAAAATGATGATTGTTCGATTATCTCCTATCGCCTAATAAGGGGGCCATTAAGATGGTACTATATTTATATTTTATGTAAATTATGTATATTATTTCTTTATTCTTATGTATTATTCATTTATATTATACCTTTATGGTTTCAATTATGGGTAAACATGAAAATTTCATTTGAGGAACTGCGGACCACCACCCACTCAAGGTGATATTATTCGTTCATGATATACATGAACCGTATAAAGGATGGAGTTAATGAAATTTTGTAACATTAACATCATATGATATTATACTGGAATTATAATATACAAATGTATCATTAAGTTTTTATTCCATTAAATATTAAATAGAAATGAAAGTAGCGTTCATGTGTACGTACGGCTTAGTGACTCCATGAACGGTGCGTTTCATTTCATAACTCCTAATGACATGGAATATTTTATATACATATAAACTAGATATATATGACATATAAAACATATATATCATTCTGGAGATAATGGAAATTTGACCACATGGACAAATTGTAATTATAACAAGTTCATTTTCGACTCAAGTTCCGAACATCGATATAATTTATAATATGAACTCAAATAATTAACTAGTTGTATTAGATAGTTAATAATTGATATATTATGAATAATTAAATTTAAAAAAAATTCATAACAGAGTAGATATTAACTTATGTTTATTATTCAGGAAGAACATGGAACACATGGGTCATGTAGGACACCAGGTAAGGGGATTTTCTATCTCACTTTTAATTCCATGACATTTCCATTGTTTTCCACTTATTTATTGCATGTGGTGTAATTTATTATTACATTGATATAAATTATCATGATTCTACTTATATACATGTTATTTTGTGATTCATTTTGTGGTTATTATCTTTTGTTTATATGGGTTGATTGATTACAATAAGGTAAGGGGTTTTTGTCTCACTTTTTATTCCCGTGAGATTCACGATATATATATCACTATTTCCATTGAGTGGTGTATGTAATTCCAATTATTATACTCATTGTGTAATATAATTTAATTTATTGGTATTTACATCTATATTTTAAGGTCCTTCTTTCATTTGACGTATATTTTGTATGTTACCAAATCGGTAAGGGAACCTTTCACCCTCCTCTTTTTAAAAGTCATCTTTTTGTTATGTCTTTTAATTTACATCTTATGATTTTGGGATATGTTATTATATGTCCTTATTAATGTAAGTTTTATTTACAAGTGATAATATACCCTTTTTATCTCATCATTTCATTTTCATAATTTTAATGTGACGCTGTTAGGCTTTCGAAATTTTGTAACGGAACTTTTTAACCCAATTTTTGTTCTTTGGGTTAATCTTCCCTTTCTTGTTTATGTCATTCATTGATTATGTGAGAAATTAATTTTTATATATTTATATTTTCCTTATGTGTGCCTATATTCAATACACATAATAGATCTATTTTATTTACATAATGAAATTTTAAAGTACTTCGTCTCAGTATCCATTCATTGAGGCATATTTTGTTTTAAAACACAACTTTGTTTTATACGCTGTATACACGCCCTTGACGTTTCAAAGGGAATATTTTTCTCTGAAGCATTTTAATAAATTACAAAAAGGTATTTTCCTTTTAACGTAAGAGGTGACAATGACCTTTTCGTCATCACGAGTGTTATATGTTCATTGTCTTCTTTAACAAGCTTTAATGTTTTTTTCATGGAAAATAAATTCCATATTCGCTTTTATGTATTTTTTTATTAAAAATTCTTTAGATATTGTATTTTTTCTGTCATTATATTTAATTGATATATTATGATTGAAATGTGGAAATTTTTTCTTTCCTTCATATTTGTATTATGTGTTATAAATTTATAATGGTACTTGGGCATTTGACTGGTGGTTACGTCATAAACCAAATGACTGGTGGTACCGTGATAAAACAGGATGGGTGGTTACATTATAACCTCTATTGCATTAGGTAAAGAAGTCGGCCGCATGTCTATTCCATTTAGTGATATTTTTGGAAGTCAACCGTATGGTTATTCCTATTAATAAAGTTTATGTTCCAAGTTTCCTTTATATGTTGTGTGTTCTTTATATGAATTTTATGGTAATAATTTAGTTACAAAAGGGTAATCAATGATCTTTTATTCAGTGAATAGTATTTACTACTTCATAAAGGGAAAAAGTATTACTTTTGATAATGTATTCATGGATTACTTGTTGTATTGAAAATCGAACTATTTTCTTCTTTGTGTATCCCTTACGGAGCATTTTATGCTCATCCAATGTTTTTAAAATGTTTTCCACATGACATAAAGTGGAATAAGGCCAATGATGGGATCAATTAAAATTCATGTTGTCTAAAACATGGAACTAGACATGTATCCATTATTCTAGAGATTTTATTTTTAAGAAAAAATTGAAACTGAGTAGAAGTGTCTACTTTGTAATTTTTGAGATGCAGTATAATTGTTATGACTAATTCCCTAAAACTCTAAACCTGAAAATATACTCATTGTGAATTATTCATTTAATTCATATTATGCAATTTTTAAGGTCGGGTACTTATAGTTGGTATCAGAGGTCAGTATAGATAACATTGGAGGTTAGGGTTTTATCTAAGCATAAGTGACATATCCATAATGCTTATCAAATTAGAAATAGTCGTAGTTATTTTGAATGAGATTAAGAGAACATCAATAATTATTTACCCTCCTCATTTTATATTATATGATGATTTTACGGATATACTCAAACTGACCATTTTGGTTTTAGTAAATGGATGGATCTAGGAGGCAACAATGTAACAGTATATATGAACAAAACTATGACGGTTTTATGAATGAGAAACTGAATGAAATGAGAGCTTCAATGAGAACCCTTTTGGTTATCTTCAACCAACTATTGGAACTCATGATTGATAATCTAAACCTCGGTGATTTTTATAAGGCATCTTATATGGGAGAAAAAAATACATATGGAATTTCAGGTTATAATCATAAAAGTAAGTATGTTAAAAAACCTATGTGTCAAGGATGTGGAATTAAACACCTAGAAAAAATCTTGAAAGGTACGGGATGATTATATATATGTGAGAATTATTTTCAAAAATCATTAACTTTCCATGGAAAAATGAAGCTTCCAGTTGACTCTGGGAAAGGCAATGAAGTTCTTTATAAGAGATAAATTTAATCTTTTAAACATGCTGTGCATGGTAATTATACAAACAGATGTCCTAAAAATATTTTTAATTAATGGGATAACCAGTATCATACAAATATATGTTTACCAATACCTAATTCTATTCAAATTGAAGATGAATAAACTGAAAATGGCCAATGAAAGGTATGTAATATTTCTTAACATATTTTTTGACATTATTGAATCTTAGGATATGATTCCTGATTTTTTTTAGGAGAGAATTAATTTATAAAAACATGTTAAATAATGGATAATGTATCATGAAGAATGTTTAATGAGTAAGAATTCAACATATAAGGGATTCATGAGTTAGGGTGTATTTTAGGATGGTGAAATTCTTAAAAATGTTAACACTGTTTTGATGATGGGATTACATTAGAAGAATTTTTATAGTATGCTTGACCCTGATGTTTGATATATTAAAATTTTATTCAAGGAATAATTATCTTTTCTTTTGTGTATATAGTTATAATGAACCATTTGGGTATATATTATACTTGAATTTTAGGCAATTACATGTTAATAAATTTTCTTATGAAAAATAAAAGTTGTTAGATAAATATTGTTGTTAAAATATGTTATGGTTATTTTTTATGAATTTATCTCTTTTTTGGAATGTTATAAAATTATATAGTTTTCGAAAAAGGAAAACATGCAGAGTGCATGACAACTCGTCACGTCGGACAAAGCTGTGGGAATTGAACCCACAACCCAAGTGCGACTAGGATTTATCCCCTACCACTAGACTATGTGAAGTCCCTGGTTAGTATATGTAGTTGTTTTTAGTTATATGATCTTATGAATAAGATTATTATGGGTTATTTAAAGAAATTATTAACCAATCAAAGAGAATATATGATTAGGTTAATAACACTTCCGTATGAGACTTTCAAAGTAGTTGATGTGATTTGTAGATAAATGTTAAAATTTATTGTGGAATATTATGAGATTAACTTTTTTTGAGTTGTGGTTTTCAATGTTAGTTTGGATTATATTGAATAATTTTATGAAATGTAGTTTATTGAATTGTCTTTTTTAAACATAGGGTACTGTTTGTTGAATTTTAGAGATTAGGAATAGTATTTCTTTTTATAAAGAATTATACTTTTTTGCGGATTATATGATCTTGCACTAGCCTTTTGGGTTTTGATTGAGGTAAAAATACATGGGAAATATATAGTTCATATATTTTGGATTATTTGAATCTATATAAGTTTATTATAGGACCATTAATTTGAAAAAGTCATCCTGAATACTCATCGTTTGCCGAAAATATGTTTTTGTGTTAGAAATCTAGTAATGGATGAATATCTACCTGATATGTATGCATGTTTCATTATGTTTTTAGTTAAGCTCATAAATGAATTCCTCAAAATTATGAAAATTAATTTAAAATAATAACATTAACCGTTATCTTTTTCTACTATGGAATCAAATACTGTTTAACCCATCACAAGATTGTTATTTTCTGGTCGTTAACATTCTCCTAACCATGTTTTCTATCACACTCCATTATAACATGATGGTTTGTTTCCTCTTCTATATCCATGTTTTCCTACATGGAATCCTAGAATGGGATTTTCATGGGAGACCTTTATTTTCATCTCTTCCTTTCTTTTAAATTGATATATTTAATGACTTTTTTATGATGTGGGACTTTCAATTATATTTCGAAGCCCAGTTTGAAAATTACAAGGATGTAATTTCCAAAAAGTGGGAAGGATGTAACATAAAAGGTAAATAACGAGTAAGAAATTTTCATATTTGTTAATATTAGTGAATTAAATATTTATATTACTTTAAAGTGGATTCTATATTCGATGGCTTAACCGATACACAACAAAAGGTTTCTTTGAAATCTTACACTGCACATTAACAATATAATATTATTATTTTAAATTATAGTTAACGTCGGGACATTGTATTTGTTTGAATAAATAGAACAAACTAATATATGTTTATAAATATTTTTTAAATGTTTTTACATTTATCTAATAAATGTTAGAGGCTTGAAATTTGAATGAATCTAATTTTAATCATAATTTACATTAAAAGTTTGTTTTACCACCTTTTGAGGGAGAACAGTCATTAAATGTAGTTTTGGTCACATTTATATGTCATTTTTGATAAAATAAAATTTATATTTTGAACCAGGTCATCAAAATTCACTTTGGGTAAAATTTTGGTATTTTTCTAATAAATTCAGTTTTTTGATGAATAGTTAAAATACTGTATTTTAATTCAAAACATCCTTTTAATCACATTTATTTATATATTTATATTATCATTATAATTGGTTTTAAAGGGTAATTAGATTATATTTTTACCATTTAATCCTATTTTTTTCATTGTAATTAATTTTACTTTAAAATTGGACACAAACAACTGTCAATCTTTTGATAGTTATTATTTTGTTAAAAACATGCTATTTGTTTTGACAATGGGAATTAATTTTAAATTAATTTATGAAACCTCAATGTTTTGAATATATTAAAATAGAAATCATTTTTAATTCCCAATACCAAATATATCTTAGGCTGAATTTTTGGTGTTTTGCTGAAAATATTCAATTTTTCATGAATAGCGAAACCACTTAGTAATAGTCAAAAAACTGCCTTTTTCATTTAAATGGAATTTTATCGCTTCTATAAATTTAATTTTTAAAAATACAACATACATGATTGTTATTATTATGTAAAATTTGTTTCAATAAGATGAAAATATTTTTTTTGTGAATAGTAACTTTTGACTATTATTTACCGTGGTTTAAGATAAATAGGGTAATTCAAGGTAAAAGGAATATGATAATAAATCCAAATTACCTTAAAACATATCATATCTTTATTTGATGAGTAATGTCCTACCATGGGAATTATTGGGTAGATTTTGGGACCCTATTGAGCCACTAAATATTGATAACGATGCTTTAATCTAATTAACATAATGCAAAGGCAAAATTGACATAAACAAATATATATAATTAAATCAGTTTTTACATGAGATTATATATGTCATATATTCGAATATAAATAATATTTGGAAAGATAAAAAGATTTAATACGTCATGGTAGTTTTATTATAATTTTTAGACATCATATAAATTAAATTATATATGATAGAATAATAATGCAGTATTTTCTTCATTAATAAATGATTTAAATAAATATGATTATAAATATTAAAAAAATATCCAAAACCTCTCAGATTAATATTGGATGATTTTATTTAGACTGTTAGTCATATTATCTTTGACTTTAATTAGTTTTAATCCTTTATAAACCGAATATAATTATATAATAAAATAATATTTTCACACTTTCCTAAAGAGCCCCCCTTATAAAAGGACACAACTTCTAACCCATTCCTCACACCTCTAAATCACATTTTCTCATCCAACCCCTACCCAAATAATCTCTGAAGATCCACATATTCTTCCTAGAAGAATTACCATAGACAGAAGGCACTTCAAGAATACCTTTTGGTTCAAACCAAAGGAAGTTACCCAAATTAAAGGTGACTGATTCTCTTAAATTATTTTGTTTTATTTTGTTTTATTTTGATTTATATTACTTATCCAACTTCCTAAAATCTTTTTATTCATTTATATTATAAAAACAAAAGTATCCTCAATATAATATAATTATGTTATAATAATAATGTGAACTAAACTTACACACACCGTCATCTAATGTTTGAAAAACATTATGTTTCTGTGGAAGTAAAACTAATATCTCATGAAATGATGATTGTTCGATTATCTCATCCCGCCTAACATGGTGTCCATAAATATGGAACTGTATTTGTATTTGATTTATATTATGTTTATTTTTTATTTATTCTACTATGTTATTCATTTATATCATACATTTATGGTTTCCATTATGGGTAAAAGTGATAATTTCATTTAAGGAATTGTAGACTTCCACCCCCTCAAGGTTATATGATTCATTCATGAAATACATGGAATGTATAAAGGATGGAGTTAATGAAATTATGTAACATAAATATCATATCACATTATACTATAATTATAATATACAAATTTGTCATTATGTATTCATTCCTTTAAATATAAAATTGAAATGAATGTAGCTGTCATGCGTACGTATGGATTACCGTATCCATGAACGGTGCATTTCACTTCTTAACTCCAAATGATATGGAATATTATAAATAAAAATATAGTAGATAAATATGATAAATATGATATATAAAACATTTATATAATTTTGTAGATAATGGACTTTGGACCACATTGGAAAATTGTAATTATAATAAGTTCATTTTTTACTCAAGTTCCGAACGTCGATAAAAAATCCAATATGAACTCATATAATTAACTAGTTTTTATAACAAGATAATAAGTGATATAAAATTAATAATAACCTTTAAAAATTTTCTTCAGTAATTAAATATTATCTTAATTTTATTATTCTGGAAGACATTGATCATACTAGTCATGTAGGACACGAGGTAAGGGGATCTCTTATCTCACTTTTAATTCGGGTTGATTTCCATTGTTCGCCATATATTTATTGAACATGGTGTAATGTATACTGACATTGATATATATTATCGTGATTATATTTATATTCATGGTATTTTGTTATTCAAATTGTGGTTATTATATTTTGGTCATACGACTCTATTGATTAAAACGACGTAATGGGTTTTTTCTCACATTTTATTCCCAGGAGATTCATTATATATTTGTCACTATTTATTTTGAGTGGTGTATGTAATGATCATGATTCTACTCATTTTGAAATTTAATTTCATTTTTGGATATTTATGTCTAAGTTTTATGGTCCTTATTTCATGTGGTGTATGTTTTTTTATATTACCAAATCGGTAAGAGAACCTTTCACCCTCCTCATTTTAGAAGACTTTTTTTGTTATGTATTTTAATTTAGATATTATTCTATTGGGGTATTTTCCTCTATATCCATATTGATGTAAATTTTTTGTCCAAGTTATGTGATACCCTTTTTATCCCATCAACTGATTTTCTGAATTTTAAAGTGACACCTTTACGCTTTTGAATTTTTGTAAGGGAACTTTATAACCCAATTTCAGTTATTTGGATTGATCATCTCATTCTTGTTTATTTCATACTTTTAATATGTGAGAAATGAATTTTTATGTATTTATACTTGATTTATGTGTTCTTATATTCAATACACATAATTGATTTATTTTATTTAGAAAATGATCTTTGAATGGAACGTAGTTTCAATCACCTTTCATTGAGTAATATTTTGATTCAATACATGAAATTCTTTTATATGTTGAATAAACACCCTTAACATTTCAAAGGGAATATTTTTCTACGAAATGTTTTACCAAAGAAAAAAAGGAATGATTCTTTTAATGTTTGCTGTGATAATGGCTATTCCACTACTGCGAGTATTATTTTTTCTTTGGCTTCCGTAAAGAGCTTTAATGTTTTTTTTAAAATAAAATAAATACCATATACTATTTTATGTATTTTGGTATTGAAAATGGTTTGGATAATTTATTTTTTATGTCAATATATTTAAATGATATATTGTGATTGAAATGTGTAAATTTTTTCTTTCCATTATATTTTTTTATGTGTTATGATTTTATAATTGTATATTGACATTTGACACGAGGTTAAGTGATAAACCAAATGTCGGGTGGTTCCATGATAAAAGAGGATGGGTTTTTACGTTAGAACCTCTAATTAATTGGGTATGAAAGTCATCCGTATGGCTATTATGTTTAGTGATATTTGTGGATGTCGACCGTATGGTTATTCAACTTATGAATGTTTAGGTCTCAAGTTACCTTTATATGTAATGTGTTCTTTATATGGGTTTTATGGTAATATTTATGTTACAAAAGGGCAAGAAATAATATTTTATTCAGTGAAGAGTATTTACTACTTCATAAAGAGGAAAAGTATTACATATGATAAAGTAATCATGGATTACTTTTTTGTTTTGAAAATATTATAGTTTTTTTTGTGTATCCCTTACTGAGCTTTCTATACTCATCCCATGTTTTTGAAATTTTTTTCACTAGAAGTAAAGGGGAATAGGTTCAAGGATGGGATCAAGGAAAAATAATGTTGTCTAAAACATGGAACTAGAAATGTCTCCTTTATTAAATAGTTTTTATTTTTATGAAAAAAATGGAAACTGAGTAGAATTTTCTACTTTGTAATTTTTGAGACGTAATGTAATTGTTATAACTAATTCTCTAAAATTCTAAAAATGAAAAGATCCTCAATGTGAATTATTTGTTTAATTAAATATAATGTAATGTTTAAGGACATGTTTCTATAAAAATAATGATTATATATTTAATATAATTACATATATGAATAATATACATCCTATCCAAAAAAATGGTTAATGTAATAAAAGAAATAATGGAAAAACGAATCAATTAACATTAAAAACAATAATACTTATGAAATATTATTAAAAGAGAAATATTAAAAAATCATATAAGATATCATTTTTAGGTATGTCATTCTTGTATAATTTAATAACAATGATTTTACTAATATACAACAGTTTAATTTATCCTAAATCAAGAAAAATTTCAAGGTAAGGGTTAAATATACAATCTCTTTATTATATAAGGATGTTTATATGTTAGTATCTACTGGGACCTATTTATCATCTGAATCCTTGTTTCTTAAAAATGTATTTCAAAACATTATAATATTTTCTAGACTATGGGTTAAAGTCATGTATACCCTTGTTTGTATTTTGATAAAACATTTATAATGGAATCATTCCTTCATTATCCAAACAAGGTCCTTTATGAATTTTTCGAACATAATAATGAAAGAAAATATTTTAACATATATAGAGGGTGCAACAACTTTCCCCAAATATAAAATCTTCAAATATTCCCTTACATGTTAAAAAGAATATATTCAAAATAAATATTTTCTTTTATAATTATTATACTGTTAAATTATTTAAAAATAAATAGATATTTCTCTAAAATAGTTATAATTTCTTCTACATAAACATCCTTTAATTGATTTTACACTTGTTTGAAGTTGAGTTATTAAGATACTATCTTCAATATTGTATTTAATTTTTTGTGATATGTTTGACTATAGATGTGTTATTTTTTTCCATTCATGGTTTATAGATAAAGTACTGGCATTTCGTATGCTAGTTTTAATATTAATGTTTATGTTATGTTTCAACATTTTCTTATTAGAAATGCATTGGACTTAGTAAATGACATGTGAAGACCAATATATCTCCTCGATGAATCAGTAGGTATAATGAGACAAACTAGTGTCTTGGGATAAGGCCTTGACAAAATCATATTTGTAGACATGGCATGAGGCCCTGACAATTGGGATATGACGTTTAGAATTATTCATTCCATCATTATAAAATTGGATATAGATATTACAAGTGATTATTCTACTAGTAGAATATTCAATGGATTAAGTAAATGGAATTATTTGATTTATCATTTCCATTTTATGATCGTGTTTATTTTTAAAATAATTGTGTAATAATTTGATACATTTTCTTAAATATTAATGATTATTTATGAAAGTTTCTGCTATATTTTTATCCTTTCTCATCACCTGAGCTCACCCTGTTCTATGTTTTATTTTTCCCAAGATGCGAAGTAGTATATTATTACTGACCTATAGGTATTTTCGAAGAGAACTGAATTTGGTAAAAAGAGACACAAGTTTGTTGTTTTTCATTTCATAAATAAATGTAAAACTTATGTTTTTCAAAAGTTCTTTCGAGGCTACTAAATTGTACTATCATTCAATGATTGATCCCTTGCTATCATACAAACATTACGTAATAATGCACTGAATCTGGATAACTAGGATTTGAGAATTATAGTACATATCTAAAAAGTAAAATATACCTCACCTCTGGACAATTGATCTTGAATACCAATAATGTTATCCTGTTACATTTTTTTATGAATAAAATTGTACCTTAGATCATTGTAGATTTATAGCTTGGTGATTGTTTAATTTTTCATCATCATGATATACATCACTCTCCATCAGAACATGATGGTTTGATTTTTCCTTAATTTTTGTGATTTCCTATATGAAACCTAATGTGTCATCTCTAGTGACCTTCATAATTCCCTAATAGAGAACCCGTTTTAAATCTTATATTTTAAAATTTTATATATTAAGTTTCATAAAATAAATTTATTCTTTGAATTTATAATATGAAAAATTATTTTTCATCAATATTTAGAATTTTTTGAGATGTTTCATTGTTGGAGAATAGTGAAAATTGTGAATTTAAATTAAAATTAAAATTTTTCATAGAAATAATTCATAGTGTAATATTATAATTTTGATTGGTTTTAATGCATACAAATATTTTGTTATTATAAATTAATCTATTTTAGGATATTGGGATAATTTTCATATTGAAATTGGATATAAAATATTTTTCAAATTTTTAATGATTTTCAATGTTTTAAAACTCGATTTTCCATTCCATCAACATGATTAATTTTATTTAATTTCTGAAACATTTTATTTGAGTTTTGAAAAATCGATAACAAATTTGGATGTAGTGAATAAAAATTATTTAACATTATTAAATTATTATTTTTACATTATGAATAGTAACTTAAGTAATCTTGTTTATTGATAGTGGTTATGGGTAAATATGGGAGCTTAATGTCAAAATACTATAATAATATTACCCTAGAACCAGAAAAAATCATATTGGGTGATTAAATTCAATCCTTATCACCAATAGTTATAAATTGAATCATTTAATGGACTATTTTCCATTAATATATAATATATATTATTAAAATCAATGAATGTGAAAAAAAATTACATGCTGATTTCATATATAAATAAAAATTACTATAGGAATAAACTTCAAATAAATTCAATAATAAATATTATTTGGAAATATAAAAGGCTTGTCTATATCATATTACTTTATTCATAATTTTTATAGATTAAATATTTATGATAAACGATGACACGATAGGGAAGTTGTAATTAGGTTAGTAATTGAGATATCAAAAAAATGATTTTATAATTTTTAAAATAAATAAAATTTTAATTAAATTATGTGATAAAAGATTTTTATAAGTGACTAGTGAGTGTTAGTATTGTGTTAAATCATTTTTGATGAAGTTATCTTTCTTTTTGGAATTTATTTAAAGACAAATTAATGAATCATGTCAAACTTGACACTATATATATTTTATAAGAAATTATTTTATTAAAACAATTTAAAATTTAAAAATAATTATATAATAAAAAATTTATAATATGGTATAATATTTCATAAAATTTAAAATTATGGAAAATTGACATAATATAAGTAAAACATTAAATACCGTTTAAAATTAAAAACATTATTATCACAATTATATTTTAAAAGATAAAATAATGGTTAAATGCAATTGATTAGTTTCTTATTGTATCTAGAACATATCAAAAAATCATTGGTTGTGATAATTGATACCCATAAACATATTATCCTTGAAATAATTCACATCATAGTTAATATAATATGAAAATTAATTTATAATAAATTAATAGATTTGGATTTTCGAAAATCACCCCTTCTCTCTCTAATAAAAGGACACATCTTCATCTATTTTATTCACAACTGTAAGGATTTTTATCTGAGAAACAACAACCCAATTATCCTCCAAACTACACTCACATCATCCTTCAGTCCATAATTTGGGCATAATTTTAACCTATGTAGTCATTTTGTGCAAATGAAACGAAGACTCTTGATGTAGAGGTAATTATATTAATAATTCAATTAAATTTATTTTCTTCTTATAATTCCCATTACTATGTTGTTTTAAATACTAATGTAATGAATATATTATCATATATATGATTTTGCTACAATCATATTCCTCCTTTTATCATTCCTACAAATAACAATATCACCATGCATGCATATGCAGATCTTACCGCCTCTAAATCGTGGTATAATTTTTAACTCTAAATTACAATATTTGGATGAGTATAATGATTAGTATAATGGAAATAAATAATTAATATGAAATGGTTATTATTATTTATAATTAATATACTATCCAATTCCATATCAATTAACCTTTAGGGGATTGATCTCCTCACTTATACGTACATACGACCCACCATCTTCATGACAAGATGTAATTCATTCTCCACATTAACCATTATAGAATGATTATAAGAGTCATATTATGAGTAAATATAGAGTTTAATTACTTAATATAATTTTTATATGAATTATATATATCCTATTCATTTGAAACATGACTTGAATAACAAAACATGTATAGGAAAATGAAGTAGTTAACTCCCAAACTAATGTAAATCATAAATTATTATTATCATAACAATATAAATGGATTATATATTATATAATAAAAATAGTTAAGGACTGTAGGATTGAAATTATGTTGTATATGCTCAATATAAAGAAGGGGGTGAATTGTATAATTTAAAAATTACTTTGGAACATTTAATGTTGGGTATAAATTTTTTTTTTATCCTTAAATAAAACTATATTTAAAATAGTTAAAAAAGGTAAATTCACAAAAACTATTAGTTATACAAAATTGATAGGTTCTAAAAATATTGTTTCTGAAATGAAACATTAGAAAATTTCACAAGGAAAATATTCTACTATAAAGTTTATTGAATTTTATAAATTAGAGTATACAAATAACAGAAATTTTATTATAGTTATACATTCCTTATTAATTAAAATAAAGTGGAAAATAAACTTGAAAAAATACAAGTAACAAGTGCAGAATCATTTAATTAAAATAGTAGGTTATCCAAAAACCTTGGATAAAGGTCCCTTGATTTATACATTCATGAAAGTTTGTCTTACGCGCACTAGGGTAAACCCTCAATAAGAATACCAGAGTTTGTCATGCTATACCTGCAAGCCCTCAAACATCAAGGTAGTCGAAACATCTCCCTTCCTCATCAAGGAAGTCCTCAACCATTAAGGTAGTCAGAACCTAAGTCTTCCAATCACCAAAAGTTCTCAATATTTAAGGTAGTCATAAACTCTATCTTCTTTCCTCGGAAGTTCTTGATTTTACCCATAAAAAATCGGAGTCACATGAATCAATCAGAACATGATGTTTAGTACACACAACGCATTAGAGTATCTCGCTCTAGAAATCAATTCAACGACTTGTAATCTCTGGATTGATGGATTAGTGATGAGCTCATTCAAGTGAACTCATATTTATAGGCACTTCTCCCATGGCCTAATCCCTCATGCAGCACTCATATTTATCCTTCAATCTTGGAGGGACATATACACATGTCACTCAAATACTGATTAGTTAGAAAAAGAAAGCACGACATCATTTCATAACTATATCATTGGTAACAAAAATATAGTTGCTCAAAAAAATCTATTTTTCAGAGTCTAAAGAAAAATAAAGTTTGACGTCTAATGAAATAAATATTCTGAATTTATATTACAAGGATATTCGTATTCTATTTTTCAAGTAATTGGGAATCATAATTCTATAGATTTCGGAGTTGGAATTTTATGGAAATTGGCGTCTTAAATCTATTTAATTCAAAACCTGAATTCGGATGAATTCGGTGTTTGAATTCTATATAATTCAGAATATAAATTTCATAGAATTAGGAATATAATTTTCAGATAATTTAGAATCTGAATTTTATAGAATTCAAAATTTGTATTTAGAAGAATTTGGAATATTAATTTCAGAGAATTTGGAATCTGAATTCAGAAGAATTCATAATCTAGATCTCAGAGAATTCAAAATATAAATTCAAAAGAATTAGGAATATGAATTTATGTAAATTAATAATCTGATTAACAATGAATTTGGAATATTAATTTCATAGGAATTCATAATATGAATTTTATAGAATTTTTAATTTTAATTTAGATGAATTTGTTATCTAAATTTCAAAGAATTCAGAATCTGAATTCAAAAGAATTGAGAATCCTAATTTAAGTGAATTTAAAATATGTTTTTCTGATAATTTTTATTGTGAATTTCATAATAATTTGGAATCTGAATTTAATAGAATTTAGAATTTGAATTTAGAATAATTCCAAATCAAAATGTCAAAGAATTCAGAATCTCATTTTTAGAGAATATGGAATCTAAATTTCAGAAGAATTCGGAATATAAATTTCATGAAATTTGGATTCTGTATTTTGAAGAATTTGAAATCTGAATTTCAAATAATTCAGAATCTAACTTTCGAATAATTTGGAATCTAAATTTGTTAAAATTAAAATCTGATTTTTATAGAATTTGGATGCTGAATTTCAGATAATTTGGAATCAGAATTTCAGAAAATTCGGAATCTGAATTCAGATCCTGAAAATAAAATAAATTATATTTATGTGTTTATCGGATTACAAGGTTTTAGAAATGAACCTCATTTATTCACTTATAAATAAAAAATTTTAGATTTAGTGAAACTAAATCATGAACAAGGTAATCAAAGAAAAAGATAAAATTATCTTGGGAAAAAAACATTCCATAATAAAATAAATCTTATGGGAAACGAAATTTTCCTTGAGATATGGTTTTTGATATTAAGAACATAAATTAATGGAAAATTCATAAGTAAACCTTGTTGACTTAACATTTTCCTGGTATAATTTAATAACATTATTTAACCATTATACATGCGGTTATAATAACATCATCTAAAGGAAAGTACAAGGTATGGATTAATTTCAAAATCTCATTATTATCTGTGGTTGTTTATAAGTATTTATCTAATGGGACATATTTATCATCAATGATAATGTTTCATAAAATGTATTAAAAATATTATAAAAATTGTTTAATGTAATATTTTTAAATTTTAATTTTTTTATAAAATGTTTTTGAAAGGGTTCATTGCACAATTTATCAAATGAGGTACTTTATGGATTTTTCATTAATTTTCAGAATAAATGTTTTTTGAATATATACATAGTTGGGGGATTTTAATATTGTATGACTCGTAAAAATATTAAATCATTTCTTAGAATATTATAATTTTATTTTCAAAAGAAATGTTTTCTTGTATAATATCACGGCTTTTAAATGATTTCAATGTATGAAAAAGGTAATTTTAACAATGAAAATTTTAATGTTTTTATTATATTATTTCCATCTATATCAACATTATTTTTTTGATTTTAAGATTAATTGATGTAGATATTTTATGATATCATTTACCATATTTTATTGAATTCATTATAATCATTTTTATTTTGGATGTGCAATTTTCATACCATTCACTGTTTATGAGTATTCATCTTTCATATACTAGTTTTTAATATGAATTACTATGTTGATTATGTTTCACCATTTTCATATAAGGAATTTATTTTTTTATCTAAGTGATGGGAAGAAACTGTTATAGCCCCTAGATTCATCAGTAGGTCTCATCAGATTAAAATAGATGGCAAAAAACCCATCGAGTTTGTTTTCCAAGAAGTTTTACATTGTTAGGAGGTTAGATCATGACACAAATCTGATGGGTTTCTTACTATAGATATAAATTGTAATTATGAATTATCATGAAATTTTATATCTTGATGATATATCATGAGAATACATTTGAAATTACAGATTCTCTCATTATGATATTAGTTATGAATATTACATGTTATTATTTAACTCGTAGAATATCCATGTAAATGTTCGAATGTAATTATTTGATTTATTATTAACATGTTATGTGTAGGTTTATCTTAATTGTATTTTGGGTCATTTTTATACCTTTATATAAACATTTATGTTTATTTATTATAGCTTCTGCTACATTATTTACCTTTAATGAGATTCAGAGCTCGCCCCTTTCTTACGTATCACTTTCCATGATTCCCTAGAAATTTATTATTATTTATCTACTAGGTTATGGAAAGAATAATTTTATTATCACCATAATATCTATGTTGTATTTTATGTTTTGAACTATAATGTATGGTTCATGTATGTAATCTATTTTCCAAGACTACTAAACTTATTAGCCATTTGGAATTTTATTCCTTGTAATCATGCCATTGTGTTAATATATTGCACTGGATCCGAGCTTCTGGGGTCGGGGCATTTAATTTTATTTGTTTGAAATTGTAATTTAATTATAATTTGTGAGACGATAAGAAAATTGATGATGAAATATAATATTACAATTAAATAATAATTTTAAATTGAATAACAAGGAAAATGATAAGGATATATTACTTGTAATAATATTATGAAATATATATTTTTAGGTTATCACATACATGAGATGTTTATATATAATAATTGTAATTGAATAATTAAAAGTTCCACTAGATAAGGGAATCTATAAATATAATATATTTATAAATATGGAGAGTTCATGTTGTGAGACCATAATTTTATAAATATAGTTGAACATATTATCATATAAAATAATATGTATGGATGATTGAGAATCCATATATTCATTATTATAATGGATAAATATAATAATATATGGATAATAACATTTTTATGATAAACTGATATATGATAATGTGATATTGGAATTAATTATGTAGTTAATAGTTATTCAAACGAACATAATTTTTTATTTAAAAATACAATGACATTGAAATTCAATTAATTATATTTGGAACTTTTTTGAAATTTTAAAAATCCATTTTAATGTGTTTTCCATTTTTATAGAAGTGATTAAAACTGAATCTAAATTATTTTTATGTTATTTAAGAGGTCATATGTAAAATATTTTAGAACATAATGGTTTATAGGATCAATATGATAATGTAATTTAGAGGGGTGGATTGGAAAATTAATTTCCTTAGTTGTTCACTCTATGATGAATAAGAAAATTGTAGAGTTACAGAAATAAAATATTGCAATTTATTTATGTGAATAAATTTTACTTTTAAATTACATAAATAAATTCACCCTAAAACCCCATTAATTTCAAAAAAATAGAAGCCATGATGATACTTAAGAGAAATTCCTAAAATATGTAACCATCACTAAAGTGGTTTTGTATAGGTAACACTATGAGAAGAATAAAATTTTTCTAGTTGTACAGGATTCTAGGGAGATATATAAAATTCATTTACTCTAATATAAAATAAAAATACTAGAAATTATTAAAATTAATAGACACATGATGTGATATATAAGAGAAACCAGCTTCTCTGTAATGTTAAACCTATAATGTGTACGGTTCATTTTGATGGGAAAATTTAACATTTTGGTGTTTTAAAATATATTAAAAAATTAATTCTAATGATTTTGAAGGTATTATCCATTATATTAAATAAACTACTTTTTCAATGTTCATGTTACTTTAGTTATTTTTCTAAAAGTGATTATATTATGTGAAGAAGATGTTCACACCATGAAGAATTATTGGAAAGAAGATACTGGTCAAATCTGGTTAAGTATTTATTGAATAATTCATTCAATAATGAGATGGTTCAAGTCAATATAAAATTCCACTATACTTTCATATAATATTTAATTCCCATGATTATTGTGTAAGGCTTGAATGGATTATATACCATTTATTTTTAAATATTAAAAGACGATAACATTTTTTAGATAAAAGGTGATTCCAAATTTGGATATATTACTCTCTACTTTTAATTAAACGATTGAGATATTGAGTAAAAAAATAAGATTTTCATTTAAATATATCGAAAAATTTATTCAAATAGTTTCATGGAGAAATAAATAAATAGTATAATAAAGGTATTTTTACCTATTGTTTTAGAAAAACTAATAATGGACATCGGAGGAGAATATTAACAGTATCAGATATGGAAGATTATGAAATCAATGATTGAAAAATATATTCATTTAGGAATATGGAATAAAAAATGTATTATAATAGTCATATTTAATTATTATTATCATAAAGGTAATATGGATGAATTTTCTTTTTGTGGAGGGAAATGAATAAGTTAAAAGCTAGGACAATGTCCCCCTCAATGATATAATTATTTTATTATGATAAAATGTTTGAAGAAACTAGATGTGAATGCACTATTGTATATCAATAGTTATTTTTAATGTAACTTGAATATAGTTAATGAATGACTCCAATGTTTAATATATACAATAATATAGGTATATTAGAATACTTATTCATTATAGGATAAGAAATTATTTTTTGATCAAGTGACATATAGAGGAATCATAAAGATCTTATTCAGATTGTTTGGGAGAACCCATTTAAAACTAGTATAAGCCAATATAAAGATAACAATAAGAATATTTCAATACAATTACATAAACAATATAGGTTTAATATATGATATATTATTATATTCAATTGAATTAAATAGTGGATTCTTACATCTCAAAGTCAACTAAATGTTGAAGAGGGTGGGTACAAACATAAATCTTGAACCATGTAAAAAAAATTATTTATTGAATTTTTTTTTCATATTATCATTCATGAATAGATATTTTTTTGGTAAATAATAAGAATAATTATATATTATCATAAATAACAATATATTATTACAAAATCATGATGGTATCAGAAAAAAGGGATTATGGGATTTCATAAACCAAGCTATCATAATTCTCCCACACCAAATCTGAAGTGACCAAACAATCCAATTGATCATATAATGTTATATCATATCAAGCTAAATTATATCTTATCCTTGATAACTCTCACTTGTGAGTGGGAGTTTATTTATGACTCAATGGCTTAGGGTTCATGTTTGGATTACCGTGGTTCAGTTTGATACATGTGGATGGCTCTCCAAACAATGTAGATTATAACAACTCTACAGTTTCCTCTGTTGTAAACTAAAATAACCATGATGTTCTCATATATTTATCAGTGTTGACCTATCAAATCAAAACATGTGGTATCAAATGTATAGATCTCTGTAATTATAAAAAAAATATATTTCACTTTTGTTTTAATATTATTTAAATTAACTGAATATTATAATAATAATTCAAACACCATTACAGGGAATATTACTGATCAATCCATTTTTCTATTGAAAAATATGGTTTTATAAATATTATAAAATATTGAAATGGAAAGGGAGGATAGGAAGTTGGATTTGATGTCAAAATGGGGTATATAGATGTATTTTATGTTAATAAATGGTGTACTTATTTAGTTATATATATATTTATATCTTGGAACTCAGGATGAATCATGATTAAGATACGATAAAAACCATGATAATTATAACAAAAAAATATTTTAAAATAATAAAAATATTTTAGATATCATTCTTGACTTGATACACTGAGATTAAACCACCCATTATTATATTTCTTAAAATTTAATATTTTTTATAGCATGTGTAATATGAAACCTTGCGTGGAAATAAACCATAATATAGTTATAACATAACTATTAAATTTTATAAAATAAATTATAATGAAAAAATTGTTATATAATTTTTATCTATTTATTATAAATAAAATAGTAATCATTTTTAAGAAAAATAATTGTATTTCAAAAAAACTGTGTTTTTTCTAAAAGACAGTTTGTCGTTGTTTTGAAAACAAAATTTAAAATAAATTCATACCAATTTTAGGAAATTTATTATATAAAATGAACTATATATTTTAATCATAATATATTAATTATGATAAATTGAATTTTTGGTAATTTGCTGAATATTTTCATATTTCTTGGAATTTTAACAAATATTTAATTTCAATTGAAAAATACCATTTCATTATAATTATTTATAATATTAAATTATATTTTAACTAATTAATAAATTTATATTAAATTATTTTTTTATATATTTTTCCAATTTAGGTGATTTGAATAAACTTTATAATGAATTTTATATAAACAATTTTAATCATTTGAAAATTTTTCCTTGAAAACCCTCATTCTCGTCATGATTGCTGGAATAACATTAAATAAAATTTTCCACTTATAAGAATGAAATTTATAAAAATAGATTCTATATTTGGAATAATCATAGTAGTATTATATAATAATTTGAACTTATTTTTTTCCATAATTAACAATAAAAATATTAAAAATGTAGAATGTGTTTTTTGTAACAAATGATTTTTCAAGGGGTTAAACTATAAAGATATAGCATAAAATGATATATAAACTTGTCTAAAATTTATTTTATAGAAATATTATGATCTTATAATTCCTATTTCTTTATAATTCCAAATTTTTAACTTTTTGAATATGAAAAACTATGGTAGACATTTTTCTTCTAAAAAATTACCGCTGTGACAGAAACATAACTTATAAAAGGAAATCTCTCTGTTGTTATTCACAACTCCATACAATTTTGGGTCGACCAATACATACCAAAACAAATTCAAAAAATCAATAACCTCATCTTAGGAACCTTATATTGGTCCAAAATATATTCTTGGAAGGATTGTGGTTCAAACATAGGTATGTATCATGGAGAAGAGGCTACTACGTCAATAAGAATTTTTATGTTATTTCTTCCACCACCTCGATCAATTATTTTTAGAAGAAGATGATATAATTACCATAGTTTCATCCATAAATTGAGATTTTTATATGATATTTAAATGACCTAATACTATTTATACTTCAATAAAATAGGATACAAAATTATCGTTCATCTGTACGACGAACTACCTCCTCATGAAGAGATGTCATTAGTGTCTCTATAACCCCTATCACTATTGGGTATGATGGTGGATATAAATTATATATATATATATTAATTATAAAATATTTATACCTATGTATTATTTGTACCATATATACTTTTTTCATTTTATTCCATATGTAATACTACTATGTCACTTGTGTGTACGGGGGATCCCATCTCACAAAGAGATGTTATTCACCATTCACTAACTCATTATATTGATAGTGTAAATGATATAGATATAGAATATATGTGATATAAATTAAATATTAATGATATAAATGAAATATTTAATATTATTTTAAGATAATATTTAATTTTATTTCTTATATTTTCTCTCACATACTGATTATAAAATCATTCCTTAATGTGTGAACTATAACCTTCATGAAGAGATTTGACTCTCTTTTCATAACCACTACAAGTTTATTATATATATACCAATATTTAAAAATATTTTCTTCTATTTATGATATTATAATTATTATTAATTGTTAAAATATTACCTACCAACTCCCCATAATGATTGTTGATAACTATAAATGTTAATCTTATGTACGTTCAGCATTCCATCTCCATGGCCGCAACATACTTCATTTCTCAAAAACACATTAAATGATTTCATTACTAAAAGTATAATTGATGTAGAAATATGACATTTATTAAATTATTATGATTATTTAGAAAATGGAGCTGTTTAATATTGAAAATAACAAGAATCATCCTGAAAAAGAATGAATGAGAAACCCAGAAATAAACAACTAATATGATGAAATTAATGAAATCTTATTAATGAATGGATGATAAGATATTATAAAGGGATCATATATTATAGTATAAAATCATATATCGTTATTTGTTAATTTAATAACATGTTCAAAATATCTATAGAAGAGTTTAAATAATATTTAACTAAACGGAAGCATGATGAATGGGATTTTATAACTCAATTTACATTTATTGGGTTAAACTTATTTTTCATTGATTATGTGATAATAATATTTTTTTGTATTCTAAATTGATTATTTTATGTTGTATTTTATTTTTTATTTTTTATTTACAATCAATACACATAAACAATTATTTTATTAATTACCAATTCAATGATATGATTTTTATAAGGGAATTTGTCATAATTTCCATTCATTGAAGAATATTGTAATCTTATAAACCATACATCCTAAATATGGTGTATATACTACACCATTGTGCAGTAATATTATGGTAAATTCATACTTCAAGGTATTTTTTGTTTCAGTTAAAATTATTTCGTCATAGTTTATTCAACGTGAAATTTACAAAGTGGTGAATGCAATTCAACTATCACGATTTCTTTTTTCATTGATTAAATTATATTGAAACAATCAAATTATTGTGTATATATATCAATATAAGTTACATTTATATTAAATATACATAATTATCTAGAAATGATATTATTATTTCATAAACTATATGACATTTTAAAATATAATGAATATATGAAAGTTATTTTATTTATAACAAAAATATTAACAAATCTATATCATATACTCAATATTATTGTTTATTGATAATGAAAATTCTTCTATAGTTAAATTTATTATTTGAAATATGAGTAAGAATATTGACATGGAGACATGTGTTGGGAACAATTATTGATAGGCCATTAAAATATCATCAAATATCACGATACAAACCATATTTCTAAATCAGAAGTGTTTTTACCTTATAAATTTAATCTTTCATCATGAATGATCATGATATTAATTTCCCAAGGATTCCAGAGATCATGATTTAAAATAATAAATAATTTCCCTAATTAATAATACAATCATTATTAATGTTATACATGATATTTTCTCTATGATATTATATCTAGATTCAATTAATTCTTATATATGGTTAAGTGGAATGTGTTTTAATTTATTTACCTTTCCTCATTCACAATTCATTATTATGTTATGATAGGCATGTTATTATATAAATTTCACGGGTCTTCAATTATTTAAATTATATTGTTGATAGTTCCATACCTTTTAATCATAGTAAATTTATTTAATGGAATGTTTTTAATGTTATTTCCCATTCAATTTTTATTATAATTATTGATTAATTATACATTACCCCTACTAATTATTTAATCTCAATCATATTATGTTTCTTATACCATTTATATGAAGAATAATAATTGGAATTAGTCTTCATGGATGCATTTAATTTTAATTTTTTTATTATGTTTTATTATTTATTCACAATATAAAATGGATATCATGTATGTACATGGTTCCCTACAACTTCTAAACTAATCTAACCTTTTGTATTTGACCATTTTTTTATATGAAAATGTAATAATATAGGCCCCATATTACAGTTACTGGGATGGGGGTCATTATAGTTTGAATGTGATTGGTGTTGGACAAATATTGGGAAATGGATTTTGTAAAACATATAAAAGAAAATATAAACCTATTGTAGAATTTGACCATATGTATAGATGAACATCACAAATATTTATTAGGGGATATATTATGTGGTATTTTTAATAAAATTTAACAATTTTTACTAAATGTAGTGGATTTGGTTCTTAAAATGTTGTACCTTGGGGTAATTACTTAAAAAATTGTGCATTGGCCTAGACCTGATCGTCACCTAGTGCCAAAAATGAATCATATTTCACACATGGATTGAAACTCATGAGGGATATAATTATAATAGTTCACATTTTAATTAAAAACCATTAGTAATGATTTGAAAATAAATATATCCCCAAAAATACTATGATTATTGTTATTTTATTATTTATACATAAATTATAAAATATTATTATTTTTTTATATGGTTTAGTGATTATACATTATTTTTTGTAATGATATGATCTAATATTGTGTATTCCATCATTTATAAATGCTACCTATAATAATAAATCAATTATATATCATTTCACATAATTTAAATATTAAAAATGAAAATTTATTTAATGGGATTAAGACAATATTTTTAAGACAAGTAGTTTCCCAAAAATTCCAATCAAATGATGATGTAATATAATGGACTAAAAATATAATGAACAAATTATATAAGTATATTTTATTATAATGAAATAAAGATAATATAAGACTATAGAGATAAATATATAAAGGGAAAAAGTTATAGGATGATTTTCCAACATGTGATAATTTGGGAAATAAAGGCCATAATACTTCTATAAAGAGAATGAGAGTTTTATAAAAGTTTAGAGAGAAAGGAAACAAATATTTGGATTGAAAGAAAAATAAAATTGTTTCTAATTTTAACTCATTAAATTTTATGAATATGGGGAACACCACAAAATAATTCCACAGGTGACAAATTAATATAACTAAAATATATCTAATGTATCTTGTTTAATATTAATTTTTTACCACATTAAATGTGGACTGATTAAATTTATTTAGTTTTTATTTATGAATTATTTCATTTAATTATTTTTTTAATGACATCCTTGTAATTAGAAATATAAAATGAATAATTATTATACTACAGTACATTCCCATTATGTATTTCGAATAATACCTTGAAATATATCGATAACTAGGAAAATGAATTAGTGGAAAGATAAAGTTATAGGAGAAAACATGATTGAAAGAAATTTATCCCTCAGTATGTTTATAATGTTTAGAAAATGATATTTTTTAAAAACAGATTATTGATATGGATACATTAAATTTGAAACTACTAAATACCATGCAATCTATTAATGATTTCCGGACTCAACAGATATATGCTATGATTTATGGAGTTAGCATGTTTTTTATAGTTGAGGATTTTAACAAATAGTATTTGTTTTATTATAGAGAAAAGGATACATGAATATTTCAATATTTATTTATGTTAATTCAAGTACTAACCATTTTTCAATGGAATACATGATAAAATAATTCAAATGGTTGGTATGTGGTGATAAAGATATAATTCATGTGATTTTTAAGATTAATGTTAAGTTCATTTTCAAAAATTATTGACCTTATTTATAATTTTTTGGATGTTAATATTTTTTAATGATTAAAACAATTTTCATTAAATAAATTTTTTAATTTAAACATTCGAATAGGGATTTAAATTTATTACATTACATCACCAAATGTTGATTTATTCCTATTGGATAACAATTAATAAAAAATTTGGAACTATAATAAAAAGATATTGATGGAATGAATTTTCATTCCATTATAAATCTTATGATAAATTAAAAATTAATTTAATTTGTTTGAGAATAAAAAATTATTATTTGAAATTCATTTTAAGGAGTAAGTGATGAAATTTAAATTTATTAAAGCAGAACAAAAGAATGAAATTGTGATTATAAAATAGAATTATGTCTTGTAAGTATATTTTCTTATGTTCATGCTCAATATAGTAAAATAATTCCTCAAACATAGGAAAATATTTCTTGAAATAAATATTTTGTAATATTTCCTTCATATCTGATGAATCAATGACTATAAAAAATCATTATATATTATATTTTTTTGGTCCTTATCGTTACATTGATCATCTACTTTCTTGGATCGATGACATATCCTAGTATCTATATTTATATATGTTATTCTTGCATGAATATGTAATAAAATAAAATCAATTATCTACTATCTATATACCATGTTATGTTTTCTTCCAAATGACATTTTTTCTTTCCTTTCTTCCTTATTAAAGAATAATGTATAAACCCTTTTACGATTTTTATTTATCAACAATGGTATCTACAAATGTCAATCCCATGATTACAGAGATCTTGTTTAAATTTTGGGGATACAATTTATTGAAATTGTGTAGAACGTAACATCATAATATTTCAAAATATAAATATTTCCCTTGATATAGTGTGTGTGAGAAAACACCAAGTATAAACAACCCATGAAATAAATTGCATTAAATTTATTCTCATTGATACCTTGAGAAAAAATAAATCCTTAGTCAAAATGAACCATAATATAGTTAGAACATAATAAATAAATTTTAGGTTTAAAATATTAATAAATAAATTAAAAATATTATTGTTTCTATCGACTATAATTAAAATAATAATTATTTAAAACAAAAATAGTTTATTTCTTGAAAAAAAAATTTTCTTAAAGATATTTTTTCTAGGTTTTAATCACATAATTAAAAAAAAATTCAAAAATTATGAAAAATAATTGTATAAAATGAACATAATTTTTAAATATAATTTTAAATATTATCGTTCGGTGAATTTCTATAATATTAATAAAATGTTTTATTTTTGGTTAATAATGAAAATATTAAATTTCAATTGAAAAATTCATTTTTATTTAAATTATTTACAATGATAAAATATATTTAGAATTTATTTATATGTAAATGTAGTTCAATTATATTAATATATATATAATTTCTGTTATTGTAACCAATTTTATATTTAATTTTGATATAATAAACATTGTAAACTTTTGAACATTTCCTCTTTGAAACCCCAAATTACGATCATGTTTGTCAGATTAATATTAAATTAAATATTCTCTATTAAGACAATGGAATTTGTAAAATTTACGCAATATATTGAATCAGAATATTTTTTATCAATTATTATGTAACTATTAATTTTTTTACTATATGTAATTTTAAAAACATGACACAAATTATTTATTGCAGTTAAGGTAAAACAGAATTTACTATGGGTTAATGTAAAAAATATTAGAGTTAAAATTAATGGTAAAAATTGTAAAAATATATATCCTAAACATATTTATATCTTATAATGTATTAGTTTTGATAATATTCCATTTCGGTACATTGTCTCATGTGAAAAATGTGTGTATACCTTTTTCGTTTCAAATATTATTATTGTATAACTCACCTCATTTATAAAAGGACAACCCTCTCCTATATTATTCAATACATATAAAAGTTTATTAATACATTACCAACCCAAATAACCTACCAACATCAATATTATAATCCTATAAACCTTATTGGGGTAAAAAATCCATCCACCGAAGTATTTTGGTGGCAACCAGTAGAGGTTACTCAACGAAGAAATTACGTTTTTCAATGATTATTTGTATTTTATTTCTTCTTCCACCTCCTTGAATATTTATTAAAATATTATCATAAAATTAAAAATATGCAAAAAATATAAATATATGTTTTTATTTTATGTTAATGACCAAAATCCATCCCCACATCCACTAAATTCAATATGAAATAATCATTCATGAGTATGGAAGACAACCGCCTCACGAACTAATGTCATTCATTTTCCTTTTACCACCTACCTTGGTAGGGAATGATGACATGAATAAAGTATATATATTAAATTTGTAATATAATTATACATATATAATCATTATTTAATATAATTTTTTTTAATATTGTAGTGATTAAAATATGGTTTTATGTGTGTATAGTTGGATACCACCTCATGAATAAATTTGATTTCTCATTTAATAACACTTTACATAGAAGCACAAGTGGATAATGTTAGTGAATATATGTGACTTAATTAATAAATTATGTCATTTATGAAATATTTATCATTCTTAAAATATAATATTTTATTTTAAATATTATATTTTCAATCACTTAAATATGATCACAAAAATCATGTATTTGTTGAGTACCGCCTTCACGAAGCAATGAGACTATATTTTCATCACCACACAACATGGATGATATATATGAGTTTATTTAAAAATTTATTATTGAATTTATGAAATTATTTTAATTTAATTATGAGAATATATTTCAAAAACTTTTCTATAATGATCAATGAAAAATTGATACGTTTATCATTTATATGTACAATATACACTCTTGAGGATCAGAACATTCATCATTTCTCAACACCATATTTCCAGATTGGCCGTTAAAATATAATTGATGTATACATATGAAAAATATTTAATTATTATTATTTTTTTGATATTGTAATTATATAATAATAACACGAACCCTAACATTCACGACAAATCATGAATGATAAAATGTGAATATTATCACCAAAACGTTAAAAATAATGAAAGATGATTAATGAATGGGTGATAAGTTGTTATAAAGGGAACATATACAATGTTATAAATATTAATATTGGTTTTTATATGTCAATAACATGTTTTAAAAAGCTATATATGTGACTAATACATGTTCCCAAAAAAATTTATTGTAAGGTGAGGGATTTATTAACTCAATATCTATTCCTCGAGATAAAATTATAAATCATTGATTATGTCATGCTATGATTATCTGTGTAATGAAATTTGATAATTTTATGTATTATTTAAAATTATTTTCTATTTAATTAAATTTTATACAGTTCATAATTTTATTTATTGAATCTTGGTTCATTGTTATGATCTTTGTAAGGTTCCTTATCTCAATTTCCCTTCATTAAGGAATATTGTAAATTTATGCACATAATTTATATTATATGGTGTGTATAAATCCCAAAATACATGAAATACCATGATTCATTCATAATTTATAGTATTATAAGGTTAAATTTGAAATATTTCATTAAAGGGGTATTGAATTTTAAATTACCATGTTGTAAATGCTTGTGTACAACCTCACTTTGTTTTGTGATTGTTAATTTTGTCATTAATAAATAGCATTCATGAGATCATTATCATTCGATGTTAAATTTCTCTCAATCATAAATATTCTTGTATTATGGATTTTGGTATTTGGAAATCCATATACCCATATTACATACAATGTATACTTTGAATGTTATTTCATTAATTGGGGAAACACTGATAAATCAATGTCTTTTAATCAATACTAGTATATTTCGATAAGGAAAATTGTTTATGAAATATATTGATTACTCAATATATGATGAATGATTTGGACATGTTGATATGTTTGGGTCTGGGTTATTGATAGCTTATCGATACATTGACATGTCTCATGAGAAAACCCAGGTAGCCAAATCAGATGCATTTTTATATAGAATTTTTTAAACTATCATGAGTAAATATATTTACATCTTAGTAATCATAATTCATAATACAATAAACTCTAAAACATATTCATTTTATTTCTCATGAATACAATTATAATCACTTTACATGATATTTTAGTTATGATATTTTTTCTACATGAATTTGATACATAGTTTTTGATAAAATGAAATTTATTTTTCAGTTATTTGACATGTTATATTATATATACCATATACAGTTATAATAGTCAAGTTATTGATTAAATGGCTTGTTTTTTTTGTGATTTAATTTCACATATTGATTATTCCTTATCAATTAATTTTTTAATGGTTGGGGCCGAAGCCTCAATTTATCATCACATGTTGGTTAATCTTATTGAATCAAGATTGAATTCATTATACATTCATTTATTTATAATTCACCATGATTTTTTACTTTCCCAATATTGGTAAAATATTTATTTGAATGAATATTAATGTATGTATTTCATTTTATTTTTTTATGTATTACATATTATTTTATATTCCTAATGTCAAATGGGTATCATTTGTGTATCTATTTCAATAAAACTACTAATCTAATTTTTCCTTCACCATATATTCATTTTTATTTATTCCAAAATAATAAAGTAGTTACTAGATCTTGGATACTCTGGTATAGATGTTATTTTATTTAATAATCAAATTAATTAATTATGTCTATTTTAAATATATGGAATATAAGGGGATGATTCATTGTAAAGTATTCATATACATATATTTATATAATTATTAATTATTATCAGTAATTTAGGGAAAATATATGAAAAAAAATGAACATTAAAAAAAACTCATTTATCAATGAATTATAAGACTTAGTGAAATCGCTAATGAATAGTCATGAAAATTTTTACATAGATGAGTATTCATTACAATTAATAAATGATGTGGAAGTCAAGGATGAAAAAATTAGTGAAGATAATATATCATCTATATAATATTGAAAAACACCACTATATATTATAATAATTTTCTTTTAATGTTATATTATTATAGGATAAATGGGCTCTGTAAAATATTGAAATAAAAAATATCATGAATGATAGAAGGTTAAGATGTGAGTGGAATATTCATATGAAGTGAAATCTGCATATGAGAGGATTGAAATTGAATTTGAAATGTATTGATTTGAAGGTTATGTTATGAAATAATTAAAACACAAAATAAGAATCTTCACAAACATTTGTAAATAAATGTTCGTTGAAAAGTGTTTCATATGACAATATTATTATAAAAATAAAAACTTTTATCGAAAAAAGGTATTGAGATCATCAAGTGTATTATCTACTAATAGATCATCAAAAAGGTAACCCATGATCCTGATGTTTTTAAAAAAGGTTTTTTCACCCCAGAGTATAGTATATCAATAAAACACTATATAAATATGTGTTAATATAAATTTTTAAGACCCTAATAATATTAATATGGTGTAATGATAATATTTAAAAAAATAAAATCTATACGATTTTCATAAATGTATATATTTTCAATCCAATAACAACAAGCAAAAGAATCTACAAATACTAATGTTGAAGTGATAAGAAAAATATTGATCGGATATTTTTGATGTTTTTGAATGATTTTGTATATGTATGTTGAATATTGTAATAATTTCTTAATTAATGATGTTATCATAATGAAATAAATAAGTGTTATATGATATAATATAATGAAAAAACATTGTTAATATAGGAATTGTTTATAGAATATGATCAATCAACTCAGTAAAAAAATTCACTACATTAAAAATATTAATAAAAACTATAAGAATGGTAACTATAGTAGTTTTCCATGCCAATATAAATATTTCAAATATAAATCATTATATTATATATTTAAAAGACATACTAAATTATCAAAATAATTAATATTATTATTTTCCCTATATTACAATACATGTATTAGAATTATATTTCACAAAATATAACAATGAAATTTTTTTAATGATTTCACACTAATTAAGAGATGATGAATTTACTATGGAAGTAATCCCCATATCATAGGCCATTAAAAAATAGATTAATATTATTTCAAATTATTTATTCTATTATCTGTATATGAATATATCCAAAAATAGAATATAAGGATATTTTTTGGACCATATTTATGATGGAGAGTGTTAGAGACACAAAAATAATGGAACGATTTAGTCTACTAGAAAAATTTGGGAGGTAAAAACTAAATGGTAATTATAATAAAATTATTTTCACATAGATAATGTTATATAAAGAATTAATATAAATTAAATTCCATAATTAATGTAATCAATGATCCATGAAAGTTTTTTGGTGAATGTGTCCACTCAACGGGACAAAGCTACATAAGTTTCAAAGGAATGCATGACAATATGGATAGTAATGTTGGAATTGTCTACAAAAATATAAAATGAATATAAAATAGGAAATGTTAAATAATATCTAATTTTAATAATACACTTATTTCTAATATAAAAAATGATAGTATATAGAAACCCATTATTTAAAAGGGTTTTATTAGTTGGAAGGAAACTAAAGTCATAATAATGATTGGATATCAGTGGTTTTGAGATGAGAAGAAAACAGTTTTTTGCTGATGATACATATATTAGATCATCGACATTAAAAACAATTGATATAAATGCCTCCAAATTCCATGTAATTTTATGGATTTTATTTTCTAGTATGAAATTGATAGAGATGTATAATAGGACAGAACTAAATTAGTGAAATTATTACCTATAGATAGAGAATGGCAATCTATCAAGGGGTTTTCCCCGATGTAAAATTTTATGATATAACCATATATACTTTAGTTAAATTTTTATAAAGTGACTATAATGGGTAATACTTCATTCCATCCATTGAGGTGGGATGTGAAAAATTATTTTATGAAAAAAGTTCATTCATTTAGGTGTCTTGAATTTAGAATATCGCATAGCAAGAAGATATGTTTTGAGGTATGATGATCAAATTATTATAATTATTCTATCAACCTAAATCATTTCTATATTGAGTATGTTTATTAAAATATTTAATGTGAAATATATTAATTTAATAAAATTATATTATTGATTTTTTAAGTAGTGTGTGGGTTATTTATGTGGATATGACTAAAACATTACATGAATGACAAAATTTTGATTTGTATTAGGTGTTTTATTGATTATACACATATAATATATATAGTATAGACACTATATATTTAAAATATAATTTGATAACATAAACATTTATTTTATTATTTGACACCTTATTTTATTATAAAATGGCTTTCCACTATTCTGAAAAATAAAATCATGACTTATTTTCGAGGAAATGGTGGGATTGAAGTATATATGATTAAAAAAGGGGGAGAAATATAGGGGAAGAAAAATAAAATAGATATAAATTTATTTACCGAAATAATATTTTATTTAATTTAAATTATGGTGGTAGATAATAACATCATGGATACAATAATATTGTTCTAGACATATTAACATTAAATGACGCCAAAGTAAAAATTCTTCACAAAAAATACAAAGGAAATAATTGAAGAACCTAATTGTTATGATGGTTATATTTGTTTCAACAAGTATGTCAATATGTATTGTGTGATGATAAATATCATTGTAATTATGAAGAAGATACTTCTCAAATATATGTTGGAAATATACTGATAATTATATAAGATATAGAGTAGTTTCTTCTTTATGTTTTTCTTAGGAATGTAAATTTATGGAGTACCATTTATATGAAATGATTACTGATCTGGATTATAAATAATGATATAAATATACTTGTGAATGAGTTATGATCATTATAATATATATTTACATTAGAATAGGGATATGTTAGTGATTTATACTGAATTGAGTTGTTATTTAGCTACTAAACAAAAGAAGAAATCATAGTGGAATATTCAGAAACAATATATCGAATATTACGGAGTAATGATATATTATTATTTGTAGAATATTTAAATTGCGGTGAATTTAATAAAATTCATTAAAAACTGAAATTATAGTGGATGTAAAGGTTTATTAGAATACTCTATTTATTTATTTAAATTATATAGGTCAGTGAAATTTAGTTTAAGTTATTTAGAAATATATTGATATTTCAAATAAAGGGTTTTGAAATGTTTCTAATTTGATAAAATATAACATTTATATAATTTCATGTAATTATAAAAATTATATGTTTTTTAGAAATTAGTGGTAGAATATGATATGAAATGGTGTCTAAAAATAATAATAATGATGATCTAAAGGTTTAGACTGGAAATTGAAAATTTCCATTAAGATTTATTCTTGATAAAAAATAGAGGTCAAATAATCCAAATTGTATAATATTGAAATTGAATGAGCTATTTAGGAGACATTTATAACATATTTTAAAGATATACTATCTTTTAATTGAATAATTATCCATGTTTCATTATCATGTTGATTTATATGAATAATGTAGTTAACAAGGAAGCACCCCTACAATGGATGTGAAATGTTAAGTTAGCGAACATCAGAAAATGTTTCGTTGTGTTTAGGAGTATAATATGATATGATAGATTCATCTAATATTAGTTAATTTTTAATGATAAGATATTAATGAAGTCATAGAACCTTGTTGTGGTACTTGAGTGTAAATATTTTTGATATAAAGATTAAAAAATCATGTTTATTTGTCATTCAGCTGGTGAAATTCAATGTTGGTGCCTTATAGTTTATTGATTTATAAAATATATAAGATATTTTTGTGGTGACAATTCATTTTCATACATTTAAAAATTATTCAATGTGATTGTGATTTAAACTATGTGTTGGTGATGTTATCTTCAAATAATTTATAATATGGTCATATAATATAGAAATATTTAGAATGATTTCTATTTTTATAATTGTACATGTCTTTAGGTGATCATTCTACCGACATCAATTTTCATTCATTACAACATTGAACATTTATAACCCCCATGTTATTTTTGAAATGTTTTAATGAACTATATATTGATCCTTTTACGTGATTTAGAGTATATTTCCTAGACTCAAATTAGATAAATTCAAAAATATTTATAATGTTAACATTTTTTAAAAAGAACATAAATCTTCTATAAAAAAATGAATATTTCCATAATAATATATTAAATAAAATATTCATTTTAAAATGATAATATTTTTGTTCATATTTTTTTTTGAATTTGATTATATTATTAATAACATTATCTAAATAAAAAAGTTAACTAATAACAGTTGAATCACACATTACTAATATATACATAAATTTAATAAAGTAGATATTTAAATATAATGTATAAATATAATTTATATAATTATTAAAATATATATATCGATATAAAATTATAGGGTTCATTTTCTTCTAATACTAGAGCTTCGATTATAGAAAGTAATATTTTCATTATAAAGAAACTATATAATAAGGAACATTATAAAATTCAAGAAATATATTAATTCATATGTTACAAAATTTTATTGTTTTTATTTGATTAAAAGATTGATATTTTAGATGTAATATTCACAATATAATATGATGTTGAATTTTAGATATTTTCAAAAAATATATTATATTTGGTAAATAGAGAAAAATATTGATTTTAAAATTAATGTATGTTTTAAAAAATATTATAATAAATAATGAAATTGAGATTTTATGAAAACAGATTCTAATCAATATATATTTTTTAGAAGTAATATAATTCAGTTTAATATAAAATTTATATTTTAAGGATATATTTTTATCAATTTTATATAAATTTTATTTCAAATAAAAACTATTATTGTTCTATAGCTTTTAATCAAGTATTTTATATGTTTATTTTTTGAAATTGAATTTAGAATATGTATTATTTAATTTAAAAATCTATTTAATTACATGGGAATCAATATTTTATTTTATTTTTCTATAAATAAACTTTAATGATTAAAAAATGAGTCTTTCTAAAAATGGTTTCCAATATGGTTTATGAAATTATGTTAAACATAATTTATTTCACTTAATGTAATTAAATATTGTAAAATAGATACAATATATTTAATCATCATAATTAGTAATAGGTAAGTATTTAAACATAATATATTTTCATAATGAATTGTATCTATAAAAAATATTTATCACCTCTATAAAGGGTTATATGTGATAAAAAGAATAATATAAATGAAAATGTATTCAGAATAAAAACCCTTGACTGAATATCATTAGTGATTTTTGTATACACATTACAATTCTCATAATAATATTTATAATAATTTGGATCCACATTCCTTTAATAATACATAAATTATTTATGAAATATTCAATTATAAATAAAATTTTCACCCACCTCACATATAAAACAGCACTACGTATCCACTATTATCTACAGTAATTGAGCCACATAGCATAACCAAGACCTATCAATGTACTTTACCAACATTTGTTTAACAAAATGGAGTTTCTTTTCTATCAAACAACCACATCAAAATCATTTAAGTTGATATACAATGAATATTACCAATGGAATTGTTATGTGTTCTCATAGAGACTTTCAAAGTTCCTTCATATTGGACCAACATAAAATAAAAAACCAAAATATAAAAATAGGGGTAATAAAATATTCAACATAATTAAATTTTTTATATAAATTTTACATCCATTTTTAATCTCCATTTAATCCAATTAAAAATGAAAAAGTCGTTCATGTGTTGGTACTATCTACCATAAATGTGAAGTTATGTTGGACATTTTTCATCACAAACCCATAATGGTGTTTATAAATATGAGAATAATAAATATATGTGATATTTAAAACATAAATAGTATTTTTTGATATATAATATCTCATTGACCTTTATACTCTAATACACGTTATAAAATTATTATGTCCCGTGTGTGTATGTGTAGACTACCACCTCCATGAAGTGATGTGATTAGTTTTTTAAATACCATCTCAAATTGATAATTATAATTTTTAATTAATGAAAATAAATTATATCATTTAAATTAGCTTAATTTTTGAGATGATAGAATGATTTCAAAATAATTTAACTAAATCCAACAAAAATAGTGTTTTGGATAGATTTATAAAGTAACCTTATGTTGTCGTCACAAGAAATTACTATACAATGAATTGGTATGATATTTTTGTGAATGAAATATGAAATTGAAATTTAGATTAATAATAATCCTCATACTATAAATAAATTAAATTAAATTGGTAATTTAGGTGGATATAATGGATCCAATAAATAATGAATTCAATTTAAGGTGGGTTTATTTGGAATTCCACTATATTATGAAATACTTTAAATTTCTCGCCATTTTTTATATATTTTTTATATACTATGAAATTAACATATTATATAATGAATTACAATTTTATTATGTTATTTACAATTTCAATTCAGTTCATGTCTTTTATGAGTTTTGCATTAAATATTTATTAAATTCTTAAATATCAATTTTTGAATCTCTCTTATATTCAAGATTAATCATGTTTATATTAATATTGGAATATTTATTTTCTATGTAATTATTATAATCCATCTATTTCATTATGATATATTTATTTCAGGTATTAAATTTTTTTATTCAAACAATTTCCCCCCTTTGTTAATCAAATAATAAAATATTTTCTATAAAAAACCGATTATATTTTATCATTCAGTTTGAAAATATTCATATTATTTTTCCATTTTATTCATATTTTATATATATATATATATATTCATTTACATAATTGTATAATAATGGAATTTCCCTAATAAATTTTTCCTTCTTTACTAAATAGATGTTATGAAATTTTTACTGTTTTCTATGATACTTGTTTTTCTATATCTTTATAATTTTTTTGTATGAATGTTCTTTTTTATATATACATTGTAAATTAATTTTCATACCTCCTTGATTATTATCACTACATATAGTCATACATATGTTTCTATGTTCCTTTAATGATAATAATTTGTCCAATATTCTGTTAATTTTTGTAAAATAAAAAATTAACATATTTACTTAGTGTTTAAAAAAAATTAATTTGAAATTCATTTTTACAACCCAGATAAAATTATTTTGAGGAAAAAATTATGTTTTATTTATATTCAATATTTTATTTTTTAATAAATTATTTATCCCAAAAATTCCGTTTTCTAAACCAATTGTCTTCTATCATTATGTATAGAATTATGGACTCTATAATACACTGATATCATTCAAATTCAGGAGATCATGTTTTCAATCTCCCTTAAATATTCATTGAAAAATATTTTTCACATACATATCTATATTTTCAATATCATTGATGTATTCATTATCATTTTTATTTTACTGAAATTTAATTAATGTAATTATATTAAAATATATAGTATTAGTTGAATGAATATTATTAAAAAAATTATTTCATTTAATATAGTTATATTTTTGTTCCATATTATAGATTCAATAAAGATATATTCCAATAATTAAGGAATTTGATAATGTTTTATATTATTTATTTAATATATATGAAATGAATTAGACATATGTATCTTATGGCTTGGGAATAATTCTAGATAGTTTCTCAATATATTGATAGTTCATGTCATATAAACCATTTGACATGCCTTATTTGTTGGAGTTTTTTGTATACATCCAAATTACTGAAAGTATCTTAAAACAATTCCTTTCTTGTATGATTAATTATTTAAGGGAATATAGACTTGTTGTTAATATCATTAAATTATAATATTATACTTTTCCCTCTATGAGAATTAACATATCAAGATCCTTGTGTTTACTTTCATTCAAATATGTATTCCATGTCCCGTATTTATTGATTATATTAAATTCTTATTACTTATTAACTCTTCCATTTTTTTTCATTATTTATATATATAGATTATCTTATATGATCTTCCAGATTTATCATATAATATAAATAATTTTTTTTTTCATTTATTATATTTTTTCATGCTTTGCATTATTTTTATAATGAAATATAGAAAATTTGTATTTATCATGTCTGTGAAGATAGATAAAATGATCATTCATCTGTGTTGTGATCCCTTATATCCTTTACCAATTTAATAATGTTAAATAATGGATTTGGGTTACTAGATTTGGGATGATTTAGTGTGAATGTATGTAATATTAGTAGGACCCTCGGGATATAGATTTTTTATGAACATAGATTTTATATGCATTAACATAAATCACTAGAATGCTTAATAAAATTTTCAAATTGTTGTATTTTGGCTCAATATTCGTGATTTTATAAGCCCATTATGTGTGTACCATTTTCTAAATATCGAACCTACTATAATAAAGGGAAATAATTTAATGACCCATACTAATTATAGGTATTTATATTTTGATAATTTCAATATACTGGTAATTTTAGCTATGAATATCATGTCAATATTGGGGAACTACCCTTGGTTATGCAAATAACATTTCCTATATAGAGAAATGTTTTCATTTATAGTTTAATTCACCAACATTGGTTCCTATTATACAACTTATGAATTGATATTTTAATGGGAATGATAATAAACATGTATCCATGTAATGGATTGACTCCCTTGAAATAATATTCCTTGACTTGGGATGTAATGATTGGGAAAAAGATATTATCAATGATTATTTTTTAAAATGAAATTTTCATCAATGGTGGTTAGTGATCTAGAGTACTATGTAATGTGAATAAATTGAAATTATGGAATAACGATCATTTATAGTTATATTATTTTGGACGTATATTCCATGACTGTAATAAGTTGTAATAAATAGGAAGTTCCTTAACATAATGAAGATGAAAATTGAAAGTGTTATTGTATATAATCAAAAATTTCCATGATTAAAATGTTATTAAATTGATCATATATATAATCATTAAATCATTATTGATCATCTATTCTAGGGGATAATATAATCTTCATTGAGAAATATTTAAAACAAATCATAATTTGATTATATATTATCATATTACTTCAATATAAATAATGAATTTCCTGGCCTTATATATATAAGAATAGTCGAAAAAAGGAAGTGTTTAGATGATCAATATAGAAAAATTAATGTTTAAATGGATAATATAACAATGATTTTATGACAAAAATGTGATAATTATTCAATGAAATCACCAATGAAATGATTAATTTGAATGGAAGGCTTTTACAAGTGTAGAAGTGCGGCCCATATTGATCTTGAACGAAATTTAAAAAATTAAAAATGTTGTAAAGTGAGTATACTATAGAGATATTGATAATTATTAATTCCAAAGTCCCAAACAATAGTAGAATCAACCACGAAAGAGGACAGGGTGGAATGGTTATTCATATATGTTAGATATAGTAAAATTTTATCTTCTTAAAGAATTACTTCTATGTTCATTGGTAATAAAATAAAATTTAGCTAATTATAATTTATATTTTTGATCTTATTACTCTATTATATAGTTTATTACGTCATAAAAAGAATTCTATACTTCCATAATAAGGTAGTTGTTATTCCTGAATCATAGTGTATATATTACTTCAATAAGGATATATCAATGAGCCCCAATAATATTGCATATTCATAAAATTTTAGGAAAATTGGATGTCCTACCAATGGATGGAATTGATATAATCCTTGTAATGTAGTGGTTTTCAATGTAAAAGAAAGAAATATATATATCTTATTGAAGGATATTATCATTGATTATAGATATATGGAATCCATTTTCATGATATGGGAGACTACGAAACCTTAATAATGTTTGAATAAAAGACCAGTATATGACCAGAAAAAAATTATACGAGGAGAAGAGAATATATATCATTTTTATGGGAATGGTAACTAGAAAATAAATCTATACATATTGTGTATGAATGCAATTTCGTGTTTCGATAAGAGTTACCTAAAATAAACATATGTGTGAAGTGGAGTTTTCTAATGAACTCATACATGAGGGAAAGAATATATCTATGAATCCAAATAGAATATTGATCATCAAATTAGTGAATCTAAAGGAAAAATATATGTGGTGTGATTTAATGGATTCATTTTTCAAGAAATTTCTCCTTAGGGAGTCCCTTTTATTTTTTATGAAAAATTATTTCTCTAAAATGTTTTTTATTGTTATTAGAAAAATATATTAAATTACTGCAAATTAAAAAAATATTTCCCTCTCATTGATGACATATTTTACCACCATGAATTATCTAATTGATAATAATAGATTTATCATCATTATGAGTTTCATTAATTTTTAGTATTAAAGGAATATATTCCAAAAAATGTCACTTGTCACAATGTATAGTCATTATGGATTAACAAAATTTTAATTGGATTGACAAATTCTCTCTCTTTTTAATAGTTCTTATAAACTAAGTATTATAGGATTATATTAATAATTTTTTTGTGGTATTTATAAATTATAAACATTCATAATATAAATGGTATTTAAGAAATAATAACCATTAGAGAATAATACTCTAATGTATGAGGTGAAAAAGATTTAAATGAGAAATTTTGAAAGTGTTAATTCTGTAATCAAGAAGATATATTTAATGGTAATATATTCTATATTTATATAATATTAGTAGATCCATTAATGTAATAAGTTGTTAATAAATGGAATAAATAGATAAAAATTACTAATATATATAGTTTCCCTCGAATATGAGGTTACTATAGGTTCTTTATTCAAAAAAATACTCATCATTAACCATCCCATTATAAATGTTTACATATAATGATTTTAAGATCATATGTATGGGAATATTTAAATGAAGTTTTAATGAACTAAATAAGTGATGGTACGTTGTGATGATATTAAAATTATCTTTGAGAAGTGAAGATTTATAATATGCAGTGATGTATCAAAAATAGCACTTGGATATGTCCTTTTATAGAACGATAATGTTTTTTCTAATGCATAAAGGTAGTTAAAGAATCATGAGTTGAATTATTCATCCCAATTTCTTGGGCTTAATGTAGAAATAATTTTCTAAATGTCATGTATAAATTATATATATAGTGAAATATATGAGATATATACATATCACAAAGGTTGTAAATACATCATTTAACTAAAAGATGTCAATAAGAGACAAAATAGATATAAAGTGATACTCAAATATTATGAATCTTCAATGGACTACATAATTATGATTGAAAATTAATAGTTTGATGAATTTTATAGTATATATCATGGAGTTCTATTTAAAATTAGGATATTCAATGGTCTTATTTATATTGATTCTGCTTTGTAAGATATGAGAGTCAATAGGGAATATTAAACATTACTAATTTTCATAATGATTTCCACACTATAATAACTAGTGAACAATAAAATGTCGCATCTTTATTGTAAGAGTTTTAAAATAAAAATTAATGTTTTGAATGATTGTAATCTGTAGGACATTGTTTTTGAAAAAGGTGTGTTGAAATTCAGAAAGAGGAAATGTGTGTCATCAATAAACGAGAAGAATAGGGAGTTGTTAGATTCCCAAAGCTCCAATTTACCATTATACCATCCTAAAATAAAACTATATAATTATATAAAATAACACTTTTTGGATAATATAATGTGGGATATTCATTTCAATATATCAAGATTCTTGGTTTGTCGACATGTAAAGTCTGAGATACAAAATCTTAATTGAGTCATGATTTGTATCCCTATTAATATATGAACATTGGATATTATTACAATGTAATTTTTAACAGGATTTCAAAATAATTATAAATAAAACGATTCTATATTATTTATTACTTATTTTCCATCTAGGTTTTCATTTTTACATACTATAAGGGAGGATCTTCCTCTTCACTGTCTCAAACAAATCAATGTAAATGATATTGTGAAGCATCATAGTAAACCTCTTATGATTGTATATGATCATAAACCAAAACATAAATCATAATTTTTATTGATTATTTATAATTATCTTAACAAGATTCTTTATTTTACTACTAATTTTAATCAATGGAAATATGTACAGTCGAATATTACTGTTCATGAATTAGAAGAAATGTTGATGTCATTCCCAATAGATTTTCATTGTATATGGTATTGGTATTTACCATCGGATAAAATTTCTTATAAAAATAAATTATATTAATTCATTAAAATGGAATAACATATTTAATTGTTTGAGAAAATATTTTATACACTAAATTATTGGGAAGCATTGGGTTGATGTAATATTTTGTTACTAGAACACGTTGAGGAAAAATAAAGGTTGAAAGAACTAATATCAATGTAGAAAAATTAATAAAAAATATATTTTATAATTACTAAAGGAATAATATATAATTTTATTTAATAGATCACGTTTTTTCAGGTATCTCTATGTAAGGGAGTTATATATTTTATTTATAAAGGAATACTATTTTTCATGTACATCATGATTTTAATAATTTGGGAAATAATATGAGTTGTGGATTATCATTTCAAAATTCCAACTAACCTTAAAAAAGGTCATGATGTGCTCCAAATATAATTATTTAAGAATTCTATTCCATACACCACATATGTACTTACCTTGGATGAAATAGAATTAGAGCTTGAAATGCCTTTTTTATGAAGAGTCTATCCATATTCTTAATAGATGAGATTATGTGTTGATGGATTGGGAAAATTTAGGGATAAAGGTGCATTTGAAAAATCATAGGACAAAATAGGTAACATGTGAATGTAACTTATGATAATTATTTAACTATATCTATCATTTTTTGACATTATGGATGTTTTATGGATCATATTTAAGAACATGGGAATAATGCAACACTCATGCTTTAATTTTTACAATTGATATTTTCATTGTAAATACATTATAGGACAACACTTAATATTTACTCAATATTTTCATTAAAACCTATATTCAATAATTTAATAATTATATTTTTATTATTTGTATTATTTTTAATTCATCAATTAAAAATTAGATTACGTTGATTTTTTTTTGGACTTTTTTTAAAAAATAGTTGATTTTAGGGTGATGAGAGAAAATTAATGATTTATCACATAAAATAAATTTAATTAAATAATTACTATATAATAATAAATTTATATTATAGAAACATTTATCTATAAAAAATACTTAATTTTTAATTTAATAGAGTTAATTTTAAAAATAAAATGTTGAACATAGAATTTATGTATACCATTTTGGAAATCAAATTAATTTTTTCATATACAAACTATTATTGGTTCTTCTCTATGTAAAGTGTATTGAAATATTTATTATATGATTTGATTTATTTTTAAATTAAAATAAATATCCTTTTATTTACATTAATTTCAAAAATTAGTGGGCAATCAATGTTATACTTAATTTTTATGTATACCATTTTTATGTTTAAAACTAGAGTTTTTCTAAAAATATTTCAATTCCATTTAAACTTAAATATATTAAAAAAAATATAAATTATTGGAATTATATAATTTAAAATTGGTTATTTATTTTTAATCATCATTATAAGTATTAGGTAATATTTGGAACATAATTTTTGGCTATGTGAATATTAATCAAGGAACGATTATAACCACAACTATAGATAAATTATGATAAAGAGAAAAAATTAATGGGATAAGGAGCCATGACAATAAAAGATTTTTTGGTTATATTTTAGAGATACCATTATCATATTTTTAGAAATGAAAATATTTTTCAGAATTGTTATATTAAGACATATATTATATTATAATGGTTCAAGTTGTTATTTGTTTCCCCCAAACTCACATAAGTAAGTTCATCTCCAATATCTATTCCCCATACGTATTTACTTCATAAATCAACTAATACATACCCAAAAACATTCATAAAATTAATCATCCCTTTATTTTGTACCTTGAAATAAAGAGGTAAATGTTTTTACAATGATTTTCCATGTTCCTATCTTTTGAAACCTCATTTAAATATTCAATAAAAATATTCATATAAACATATCTTTATAATAAGTTTATATAGATATTTTTAATGAAATGGAACATCCATTTTCTATCTCTTTTCTACCTGGTAGAAAATAAAAACATTGAATCATCCTATGTTTGACCGACAATCGTTGTGAAGCTACATGCATCCTTTTTCATCACATCCTCACATTGATGGATATAAATATTGAAATAATTAATATATATATTTTTATAAATGATGTTTTTTAAATACATATGAATATATAAATAGGATACACCATCTTCTTTCAAACCATATAAAATGTTGAAAATTGATAACTTCACTTATGTGTATATGTGAATTCCTTTTCAATGAAGTGATGTGGATATGACTTATGTTATTAGCTTTCATGGATGAATAATACTTTAAATGATGAAAAAAATCTTATTAATGAAAGTCTGAAAATTATTTAAATTATGGACCTATTTAAAAAAAATTGTCAGTTTTCATCATGAAAATGTAGATTTATAAATATTTACCGAACAAAAATACATGGTTAGCATTATAACATACTATTCAATGAATGGATTAAAAATGATTATAAAATAAAAAAAAGTGTAATAAAGAAGAAATTTTTTCCTAATAATATATATAATAAATATAAATTGAATTAACCAAGAGGATGTAAATGATTTTTCAGGAATAAATCCATGTTAAGAGGATTTGTTTTTCAATTATTCATTATTTATTCATATTCTATATTATGAATAGAATATATATTTTATTGTAAGATTTCTTTCTTTTTATAGGAATTTGACAATTCATGTTTTATCTGTTTTGTATATGGTTGTAATGGGATTGATTTTGGTTTTGAAGGATTTAGAGGTAGTTTGAGAATTTTAATATAATCATTTGGTAGAAAATATATCTTAAAAAAATTAACAAACCATATAATTATATTACATATTGTGTCGTATTTTAATCAATATATAATCACCGAGGGTGATAGTTTTTTCGGTGTAAAATATTAAAAAGAATAACATGACATATAATATAATTACATTCCATGAAATTCCATGAGCATCAAATTAAATGTATCATGTGGATCATTTTAGTTCATTTTATTCCAACTTTCCTCCTCTTAAAAAGTGGGAAACTCTTAGAAAATTCAAAGTGATTCCCTCATCTTTTTTCAAACATGACTTTTAATGTCTCTGTTCTTATCTGGTATGTTGGAAATATTGATACTTGTTTTGGTTGACATTAATGATTTTTTCTGAAATTTAATATATGTCTAATCATATTAACATGGGCTCCCTAAATATTTTTGGGTGTTTTTTGATAAAAGGGTGGTTACTTCATGATTTGGGATAAGTGTACGCCCAATTCCAGATTTAAAATCGAAATTTTTTCTTTTATAAATACTTATTTTTCAAACATTTTTCACTTATTAAACATCCCAATTGTCCTCCATGACCTATTAAAACCATTATATCCATTTGGACCACTTATTAATTCTTAATCATGGTGGGATTGCGTTATTTATTAAGGTATTGGGTCATCCCGTGAACCCATTTCCAGTTTTAAAAATATAATTTTTTCTTTTATATCATATTAATATTTTAATAGAATTCAATGATTACACATCTAACTTGAGAGAAAAAACTCTAGATGCACCTCTGTGATCGATTTTCTCTTTTTCGAGCTCATATTAGTAGTGGATTATTCAAAATTTCTGAAGGATTCTCAAATCATATAGATTTGGTAAGGTAATTTGTTTCATTCATGAATCATTAATTTTCTTCAAATTTTACTAAAAAAATTTCAATCCATGGATCTTGTAGACCTACTTAGCCTCTCCAAGGAGTTATCATCCATTCCATTTCATTTAGTGTTTATATCAAATGTAAGATGAAGTGTTCTTTAGATTCAAAAGTGATATTCCTTCTCCTTTTTCCTCCCTCTTCCTTATCATTTCACTTTATTTTAGATTCCTCTAATCCCCTGGTAATGAAATACTAAAGGATATGTTATTCCATGATTTTTTATGGGTTTTCTATCTTAGGGATCGTATTAATTGATCGACAATGTTGGGAACTATTGTGGGTGATATCTGGTGTGAGTTTCCTCTCCGCCATTGTTTTGAGGATAGTTTCCCACTATACATGCCCATTTTTAATTAAGACTCATCTTTTTCATGGTATTATTACCCTATAACCAATTTATTTTAGTTATATAAGACTTAAATAACAGTATGTAATTTGATATTAATGCCTTAATTTTTGTGAAATATAATATTGTTTTTTAGATAAGTGCAAAACTAGTGTTTGTTTAAATGTCATGTTATCTTTCATGCCTGTTTTTTGATATTTTGAACAAGGTTTAGTATATTTTATAAACATTCAATATCTTGAATAATTTTAGGAAATTCAATTGGTATTTTTATTCATTTTAAAATGCTTAAAATGAATTGTATTGTTAAGTAGTGTATGCAATGTGTTCGGAAAATTTCCTGGTCGGATATTATGTGTTATGTGTGATTTAAAATGATTTTTATCGATTTATAAATTCTTTTTAAGAAAAAAAAATACAATTTTTTGCTACTTATATGGCTTTCCAATGTGTCTTTGGTTGTGTTTGTGAAGATTTCATCAAGGCGCACACGTCCGTCTATTTTGAGGGTGAAAGGTGCGGCTTTGTTGCCCAGCATTCTTTCTTTCAAAAGGCGGGCAACATCTACCCCTTGTTTAGGGACGTTTTCTCCATGATCAAAACAGGATGATGGGATGTTGTTTCTTCCTTCTGTGGAATCCTCCTCAGAACTCATCACCTAGTCTGAGTCTCCCTTATATATTTAATACGTTTTTTGTGAAACTCTACCTAGCGCTATACCTTCATGGACACCAGTTAATTACACTGCTTCTGTCTAGAAATTCCAAGGGGTCCAGTCAAGGCAACAACCTTCTATCAGGGGGGTAGTCACGTTGGCCATCACTGGCGTGTCTTGGAGCTGGGAGATTGGTGTGTCTGTCTTATGACCTTTATTATAGGGTTTCTCGAGGTCCCAAAAGCCCAAGGCATCCCACATCAAATGCGGGGAATCATATTCCATGGTCATGTATATGATTTTTCCTCATATTCATGTGTTTAACACAGGGTACGTTGTAATATTAACGTCCAACATAGATGGATCAGACTAATGAGAACACCGAAAATAGTGGATTAGATGTAGGAACCCCCTGGAGGGAACACCAATGTTGGGGTCAACGTGTGGTTAGATTCCTGATTATTATTGAAATGAATGAAGACTGGTGTGGTATGATCCCACTGGTATGTGGCGACCTGGGTTGGAATTACGATGGATGAAGGAATTTTCTGTGATGTGGATGGTGAATGGTATGGAACCATCATGAGGATGATGATGGTTTTGGTCTTGATCCTCGAAGAGAATTATTACATTTCCACATGGAAGGGAATCAAAGTCCACGTAGTTCATATGGATATAGATTACCACTGATTGGTCTTTTCAATGGCTTACCACTGGAAAAGATCACAACGACTTACTGTTGGATAAGGTTTCAATGGCTTACCGCTGCGTGGAGTGACCAAAACATTCTGCTGAATGGAATGAAAACAACTTACCGCGGAATGTAATGAAAATGGCTTACTGCTGAAAGGAGTTACAATAGATTAACAGTGAATAGATTGGAAATGGATTACCGCTGAATAGGAGTGTCAGCAGCATACCACTAAATGAAATGAAAAAGACTTACCGATGAAAGGAGTGACCAGGGCTTACTGTTGAATTGAATGAAAATGGCTTACCGTTGAATGGAATGACAACGGCTGACCACTAAATGAAGTGACAACGACATACCGCTGAATGTAGTGACAAATTCTTACTGCGGAATAGGTGCGTTTGTGGCTTACAGCTGAATTAAATGACAATGGATTACCACTAAATGGTTTGTAAGTGGCTTAACACTGAATAGAGTGACAACGAATTACTGCTGAATACAAGTGTTAGTTGCTTACCGCTGAATGAGGTCACAATGGCTTCCCACTAGATGTGGGAGTCAACGGATTTCCGCTGGATGGGGCCCATAGTATAACTTCATGAAGGATGGGGGGAGAAACAATGAGAAAAGGTGTTTGGAATTTCTGGGTGATGGGCTTGACCCTTAGGAAGGCTTCCTACGTACCCTGCCTTGGAAAGGATCAAAGACCACATAGTTCAGGTGGTGGTCGGTGAACCAACATGAAGGTGGACCTGGGTTTCAATGGGTGTTGGGCTTGAAACTATCGGAGGCTTCCTATGTATCCTGCCATGGGAAGGATCAATGTCCACATAGTTCAGAATGGGAGGAGGCTCGGTGCACCGATATAGGGTAGTCGTTACCATTGGTTTTGGGGCATGAACCTCATGGATACTTCCTACGTACCATGTATTTGAAAATATCAATTCACTCGTAGTTTGGGTGGCATTTAGGGTTGATGCTCTAAGGTAGTCCATGGTGTTGTTAAACCGACGTGAAGGGGGTCGGTATGACCAATGGATGGTGTGCTTGAACCTGTTTGAGGTTTTCTACATACCTTACCATGGCAAGGGTCAAGGACCATGTATTTCAGGATGGTGGGAAGGGGCACGATGTATCGAATTAGGGTAGTCGGGGCTAATAGTGTTAGGACTTGAACCACATGGAGGGTTCTTAAGTATCTTGACTTGGTGAGGATCAAAGTCCTTGTAGTTCGGGTGGAATTTTGGGCTTACGCCCTAAGGCAACCGAAGGTGTTGGTAAATTGACATGAGGGGGGGGGGGTCAGTACAACCAGTGGATGGTGGGGATGACCCTCATGGAGTCTTTCTACATACCTTACCTTGGAAAGTATTAAGGACCATGTAGTTCATGATGGGGGGAAGGGGCGTACACTCTAGGCTGCCCAATGAGCTGGTGAACCGACATGAAAATGGTTGGAATGACTGGTGTTGGGCTTGAACCTCGTCGATGATTCCTACGTACCTCGCCTTAGAAAGGATCAAATTCCTCATAGTTCGGATGGGTGGTTGGTGATATGATGTGAAGGGGGACCTAGGGTCCCTTTGGGTAGTGGTCTTGAACCACATGTAGGCTTCCTGTGTACCTCGCCTTAGCAAGGATCAATGTCCTCATATTTCATATGGGTGGTTGGTGTGGGGTTTACACTCTAGGCTTCCTGGAGAAGTTGTCATTGTCGGTGCTCACTCTAAGCACACATGATTCATGCTCAGTGTGAGAAACAAGAGGTAGTAGAGACCTAATGATCATGCTGTGAAAGGTGAATCCATGGGAGGTGAAGTGGGGCTTACATGTAGATAGTTACTCGAAGAGGTTGGTACTTACTCCATGATGGTGGCCCAAATGTTGAAAATTCCCAGCAGAAGAGGGACTTGGAACCCAGGAATAGAGGACAGGAAAAGTTGCTACCTCCTGCAAGGATGGTTAGGGGGGCTTACACTAGAGTGGATTCTCATTCCCTGCAGACAAATGCCACTCCGATAAAGAGGATATCATCCAATGTGAGAGAAGATGTCATCCTTGTGGAGACCAGTGGGCGTGCAGAATGTCCATGGTGTGGGGATCCCATGTGAGAAGCATGGGGCGACGTCACTATTTAATGTCATGTGCTGAGGATGATGGTTCTTGGCAGTTTAATGTCCTGCATCTCAGACATGGTGGGTTTTCTCCGCACCCCTAGGACATACATAAATGGTACCCTCTGCTCCTTGTGGAAGGAAAGGCATCAGCAAAGCTATAGGTAGGGGGTGTCATGGAGCGAAAAATCATGGGGGTCCACATTAGCGTGGATATGAGAAGAAGCAATAGCCATTATCGTGCCTATGTGAAGAGGCATGAGGCGAAGAAAAACAATGGGAATTATCATCAAAGGACTTTGAAAGCACATCGTGAAAACCTGGAGGGTCACACGAGAAAAGGAATTTCAAATTAGAGGGGTTCTTTGGCAGGGGACTTTTGAAATTATGTTGCTCCGCCTGTCGGAGGGTAATTGCGAAGGGGTGTGCTTCTCCAAGTTGGGCTCCCCATACTTTGCGTAGGGCAGAGGTGCGTATGGGAGGTTCTTCACGAAGTTGAAATGTATTCATGGAGCACTGACTTGGGAAACAAAGGGGACTCATGAAGCTAGGTATCATGTAGCAATTTGATTCGTCAAGAATAGTGACCCTTCCTTAGCATGTGGATCACATGTACGTGAATAGTGTTTAGCGAATCGTAAACGCTCTGTGACAACCCAGGTAACCTCAGGGATCCACTTCCTACATAGAGGCCCATAGGCTTCACGAATAGAATCTTTCTAGAAATATGGGATTAATGCAAGGAGTATCGGAGGCACGTCGTAGAGAAGAAGTACCTCTCATATATCATGGTACACAGAGCAGAAGCCACATTGTGATTTGGTAGCTAAGAAGTTGAAACGTTAGATGATCCACCCATGAGACTTGGAGGGAACATGGTATTTATAGGGGAGAGGCGCAGCGAAGCAGAACATGCTCGGTGCAAAGATGGATCTTCCTCCGCGGCAGCTCACAAACATCATGTGCGGGTGCAGATAGTTACCACCTATATTCTCCGTAGAGACTCACGAATGTCCAGGACGCTCATAGAGCATTACCGCCTCCATGCTCCGTGGTGGGAGAGGCATGATTGGGGCTCCACAAATGGGCTTCACAAGGATTTCTTTTGGGGACTTTTATTTCTTTATCTTCTTATCCCATTTTGGAACCATCAAATGCCCCTGTCATACATGGATCTGTAGAGATATCGAGGGTAAATGTCTAAGGGTAAATTTCTAAAATACTCATTCATTTGAGAAGCTGTATCGCGATGAGGGATTGTGAGGTGGATAGGTGCCTCGAAGGCCGAGCACACCGCGAAGCTCAACACGAAATGAATGCACCGCGAAGCTCCAAAGGGCATCGCCTATATAAAGGGGAGTTGACCTCTCTTTTTTTCATTTCACCTCTCTGCAAAATTGTCTTTTTTCACTCTCGATTTTTGAATCTCCATGTAATCCATGATTGCTCTCCGAAAATCGGGTTTTCATCTTGTGACACTTACTATGTTTGGACTCCGTATCAGCTCTTCAGGATCTTGTGCCTGAAGGCATAGGCAGGACTCCACGACCAGGCTTCACGAACGCACTCCACGAACGAACATCGAAAACAAAATCTAAAATCATGCAATTTCAATCGAAAAATTGCTCATCGAGAAGATGCTGAGGGGGTTCTTTCCAGATGCCACCCGAAGGGATGATTTGGAGAACACTCTGGGTCTAGGAGAGTTAGTCTGGTTCCACTATAACCATGATTCATTAGAGTCGCTATTGTTGGAGAGCCTGATGAACTACCCACTATGTAAGAGGATGTCGTTTTATGGATTCATTTTTATGGATGACATCTTTATCCCTGAACCAAGTAGGGACGAACTAACTTTCAGGTTCATTAGTATGCTATTCCAACCCCAATGATTCTGGGAGCCTAACGGCCTTGCCCGGGAAGTCTTCACACACGTCGTTGCTGACTACCTATGCATCCATCTGAATAACGTCAATGAGAAGTATTTTTATCCAAATATGTCTCCTCCTCTATACCACACGATACTGATGGAGGCTTTGAGGAACCTGAGGAAAGGGTGGTCCGTGGAATGGTACTTGTTCCAGTGTGGAATCATAACAAACGATTGGGCCTGGGCCTAATGGGTAGGCTCCTCGTCTGAGGAGTTTGGTGCCAAGATGAGGAGAGTGGGTTTGTATGAGGCGTCTTGGGCCTCCCGATTCCACATCTATCAACCGAAAATCTATTACTAGAGTTGTTGATCTGGTGGTCTTCGAGGACCAAAAACATCAATTTACACCATAGGGAGGTTGGTAACAGCCTGTGGGATGTCCACCAGATTTCGAGGGTCCCGATACTGGGGGCTGTGAATGATGAATTCCTCCCTTTCTTGAGTGCATTGGAGGATCCAGAGTAGATGACACAGCTGGAAATGGCATTGATGGAGCTCGGGTCAGGAGAGGACAAAGAAGCAGTGAGAGATGTCCACATTAAGCGGTGGTTCAAGATGTTCCTAAATTTTCTGATAGACCGACAATTTCCGGTGAGGCCATGGACTTTCCCAAAGGGGCCTCAACGAGGCAAGGATCACTCATACTGGTGTCTCTTGGAGGACCTCCAGTGGAAAAATTGGAGGATTAGTATCATCACTGAGAAGTAGCCAATATTTAGGCTGCTGTCATTTATCACAGCTCTTATTTTTGGATGGATCCTGCCGGTAAGGGATACCAACATGGGAGTATTACCAAGCACATTTATCATGGAGTCCACATTTGCGATAGTCATTCGGGTCAACCTAGGGATCCCAATGCTCGGAAAACTATATAAGATGTTGTGGCATATCAGTGAGGGGAAGAGGCATCCGAGGGTATGTGGCCCATTCCACCTCTTGTATGGTTGGATAGTGGCACATATCAGGTGGCTTTACGAATTCCCAAATCCTATCTGTCCTCCTGGCTCAAACATCCACCCATCAATACTAAACGACGCGAGGAGATTTTTGGCCATGTTGACCACATAGTTTATATTTAACAGGGTGTGTAAGGCGGAAGAGTTCAATTTTCACCAATTTCCAATGCTGATGGTGGTATTCACTGATGATGGATTGGGAACAAAAGAGCACTGGGAATATATCATGGCCTGTGAAGGTGGGGTCTTGGTGGAATGGGTGGATCGTGATCCCCTCTATGTGTCGTATACCCCAGACTGATTTCCAAGACAATTCCAGTGCATACAGCGACTAACCCCACGGGTCTATTTGGAGGTGCGCCACGAGAAACCCACATGTCAGATGAGGCAGATGTGGCTCATGTTCACACAGGAAGGCGAGAGGATGCTAAATGAACTGCCTCCGCCTACCACCATCATTGGGCTAGTGAAGGAGTAGTCCATAAACTAGGAGTTGGCTTTTCCAGTGGAGATGCTGAAGCAACCAAATGTTCGAGTTGGTGATAGTGAACCTCCCCAGCCACGAGGTTGGGTCCGGAAGGTATCACACGAATCATAGGGTGGTGGGGCTTTCGTGGTGGTGAGGCCTGCACGAGTTGAGGGTTAGGCATCAGCCATAAATCCTGGAGTGATAGCAGACCTCGTGGTTGCAAAATTACAGAGCCCCACAGAGGGGAGGCTGCTGAGAGGATTTAGCAAGATACCAACCAAGGCACTGGGGAAGTGGCTGCTCCATATAGACATGTCGGAGGATGATGTCTTCTTAGAGGCCTAGGACATACGAGAACACAACACGAAATTAATCAGCCCCGCTGAGTTGTGGTAGAAATTGAACCATCATGTGATGTATTTATTGGCAATAGGCCCTGTCCAGGCAAGAATTTCAGTTCCCCAGACAGAGGCAGAGCAGTTCCATGAATAGTTGGAGGACTTTGTTCATTCTTGGGGTTCCCCTCATCCAATGACGGACCATGTCATGGTGCTACTGGACCGCACTACTACCCCGTAGTTGTCGGCGGCTAATTTAAGAGGGATTTTCCCTATACCGGAAGAATCAAAAGAGTCCTTCTAAAAAGATGAGGCTGAGAAAGGAAGCCCATTGGAGGAGGGTGATGTTGGAGATCAAGACACGTATCTTGAAGAGTTCACAGAGGTCCTAGAGGAAAAAAATCTGAAAACCCCTTCTTCTAGACTTTCTTTCAGGTCATTCCGGACTCCTTATTAACAATTGAACCATGTTGGAGTGTCTTATATACAGAACTCATTCTCATACCTCAGTGTATGAAGGTGCAGGACCATCGGGATCTTTGCCTACCACTGCATCTATTGCTACGTCCAACGGGGCTTGGACACGTAAGGTGACCCCTATGGAGTTTTCAGACCTACCGACCATATATGGGAGGCCACGCATTGGGTTCCCGATGGCGTCATCCAATGTACAAGAATAGGTATTTGATCTCTGTATGTCCCCTCTATCGACTTTATTACATTCATCCCCTAGAAATGTTTACAAACACCCATGTCACACTTTTTTGGCACGTACAGTTCATGAAATGGCGTGGGTCTCCTTGGCGAGGTTGGATGGGGATTCTAAAGGTGTCATTTCCCAAGGAATGTTGACGATCAGGGAGGCAGAGCATGAAACTGACCAAGTGGTGGCACTCCTAATCACTCAAGAGACTATTAGAGGAGATAAACACGAGATCATTGAGGTATGATCTAATGATGAGGATCAATCAGATAGTCCAGTTCCCACCATGACTGATCAGACACTAGACGTGAACCTTACTGAAGACTTCATGGGGGTTTTCACTACATATGAGCCTGCCAACTATGTTGGCTGGGATAAGATGACCTCTGATAAAGATTACAACAAAGTTGTTCGACACTGATCTTGTAACCGGATTGAGCGCTTCAGGGATGACACCCCCAAGCACTTTGGCAGGATGAGATGGACATGCTTCGCTCATGGATGTGCGAACTGTGTGTTGGGGTAATGGATGCCCAGCATCCCCAAATGTTCATCTGAGATCTAATGGCAGAAATGATTCAGGATTATGACAGCGGCCTTGGTGTGGGATAGCAGTGGAGGAAAGTGGTGAACATCAAGAGGCTCCAGGAGGCTGTAGATGAGGTTCAACAGCAGCAGGCCCAGGTGGTTGAGCATTCTGCTTCCCTTGGCATGAAATCAGAGCTCGTATCACGACTGAAAGCCTATCTATAGGAGGGAGAAGAGGGAATGAAGTGATCCTTTGAGGGGAAAACCTTCATTCAGACTGACATAGTGCGTGCCAAGATTGTGGCCTATGAATTGTGACCCATCGCTGACGAGGAGGAGCAGGAGTTGAACAAGCTGCAACAACTCCTAGATGCCCCCTAATAGAGGGTGGCAGAGCTACTATGCTCTTTTAATGAGGTTAACCCATCCATGGGGGGAAACAACCCTCAAGTACTGTAAGAATTACTAAAACTCAAACATACTTTCATGATTTGATTTTTTGATGCCATAGCATGCATGAGTTCTGTTCTTTGTATTGGTTTTATTTCATTCTTGTGATATTCGTAGAGTGTCCAATGATAATTTCATAAGATCAAGTGGGTATGACCCGATGTTATAATCAAGGTATGACCACCTTATCACCCCCATAGAAATGTAGGAGAGAAAACCAGGATTTAGTAATCTAGTGTTTGAACAACCGACCCAGATTTCAGCGAGCAAATGGCAGAGACCTGACTCAAGAATGAATCTCTCAGGACAGCCGAATTAGAATTTTAGCAGTGTGCTCTTGTGAAAAATTGGTGAAACTCCAAGGACACTAGAATCAATCTGACCATATTGGAATGGATGGTGTGGATCATGATTCCCAGGATTTGGAACACTGTGGGGGTGCTGTGACAATAAATAAGTAATTTTTGACTGCATTCGAAACATAGTGTCCTTATTATGTTAGCCTGGGATGGGATAACAAATGAGGGGTGACCGCTGAACATGTTTGAAACATGGGGCCTAACTCAAAATTTCACCCATTAGTCTTCAGGAATGTTGGACGAGGACAATAGGTGGGCCATTGGCTGAGCATCCATACATTTTGGGGGTTCCCTTAGACATGAATGAGGATGAGGATCCGAATGTGGGGCACATGAAGCGTGGAATGTGGAGTGATGGTTTTTTTGAACAGAATCTAACAATATAGAAATTACACCACCGTGGTGGAAGCACATTATATGGGAACATAATTTTGATCATGGATCATTCCTTATTTTAGACATGACCTCTCTGTCAAGGGAGCTGTAAATGAGTAGGGATATGATTTATGATTCCTGAGGATGGACCTAAGGCGAAATGCCTGGGTGTCTCTACATATCCCATGAGGATGGGAATTATGCCATATGTATTTCTACGATGTGGAATAGTAAGGTACCAATTCTAGGGATTAATGGGGCGTACAGGTGTGTCCCTCAAACCAAAAGAAGCAGTATTTGATGTATCTTGTTTTTCCTTTAAAGATAAAGTTTTTTTATCAAGTGGTAGACCTTAGATAGCATGTCCTGGTGTCACCACAAGAATCAAGCCGTATGTAGGTATTGATAAATGGTATGGTGTGTGATTGATAAAAAACATTGTGTCCCCTTGAGTAAGGACATCACAATGTAGTGCCATTTTTCATCATGCATCTAGGACGATAATGTCACAGTTTAGGTTCATGTGATGGGACCATCCAAGCCTTTTAACATCATGTGGCACAGACGTAGTAGAGGCAAGGCTAAAGGGGGAATGTGCACAGTGCAATAAAACACACCCGACGTGAACGATGACATAGTCCCATACCACACCATATATGATCCTGTTAAAGAAACCTTAGGCCAAGGGGCAAAAATAGAGGTGAGAGGGTAAAGGGTAGGACAAACTGTCTCCCAATTGAGCTGGACCCGAAAACAAGACGCCTGGGTGTTCCTACCTATCACATGAGGATGGGACTCAAGCCACACGTAGTTCTAAATGAGATCATAGTTGAAGGTCATAGAGCTCAGACCATGGAGAAGGGAAGTCGGAGAAGATCCTGGAATGACACATTTACCATGGATTTTTTCCCCTAACATGCACATGCTCACTGAGGGACAATGCCGAGAGTGTTAATATTCCACTTGGACATGATGGGGTGAACAAGGATGAGAATCTTGTAACCAACATTCAATGTGTAATGGGGATATCATGATGAAGGAGGATGACTGTAGACCGTGTTCAAAACACCTCAACCATATCGTGTTATCCTTTAGTGACGAAAAACAACTGAGCACCAACCACTGACCATATTCGCAACATGGGACTTGTATCGATTCGTTGTGTGAAACCCTCGAGGACGTTGGCCTGTGATGGTAGTATTTCCCTTAGGCCCTAAAATAAATGCTATTTGGGGGTCCCATCAGGTGTGGAATATTATGGAAGCCCAAATGAAGGGGACACAAAGCCTAAACAATTTCCAAAATCATGTCCACGTAAAATCCAACACTCCAAAATCTGAACCAGAGTACTCTTAAATAGATTGGTGCATCACCAACAAGGGTCGAGGAGGGTTCTCAACTTGAGAGTAACCAATTTGAATGGATGAGTATAGAATACAAGGATAAGGAACTTTCAGAAGAGAGTGGTAAGTGGCATGGTTGTTACAAACCCGATGTGAATGAGGACATAGTCTCATAGCACACCATATATTCCCCTCCCCGGGATAGGGTATGCCAAGGGGCTGAGGTGAAAAAGAAAATTTCTAAGAGATGGAGCTGGACCAGAAGTCTAGATGTTCAGGTAATGATACATATCCCATGAGGATGGGAATAAATCTATACATGGTTCTATGAAGGGGAAATATGAAAGGATCTTATTTTAATGTCTTAGAACATGGACTAGGGAGAAGCAGGACAATCCTAAGTAAAGGTAGACCTTAACCCAATCCCTAATCCTACGTGAGTCATAGTCATTGTAAGAAACAAGGGCGGATAAGGTAGTTACAATACGTGAAATAAATTCCAAAGAGGAATCAGAGGATCCCCAAATGATTGCTTCATCGTGTCTTTTTCCTCCTTACATGAAGATGCGCACTGATGAATAGTACCAATAATCTCAATGTTCTTCTTTTTCATGATGAGGTGGAGAAGGATGTGAATCATGTAACCGACATTTTGGGATTAATGGGGTTGGAATGTTGATGAAGGATAACTATTGAGCATGTTTGAAACACAGCATTCATATCGTATGAGCCTGAAACATGGACAAACAAATGAGAGTCAACTACTAACCATGTTCACAACATGGGACATGTATCGATTTTTTGTCTGAAACACGTGAGGATGTTGGTCTGTTATGGTAGTAGAGACCTTATTCCTAGCATCCATTCCATTTGGGGGTCCCTTTGGGTGTGAATTGTGATGGAATCCCTAATGAGGGAGAACATGAAGCCCGAAAAATGGGTGAAATAATGGACGAGTAGAGTCTGACATTCGAGGTACTAAACAAGAGTACACTTAGGAAGATTGGTGAAACGTCGAAGAGGGCCGAGGGGCTCATCATGAAAGTGGCGGATTTGAAAAGATGATGATATAATAAGGTGGTGGAATACTCTTAGGAGGAGGTAAATGGACTGGTTGTTAAAACACCTAATGTGAGTGAGAACATAATACCATACCACAACATATATTCCCCTCTTTAGGGGAATGCAGGACAAGGGGCCAATATGGGGCTAGACTCAAAGATGAGTTGCATGGGAAATCCTGTGTATCCCATGAGGATGGGAATCAAGACATATGTAGTTCTTGAACCAAACATGGGTGTAAGATTCCCGAACGAGGGGGGTGTACGACATGACGAGTAACCAGATATGAATGAGGACAAAATCCCATACCAGACCGTGCAAACCTAAATAGGAACTTGGGGTAGGGGCCTAAAATGTTTGAGGGGCCCAAGGTTGGGCCTCAGATGGGAAGGCCCGGTCAATTCAATGATTAACATCTTGTAGTGAGGACGAAGAGAGGGTTAAGACACCCAAAACAAGGGAGGTTTATAGCGTGGAGAGTAACCGATGTGAATGAGGACATAATCCCATACCACCCATAAAAACCTAAATAGGAACATGGGCTTGAGGCCCAAAAAAGGAAAGGGCCATGAGGTTGGGCCTCAGATGGGAATTCCCGATCAATTCGTAGTTTAACGTGTTGTAGTGAGCATGAAGATAGGGGTAAGAGACCTGAAATAAGGGAGGTGTATGATGCAGGGACTAACCCGATGTGAATGAGGACATAATCCCATACCACATCGTACAACCATAAATAGGATCTTGGGTCGGGGCATGGAAAAGGCCAAGGGGCCTCAGGTTGGGCCTCAGATGGTAAGGACAGGTTAATGGTATCCATATGACCCCTTATGCGGTTACCTCCTCATCACAGCTCCTAAGCCCACATGAGCAGTTCTCATTGTGGGAAACAAGGAGCTGGACTCGGATTTCCCTATCATATGGGGTTCGAGTTGCTGATATCTCCCTTAGGGAGTTCGTCACTTGGATATACAATGGTCTATAATGAACCACAAGACTAAATTCTTGGGACATTTTGGGGTGTTTCTAACGACAATGGATAGTTCTTGAAAATTTTCTAAACTGAGCATCCCAATAGTAACCATGAATGGGAGAATCAAATGATCATCGACCGCTGACCATATACATAACATTAGATTTGTATCGGCTTGTTTCTCAACATCCTTGTGGGCGCTTTCCCAATTTGGTAGGAGAGCACTTGGTCCTATCATCCCTGCCATTTGGAGGCCCTTCTGCATGGGAAGGATGATGGAGTCCCAATCAAAGGATTGGGTGAAGCATAACTATACCCATAAATTTTAAAATCATGTAGGTCGGAGAATGATGAGAAAACCTCTGGGGAGTGGGACGTACGGTGGAATCGATATGAGATTGACATGTATTGAAGCAAGAACCTACACCACACCATATGTCTTGGCCAGAGGGGAGGTTCTGGTGTTTGGGTTGGGCCAAAAGACTAAATGTTTGGGCATTCCTATGTATCTCATAATGATGGGAATGAAGCCACACATATTTCTTAAAGGCCATGTATTTTAGAGTCATACAGTGAAGACGCGGGAGGATAGATGAACAGTGAGTGGGCACATGGTGTGATTGCTTTAATAATGGAATGAGTTGGGGTATGGAAGCGTACACTATATCATGAAAGGATTCTTCATGAGAACTATACACAGGTGGAGTAGTCAAAGAGAAGTGTCTGGGGGCTATGCTCAAGACAAATTGCTAGAGCATTCCTACATATCTGATGGGAATTGGAATCAAGCCACTGATAGTTCTTAAGATGCAGTTTAATGTCTTGCAGGATGATGCACAGTTTAAAGTCATGTAGGACTGGACAGTTTATGGTCATGATGGACCAACATGTATTTTACGTTCATGCGGGGCCATCCAATTTATGGTCGTGCTGGACTAGCAGTGACTGACATTGTATTACTTGAGGAACTAGGAATTGGTGGGATAAGTTATATGCTCACAATCCATTGTCACCAGGGAGAATGCTCCATTGGGGTAAACCCTGTGAATTATGTAAGATCCTCCCCATTTGGGCTCCGACATGGGTGGTTTCCTGCCAGGGATCATTGGTGTCTGGGTGGGGGGGGGGGGGGCAATACCAAGTCACCTTGTAAGAAATAGCGAAGACGAAATTTATGGTTTAACACCCTATCTATCTTTTTCTGGTGCCTTTAAAAATGGTTCAGGGCACGAAGCCTATTGGAATAAACTTCTTCCAATTAATCCAGACAAATTCAGGCTACATTATCTATCACATGTAGGTCATAGACCATTGTACGTAACGAATGCAGCTGAATCATGATGGGTAGGAATGCCTCAGCTCTGTATACCAAGGAATATGGGGGCACTTGTGTGGAATTATGAGTTGTCATCTGAATAGAACATAGGGAATTGGGGAGATTGTCTGGCCAACTCTTCTTGTTCAGACCAACAATTTTCTAAAAGATTTTTGATTGGGTTTTGTTGAACTCCTTGATATTTCCATTTGCTTATGCATGATAGCGGGAGGTATGGTTCGAAAGGATTTTGTACTTGGTGTAAAATTTCTTCAGCTCAACTGCACGGAATTTGGTGTCATTATCAGTGAGGAATGTGTGAGCGACTCCAAACCGATAGATGATATTGGATCTCACGACGTCAATAATGTAACGGGCATTGGCCTCCTTGAGTGGAACTGCTTTTCCCCGCTTGGAAACAAATCTGTGGCGGTCAGGATGAACCTGCAGTAGCGATCTGTCTATAGTGGAAATGGTTCCAACAAATTGAGTCCCCACACCGCGAACAAGCAAGAGTACTTGGTGGAGTGGAGAGGTTCTAGCAGCCAATGCACGAATTTATCACGGATTTGGAACGCCCTTGGAGAAGTCGATGCAGTCATGGATAATAGAGGGAGCAAAGTACCCCAGTCTCCAGATATGATGGGATAGATTCGACCCAGCCTAGTGAGCCAGGAAGGAACTTGCGTTAACTTCTTGTATGAATCAAGAAATGTCCACCCCTTGAATACAACAGAGAAAAAAACCATTGAACCCGCACTTTTAGAGGATCTGCTCAAGACTAGTACCGCTCTGGAGGGTCAATGCAGCATGCATCGTCAGATTCACACACACTCGGCCCAATGATCCTGGAGGTAACCATTTTGGAGATACATGAAAAAGGGAGCTCTCCAGTCAGTGGTTGCTTCAACCACTACATCTGAGGAACCTGGGGGGTCTTGAAGTGTAGGCTTTGGTGGTAATATGGAATACCCATAGGCCATCATCATCATCTGGGGGGACAAGAGGAATGACTATCTGATGTGCCATATGTATGATCAGATCATCCTCCTCGGGTTCTGAAAGTGATGCAGTCAGGTCGTCCAGGGCATCGAATCGAACATTCTAAAATCATGGGACAAAAGTCACTTCTAAATGAGATGGAAACTAGGCCATTATCTAGAGGGTGCACTGCAACAAGGGTATGATCTCTATAATTCTGATGACATAGTCACCATGATTTTCATGATTACTAGTTTAGAATCCCCTTTCACATGGAGATGGGGCACATAGAACTTGAGGTCTAGATTGAGGCCAGTGATAAGAGCCTAATACTCTGCCTCATTTTTAGTGCAAACTTCTGACAACATGAATGAAAATGGAAGAATGGCTTGCGCTGGGGTAATGAAGACAATACCCAGGCCCACTCTGTTGAGTCTGGGATCATTGAGTCTCCTGACGATGGGGCTTCGTGAGGCGCCATCAAAGTGCATTTTCCAACACGGGACGACCAGATCTACCAAGAGGATTTCTTCATTAGAAAAACCATGATCACGAGACTGGTCCGTGGGGGTCGGATGGGTAGCAAGGAATTCTTCCAATGCATGCCCCTTGATATCCATTAGGGGGACAAACCATATGTCGAATAGCTAGAGGAATATTGTCCACTGTGCTAGATGGTCGGTTAAAAAGGGGTGGTTGATAATGTACTTTAGCGGGTCTATCTGAGACTCAAGCTGTACCTAATGTTGCTGAAAGTAGTGTTGAAACTTTTGTACTGTGAATACCAGTGCAAGGAATCTCTTTTCGAGGGGGGAGTATCTAGTCTTCACATCGAGTAGAATGCTTCTTAGGTAGTACATGCTATTTTTAGTTCCCTCATTGTTCTTATGAGAGAGGATGGCATAGAGAGATCATTCCATGGTGGTCACATAGAGTCCCAATGACTTTACAAAGACAAGTGGAATTACGACCGGAGGCTGAAGTAGATAATTTATTATTTCCTCGATCACGGTATTGTACTCTTTGTCCCATTCGTATGTGGAGCCTCTCTTCCTGAGATGAGAAAAGGTCTTACACATGTCGGCCATATTTGGGATGAATATGCATATGTAGGATAAGTTAAAATGGAAACCTTGATTCTCATGAATATTGTTGGGGGGAGGCATCTGGTTGATGGCCTTGATCTTCTCTGTGTCAATCTCAATACCCCAGTATCTAACAACAAAGCCAAGAAAATCCCCAGAGGTGACCCTGAAGGCACGTTTCAATGGGTTCATATTCTCGTTGCAGGAATGGAGAAAGACAAACACATTCTCAAGGTCCTTGAGGTGATCCTAGCACTGGAATGACTTGACCACCAGATCTTTCACATATTATTCCACCAATCTCCCAAGGATTGGCTTGAATATGTGATGCATGGCTCGCTGATAGGTGGTACCAACATTCTTCAGGCCTAAGGGCATAACCTGGTAACCGAAAGTAGAATGGGGCACCTCATAAGCTATGGACTCCTCATCCTCAGGGGATATCTGGATCTGATTATATCCAGATTAACCATACATGAAAGTGAGATCTCATAACCTATCTATAGCATCGATCAACAATTCTGTCACCGGAAGTGGAAAGTCATTCATCGGACACTGGCAGTTGAGATCCCAGAATTCTATGCAGACCCTAATCTATACATTCATCTTCTTAACTGGCAGAATGTTGGATAGCCACTGGAGGTACTGGATCTCCTTGATAAAGTTGGATTTGATGAGCTATCCAACATCAGACTCAACCATGGCTCCATGGTACACAAAGATTTTCATGTTTTGATGTTGAGAAAGAATCTTCCAGATTCATCACATGTGTGTATCCTAGAAGTAGTTCTGTTAGAAGGGAACCTTTCTTATAAAATGAAACCAGTTCAGATTATTGATTAATGGGAACCTGTATTGCGGAATTAGGTAATCCACCATGTGAAAGGTTTGTGGATAAACCTCATGGTTGAAGAGGCAACATGGGATTCTGAAAATGAAATGAGGTAAAAGTACCCTCATTTGTTTAGTAAGTAAATAATATTATAAGGATGTAAATTATAGAAGGTGGGGATAATATAACACCCCATGTTTTTCTAAAAATAATTATAAATGCTTGGAACATTGTTTTCAGTAGATATTTATAACTATAATTTAAACATACTTTTCCCACTTCAATGTTTTAAATTTCAAAAAATTATCATCAAAAATTGTGTTCAGTATGTGATTTGGAGTCTATTGGAAGAATTTTTTTTGGTGAATATTAACAGACCATTATGAATAGTAATATGAATAGAAACGTGTACCTAATGAATAGTAACTTTTATTATTCTTTTATTTTCTTAAGACATTAAGATAATAACATCTTGGATAATTTTTCATCATAATGTTGAACTAGTTATAGAATTATAATAGATAATTATTGATTTAAGTATGCTTTTATATAAAAATAAATTACCAATATTTAGAAAATTATTATAAAAAATGGACTTCATTTTTGAATTATACACATTGATAAATGGATAGGGTAAATTATTGGGTTATTTCTGAAATTCTAGATTTTTCTGTGAATAGTGAAATACGATAAAATACCGTATAATAAAATTTATCAATAAATACCCTATTTATGAAATCATAAGCGATTCAAAGACACATAGTTTGACCTAAAATGACATTATTACTATTTTAGGCCACAAAAAATATTAATATTTAAAATCATGGCAAAAAATGTTATAATAATCATTAAAATAATGAAAAATACCCCCTCTCATCCACTATAAATACCACCCTCAATCCCCTCTTATTCCAAAACCTCTCAAGCCATGATCCATGCCTATGTTATGACCAATACTCCTCCCAAGTCTCTTCCCCACGTCCTAGAGCTTCTAGTCTCACCAAAAGACCAAAACCAAAGCCTTTAAGAAGGGTATCAAGGAGAAGAGATCAAGAGGTAAACATCCTCATTTATTTTCTTTCTTTTCATTCATTTTATGTTATTCTATTCCCTTAACTTTGTATTATGTTGGGATATTTCATTCTTTATAACCCCTTACTATCCATATTATGTATTAGTGATGTGATAATCCCTTTCTCTCATTAAACTATTTTTTATAAAAATTTAAGAGATGTCATTAGGCTGCCTAAATTTCGTGAGAAATTTCTCATTTTTTAATTTATTTCATGATTCCTTTTTCTTCTTTCCACACAACCTCCTATTCAAGAGGCATGAAATATCCAGAATCATGTATATTCTATATGTTTTCATGTTCATGTAAAATTCATCACCATTGTTCTTTTCCTCTCTCACTTATAATAGGAATTAAAAACATTGTCAATGAGGTGTCGAATTACAGACATCGTTGACGATGGGATTTCATTTTTCTTTAAATCCTTCAAGTCTAGTAATAAAAATATTTTTATAGATGAAAAAAGATATAATAAATGTATCATAGCTCATCCATGGATATTTAATTCTTTTGAACACATGGTTGTAATTTATAAAATGAAATGTGGTCATTTTTATCAAGGAACCACTAAATGGTCTAAACGATCATCATTAATGTTTTATCAATGAATAATCTTCATTTGAGAATTAAAAATGAAAAATAATATAATATATGTTAATGGATATATTTAAATACTACTCCATTCCAATTCTGGTGTTTCACATCCAAACGAAAAGAACATTCACCATGAAACAATCATAGAAATCTTGTAAGGAACTCACCCAAAAACAGTTAAAGAAGAAAAATATTAAAAATTAAATGGTGAAATGATGATATTAAATTATCATATAAGATGTTATAATCATGAAAATATTTTACTAAAACTCTAATAATACACTTATAACCATTTTACACGTGTTTTAAACAAGTTTTAATTAAGAGAAACCCCGAGGTAACAGAATTCTTAACCCCATTTCCATTCTTTTGGTTATCATTAGACTTCATTATTTATGTACTATTTAATTTTTTTGTGTGCTGGTTTTTGTTTCTATTATGATTTATTTTGTGTATTTACAGTATATATACATACTCCATCCACTCTATTAAACCTCTATTCAATTTTATGTAATTTATAAGTGCCATTCCTTCTCAAAAACCACTTTTAAAATTCAGTATTACGAAATTCCAAAGAAATGTTTTTATGGAATTATACATGTTGTATGATTATGTTTTGGTTATTGGGAATTATTTATGATGAATGGTGGAAAAAATATCTCCCTACAATGCATTGGGTATGTGTATGTTAGAGGTCGGCCGTATAGTTACTCCAAGTGTAACTGCGATGGTTACACAAAGTAAGGTAGCTGTGAGGGTTACAAATTATAAGGTAGGCAATATGGTTACAAGATTATGTAAGTAATTCCCCAAGATAAATATATGATTATATCTATGTTCTCATATTTGTGTAGATCTTTTTTAAATCTCATGTGACATGAAGTAAGTATATATGAGTGACAAGCAGGTATTTTGAAAATGTTTTCATGCATTACGAGTATACAAGGACTAATGTGCTATTCCCTTATTTTTCATACCTTCTAAGATTTTGTGCCCATCCAATGTTTTTAAATGATTTTCATAGGTTAATGGTTGTGTGAGACAAGTATGGAATCCAGGATGAGTGTTGAACAATTATCAAGGAGTACTGTTTTAAGATATAATGTTTTATATTTTAAAAAAAATGGAACCTGTTTTTATGGTATCCACTTTGTAATAATGTGTAATGTTATGAATTTATTGTCCCAATTCTCAAAAGCTATAAACATGAAATGATCCTAAATATAAAAAGAATTGTTTTCTATAATAAATTCAAGAATATGTATGTAATAAGGTCAGGTCCTTATAGTTGGTATCTGAGGATGGGTTAGATAACATTAGGGGTTAGGGTGTTGATGAAAAAATACCATAAAGGATTTCCACTCGATTATTAATTTTAAATGTTATATCATTTAAATATTACCATGTTTCTTCATATATGATATGTTTGTTTATAATTGTTTTACATAGAAGTAACCAGGATGCTGAAGAGGAGACGCACCGACCGATTGAAATCCTTCCAAAAATACAACCTGGAATGGTAGGGATTGGAACCGAGCAGTTTGTGACAGTAATAGTTCAGCTAACATAGGCAAACCTGGTAGTTCCATCCATGAAATAGAACCAATTGAGGTGCTACAATGGAACATGATAGTAGTGGAGCATTTTAGGATACAACATCCTTATTTATTCAATGGATCTTCAGACCCATTAGCAGCTGAAGGATGGATCAATGCCCTTGAAAAGATATTCGATGTTATGGGATGTTCAGACAATCAAAAGGTAAGTATTTCCATTAATCATTTTTAAGGGGAAGCTAATTAGCGGTGGTCAATGGTTTGGAATATCATTCCTTGAGAGAATTTTGAAGCCTTAGATTTATGTTAATTTAAAATTCATTTCCTTGAAAAATATTTTCCTAAGGTGGTATGACATAGAATGGGGAAGAAATTACTTGACTTGAAACAAAAGGAGGAAGATTTAGTGGTTGCGTATGAAGTGATTTTCACCCGACGGGCGTGGTATGTACCAAATATTATTCAGGATCTTTATAGAAAAATCATCCACTTTTACTCAGGACATAAGCCAAGGTATATAAGGTCCATGTAATCCCATGAATTAAAAAGTTATGAAAAACATGTCCAATGTGATGTGAGGGTAGATATAGTGTTTGCTGATTATCACTTGCATTTTGGAAACAAAGAGAAGAAGATGTATTGTTGGAATGAAATGGGTAAGAATAAACCAAAGAAATCTGATGGTAAAAAAATTACAATTTCCAGTTTGTGTAATGTGTGGAAAGAAACACACTGGAGAATGTCTTAGAAAAAATGGAAAGTGTTTTAAATGTCGTATGTTTGGATATATGGCTTGAGATTTCAATGAAAATTATATTAAGACTAATCCTGATATGCAAACTGTAAAGTGTTTTAAATGTGGTGAAATGATTCATTATAAAATTTCATGTAAAAAAGAGATCTGAATGATGCAAAGAAGCCAGAATACATGAAAAAAGGTGTTGTGAGATATTTTGCGACTACATTAGTAGATATCAGGGAATCCAGTGACGTTTTATCAGGTACATTGTTTTTTCAATCAGAAGGAACTAATCATGAGGCAGAGAAGATGGATAGAACTGATAATGGAATATGACTACATGATTAAGTAACATACTAGAAAAGCAAACAATGTGGAAGATACATTTATTAAAAAACATTATGCATCATTAACCATGATACGAATGGAACATGATCCCTTGATTAATGATTTGATGAATTTTGACTTAGATGTTTTTTGTACAGGTAATACCTCTATTTTGTTTTAGGATTCAGTGCAGACTTCATTATCCGACAGAATTAAGAAAGCATAGAAAAAATACCTTGCACTGCAAAAAAAGGTACAATTGGTTAAAATTGGTTAGTTTCCAGAATTTAATATTGATAAAGATTGTGTTTTTTTATTTTCTAAAAGGTTGTGTGTGCCTTGTGATTCCCAGATGAAGAATGAATTTTTGTGTGAAGCTCATAGTTCTCCATTTCCTATTCATCCTAGTAGTACTAATATACACAGAGACCTTCGAGAGTATTATTGGTGGGATAGAAAAAAAATAGATATTGTTCATTTTACCATGAGAGGTTTTACATGTCAATAGGTTTATGCAGAGCAACAGTTACTGATTGGGATGCCTCAGCCTTTTCCAGTGCCAGAGTGGAAATGGGAGAATATATCCATGGAATTTGTGGGAGGAATACCAAATACTTCTCAAGGTAACAATGAGATTTGGGTTATTGTTGATCGGCTAACAAAATCTACACATTTTCTTTCTATTCAAGATACAATATCATTGGATCAGCTTTATTGATTGTACCCCAAGTAGATTGGTAGGTTACATGGAGTTCCACTTTCCATTATGTCTGACTGAGATCCGAGGTTCTCTTCTAACTTTTGGATGGGAATTTAGAAGTCATTGGACACCAAGTTAAATTTTAGTACATCTTTCCATCCTCAATTAGATGGGGAGTCAGAATGAATGATTCAAACTTTGAGGATATGCTTCTGAGATTGTTCTATGGACTATCAAGGATGTTGGGATCAAAATATTTCCTTAGTTGAGTTTTCTTATAATATCAATATTCATTACATTATTTAGACAGAACCTTTTGAGTCCTTGTATGGGAAGCGGTGTCAGACTCCATCGTTTTGGTATGAAGTCGGTTAAAGAAAGTTGATGGGGCCAGAATTAGTACAAGAAGTGGTTGAGAAAGTGAGGATGATCCAGAAAAACATGAGGACATCTTAGAGTAGATAGAAAAGTTATGCCGATAACAGAAGGAATGACTTCTCTTTCGAGATAGGTGACCATGTTTTCCTTAAAATCTCTCCTTGGAAAAGTGTGATGTCTTATGGTACGAAAGGGAAGTTAAGTCCATGGTTCATCAATCCTTTTCATATCTTAGAGAATTTTGGAATTGTTGCATACCGCATACCATTGCCTCCGAGTTTGTTTCAGGTATAAAATGATCTTCATGTTTCAATGTTGAGAATGTATGTGCCAGATTCATCACATGTCTTGAGCCCAGAAGCAGTTCAGCTTGAAGTGAACCTTTCTTATGAAGAGAAACCAGTTCAGATTCTTGATCAAAGGGAACTAGTATTGTGGAATTTGGTAATCCACTAAGTAATGGTTTTTTGGAGAAACCACATGGTTGAAGAAGCCACATGGGATTATGAAAATGAAATGAGATAAATGTACCCTTAGTTGTTTAATATGTAAATTAAATTGTGAGGACACAATTTCTAGAAGTTGGGGATAATGTAACACCCCATGTTTTTCAAAAAATAATTAGATATTCATGGAACATTGTTTTAAGTAGATATATATATGTTTCCTTTATACGTACTTTTCCCACTTATAGATTTTTAATTTCATGATACAGTCATCTATAGTAGTGTTGAGTATATTATTTAGAGTCTATTAGAACCAACTTGTTTTTTGGGTGAATAGTAACATACCCTTATGATTAGTAATATGAATAGTAACATGACTATAATGAATAGTAAATTTTATTATTATTTAATTTTCTTAAGAATTTAAGATGATAACATCTTGGTTAAATTTTCATTATAATATAGAAGTAGTTATAGATTTATAATTGTTAATGTTTGAAATAAGTATGATTTTATTTAAAAATTAAATTAATAATATTTAGGAAATTATTTTCAAAAAATGATCTTCATTTTTGAATTCTACACGTCGAAAAATGGATAGGGTAAATTTTTGTGCTTTTTCTGAAATTCTTGATTTATTGGTGAATAGTGAAATACGACAAAAAAACAGTATAATCAAATTATCAGTAAAATACACAATTTATGACATCATAAGTGCTTCAAGGCCACTTAGTTCGAACTAAAATTCCATTATTACTATTTTAGGTCACATGAAATACGACTATTGATAATCTTGGGAAAAATATTACAATAATGAATAAAATAATGAAAAACACCCCCACCCCTCCACTATAAATACCACCCTCACTCCCCTATTATTTCCACACCACTAAATCCTTGAGTCCTGCCTAAGCTATGCCCAATACTCCTCCCAAGGATCTTCTCCACGTCCTTGAGCTTCTTGTCTCACCAAAAGGCCAAAACCAAAGCCTTTAAGAATGATCTCAAGGAGAAGAGATCAAGAGGTAAACATCCTCTTTTATTTTCATTATTTCCATTAATTTTATGTTATTCTCTTCCATTACCTTGGGATTATGTCATGATATTTTATTCCCTAACCCCCCTTACTATCCATATTATGTATGAGTGGTGAGATAAACACTTTATTTTATCAAAATATTTTTTATGAAATTTTAAGAGATGTTGTTAGGCTGCCGAATTGTCTTAAGAAATTTCTCATTTTTTCTTTTATTTCATGATACATTTTTATTCTTTCTCCACCCCCTCTTATCCATGATGAATGAAATATCCAGAATCATGTATATTCTGGATTTTCTCATGTTCATGGGATATTCAGCAGAATTTTTATTCTCCTATCCCACTTATTCAAGGAATTAAAATCATTTTCCATGATGCGTCGAATTACCGACAAAGTGGATGATGCCATTCATTTTTCATTAAATCCTTCTTGTATGGTCATAAAACCATTTTAATTGTTTAAAAAAGTTATAATATATGTATCATATCTCATCCATGGTTCTTGAATTCTTTTTAGCACATAGTTTTAATTTATAAAATGAAATGAGGTCATTTTTATCAAAGAACCACTAAAATGGCCTAAATGAACATATTTAATGTTTTAACACATGAATCATCCTCATGTAAGAATTCAAAATGATAAATACTATAATTTACGTAACTTTATATATGTAAATACTTCTCTATTCCAATTCTGGAGTTTCACTTCCAAATGACAAGAATGTCCACAATGAACCAATCAAAGAAATCATGTAAAGAGCTCACCCAAAAACGGTGCAAGAAAAAAAATGATAATAATTAAAGGGTGAAATGATGTTATTAAATGATCATATAAGATTTTATAAAAATGAAAATATTTATTTAAAACACTAATAACACACTTTATACCATATTCAGGAGGTTTAATGACGTTTGAAGTATGAAAACCCCGATGTAATGGAATTCTTAACCAGATTTCAATTCTTTGGGTTAAACTTCTACTTCATTATTTATGTGAAATTAAAATTGTTTGTGTGAAGAGTTAGGTTTATATTATGACTTATTTAGTGTATTTATAGTATATATACGTACTCTATCCACTATATTAATCCTATCTTAAATTTTATGTAATCTATAAGTGGATTTCCTTTTAAAATAACTCTTTTAAAATTCAGTTTTATGAATTTCCAAAGAAATCTTTTTATGGAATTATTCATATCGTATTATAATTTTTTGATTCCTAGTAATTATTTATGCTGAATGGTGGGACCTATATCTCCCTCAAATACATTGTGTATGTGTATGTTGGAGGTTGACCATATGGTTTCTCCATGTATAACTGCGACGGTTACACAAAGAAAGGTAGTCGTGAGGGTTATAAATTATAAGGTAGCCAAGATGGTTATAAGATTATTTAAGTAATGCCCCAAGATACCTATATGATTATATTTATGTTCTCATGTTTGTGTGGATATTGTGTAAATCTCATGTTACACGAAGTAAGTTTATATGAGTGACAAGCATGTATTTTGAAAATGTTTTCATATGTTACGAGAATTCATGGACTAATGTTCTCTTTCCTTCTTTTTTGTCCCTTACTGTGCTTTTGGGCACATCCCATGTTTTTAAATGATTTTCATAGGTTAATGGTTGCGAAATACAAGGAAGGAATCCATGATAATTATTGAATAACTATCAAGGTGTATTTTTTTAAGATTTAATGTTTTATATTTTCGAAAAAATGGAAACTGTTTTTATGGTATCCACTTTATAATAATGTGTAATGTTATGAATGTGTTTTCCTAATTATATAATGATCTAAACTTGAAAATATCCTCAATTAAAAATGGAATGATTTCATGACTAAATTCATGATTATGTATGTAATAAGGTCGGGTCCTTTTAATGTTCCATCCTAGATCCCAATTCTTCACTTGTAATGTTTTTATGTAGGCATTTCGTGATTTCTAATAACAGTTTTCAAACCATGCACTACATGAAAATCGAAAAAAAAATCCAAATGTCCTATAAACCATCCCAAACATTAACTAATAACATAAAATACATAAAATACATAAAAAAATAGTTACATACATGAAATAAGGGGTGCTAATTTATCCCACCATTGGCCTTTCCATCCCCAACATAGTATAAAAACACCATTTCCTTGAAAGAGTTTGATCCATTTCATGATAATTTATTTCTATCATTCCCATGATTCCTCATGCGTCTTAATATTTTTTCCACAAAACCCACACAAGCCTAATTCATTACCCATGAGATTATGTTTCATTCATATCCTCAATCTACACTCAAACATGTACCAATGAATCATCCATCTCTAGGTTAATATGATACCATCAAAAAACATCATTCAGATTAGGATGGTATCTTTTAAACTGAGATACATGTAATGAATTATGTGTTGAACTAATATATTGTTTAAAATCAAACTGATATGCCACCTCACCAAACTGTTCATGTATCCCAGAAGAGACTATGTTTTGAAGAGAGAACCTGACTTAATTTACAATTTAATGATTCCCATGTCTTGGAGAGAGTATAATGAACAAATGATCAATCCGCTCGAATAAAAAAATACATAGATAGTGATCACAATATGATTTATATTATCTCTAATCATCCTCAAAATTTTATTGATCAACTGAGTCTTCTTTATAGTTTCATGGGCAAGGCTCGTCCCAACCATTGAAGTCTCTCCTATTTCCACAAAAAAATGTAGAATCAAAAGGATTCCAAAAGAATACTTCAAAAGGATACATATTTAATAAGTCTTAGTAACAATTTTTATATACAAACCAAATTAATGTTATATTCTCCTCTCAGGAGCCACCAAAATACATTACACATGCCAAATTATTATCTTCCAATGTTTGCATCTTCCTTTTGAATTATCTAATTTTCATTGGAAGACATTCAAAAATCACGATCAAATGATTCCTATGGAATTTTTGTAAGGATTTTTATACCAAATATGTAAACCTTGGATCTCAATATAACACTATGGAAAATAGTATTACTTTTTACATTACCACTTATCATGATTAGATTTTAGACAAGTACTCCACCAATTGAGATTCATGAATATAGATGAAATGGGTAGACTTCGTGAGCCAATCCACAATCACCCATATGTCAACATGATTTCATGTTTTCCGTAGGATACATGTCACAAAATACACAATTATCTACTCCAATTCTTTATATAGCAATAGGTATAGACTTTTACAAACCCTTTGTCCACAAGTGCCCTTCCAAAATATTCGGACATGTGAGGCGTCTTTAAATGAACTCATCATCCTTTCATTTCAATTTGACCCCTGAAAATTGTGGTTTAAACATGTTATACATCTTATGAATTCTTGTATGATCATTCTATCTTGAATTATGGCACGTATGGAGAATTGTTCTCTGACATGTCAAATTAATGACCATTAGATCTCTAAAACACAACAGTAAACTCTTATCTAGCTTCCACCCCTCAATAGATTCCCCACCATTGAGTTTCTAACACATTTTAAAACATTATGAATCAGATTTATGGGCATATTTAACAATATTCACAAAATTTGGAATAAAAAATGGGTTGAAAACAGAAAAACAACCTCGATATTTACAATCCAGGTGCATGTTGGCTATCACGAGCATAAAGTTCCATTATTTTAAAACCTACTTTTATAATTGTGAATATGACATTATTTTAATGTATATATCACCAAATGTTTCCTTATACCATAATAATTCCCCTATAATGATTATAACATAGATTTAAATCCTCTTAAAGGCTATGGACACTCTTTCATTTGATCAAGGGGTGATCCATTGGAAAATATTGGTGCGTTGATGGTCAGATTGCGTGTTTATTTTTTCTTTAGATCTCTTAATATTACATGTATTGGATTCATAGAACTATTCGATTAGGGATAGATATATGATATTTTTACTCCAATGATTATGAAATTTTAATTTTTATGTTTATGGGGAATGATATATATGTTGGGTATTTTGAGTTCGAATCCCATTTTATAGAATAATTTGTTTCATTATTTGTTTTTTCCATATTTTTTGAGGATGGTAGCCTCACCCTCAACTCCTCATACTAGAACATGAAGTATTTTTTTTAAATCGAATATTTTCCATGAAATTAATCATGATTTTTTTTTGAAAATATTGGTACAAACCTTCTTTACCAATGGTTTATGAAATTGTTGAATTGTTGAAAAATGAATTTGTTGAATGATTTTAAATTGATGATTTTGAACATCGTAGTTTTGGTTTGACTCATGAAAATAGGTTTCTTGGAATGGGTTGAAATAAAAATATTTTTTTATTCAAACGAATTTGGACGAATTGTTTTTCATGGTGTTGGCATAATTGTTTTTCCCTCATTTTAAATTATGTGACCTTGTAGAATGAGTATATTATATTGGGGAATTTTTATATGGTGATCGTATGATGAATTTTTAAATTTATGAGAGACCTATCATGAGTATGGAACTATCACATTGTCATGTGTGTTTTTATGTGTGGATTATAATGGATTATGCTCACTGTTTTTGTGAAATGATTTGACAGAATTTTCTGTTTCCATGAATTTTTTTGGTGAGAAATAGTTTGGATTTGACATAAACTATTTAATTTTTAAAGTGTTATATAATATTTTTAATATAATTTTTATATGATTTTCAATGCTATTGTATGGATAATGAAAGTGATTTGGTGGAAAACTGGTGAGTTTCATGAATCTCCCTCTACTTGGGATCATTGGTGCATTTTCATATATTGTTTATCGATACATAGGTAATGGAAAATTTTCTCATTTAATTAAATATTTTTCAAGATAAATTGGTATTTGATTTGTTATTTTGATCATAGATCATGTTGGGTGCTCTAGTGTTGGTGTCCTAGGGTATTTTAGATTCATTGTTTTTTATTTTTATTTTTAACTAATACATTGTTTGGTGTAGTTTGTATTATAATCGTTTAGTATTACATTCAAGTGTATTAATTTGGTTACATGATATAATTTATAGCTTATTTGGTTATGAAATGTTTATTTTCATTTTCTAAATTAAAAATATAATATCATCCCCAATTATATTAAATCCCTTCAAATATATTTCTATACTATGTTGTCATGGAGATGTCACATAATAAAAAGTAACAATTCTTCCTCTTATAATGATATTGAGTAGTGGTAGATGATACAACTATAAAATCAAAATTGTGGGACATGTACTTCTATAAATGATGTATAATAAATCATTACATATAACTAGTTATAGCATGCATCTACATCTGACTACATCCTTGGATTGTGCTATAATAATATCTAAAAACCATATATTTAAAATCCACCTATTCATGTATCTTGATGAGGGAACTCATCAACCATTACAAAAAAGTAATAAAAATTTAGTTGTTTTCAATCTCTCCACATGAAATAATATTCCTTACGGGTCATTATTAGTCACAGGATCCAAGATATTGAAGATATAAGGCATGAATATCTTATAATATTATAATATTCCATAGATTCTCTACAACTTAGAACACTTTTTGGTGGATCCTTAGTGAAAACTACTTTGATCTGGCTGGGGTCTACTAATACTCCCTCTTCTTATTAGACATTTCCAATAAACTGGACTTATAAAATCTAGAAAAGTCACTTTGAGAATTTTCAATAAATCTAGTGTTATCAGATTATATTAAAAACCATCCTTAAATGTCTAACATGACCTTTTTCTCTGACATACAATAACTTAATTTCATTGGTGATGACTATCACAAATTTGTATTCTAAGGGTTGAATGATATGGTTCAAAATTACTATAAACACTTTTAGAGAATAATTCATTTAGTAGGTCATAACCAAGTACTCATAGTGAGCATAGAGACATATAAATGATTTATTTGTTATATCATCCCTTCAATCATAGATCTTGTTATAAGTGTACTAGTGAACAATTATCGAGAATTACCTCACTCCATTGTTATTGAAAAATAGGTCATAGATTCTATAAATTAGAAATATTTTCTAGAAGATCACCTAACTTAAGTTATAGTAATCTACACATAAAATCATGATCGCATGATTCTTTTTAGAGAACAACACTATGTGTATCTAGGGGACACATTAGATATGACAAAGAACTTCTTCTTTAAATCTTCCTTCTACTCCTTCAGCACTCAACATTGTGTGGAATCCTTTGAAAGTAAATATTGTGTATTGGTGAAATCCATAGGTGGGGTTCCATGTAGAAATAAATATATTATTTGAAATTTAATCCACAAAATTCCTAATATAATATTTCATCATACTCATCCACTCCACATGAAACTGGATGTTAATAACAACTACTCCACTAAGGGTAATATTATCCAACTAATGAATAATCAGTTTTGTCCTCTTCTATATAATACCATTATTGTATTTATTTATTTCATTCTCTCTAATGAATTTTACCCTCATACCATCAACATCAACAAACCATATCTTCCTTCTAATTTTGGTATTACGTGTAAGAAATACATATAGCTATTCAACACCCAAAATGAAATTATAAGGACTTATTAGGTCTATACAAATATCAACATAAAAAAATCCACCACTATGATTCTGGTCACACAATATTTAGAACTATGTAATATCCCAATCTCCCCTCAGTATATGTCACTTAATTTGTTGATCAGGCTAAAGGCTCTACTATAATTCGTAGATCATGAACATATGATGTAGAAAGAAATGATTTTTTCATCTCTATAACTATCAATATTATAGCTATTTTATAAAATATATATATCATACCTTGAATCATCCCTAGAGTCTCTAGGTAATATGACTCCACATAATATAATAACTCTTTCTACATAAAACCATATACTTGAGCTTATAATATTCCACTAGGGTTTGCAGTGGTGGAAAAAGAATAAATTGTTAGGTACCTCATGATTCTCTCTTGCTCCCCTACAATCTCTTCCACTTGGATGACCTGCATTATCTTGTCCCTAGAACTATCTAGGTGTTCTATTGACCAAAGAAATTTATACAATATGTTTGTTATGAAATACCTCATAATATGAACTCATCTATCATAGATTTAGTAGCGCCTCTCATGTGACAAAATGGATCCATCTTAAGAGAGAAGAGCGAGAGACTATCTATCGTGAGACTATAGAGGGAAATTTATAAGGTTCATTTATATGTGAGTTGATCATTGAATAATAGTCATCCATTACTTACTGTTATATTTCACAATAATGTAAGAAATTATTGATGACTTCTCAGATATAAATCTCTCCAACTACAAGGAAAGATATAGTACCTTAGTGTATAGAGGTATATTGAGGAATATAACTCTATCTCATATACCATATTAAATTTTATAATCAATGTTATGGGATTGAAAATATTCATAAAAACCATGTAAATAGAGAATTATAAGAGTATAATAATCCTCAACTAATTCTCTATGACTGAAATAGTTCCCTATTAGATATTTTCAAGCTCTTAGGTACATATTTTCCACAACATTAATGGGTAAAAATCATATGTAAAGTGGATCTTGAATGTTTTCCATGATAGAGGCACATTTTCATGAATTTATTTCACCAATTACACTACCATATAATCCATGGATATATATTTCTTCATGGACCACCATTTGAGAGTTAATGTACGTAATATGAAAAAAAAAACTCACAACTTCCTCTATCCATCCATAGACTCTTAGGGGTTCTATATCACGTTAAAACCAGAGGTGTATCAACCTCAATAACTCATTATATTTTCTCAGACAAGTCATGTAATCTAAAAGTACGACCTGGGTAATTGGTGCCAAATGGGTGGGGGTAATATCAACAAAGAACCAAGATTAATCTCCTCATATACATTCCCATAAATGTACTCATTTTTACTAAGTGGATCAACATCATGATGGAGCTACATAATCTTATCAGATTGTCATCATAGAGTCATCCAATAAAATTTAACATTAACCAAATTAAATTAGAATATATAGGGAGTTGATTAAAAAGGGAATTCGATACTACTACCCATTAAAATATGTTTTATTCAAAAATTCTTTCCATAAAACTTGATTGGGTATGTACCATTCCACAATAAAGTAATCAATGTCTTGGTGATATGATACATCTGCTGCAACACCATCAATGACTTCCCTCATGTGATATTCAAACACGATACACATTATCCCTATCACCCAAGATCACTATCTAATTACCACAAGTAGAGTGCATCATAACAATTTTAACTATATATCATATGGATATGATAAAAATATTTTTAACCCAACCCCCCGGAGAATTCATGGCTAGTGGAATTCCAAGTGTGTAGACTAATACCACCTCCTATAGTCTCGGAGATGGTGTATAGCACTATATAGGAATATCAAATACATGGGTGGCCTTTTAATATGGTATATATATCCATTCACATATCTCTAAACAACCATATAAATCCTACTAAAAAAATCAACTAATACCAATTTTGCATAGAATATTGTAACCCCACATAAAGGTTAGTAATCTGTTTTGAGAAAGTAAAATGTAAAAATAACATACCAAAAACACTAATATATAATTTAACTTGCTTGTAAAAATGAAACTAATATCAATATGGAACTCTAAACTATCTATAGTACTTCTATGGACACTAAACATCTCCCACTTATACTTATATGAGGGATCCATAAAATATCGTTTTTCAGGGTATGATAACAAACATGTGGGAAGATCCTATTATTGATTGTCTAATAACATACACAATATGACCAATATAAATCACTGAATAAAATAATTCATCAAATACAGACATCTCAAATGAAATGATGAATACAATAATGATATTATCCACAACAGATTTCCAGTATCAAATTAATTTCATGTCATCACTGAAAACTAATGATTTTGATCATGTATTATATGTAATACTCATCTAAGAGAACTCACATAGAGGTTCTTACTAATACTAATGTTTCTCATCCATGTGGTTGCATATATTACAACACCCTAGGAAGAGGAACTTGATGGAACTCACAAGATGTGTATATATGTGTAAGGCATGACACCCATCGAAAATGGGGGATATATCACCCTATCTAAAATAACCCACTAGGATGGGGATCAAATTCCATGAACGTGATTAACAAGGTACTAGACCCATCCTAGTGAATAATGATAATGGATAACACCCTGGAAGACATTGGGGACATGATAAGTCATCATATCTGACTCTATCTAGAACTATCCTATAGACAGGATAACTCATAATATCTTTGGGACATGATGCCTCATTATAACCTTATAGAGATATATTAGGATATTATAACCTACTAATACATGATTATAGTTATGAGAACAAGGTCCATAACATGACCATGATATGGTATAAGTCTTTTATAAGGAATAAATTACATTTTTATATACATTGTTCAAGCCCTTGTATACTGAATGTGCCAATTTATATTACAATGTATGCACTTGTAAATCCATGGTTTTATTCAAGGTGAACGACTATGTATCAAATAGTGCATGATATTTATCATTATATGTAACACATGTTGTCATGGATTGGCGTCCAAATTATGTGTGTTATTTTAACATACAGAGCTTGTGTATTTGTATTTTCCAAATAACATTGATTCCTTATATATCTCCACCCATGCCCCTCCCCTCACCAATTCCAACATGGATTTAACCCGATTTCTTCAAACTGAATGGATTGATCACGCCTCATCACTGATGTCCAAATTTTGGTATTTTTTTGATTAGAAAACTTCATGTTGTCATCATATTCATGCACTACATGATCTATCTCATTAAAAATCTACCAAATGTATAATAATCAGATCATAATCACTATTATAACTCTTAAATCATAAATTAAATCTCAATTCAAAATTTATAGTGTTCATCAATTAATGGAATAATCGAATACGAAGTGATTGGATTCCTTGTATTTTCAAATAATCAATCAAATGAAATATAGACAATGTACATTTGATGAATAAGGAAGACAAGAAAGAAACAAAAAAGAGAAGAAATAAAAATCATCCAGTTTTTGGAGTGGCCTTCATACATTGAAATATAATAAGATGAATGTAGAATAATAATCATATATTAGTAAACCATTCATCAATTCCTTATTCATGGGATAAAAACCTCAAACCTTAAAAAAACAATATATTAATAAATATTTTTCTAAAATATTTAATTCATGTTTGAAATGGAATATTTATTGATAGGGATACGTCCAACAAGTAAAACTCCCTACTTCAAAATTTGATTCATCAATGTTGAATTATGATTCCAAATCATTTTCATTTATGTCATCCAAAATTTCTATTAATGAATACAAACAACATAAAAACGATCATCATTCTATTACTATATTACAATATACAAAATCCCTCTTCCATAGTTCTATATAATTTCATGAGTTAAGAAGATTACCCATATATATATATATAAATATCCATTATACAATTTAGGATAATTTTGTCGATGAAAAAAAATTATGAAATAAATTATTTGTAAATTTATTCTTCTATCATCCTATACACAATTAATCATAAATAAATCTTATAATATTTAAAAAAATTATTTCATTCCTAGGATAAAACATGTATTTAATATTTAATAGTGATCATAGTTTTCCTAGAAAAAAAACATTTTGGAGATACTCTATAAATTTTAAAAAAAATATGAGGGTGTAATTAATTATTTTTAATACATATAATATATCAACATTTAGGTTCAACATTCCCTCTAATACAATGATGACTCTACACCTAGCTATGAAAATATTACATAAAAACAAATAGATTGTAACATGGAAAAAATAGATTTATTACAGAATATAATAATACGAATGAAAACAATGAAAATAAGATATTTTAATTAGATAGAGTTTGAGAGTGATACAGATTAATTACATTCACAAGATTGAGGGTGAACACAATATTGAATAGATATGTTCACATGATAGAGCATGAAATCAATTTGGTTCGCTATGTTCACAATGTTATGATTTCTTATGATTATTCCTATATAATAATTCGATCTTATATACCTATGTTATTGTCCATGCTTCATAATTATTATTTCATGTTTCAACACTTTTATTTCCATAAACATGTATGTTCATATGAGATTATATATACTTTTATTCATGTATAGTCAAAAATATTATTATTTTAATGTTCTTTTTATAAAAATATTTATCCCCTAATCATGTTTTTTATATGCATATGATATTACCCTTGATGAAATCGTGATATTGTTTCCCATACTGTGCATTTACTATTGATCATAGTGGATACTCAAGAGGGCGGGTGAATTGAGTTCCAATTAAAAATTTTTGTTAAAAATTATTCTCTTAAAATCTCCCTATTTAAAAATAAGTTAAACTTTTGTGAATTTATATAGATTTTAAGAGTTCAATTAGTTTCTCAAATAATGATTAGGTCTCAGATAATTTAATCAAAAGAAAAAAATTTCTTTTGAAACTAACTTACTGATTCAAAATAAGTATAAACACATGTTAATTTAACTATCAAAGTAACATTAAAACAAGTTGTATTTTAAAGTAATTAGCAACAGAATATAAGGTATATAGTATACTTTAAACTTAATCAAATATTCATAGCATATGTAACCAAGAGTTTCAGTCTCAATCTAAGAATTAATCCTCTCAAACAATATATATACATTTGATCCACACCCTGGATTGGGGTAAAAAATAGTGCAAAGACTATCTAGGTACTAAGACCTCTACCACAGTTCTACCTGAGAACCAAAACAATAGCACACAGGCTATCCAGGTCACACTTGACCTCTTCCACAATTCACAGTGGGATATAGTAATGTGTAAGAAGATTGGAGTGAGGATTTTGTATCTTCCAGTTTAGTCCAACAGTCAGTGTGTAAATACACTATTCAAAAAGTAAATGAATTAAAATCAATATATCTAAATAGATAGAGATGAGTTTAGAGTTCTCTATGTGTTTTTATTCATGCTCTGGACTCCTTGGATTTATTTAAATGAAGCTTTGAGTCCTCTATTTTTTGTCTGAAAAACATAGGTTCGTTTTTGTTAAGTTCAGTTTGATCAGCATGAGTGCATGAAGAGCTTTCATTTTTGTTCTTTACTCCTTGACTAAGGTGCATATTGTCTTCTCCTTTAGGAATAATGGCTTCATATATGTTCAGTGATCTTCGAGTATAGAAGTAGTCTTTCTATATGCACCTCTTTAAAGCATTCTTTTTCCCGTTGTATATACTATTCGTGATACTACTTTTCTGCTTTTCACCACACTTTTTGTGCCTGGTCTTTGTCCTTCCTTTTATATCTTTCAGCTCCAGCTATGGGAATGATTACCTTTTAATGGGTAGTATGTATGGTTACCAGACATGCTATCAACCCGCATTAAATAACATTGATTTCATTGAAAACATAAAATATTACCATTGCCTAATAAATAAATAATATTGTCAAAATTAGAGTTTAGGAATCATTGACTGGTAAGTCTATAAGTAGCTGTTAGTAGGTATGTAACGATGGAATTTGTATAGCAATGAGCTTCTATCAGTAGCTCTTTGATCTTCTACCAGTAGCTCCATGTATCAGTAGCTATTACTTTGTGTATCAGTTTCTCTATATACAGGCGACTCTTCTATCGGAAGCTCTTCTTCTATCGGTAGCTTTTTTCTATCAGTATTTTTCTTATCTCAGTGACACTGTATCAAAAACCACACTTATCGGTAGACTTTGTGTCGGTAACCTTGTTCTATCGGTATACTTGATCTATTGGTAGCTTGTGCATATCGGTAGCTTCGTTCTGTACCATTGATGTGTACATCGGTAGACTTATGCATACCTATAGACTTGTTCTATCAGTAGCTTAGCTTCTATCGGTAGTTGTCTGTATCGGTGGACTTATCAGTGGCCTGTGCTTATCGGTGACTATGTCTATCAGTAGACTAAGTATCAGGAGATCTGTGCTAGCATCTCTAAGCATATAAGTGACATAACACTTATCTATTTTATGAAAAAAATATCTGATTGAGTTAGAATTATTTCAAAAGTCATATAAACATAGATAAACATTGATTAGCATATTTGAAAGATTATTTTAATATAATTATCAACATGATCATAGATTGAAAGAATTAATGTATAGAAACACATTATTTGGGATTATCAAAGTATGGGAATGCTTAATTGGGATTATCAAAATATGTGAGGTCAACAATATTCCCCTTTTTGATAATCACAGCTTATGATATTATAGGCTCAAGTTAATTTGAAATTGTATTAGAGGATATAGCATTAAATTCAATTGTTACAAAGAAATAAATATAAGATGTGAAATGTTAAATGTATCATAAGTAGAATTGAATGAAATGTTATCAAATTTACATGTTACAAAAAAGGAGAAATAGATAGTAGCTCTCCCCTTATATTCTATTAGCACTCTCCCTTTGTGATTAGAAAAAAGTGGGAATGAAAAGAAAACCATTTTTATTTCATGTTGCAAAAAGGTACAAGTAAATAAAAACAAAATACAAGGGATTCCAATCAAATATCTTAGCCACCTAGCCAATCCACATCCTCAATGTGAGATTTTCTCTTTGGATCAGATGAGGATTCAGTCTGTGTGGATGTAGGTGTAGGCTTAGGAACACCAGAAATGATCATAGGAGGCTGAGATACTGATATGATTCTTGGCCTGTACTGAGTATCCCTCTGAGTGATCATAAGAGTTAGTCTTATGATAGCTTTTGCTGGAGTCATCTCAATAAGATAATTAGAAGAGATAAAGTCATGCAAAGCTGGAGGTATAATCACTGGCCTAGCATCCACATCCAAGAAAGTAAACAAGAGATTTTGGAAATCCATAATGATTCCTCCTCCTCTCTCCATAGCAGATATGAAATCATCCTTGTTCTCTATGAATTTTTCCAAGGCTGGAGTCAATTCACTGAGTTTGCTGGCTTTTTCTCTAATGTATTGATAGAAAGGAGGTAACTTCATGTTTTCTAACATAATAATGAAATTATTGTTGAGATGATTCTTGGTATAAACATTTTGGAAAAAATAATTTTCCATGGATTTCACTTAATTATGAGAGGCAGAAGCTTCTCTCATATAGTCTTGAACAATCTTCACTATCTCTCTAGTCATATCTCTAGTAGAAGTGACCACTTTGGTTAGATCAGATGACTCCAAAGAGCCACTGGTTAATGTTGAACCAAGATCCTCCTTCAACAAATCTTGAATATGATTCAGTTCTATTGAAGGTCTGGAGGCAAGAGAACCAATAGAGAAGGTTACCGTTTCCGTGAAGATTTTTTGTCAACACAGTGATAAGATTTTTCACATGGGAATCCTGGATTACAACATGATCATTCATGGAGCTTTTAAAAACGTCAAATACTGATACCATCTAGCTCACAACACTTTTAACATAAGCTATGTCCTTGTCTACCTGGGGTCTAGAACTCATATCTGATTCTAATGAGATAATAGACTTCTTTAGAACTTCAATATCCTCTAACATGCTAGAAATCTTATTCTGGCTGGCTATAACTTCATCCACTATCTCTACCACAATCTTAGAGACATTACAACCAAGAGAAATATCAATGAACTTTTCCAAATAGCTCATATCTTCCACAAAGCAGTGCATTAACTCGGTAGTGGAGGCACTAAACGACTCTTTCATGTCATTCTTAAACGATTCATGATCTGCCCTGGTAGTCATATCAGCAGTTTCACACACAAAAGGTGCTCATTCAAATACTATACTGGTCACTAAGTCACTCATAATTGATTTAATGGATGACCCCAGCGAGGATTCCATTTTCCTTATTTCTTCTACAAAACTGAATTTGAGATTAGACATTAGCTTATCCAGATCATGCAATCTGACCAAATCATTAGGTAACAACTCAGTCTTAATATCATAATTGATTTTTGGTCTATTGAGGGATGCCTCATTATAAGAACCTAGATAGTCCAACCCACAAACCAAGAATCCTGGATCTTCTGCACAATCCTCAATTTCAACTTCTACTGAAACACTGCCAAACCTGATTGGATGCCGCCCCTCAACTGATGCATTCTATTGTAAAACAACATCATTCTCAGCAGTTATTTCTTTCTCAAAAGAATCTTCTAAAATCAAATCAATCTCTACAACATCTGGATGCTCCAATGGATTAGGAACAAGTCCTTCCATCTCACCCACAACTTCCATAACAGGCACAACTATGCTCCCAATCAATGGACACACACTTAAGAAGACAGAATCAGAGGCTCCAGATTCATTCTCTATTTATTTTTCATTCTCAAGAGTTGGCTGGTCTTCCTCAATAGCAGGAGCTTCGTCGTCTAATAATGTTTCCTTTTCTGAAGATATAATTTCAGTAATAGGACTTGGGGGTAAGTCCAGATCCCTTCCATCACCCATAGAAGTCTCATGTTCATCAATATCATTACTATACTCAGATTCTTCTTCATCGGGTCCTAGACCTGGATCCCCCACATCCTTAGGCCTCGAAGGATGATCCAAATGATTTAACATAACATATATTGTCTTGTCATCATTAAACCACTCTCTTCTCCAGGGATTTCAGTTTATTTTCATAAATTTTCAAACTGTGATTGTGATACAAAAATTATTCTTTACTACCATTGTCTCATCTTGATACTCAGCTACCCCTTTCACTTTGACCATCACGACGATCATCCTTACAATGAATAAAGAATTTGTTTTTGACTTTGGTCTAATCATATCCTCTATTTGATTCATAACCAGCCTATACATATTCACTTTCACACCATGTCTCAAAAGATATAACAAATAGATATCCAGATATCTTAAACTCACAATGTCCCATCTTCTTAGAATTAAAACATTCTGAACAAACTTGAACAACAATCTATTCTCTCCATCCATTTCAGTAGCCACACCCTTTCTCTGCTTTCCACTACGAGTGAGCTCCTAGAAAGAAGTCTCATAATAAAATATGTCACTTATAGGTGGTACTTATCTCGAGAAATATCAAGGACCACCTTCGTGTGAAACCTTCATGAATTCAGCCCACTCAACAGGTGAAAAGGATATCTCCTTTACATTCACAAAGGAAATCATTCGGTTCTCATATTCTGATTTCTCAATGCTTACAAACTCACAGAACTATTTCACTAGCCTGAGATAATAGTGGCCATTATGGTTCAAAATTTAATATTCCAACTTCTGATCTTCCAGAACCTCTAGAATTAACGATTTACTAGACAACAACCATTCCACCCATATCTATTTTTTTGAAAACAATAACTCTATTCTATAAATGCGGGTTCACTGGTCGCCTTCCCAACATTATTCTACCAACACTGTCACTTTCATCTGGATTATTCTTCGGCTTCTTCACAATCGGATAATTAATGTCATCTCTGATAGTAGAGAGTTTTTTTTTCCATATTTGGATCGAGGAACTTTGGGTTTTCGAGAAATTTGGGAGATAATGCTTGAGGGTAAAGGAACGATTTGTTGGATTGAGAAGTAACTAGTACATAGTTTTATCATTTTGGAATCCAAAAATAAATAATTAAAATATCATAAGTATAAACGATTCATATTCTGGAGGTAGACAAAAGTTTAAAACAGCGCAAAATCGGTAGGGTATATCGGTGAGAATTACGATCAGTGAGGTACATCGGTGAGGTATCACATCGGTGAGTTTTATCGTTGAGGTATCTCATCGGTGATTTTTATCAGTGAGGTATCACATCGGTGAGGTTTATCTGTGAGGTATCACATCGGTGAGGTTTAGCATTCCTAAGTCATGTCTAATGTAACATAACCTATCCGAACATAATGGTTTGGTGAAAATGTCAGCTAATTGATGTTCAGTACCTATAAGTTCAAGAGTAATATCACTTTATTTTTATTTATATCTCATGAAATGGTTCCTTGCATCAATGTGTTTGTTCCTAGAGTGAGACAAAAGATTTTTTGAAATGTTAATTGCACTGGTGTAATAACAGTTAATAGAAACATGCATAAAATCATATCCATAGTCCAAAATAGTGTGTTTCATTAACATAATTTGTGCACAACAACTACCAGAAACAATATAAAATTCATCAGAAGTAGAAAAGGCTAAAGAATTCTTTTTCTTACTACATGAATATAGTAAGGATTTTCCCAATAAATGACATGTTCCAAATGTGCTTTTCCTATCCAACTTGCAACCAGCAAAGACAGCATCTAAATAACTCAATAATTCAAAAGATTGTCCTTCTGGATAAAACAAAACCAAATTTTCAGTATGGTTAAGATACTTAAAAATTATTTTAATGGAATTAAAATGAGATTATTTTGGATTAGCTTGAAAACATGCACACATACACACACTAAACATAATATCTGGTCGACTGTCAGTGAGGTAAAGTAAGATTCCAATCATAACATAGAAGTTGGTTTGATGCACTGGTTTCACTGTTTCATCTGCATTCAATTTACAGAAAGTACTCGTATGAGTATCACTTTCATTAATACTATCCATGCCAAAACGTTTTAAAATATCCTTGGTATATTTAACTTAATTCAAAATAATACCATTTTGTTTTTAAAAAACAGGAAATCCTAAAAAATATTTTATATCTCCCATAAATGTTATTTCAAATTTATTTTGCACACTCTTTGAAAATTCAGTCCATAAATAATGTTTAGAATATCCAAAAAAAAATTCATCAATATAGATTTGTACTATCAAAACATCTTTAGAAATTCTTTTAATAAAAAGAGTTAGATCAGTAATCCCTTTAGTAAAACATTTTTAAATAAGAAAAGTGCAAAGTCCATCATACCAAGATCTTGGAACTTGTTTTATACCATATAAAACATTGGATAGCATGAAAACTCTATTTGGAAAATACGGATTAATATATCTAGGTGGTTGTTCAACAAAAACATCTTCAATTATAAAACCATTTAGAAAATCACTTTTGACATCCATTTGATATAACATGAAATTCCGATGAGCATCATAGGAATGTAAGATCCTAATTGCTTCTAATCTAGCTACAGGTGAAAAGGATTCCTCATACTCTATACCTTCTTCTTGACTATATCCTTGTGTAACTAGCCTATCCTTGTTTCCATCTATATTTCCTGAATTATTAACTTTGTTTTTAAAAACACATTTAGTGCCTACTGTCAAGGTGTCCTTGGGTCATTCCACTAATTTGTAGACATTGTTTCTTTCAAATTGATTTAATTCTTCTTTCATAGCCATTACCCAAAATTAATCATTGATTGCATCATTGAAATTTTTAGGTTCTAGGTGTTAAAGAAAGGATTGATGTTCAACTTGGTTTCTTAGAGAAGCTCTAGTCTGTGTCCCTATGTCACGATTACCAACAACAACATCCAAAGGATGATTCTTTAGAATGCTAGTTGATCGAGTGAAGGTATGAGTAGAAAATTCAAGATCCTCTCTATGTTAGGGTTCTATAGAAGCAGATTCTGTAATATGTCCAGAACTGGATGTTTTTACACCAGGTTCTTTAGTTTTATAATTATGGTCTAGAACAGACAAATATTCTTCAATATTTTAAAGAGATGACTTAGGTTCTTGTGGATCAGTTTCATCAAACATGATGTGAATATATTCTTCCACACACATGGTTCTTTTATAGAAAACTGTATAGGCTTTTCTAGTAACTAAATAACCGAAAATGATTCTTTCATCACTCTTAGAAGAAAACTTGTAAAGATTATCCTTGGTATTGAGAAAAAAAACTTTCAGTCAAAAACTCTGAAATAATTAACCTTAGCATTCCTATTATTCCACAACTCATAAGGGGTCTTCTTAAGAAAAGGTCTAATCAAGACTCTATTGATAATATAACATGTTGTATTCACAGCTTCAGCCCAAAAATAAATTGGTAGGTCATAATCATTGATCATGGTTCTTACAATTTCTTGAGGGGTTCTATTTCTTCTATCTAATACACTATTCTGATGAGGTGTTCTAGGGGTTGAAAACTTCTGACTATATAAATTGTGTGAGAAATAAGACTCAAACTCATGATTTTTAAACTCACGGCCATGATCACTTCTTAGGGTTTTAATATTAAGTCTACTAAGGTTCTCTATAGACTTAGAGATTTTGAAAAAACAAGAACAAGCTTCAGTTTTGTGAGCTAAGAAGTATACCCAAGTATATATAGAATAGTCATCTACTATGACATATACATAGTGCTTCCCATTTAAACTAGAAACTCCAGAAGGTCCAAACAGGTCCACGTGAAACATATCGAGAGGTTGAGACGTTGAAACTTATTTATTTGATTTAAAATAATCTTTATGATTCTTTCCCTTTTGACAGGGATTGCAAACATTGTCAGCTGGGAATTCATGTTTAGGTAGGTTTCTAACTATGTTTTTCCAAGTCATTTTTCTAAGTTAATGAATTTTGAAATGTTCTAATCTTGTATTCCAAAGCCAAGATTCTTTATTAAAAGAATTTAATCAAGTAACATTTTTCTTGGATAAAAAATATAAATCAACTTCAAATACATTTTCATTTATCAAAGAAGAAAATATTATAACATTTTTAGAGTTAAAAACATTACAAGAATCATACGAAAATTTAACATCGAAACCATCATCACATAACTGAGAAATACTTAACAGATTATACTTAATTCCATCAACAAATAAAACATTAGAAATTAAAACTGAATCAGTGTTACCAATCTGGCCTAGACTGATGATCTTTTCTTTAGAGTTATCACAAAAGGTGACATGGCCTCCATCAACTTTGATTAAACTCTTAAAGCATGAGTAGTCTCTAGATATTCCCCTTGAACATCCACTGTCCATGTACCACAACTTCTTATGAGAACTCTTTAAGTAGGTTTCTTACAAAACAGGTTTAGATGGAAAATAATTTTGGTACCCTGATCTTCTTGGGTCCAGAAAGGTTAGCAAGCAATGATTTAGGTACACAAATACTCCTTATGGGTATCATATAATTTAAAAAATTAATATATTTCGAAAGATAAACATTATTTGGTCTATAACCATATGAATAACTAGTTAAGAAGACAAATTTTCAGAACATGAACTAGCAGCATTCTATCCAGATTTAGGAATGAATCTAGTTTTAGTAAAATGTATTTGTCTAGGCTGATTGCCTATTTCAGTAGTATAATTTGGTGCCACTTGTATTACTATCATTTGAGTTAGAGTATCTTTTCTATTTGTTAATTTTTCTATTTTCTTCCTTAATATCTCATTAGATAATTTTAGTTCTGTATTTTCCTTAAGCAATTGATCATTCTTTTCCTTTTCTACATCAAGTGCAGATTTCATAGAACTGGTTAGAGCATGGTTTTTATTCAAGGTCTTATACTTGTACTTCAATTCATGACATGAATCCTTTATCATATTACAGTATTCAAACAATTCTTCACTAGACATATTTTCAGATTCAGAATTAGAATCAGAATCAGCTCCAGAATAATATTAATTTAAAACTGGAGGGTTCATTGTTATCTCAGATGTGTTTGTCATAAAAAACATATTAGAACAATTCTTTTCAGAGTTAGAACTTTAGATTCAATTGTGCTGTCTTCTGAAGTACTCTAGGTAGCTTTCATAGCTTTCATGTACTTATTTTCCTTGTAGTGATATTTCCATTTGAACATCAATTTCGGACAGTCTACTTTTAAATGTCCTTTACTTTTGCATTCATAGAAAATAATCTCATCACCTTTATCAGGGTTCTTCCAGTCGTTCTTCCAATGACCTTTGTTATCATATTTACCTTTGTAGTTTAATTTTCTGGAGAATTTCTTCTTTCTGTAGAACTTCGTAAATCTTCTGGCTATATGAGCCATCTCATCATCACTGTCAGATTCTGAACATTCACTTGATGAGCTTTCTGTAGTTATGTGAACTTTCTCCATGTCCTTGCCCCTTTAGGGAGTAGACTTAAATTCCACTTACTTCCTTTTAGGATCATCATCTTCTTCCTTATTCACTTTGAGTTCTTCCCCATACATCATAAGCTTACCTATTAATTCTTTAACATGCAGTGTGCTGATGTCGAACGATTATCTAATGGAAAAAGATGTTCCTCTCCATCTTTCTGGAAAACATCTTAGTATTCTCATGATTCTCTCCTTTGCTGGAACAACTTTTCCATGTGAGCTCATAGTATTGACAATCTCAATGAACCTGAGATACATATCAAAAATAGGTTCATCGGGCTTCATTTTAAAATAATCATATTTAATCCTATAGGTGTTCAGTTTCATTTCATTGACATAGGTTTTAACCTCATGGGAAATAACCAAATTGTCCCAAATTTCATAAGCAGTTTTGCAAGCAGATATTCTATTAAACTATTCATATCCTAGAGAAAAGTACAAGGCATTCATAGTTTTAAAATTATTACTGTAAGCAGTCTTAGTAAGTTCATCCCATGTAGTTCTTTCAGATTATGGAATTTTATATTGAGACTCAATAGCAGTCCATATATCAAACCCCATACTCTCTAATTGAATTTTCATTTTAAGAATCCATTGGGCATAATTTGTACCATTAAATAACGGTGGACTATTGGTAGCTGCACCTTCTAGTCTATTATCTATAGATAGATTTTAGAAAATATATTTAAAGAGATAAAATTTATAACTAACATAATTTTAAGATCATTAATATATAATTAAAATCACATTTGAAAAACATAGTAATTTGAAATCCTGTATTAAAAAAACAATATCTGATACCAAATTTTGGTCGGAGTGGATACTCAAGAGGGGGGGGGGGGTGAATTGAGTTCCAATTAAAAATTTCTATTAAAAATATTTCTCTTAAAATCTCCATATTTAAAAACAAGTTAAATTGTAGTGAATTTATACAGATTGTAAGAGATCAATTAGTTTCTCAAAGATATTAGGTCTCAGTTAATTTAATCAAAAGATTAAATTAACTTTTGAAACTAACTTACTGGTTCATAATAAGTATAAACACATGCTAATTTAACTATCAAAGTAACTATAAAACAAGTTTTATTTTAATATAATTAATAGTGGAATATAAGATATATAGTATACATTAAACTTAATCAAAGATACACATCAGATGTAACCAAGTGGTTCTGTCTCAATCGGAGACTTAATCCGCCCAATCAATTTATATAAATTTGATCTACACCCTGGATCGGGGGTAAACAACAATGCAAAGACTGTCCAGGTTCTAATACCTCTAACACAATTCTATGTGGGAACAAAAAAAAAGAACACATGATATCCATGTCACACTTGACCTCTTCCACAATTCACAGTGGGATATAGTAATGGGTAATATGATTGGAGTGAGGACTTAGTATCCTCCAATTCAGTCGAGGAGTCAGTGTGTAAATACACTGCTCAAAAAGTAAATTAATAAAACACAATAGAGATAAACAGATAGTGAAGAGTTAAGATGCTCTATGTGTTGTGAGTGAAGCTCTGGACTCCTTGTATTTATGTTAATGAATATTTGAGTCATTCTCTGTTTTTTTTTTCTGAAAAACAGAGGGTCGTTTTCTTCAACTTCAGTTTGATCAGCTTGAGTGCATGAAGAGATTATGTTGTAATTCATCACTCCAAGACTAAGGTGCATATTTTCTACTCATTTATGATGAATGGATTTGTGTATGTTCAGTGGTCATCGAGTATGGAAGTAGTCTTTCTGTATGTACCATTTTACAACATTATTTTTCCCATTGTATGTACTATTCGTGCAACTAATTTTCTGCTTTTCACCACACTTTTTGTTCCACTTATTTGTCCTTACTTTTATAGCTTTCAGCTCTGGCAATGGGAATGATTACCTTTTAATGGTTACTAGGTACGGTTCCCTGACATAACTACAACCCACATTAAATAACATTGATTGCATTAAAAACATCAAATATGACTATTTCTTAATAAATACATAATATTGACAAAATTAGAGATTAGGAATCATTGACTTGTAAGTCTATAAGTAGTTGTTGGTAGATATGTAATGATGGACTTTGTATAGTAGTGAGCTCTTATCAGTAGCTCTTTGATCTTGTACCAGTAGCTCTTTGTATCGGTAGATGTTACTTTGTGAATCAGTAGCTCTATATACCGATGTCTCCTTCTATCCGAAGCTCTTCGTCTATCGGTATCTCTTCTCTATCAGTAGCATGCTTATCTTAGTGACTCTATATCGAAAACCACACTTATTGGTAGATATTGTGTTAGTAGCCTTGTTCTATTGGTATACTTGTTTTATCAGTAGCTTGTGCATACTGGTAGCTACGTTCTGTACCAGTGAAGTGTACTTCGGTAGACTTATGCATAACGGTAGACTTGTTCTATCGGTAGCTTAGCTTTTATCAGTAGCTGTGTCTATCAGTGGACTTATCAGGGGCCTATTCTTATTAGTGATTATGTCTATCAGTAGAATAAGTACCAATTGATCTGTGTTTGCAGCTATAAGCATATCAGTGACTTAACACTTATCTATTTTATGAAAAACATATTCGATGGAGTTAGAATTTTTTCAAAAGTCATATAAACATGGATAAACATTGATTAACATATTTCAACGAATATTTTAATATAATTATCAACTTGATCATAGATTGAAATATTAAATGTATAGATACACATTATTTGGGATTATCAATTTATGTGAAAGCATAATTGGGATTATCAAAACATGTGAGGTCAACATTTACTATCCCCACATTCTTCTATTTTCATTCCCCAAGTTATGAGGTTGAGTATAACCTATGGTAATCTATAAGGTGTTCTGGTTTTTATACAAATATATTTATATAGGTAAATATTTCTTTAGTAATATTTTCTCAAATCTAGGTTAATGGTGTATTTATCTATGTTTTCTGGAAAACATCACTTATGTTGTGATATTTTTATATAAATTTTTAAAACATTGCGAATTCTAAATTTTCCAAAAAAAATTTAATTGTATCGATTATTTAGCACCCTTTTTATGATATTCTAGCTACTAATATTCTCCCAATTATATAATTTTATAATTTTTTTAATAATTATTAATGAGATATATATTTTATTATTTAATATGTGACATAAATAAATATTCTATTAAAACATTTATTAATAATAATTTATTTTTATTATATGAATATATAATTTTTAAATAATATATTATATATTATTATATATACTTATAGAAAATTATTGATTTTTTATTAAGGGGTTTTTTCCATATTTGGCCTCTTCAAAACCTTCCCTTATACCCATTTTTCTATATTTAAAAAAAGTTGCAAGGATGTCTGTCATGACATCCTCCCCACAAAGTGTACCCTTCCTGGTCCGGGAATGCAAGAAGGAAGATAATGACACCTGATTCCAACCTCCAATAGGCCCTGGGTTGGTGAATAGCACTGAGGGTATAGTAAACACATAAATGGGAGGTAGTACCCTCTTAGAGAACACATGCGGAAGTGTGAGACACAATAGACACCAAAAAAATCAAACTCAAAACTGAATTATAAAAGAAAACCCAAGTGCACATATGTAATGTCATGAAAATGTACTACAATTGGGAGGGGAAAACTGCTAGTACCCAAAAGAAAGTAAAAGAAACACCAACCACAAGCCCGAACAGCTCCTTCAACCGCAGGATAATAGAAATAATATTGACCTCCAACCTGCTCCATGTGACTAGAAAAATAGTTTTTATATACAAAGGTATTTTATTATAGTATACTCAGTAGGATCCTCCCTGAAACCTTTCGTGCAGAAGTAAAGAAAGTATCCTAAATCACAGTGAACAACAAGTGAAAATAACACTTCACATATATAGGTATATTGAGTTCCCAACCTCACCATGGCTACTCTCACAAAGTAACATTTTCAATAATTTATCATATAGTATGTATATCAAGGGTACCCCGCTACAAATTCCCACCTGGTATGTCGCTTTGCCCTAATATCACATGTCATGAGCATCTCTCTTCAAAAATGATTTCCCACAGACCCCTTGGTGAAGCACCACAAAATTCACCTCGTGCAAAAAAAAACCACATCCACCCAAGAAAGTAACCTGGTAGTTTCCGGGAGCCACCATAGCTCACAAAATGTGTATCATTCATTTGGTATTATACATCAAGCCGTTACATCCCATACACCGATTAAGGATCCTCAATCAATAATAGCATATACACATTACACCAATAGTAGTAAATATAATACTATATCCATAATATATGTGTATGAATAACGAAAAGCCATTACAACCCTCTATACCCATATATGTGGAAAACTAAAGGTTTTGCCTACTAGAACAAGTACTACCAAGAGAAGAGTGTGGGGACATATGGGTTGTTATCCATTCATCCTACCCCTTGAATGTTGGGGAAAACACCCCTGAGGGCTCAAAATACCCAGGGTGTCAGTTTCCCTTACTGAAAGGGTGGAGTTTCATATAGAAACACAAAAAGTATAGGATAAAATATATCTCAAAACCACACTATGGGAATAACCATGTCTTAGACTCTACTGTAGATAATGTCTCTCGAACTCTGGCTGCTAATTCTATGAATACGTATACTATAAGCACACATCCATTTAAAGATATTTAATTCACTATTTCATTCCCTTTTTATCAGTTGCATTTTATGCTAATTAATTCTTTATACATTAATTATCCAGTACCAATTCCACATTAATGGTCACTAGAATCACACCCAAAGTACACAGTCCCTTTAAAATTACAACTCCATCATTATGTTCCAACAACTCCAACCCCAGGGTTAACATCATTTATTAAATTATTGATTACAATATTGCTTTCCCATATTCCCAGGAATTCATGAAAAACATTCTATGATACTAAACACAAGGGGGCTCAATATGATGAGTATATGTACTACCAGTCAAGTCTTTGTCGCCTATAGCAAGAGCGCTGCCCCATCCTTCCTTGAGATGCGATACGCAGATAGCGTGTGGCATACCCCATGAGTCATTGCCTCTTTTGGAAGAAGGGTATGAAATACCAGCTGCCTTGAGTAGTGGTGAAACGTAAAGCACATAATCATCCAATAAGAAAACAGAAATCATTCAATAATCACATCCATCCTATTCCATCATCCCTAGTGTCCTCCCAGACACCCACATACATAAACAAATTCATATCACCACTCTAGGCATCACCTTCTTGCACAACCAAATGGCCTCCATGGCCCCATATATCACAACATCCATCCCGGAAAACATCACAACTGTAGAACCATGAAAACAATCATTTTTACAATTGGGATCTTGACCTTTTAACAAACAATAGGGTAACTCAGAACCCCACAAAGAGTTATATTTTATCGATCAACCGGTTATTTAATCCATCTTATATTAACCTATTATTATTATTAGGTTCCAAATTCAGGAATTATAATCATTAAGCTATCTCAAATAATTAAACTTTCTTACTGCACCATTTTGATTAACATAAAATTACAACAAATGAACCAGATTCATTTAAATGCCTCCTTATCTTTAGCCATACCATTATCAATTAATTCTAGCATTAAATTCTTTACTAATTTCCATAAATAATGAAATGATAAACAAAACAAGAATTTATATCACACTATATAAAAAAAGAGGCAATAACATCTAATGAATATCAATTTATTTATCTTGTCCAAATATTTATTAGGTCAAATTCCATTGTTATCCAGTGGGAGAAAACATGATAATAATGCAGTTGCACATAAAAGAAGATAGAAGTAACGAATCTCCTACCTAAAATTGTAAATGACTTTCTTTATACGAGCACAATCCTCACAATAGGTCATGATCCTCCTCTCGTGACAACTGCATCCACCCAAGGAAGCCACGGTATGACCACACCATCTAAAACCCATAAAAACTCCATTAGAAGCATTGAGATTACATGATATAATATGGAAAGGAGAAATAGGAGAATATGAACCCTAAAAGAATGATGATAAAACATACATTATATCGATGATTGATCGATACAACTTGGTTGCATAAAAACAGAGCGAAACCAATCTGAGGAGGAAAGTTTGATTGTACAACTCATATGAGAAGGAATGGGAACATTGAGCATCTCACACCAAAGAACAAAGTGAATGAATTAGGGAAGAATATATCATATCCTTTTAAAAGATTTAACAGGGTGATGGTTAAAGATACACTTAATTTACCATTAAAAGCAGATCACATTAAACAATGAGGTTTGACAATGTAAAAACATACTGAGCCATAGGAATAAGTAATATAATATTTGTGGCCTTTGATTCATCCTTAGATTCCTTAAAATGAGGCTTTAAAATCATTTTTCATCAATGGAAACGTCAAATGGGAAAAACTGTAGGAACTGTGAAACATTGTTCACGAACATGATATTTGGAAAAGGAGAAACACTGTTCATGTACCTCACCATTGAAACCTCACCATTAAAATCCCACCGTTCTGGAAACACTATTCATGAACATCACCATTAAAACCTCACCATTGGACCCTCACTATTCTAGAAACATTGTTCATGAACCTCACAACTAAAACCTCACTATTGGACCCTCACAGTTCTGGAAACATTGTTCATGAACCTCACCATTGAAACCTCACCGTTGGAACCTCACCGTTCTAGAAACAGTATTCATGAACCTCACCATTGGAACCTCAAAGTTCTGGAAACACAGTACATTAACCTCACCGTTGAAACATCATCATTAGAACCTCATCATTCTGGAAAAACTATTCATGATTCTCACTGTTGGAACCACACCGTTCTGGAAACACTATTCATGAACCTCAATGTTGGAACCTCACCATTCTGGGCACACTATTCATGAACCTCACAATTGAACCTCACCATTCTAGAAACATTGTCCATGAACCTCACCATTTAAACCTCACCTTTGGAACCTCACCATTCTAGAAACACTATTCATGAACGTCACCGTTGATACCTCACCGTTGGAACCACACAGTTCTTCAAACACTATTCACAGAAGGTTACTAATGCATTGTTCTCTACTATCTACCATTGGAACTGTTCACCAAGGGTCAACGATTATACTATTCAAATAAAGGGAAAATTGGAAACGTTTAGTGGATAAGTCAACTTGACCTCCTAGAATACCTAAAACACCATATTTTACCAAAAGAATGGGATGAAGTGGTTCGGGTCATTACATTAGACACCTCTCAATAAATTTTCATCCATGAGAATTGAAAACCAACCTAAAGTGAAAAAAAATTGGGGTACAAATGACCACCCATCGAGATACCTCCAAAAGAGAGCAAGACACAAAAGTAAAAAAATAAATCCATCTCCTAAACATTAATGGTTTATAACCACAAAGGCTACATCGATACATGAAAATAGTTAAACATCAAACTTCTTTGGGTACTGAGCACATATATATGACTCACATTCCTAGGTATTATCCTATATTCCACCATGTCACCACAAGACACGAACCAAGGGGATTGAACACCCGTGAAACACCTTCTCCTTTCTCTCTTGGATCTCCAAAAGTCGGTCCTCAAAGGTTTCATCATCCTCGTCATTGATCTCTCCCCAATCGATGACGTGAGAGTCATCATGAAGACAACAATGTATATTTGATACATGGAAAACATCATGTATCAGACATATATGCTGGAGAGGTGCTAATCGAAACTCCATAGCTCCAATAAGACCTGACACATCGAACAACCCAACAATGTGGGGAGAAAGATTACTCCCATGAACAAACCTTCACTTCCCATGATGGGGTGTCACCTTGAAAAATACAATATCCCCAACATTAAAATGTAAGGGTCTCTAACTTTGATCAACATATGACTTCTGACGATCTTGTGTTGTCTTCATCCTCTCATAGATCACCTAAACTATCTCTATTGTATTCGGCACAAGTTCTGGTCCGGGAATTGATGACTCTCTGACACCAGTTCAGCATAAAAGAGAATGGAATAATCGATCACACAACACTTCAAATGGATCTGCACCGATGGTGGAGTGAAAACTATTATTGTAAATGAACTCCACAAAGGGTAATTTCCTCTTCCATGAACCTCCAAAATTGTGGACACAAGAGCATAACATGTAATCAAGAGCCTAGATAGTTCGCTCTGTCTGAACATCCGTTTGAGGATGAAAACCACTTCTATGGAATAGTTGAGAACCGAAAGCATGTTGGAGACCGCTCCATGCCCTGGAGGTAAAACGAGGATCTCAATCCGAAATTATTGTTCCATGAACTCCATGAAGTCTCACCACCTCCTCTAGATACTGCCTTGAAAAAACATCCACTAAGCTTATATCCTTGATTGTTATATAGTGGGATGATTTTGTTAAGCGATCCACTACCTCCCAAATAGCATCATGTCCTCCCAGAGATCAAGGTAAACCAGTAAAAATGTCCATTGAGACATCCTCCCACATCCACTGAGGAATATCTAATGGATGTAATAGACCACCAGGAACACGGTGTTCAACATTCACCTTCTGGAAGACCAAACATTGAGACACAAAATATAGAACTGAACGCTTCATCCCAGGCCACCAAAATTGGCTCCCCAAGGATCAATACATATATGTCATGCTAGGATTCACCGCTAATGGAGAACTATGTAACTCTATTAGAACCTTCTAGTGCATTGTTAGTGGAACAAAAATCCATATGTGATACTACACTCAGTGTTTTTCATCTTCGGACCACCCATCACGGGCCTCCCCACAAAGAACTCAGTCTCTCCAGAACTCCATCTCTAGATCCCCAACTGGGACTCTTCCACCCTTTTCACCATAGAGGACTACCCCATCATCTAAAAAAGACAACATATTCCCCCAAAATCTCCTATATCATGATGTAATGCTGAAAATTCATCCATTACTCTCCTAGAATCACCTAATTCACACACAACATCACTACTTGTCTTTTGACTCAGCGCACCAGCTATTACATTTCCCATTCCATGTGTATATGATATATCAAAGTCTTATTTCTGTAATAACTCCATACACAAATACAATATTAATTTCAAGTCATGCATGGAGAAAACATACCTCAAACACTTTTGATTAGTGAAAACCACAAAAGTCTCACCAATGAGGTAATTTTTCCACAATTTTAGAGAAAACACCATGAATTCCAACTCAATATAGTGAGTGGAATTGTTACTATCATGGGTATGTAAGTGACAAGAACCTAAAGAAACAACTGATATTTTTTGTATCAGAACAAAGCCCAACCCCAGATGTGAAGCATAATAGAAAACATCAAACTAAACTCTATCAGATGGAAGACAATGAACTAGAGAACTTACTAGAATCTCCTGTAGATACATGCATACTTCATGACACTGATCATTCCATTTTAATTCCTAATACTTCTTGGTTAAATCTATCAGAGGAGTCACAAATTGTGAGAAATTGGCTATGAACCTCCTGTAGTACCCTGCGAGACCAAAGAAACTTCGCTCCTCCGATATTGTCTTGGGGGATTCCCAAGACGCAAATGCTTCTCTCGTCGATGGATCCATAGTTACTACATATTGTGACACAACATGCCCCAAGAAACAGACTTCTCGATCCCCAAATTCACACTTCAGCATCTTCCCAAACAGCTAATTTTTACTGAGAACTCCAAAAATAGTGTGTAGATGCTCTGAATGCTCCTCTTCAGACATGGTGTTAACAAGGATGTCATTAATTAAAACTACCATAAACATCTCCATAAACTCACGGAACATAGTATTCAACAATCCCATGAACACGACTATAGAATTGATTATGACGAACGACATTAAAATGAACTTATAATGCCCGTTATGACAATAGAAAGTAGTCTTTAGGATATCCTCATCTATCACATGCATCTAATGATATCCTGACCGCAAGTCGATCTTGGGGAACCAACATTCTCCATTCAGTTGATAGAATAAATAATTAATCCACTTGAGAGGATAGTTATTCATTAATGTCACTTTGTTTAAATGACAATAATCGACACACAACTACAAACTATCGTCATCCTTCTTCACTAACAAAACTGTTGCACCCCACGATGACAAACTTGGCTGAACAAAACCACACTGTAATAGACCATCAAACAATATACATTGATCTTGTAACCTATAATGGGAAATCCAATATGTATTCATAGATATAACAGATTATACTAGCTGTAGCTTGATCCCAAACTCGACCTCTTGTTGAGGGGGTAATGCCACATCCTCTAACAGAAAAACATATGGTAATCTTTTATAATCCTACGATACACTAACTAATGAACCTATGAAGAACTCAACATAAACTTATCCATCATAGATGACAAGGACGGAATGAATCTATGACCCATATGAGAGTCTCACATTCCAATAAAGACAACAAACTCTCCAACTGCATCGAAGAAAATGACCTACTTCCTGAAGGAATCTACAATAGCCTCCATAGAATATAACCAATACATTCCTACACTAGTGCAGAAAACGTTTTTTACGTCACCATTTTTTATGTCGGTTATATAAAACTGACGTCATAATATGTAAAACGAGATTTTTTACGTCGGTTATTTAATAACCGACGTAAAAACCTGTGCTTAGTACACCTTTAACGTCGGTTATTTTTATAACCGACGTTATTAATCGCGCGGCTTCGTTTTTTACGTCGGTTATACATTAACCGCCGTAAAAAACAGAAGCGGGGGGCGTTTGTTACGTCGGTTATTCAATAACCGACGTAAAAAACGCGGTTTTTGAAGGCCTTTTTACGTCGGTTATAAAATAACCGACGTAAAAAAAGAATCCGCAGATGTTTTTGACGTCGGTTATGGAATAACCGACGTAATAACACGTGGATTCTGAGCCCTTTATAACGTCGGTTATAAAATAACCGACGTAAAAAAAGAATCGGAGGAAGGTTTTTACGTCGGTTATTGAATAACCGATGTTATAAATGTTTTTAAAACAATTATAACGTCGGTTATTGAATAACCGACGTGATAACTCATTTAAAAATTTACCCAGACCCGTGGATTGTCATTCACGAGTTTACCTTCGACAGTCGCGACTCATCTCTCTCGCGTGTAAACCCGAATCGGCTCGTCCATTTCGTGGGTTTAGATTCATTTTGCGATCATTGTTTCTCATATTTATTCTCCTCGGATCAATCATCTAAACTCGCAGCACTCATGTAATCCTCCCACTCGTTCGTTTTTTTTTCGCGGATAGTATATATATATGTGTTGTGATTTTTTTGTTGAAACTAGCTAAGATTCTTCGATTGCGAACCCTTTTAACTCGTTTTGGCACCATAATCTTATTTATCATCCCTAGATCTATTAGTTCGACTTGCAATATTGACTAATTTTATGATTTCACTAATTTTTCATCGTTTTCTATAAATCCCCGAGAGGGTTGGGGCGTGTCCATTTGGATGGGTTGCCCTTTTACAGTTGTTACTGCTTTATTCACACACAACCATGGCATAGGTGCATGGATTTGGGATCACATCACCATTTTCACCCCCTGCAAACAAAGTTTCACGAGGAGGACTCGCTAGATTTCCCCTCGGCATGTTAAAAATTTTAGATGCCCTCTTTTCAGCAAGTAAAAAATTAACTACTTTTTTCTTCACTACTTATCCTAATCAAATAAAACCACCATTCTTTCTAGAACCTCTACTAGATCCATTGAATCCATCAACATACATATTTGGATCTGAAAGTATCCCTTAAGCCTTATGTTCAACGCTAACATACTTTACTGATCTATAGAAAATATGATGGTCTTCTAAGCTCTCCATTTAAAAGTAAAACCCCACCAATTATTCATCCTCATCATGAGAAAATGGAACAACATCTGAATTTCTGATTCAATCTCTTGGGTCACTGAACAAACATTAACTCCTTCAAATCCACACCTGGAACAGACAACCTGATGTCGAGTTCCTTCTCTATCTATTGAAACTCAGTTCTTCCTCCACACCTAAAAACATTCTTTGAATGGTCCATCTTCTTGTTATGGTAAATTTTCAGTGATTCCAGGGGGGTGGGAGGGCTATCAAGAGGGTTGGTGGGTGTCCAGGGGGTGTCCAAGGGGGTAGGGGGTGGGGGGTGGTGTCCAGGAGGGGCGGGGGGGCTGTCCAGAGGGGTCAGGGGGTGTCCAGGGGGGTTACAAGGGGGTGGGTGGGTGTGGGGGGCTATCCAAGGGTGTGGGTGAGTGTTGGGGGGTGTCACGGGGGGTGTCCAAGGGGGGTAGGGGGTGGGGGTGGTGTTTAGGAGGGGTGGGGGGGCTGTCCAGAGGGTTGGGGTTGTCCAGGGGAGTGTCCAAGCAGGTCGGGGGTGGGGGGTTGTGTCTAGGAGGGGTGGGGGTGCTTTCTGGAGGGGTCGGGGGCTGTCCAGAGGGGTCAGGGGGTGTCGAGGGTGGTGTCCAAGGGGATGGGTGGGTGTGGGGGCTGTCCAAGGGGGTGGCGGCCTGTCCAGAGGGGTCGGTGGGGTGTCCAGGGGGGTGTCCAAGGGGTTGGATGGGTGTGGGGGGCTGTCCAAGTGGGTGGCGGCCTCTCCAGAGGGTATTTGGGGTTGTCCGGGTAGGTGGGGGGGCTTTCCAGAGGGTTGGGGATGTCCAGGGGGGTGTCCAAGGGGGTCGGGGGTGGGGGTGGTGTCCAGGAGGGGCGGGGGGCTATCCAGAGGGGTCGGGGGGTGTCCAGGGGGGTTTACAAGGGGGTGGGTGAGTGTGGGGGGCTGTCCAAGGGTGTGGGTGGGTGTTGGGAGTGTCCAGGGGGTGTCCAAGGGGGGTAGGGGGTGGGGGTAGTGTTTAGGAGGGGTGGGGGGGCTGTCCAGAGGGTTGGGGGTGTCCAGGGGGGTGTCCAAGCAGGTCGGGGGTGGGGGGTTGTGTCCAGGAGGGGTAGGGGTGCTTTCTAGAGGGGTCGGGGGCTGTCCAGAGGGGTCGGGGGGTGTCCAGGGTGGTGTCCAAGGGGATGGGTGGGTGTGGGGGGCTGTCCAAGGGGGTGGCGGCCTATCCAGAGGGGTCGGTGGGGTGTCCAGGGGGGTGTCCAAGGGGTTGGATGGGTGTGGGGGGTTGTCCAAGTGGGTGGCGGCCTCTCCAGATGGTATTTGGGGTTGTCCGGGTGGGTGGGGGGGGGGGCTATCTAGAGGGTTGGGGGATGTCCAGGGGGGTGTCCAAGGGGGTAGGGGGTGGGGGTGGTGTCCAGGAGGGACGGGGGGCTGTCCAGAGGGGTCGAGGGTGTCCAGGGGGGTTTACAAGGGGGTGGGTGGGTGTGGGGGGCTGTCCTAGGGTGTGGGTGGGTGTTGGGGGGTGTCCAGGGGGGTGTCCAAGGGGGGTAGGGGTGGGGGTGGTGTTTAGGAGGGGTGGGGGGGCTTTCCAGAGGGTTAGTGGGTGTCCAGGGGGGTGTCCAAGCAGGTCGGGGGTGGGGGGATGTGTCCAGGAGGGGTGGGGGTGCTTTCTAGAGGGGTCAGGGGCTGTCCAGAGGGGTCGGGGGGTGTCCAGGGTGGTGTCCAAGGGGATGGGTGGGTGTGGGGGTGTAACGCCCCGACCCCAGCTGCCCAGAGTCGGTGCATTAATTACGTAACATTGGCATGATCACAAGAAAGATCAAATCCCGAAAGACCGATTGGTTTAGTAGCCTTGGAAACGCTAGATATATTCATAAGTTTTACATTACATCATAAAATGAAAAACTACTACAACAACATAATGTTTTCACAGTCCACACTATAATCCCCTCATAATATCCCTGCAGGTCATTCATAACTTACGTCTTCACTTCCTGGGAAAAATAAAACATAGAAAAGGGGTGAGCTCAAATGCCCAGTAAGGATAACAATATAGCGGAAACTTTCATAAATAAGAATAAACATTTAAGGCAATGTATAACTAAAACAAAAGCCTTTAAAACTTGAACTTTAAACATAGTATGGCATAAATGAAATGAAATAATGCCATTTACTTATTCACATGGATATTCTACTAATCGAATAATCACATGCAATATCAATAACCACTTTCATAATGTTGGAATGCATAATGTCAAACGTTAATTTCATTGTCTAGGCCTCATCCCAAGACCTAGGGGTTACTTCTAACCGGAACCCAACCCGGAGTGCCTCTAATAACCGGACACCAACCCGGAGTGCCTCTAATAACCGGACACCAACCCGGAGTGCCTCTAATAACCGGACACCAACCCGGAGGGCATACTTTTACCAGTCCCTAACCTGGAGGGCTTACTTTAACCAGTCCCTAACCTGGAGGGCTTACTTTAACCAGTCCCCAACCTGGAGGGCTTACTTTTACCGGTCCCCAACCCGGAACATACTTGTTTAGCACATTCATCTGAAGAAAAGTTTGAAATATAACATAAACATTCGGGTTAAAACTAGCATACGAAATGTCAATAGTTTCACCATAAACTATGAATGGTATAAAATAGCACATCCACATTCAAACATATCACAAAACCTTCAATACAATATAGAAGTTTTGTATTATAATAAATCAACTTCAAATAATCTTAAAATCCATCAAAGGATGTTGACATAGATGAAATCAAAATTCTTTTAAAAGAAGTATCTCCTTTTATTTTGAAATCATTTAAGATCCATATAAAATAAAACATTTTCTTTGAAAATATTCTTATAAGCTTGTAAGGAAAGCTTCGACGATTTTATAACGGCGGAAAATAACCGCACCCGCCGTATAAGTTAAAAAAAACATTCTTACCTCAATTCTGTCGAAAAGGTTAAAAAGGACCTTGTTTTGAAAACGACGGAAAGATTCCTTTATAAACCTCTTATAAAAAGTAAAACAAGGGTATAAATGACTTTAACCCATATTCTTGTAAATAGTAAAAATGTTTTGAAATACATTTCTAAGAAACATGGATGTGGATGATAAAGAGATCCCAGTAGATTATTACGTATAATACAACCTCGGATAATGAAGAGATTGTGAAATAACCCTTACCTTGTACTTTTCCTTGGTTGGGGTAGGTTAACCTCCTGTATAATGGTGAAATAATTTTTATTAAATTATACAAGAATCATATACATTAATATGATATCATATATGATCTTTTAATATTGATTTGATAATAATATCTTAGTATTATCGCTGTTTCGGGTGTGAACTTACTTGTTTGCTTTTGTATGTTTTGTTACGTAAGACATGTTTGTAAAGGATAAGTTGTATATTATTCAAATCCAGAATGGTTTCAAGTCCTTAAACATCATTTTTAAATCATCAAATGATAATTATACTTGAATGGATACGATGGAGAATGAATCTCATCGCGTTCGTGGAGACGGTAGTCCGTACGTACGCACGAACGCTACTTCCATTTAATTTTTATTTTAAAAGAATCGAATACAAATGATACATAGGTATATTACTATTCCAGTATAATAGAATATTTTATATATGTTACTTAAGTTCATTAACACCATCCTTTATACGTTCCATGTGTGGTATGAACGAGTCATATCATTTTAAGGGGGCGGTAGTCCGCACTTCCTCAAATGAAATTATCGTATGTATATACAACATGAAACGAATAATGGTATGAAATAAAATGGAATTACAGAAGCTTATATATAAAATATATATCATTAATATCATATTTAATTACAGTTCCATCATAATGGCCACCATGAGAGGCGGTAAGATGTATTTGAACAATCATCGTTTCGTGAGGCGTTAGTTTGCCATCCACAGAAACATTATGTTCATCATCCATTAGATGGAGTTGTGTGTATGTGTAGTTTGAATCCTTCTTATAACAACATCCTAGTATATTGAGGATACTGGTGTTGTTACAAAATAAAGGAAATAAAAAGAGTTTGGGGGTTGAAGAAGAAAAATAAATGAAAATAATTTAAGAGAAATCGTTACCTTTAATTTAGGTAACTCACTTTGGTTGGAACCAAAGGACTTCTTGAAATGCTTTCTGCCTAAGGTGAAGCTTCAAGGAGGAGGAGAGGGATTTGGGGAGCTTAGTTGGGCAGAGTTTGGACGAGCCAAGTGGCTTGAGAGGTGTGAGGAAAAGAGAAGGAGGAGTGCCCTTTTATAAGAGGGGTGAGGGGCACTTTTGAAAAAGCTAGAAATATTAATTTATAATAAATTCTTATTCGGTTTCTAAAGGCTCCAAAGTTGACTATTCAAAGGTTAAGGTGGGGATAGGTCGAAAAACACTCAACCAATAGAATTTAGACAGGTTTGGGTACTTATATTAACCTTATCTTTAAGTATTAACTCTAAGTTAATTAGTTTCACTTTTACAATGTCTCTTTGTATTTTTATATAATATTGTTAATAAACTTACTATATACATCCAAGCGACCCCCAAGTGGTCCATTAATGATTAACCTATCATAATATAAGTCTCTTGGCCGAACTTTAGATTTTTATGAATTTAATATCAATTAATAATATAATATTTGTTTTAAGAACTCTTTTATGTCAATTTTGACACTATTCAATAGTTGATTTTTGTGAAACTCATAACAGATTTATTACTTCGAAAAAAGTCAATAAACTCAATCCTAATATATCATATTATCCTAGAAAATTAGTTTAATCCATTAAAAGTTTCATATTATATTTATTTGGGTATTTATAATATCAATTATTTTAATTTTTCACTATTATAGTAATTACTGCATCATCATTGTGTCATAAATAAAATAAATTATTTAATGTCTAAAAATTATAAATAAAATATCATTATGTAGGAAATATTTTTATCTTTCTAATGAATATTTATAATCTGAAATCCAACATATATAACCCTATGTAACAATTGTTGTTCTAAAAGATATATGCTTGTGTCATTTTTGTATTCATTTTAACTAAATTAAAATAAAGTGTCATTATCACTTACAAGTGGATCCATGGGGTCCCAAAATAGACCCAAAGATTCCCATGGTCGACCATTTATCAACCAATAGGGTTAAGACACGTTTTAGGGTAATTTAGTATTATTATAATATTATTTTTTAACCCTTATTTACCGGATTTACCCTTAACCATGGTAAATAAAATATTTACCGCAGTAATTATTCAAAATGTCTAAAAATAAAAGTTACCTATTTACACAATTAGAACATCCTGATTCCAAATACGGAATCCATTTGCCTAAATTCAAAACACAGAAGTGGCAGAAATTAATTTAAAATTAATTCCCGCTGTCAAAACAAAAAGCGTGTTTTTAAGAGATAATAACTATCAAAAGATTGACACTTGTTTATGTTTGGTTTAATTGTAAAATTATGTCCAATGACCAAAATTATATTAAATGGTAAAAATATATTCTAAATATACTTTAAAACCACTCAAATTCATAATTTATCACTATTAATTATTTTGATTAAAAAAGTTGTTTTTAATTAAAATTTAGTAATTTTCACTATTCATCAAAATATAAAAGTTATCCGAAAAGTACCAAAATTTCACCCTAGGCTAATTTCGATATTCCGAATCCAAAAATGAAGTCCATTTTGAAATATAAAATATATATGATTTCAAAATTTAGATATTACTATCCATAACGGCTAGTTTGATCGGTTGTGGTGTGTGTTAAAACTCGAAGTTGCGTACCACACACGCTACTGTTTTATTCAAAGGAAAGCGTACCGTGTAAGCTTGGGATGTTTCATTTTAATTTTTTTGATGTCCCCATTTAGTCAAAAAGTTTAAAATATTGTATTTAAAAAGGTTTCACTATTAAAATTTGATAAAAGTGAAATACTGAAAATGAATCTCTTCTTGCATTATGACTAAGAAACTCATAATATGGATTCTAAAATTATAAGGATTATATAAAGTTTAAAATTTAGTTAACACTATTCATAACCTCTTTTTAATAGCTTGTTTGGTAAGTCATGGTGCGATTGAACTTGGTGTTGCGTGTAGTAAAACTTATTGAATTATTTTGAAGAAATAACACACTATAAAATCTTGGGGTGTTACAGGGGGGCTGTCCAAGGGGTTGGCGGCCTGTCCAGAGGGGTCGGTGGGGTGTCCAGGGGGGGTGTCCAAGGGGTTGGATGGGTGTGGGGGGCTGTCCAAGTGGGTGGCAGCCTCTCCAGAGGGTATTTGGGGTTGTCCGGGTGGGTGGGGGGGCTGTCCAGAGGGTTGGGGGATGTCCAGGGGGGTGTCCAAGGGGGTAGGGGGTGGGGGGTGGTGTCCAGGAGGGGCGGGGGGATGTCCAGAGGGGTCAGGGGGTGTCCAGGGGGGTTTACAAGGGGGTGGGTGGGTGTGGGGGGGCTGTCCAAGGGTGTGGGTGGGTTTTGGGGTGTGTCCAGGGGGGTGTCCAAGGGGGTAGGGGGTGGGGGTGGTGTCCAGGGGGGTGTCAAATCACTGTCAGCTGAACATATGAAGAAGTTAGAATCATACATCTTGAATAACATAGCTGATGTTCAACCGTATATCACATTGCATATTAATGAGTTGAAACAATGTCATCCAAAGAAGAAAGAAATGTGGATTTTGAATGAGCACAACAAAACTTTTTTTCCATGGTTTTAAAAGACCTTGCTTGGTAGATCAGATGTATCAGAGACATTAAAATGGATAGTGGGTGGTCCATCTTTAAATGTGATAACATGGTCCACTTATGACATTAAGGGCTATACATTTCATACGAAAGCTCAGGACAACAGAAGTGCAGTTCAGAATAGTGGTGTATTGGTGTTTGCAGAAGCAATGCATTTTTCGAGTGCTAAGGACAGAAACCCAATTTCGGCATCAAGTGCATATTATGGAGTGATTGAAGACATATGGGAGGCTGATTACTTTAAAATTAAAGTTCCTGTTTTTAACTGTAAATGGTTTATCGGTAACAACAGTGTCAGACACGATGAATTTGGAATGACACTTGTTAATCTGAATAGATTGGAAGACACAGATGATTCTTTTATAATGGCAACACATGCCAAACAAATTTTCTATGTAGTAGATCAATCAGATATGCAGTGGGCTGTTGTTTTACAAGGGAAAAAACAATATGTTGGTGAGGATGAATTTGATGAAGATGCTGATTTATGTGAGATCCCTACTTCCATGGAAAGATTAACAGAACATAATGATGAGTATGTTGAAGACATGGTTTGTGCCATAAGGAACGATCACGACGAAGGAATTTGGGAAAACAATCCAACTGTACATTCCTAAAATTACAGGTAACACATGTTTATTTATTGTTTACATTTAGTTTTTTCATATAATGTTAGATATTGTAAATTTTTTACTAATTAAAACATGTATCAAACCAAAACGATAAAACAATAAAAACCGTAAAGAGGAGAAGTCCTGGGCGCACTGGCTGGCCGGTGGTGGATCACCGGTTGGCCGGTGGTCCATAGCAAAGCTCTGTCTGGTCCACCGGCCGGCCGGTGATGAGCCAGCGGCCGGCCGGTGGTCCAGACAGAGAGGACGGCTCTCTGTCTGTTCCACCAGCCGGCCGGTGGTGATCCAGCGGCCGGCCGGTGGTGATCCAGCGGCCGGCCGGTGGTCCAGACAGGAAGGCTTTGTCTGGTCCACCAGCCGGCTGGTGGTGAGCCAGCGGCCGGCCAGTGGCACCAGGCAGTGGGCAAGTCTACTGCCTGGGTCCTCCGACTGGCCGGTGAGCTCACACCGGCTGACCGGTGGACTCAGTGAGTCCACTTTTCAGCTTTCTTGGGCCAACTCCTTGGAAACCTTTTGCCTGTGTTTACCATGTTTATCATTGTTTAACATGCTTACCATATTACCAATGTTTACTATTATTTAATTTAGTACACTTTTCTATTTTCTGATTAAGTAGTATTACATTATTTGAATTTTTATATTTGTGAACTAATGTTTGTTTTTTTGATTTGAAGGAAAATGACAGATCAATCAGTTGATCAGCCACATGATTCTGGAGATGAGCATATTGGTCATACATCTGGGGAGGAACATTCACATGCTCCTATTATGAAAAAGAGTTCAAAGGTTGGTAAGCGTGGGTGCACACATTTACCAAAATTATCACTTGCCCGTACGAAGGAGGAGAGGATAGTCGTGGAGTTTGATGATGATGATCTTCCTAGAGGTCCAAATGCTAAAGATTTTAAGGGTTTTGTAGCAACTCAGGCTAAGAGAAATGTAAGAATTCTCTATGATGATTGGAGAAGTGTGGATAAGGCGATAATTTCTCAGCTGTGGGAGACCATTTTGGTAAGATATTTTGCTATTGTTTGACTGTTCTTTAAATGTTTCTAGTATATATAATATTATTAACCTCTTTTTTATGAGATGACATTTGATATTCCTGACACTGGAGGAGTCAGGAAGAAATTCTTATCGTTGGCTGCTAGGAGATGGAGGGATTTCAAATCAACCCTCTCATCTGATTTCATTTATGGTCATAGGAGTCATGAGAATCCATGTCGTTTATATCCTTTTATAGATGAAGACACATGGAGACAATTTTTTGAAAGTAGAAGAAAAGAATCATTTTTGGTAAGGGAAATGTAAACTTTTATAAGCTTTCTTATATAAATGATCTTATTATTGTTTTGTTAATGATTACTTATTCTTAATTTACAGCAAACAAGGAAAGCTCATCAAGAGATCCAATCTAAAAATGTATACCCTCATAGTTTATATCGGGGAGGGTATGCATTATTGGAAGAACAAATGATGGCAGAAAAATTTCAACAACTAAGAGCTGAGTCTTCAAGCTCTGGAGATGTGGCCCCTCCATCCCCTCCATCTAGACATGAGAAATGGAAAAGAGCTCGGGAGGGAAAAAAAGGACAATATCTTTCGGAAGAATCGAGACTCGTAGTTGAGAGGATTGTAACATATCTATTTTATTTATTTGAGTTTACTATTTTCGTCATATATTTCCACTCATTATAGAAATGTTCAATTAATTATTACAGGACTCTCTTGAGTAGCAGAGTTCACAGGGGACATTTACACCATCTGCGAGGGAAGATATTTTATCTGTGGCATTGGGAAAGCCCGAACATCCTGGCCGTGTAAGAGGATATCCGGCAGGTGTATCGGTAAGAAAAGTGTTGCCACATTCCTCAACTTCTAATGTTGAGGGAGTTTATAAAAAAAATAGAATCCTTGGAGGCTGAAGTCCATAATATTAATGCGACAATGGAGGACAAGATTATAGAATCGGTGCAGTTTATGTTTGCAGAATTGCAAATAAAATTTCAGGGTGCAGCTCCCACTCCACCTCTCCCAGTAGCTCCCACTCCCCCACCTCAGCCTGCGGACCCCATTTTTGATCCTCCTCCTCCGCCGCAACTACCTACTTATTGTGAGTTGTATGTTGATGATCCTCAACATCATATAGTTGCATATGGGATGGTATATTGTATAGGAGATACAGTTCATCATCAACAGTTAGAGGTAGAGAATCAGAGGGTCACTGTAATAGATCAGCTCGGATACCATTACCTACAGATGAGGTGACGACAGTTGGACATAGTATCGTCCATTTTTTACTTTGCCCATCCATACTTCTTCGACTCATTACCATAGAGGTATGGATGTTATATCTTTTATTTTATATTTTTATTAATGTTTTATCATTTGAAAACTAATATATTTTTCAATTTATTTTTACAGGAATACTTCAAAGGTAAAGAAATACTGTATAGACAACAACAAAGACAGATAGCTATGACATCAGATGCAGATACTAGCAGTCTTGACAAATTGTCAAGATATTCAAATTTTTTGGCGGATCATTATGACTTTACAATGGAAGCTCATGTCTGTGGACGTGAACTATGTGTGGGGATTATGAAAACTGATATCATGGAGTTTTTCACTGGAGATAAGTTGGGCATCAACGTGGTGCAAATTTTTATCATGTAAGTCTTAACACCTTTTCCTTGCGTTATATTTATTAAAAATGTATACTTATGTCTGCTTTGTATTAGGTATCTGTATAAAATTTGTGAGAGGAATGAGCTGACAGATGTATATGGATTCGTGGACCCACAATTGATTTCCCCTGAAGCATGTACATTGGATGAGGAACAAAGAATGCTTTATATTGCTGATAGATTTGAAAAGAATGTAATCACACAGTGTTGGATGATGCCTTTTTGTGAGAGGTATGAAACACATCCCTCTCAAAGAGTTAATTATCTTTTAACATAAAAAACCACTAACGTTAAATTTCCTTTTATCAGGGATCATTGGATGTTAGGGGTTTTTTCCCTAGGGAGAAAACACATTATTGGATATGCTCTCTCCATGATGATGTGCGAGAAAGTTTTAAGAATATATTGGAAACGTAAGTTTCAATTTCACAATAGTTTTATATATTATAATGAATTTTACATTTACCCCATTCGTATTATTTTCTAAAAGGGCATGGTTCCACTTTCAAAAAAGCGCAAAGAAAAGGAATTTCAAGATCAAAAATGTACATGCGAAGGTAAATATCCATTTATAATTTGTACATTTTGATTTATTACATAAAAATAATATATTGAATTTACACTCATTCAAACAGAAATTTCATGAGCAACAAGGAATCATCGAATGCGGATATTACATGTTAAGATTTATGTATGAAATAATAACAACTGGGACAGTTCTGAGTTTTGACCTGGTAAGATTTCCTCTTTCTCATAATATTTCAATTTGATTTATTTATTATACACGTTGACTACTATCCTTTTCCTTTGTAGCTTTTTGATGACCCTCAACCCTTTACTGCTGAAGATATCAAACACTTACAAGTGGAGTGGTCAAATTATTTTACAGGTTTGATTGACTTTTAGGTGTTTGTAATGTAAAATGTAATTTTGAATATTGTCAATGTAATTGTGTATTTCGTAGTCGTTTAGGTTGGATTTAGTTTTTTTTAAGTTGACAGTGTAAGTTTTGAATGTTATATAAGTGAATGTTTAATTTTTCTCTACTTCTTGTTTTAGTCTACTGTTGATGGTTTTTCTGGTCTGGATTTTGGTATGGGGGGAGAGGTTCCAAGGGGGTGGGTGGGTGTTTGGGGGGTGTCCAAGGGATATGGGAGGGGTGTCCAAGGTGTGTTTGGGGTTGTCCTAGGGGTCGGGGGGGGTGTAAATGAGGGTGGGGGGGTGTCCAAGGGGTGGGGGTGTCCAAGGGATATGGGAGGGGTGTCCAATGTGTGTTTGGGGCTGTCCAAGGAGTCGGTTGGGTGTAAATGAGGGTGGGGGGGGGGGGTTGTCCAAGGGGTGGGGGGTGTCCAAGTGGTGGGGGGTGTCCAAGGGATATAGGAGGGGTGTCCAAGGGGTGTTTGGGGCTATCCAAGGGGATGGGGGGGGGTTTCCAAGGGGTAGGGGGGTTTCCAAGGGGTCGGGGGGTGTCCAGGGGGTGGGGGCTGTCCAAGGGGTGGGGGTGTCCAAGGGGTGGGGGGTGTCCAAGGGATATGGGAGGGGTGTCCAAGGGGTGTTTGGGGCTGTCCTAGTGTTCGGGGGGTGTAAATGGGGGTGGGGGGGGGGGGGGCTGTCGAAGGGGTGGGGGTGTCCAAGGGGTGGGGGGGTGTCCAAGGGATATGGGAGTGGTGTCCAAGGTGTCTGGGAGTTCTGTCCAAGGAGCCGGTTGGGTGTAAATGAGGGTAGGGTGGCTGTCCAAGGGGTGGGGGTGTCCAAGGGGTGGGGGGGGGGGTGTCCAAGGGATATGGGAGGGGTGTTCAAGGGGTGTTTGGGGCTGTCCAAGGGCTCGGGGGGGTGTCCAGGGGTCGGGGGGGTGTCCAAGTGGTCTGGGAGGGCTGTCAAGGTGTGGGGGGGGGGGTGTCCAATGGGTGTTTGAGGCTGTACTAGGGGTCTTGGGGGTGTAAATGAGGGTGGGGGGGGCTGTCCAAGGGGTGGGGGGGTCCAAGGGGTGGGGGTGTCCAAGGGATATGGGAGGGGTGTCCAATGGGTGTTTGAGGCTGTACTAGGGGTCGTGGTGGTGTAAATGAGGGTGGGGGCTGTCCAAGGGGTGGGGGGTGTCCAAGGGTTGTGGTGGGGCTCCAATGTGGTGGGGGAGGGATGGACAGGTTTTTAGGTGGGTATAGATGAGGGTGGGGTTCAGTTGGGGCTTGGGGGAGGGCTGGCATGGTTATTTTTGTTTGGTTTCTAGTTGCTTTTTGGTGAGAGAAGTGCAATTATTTTTTTAAAAAAAATATCGCGTTCACGTCGGTTATTTTATAACCGACCTGGTAAATAAATTGGTAGGGGTTTATCACGTCGGTTTTTTCGAGAACCGACGTGCTAAACCGTTCCCGGGCCTTTTATCACTTCGGTTCTTAATATAACCGACGTGCTAAAAGGCCTGGGAATCGATTTACCACGTCGGTTATTGGATAACCGACGTGCTAAAACATTTCCCAGGCCTTTTTATCACGTCGGTTATTTAAGAAACCGACGTGATAATAGGCCCGGGGAAGGGTTTATCACGTCGGTTATGTCATAACTGACGTGATAAATGATATCCCAGGTGTTTTATCACGTCGGTTTAGAAAATAACCGACGTGATAACCCCCCCCCCCCCCGCGCATATTTATCACGTCGGTTATTAATGAACCGACGTGATAAACACCGTGATGTTAGGGATGTTATGTCGGGTTTTAAATAACCGACGTAAAAAACGTTATTTATAACGTCGTCCGTATTAACGTCGCCTAAAAACCGACGTAAATAATGAAAAATAACCGACGTAAAAAATGTTTTCTGCACTAGTGCTAGGATGAAATCATATGGTTGTATTCATAAACATATGTAATCTCCCCAAGAGAAGTGCTGACCCAACACTAGCTCACAGTTTTAACATACTTCAAGTAAGTCCGCTCGACCTCAAACTAGCGTAGTCAACACCAAGGCCACTGGAAGACTCTCTACATCAGATCCCAAAGCATGGACAATGGTAGGTGATATGGGAGAGTGTTTCACTCCTGGATCAAACAAGGCATACACCATGGTAGAAAACAAGAAAAGGATAACTCAAATGACGTCTAGCTCAGCTGGAGCTGGAAATGGTAGACCATGAAGCTGAACTAGACCTCCTCCATGGCCTCTCTAACCTAGATGATGACCATCACCATGGTCACGCTATGCTCTATAGGGATAAGGAGAATCACAGGGTTGTCATATATATTCCCCATCTACCCTCTACCAATCTATAGCTGGTACAACCTGCTAATGCTACCATGACTGGAACATCTTCAACAGAGGAACTTGGAGTGGAGCACCTAGTGCATTATTACTGCTCAGAATGTTCAAGAACTCCTCCTGCTGATGACTTTGACCACCACAAGAAAAAAAGTGATTTATCCCTTGGCATAATGCTACGATTTTTTGGCTCTGTAGAAATGAGATGTGAAGGGCTGGGACCAACCCCCGGCTGAAGGGAAACTATTCTGCCCTAAAAATAAGGAACCTGGACCATAGCTTTTCTTCGTGAGGAATCATGGAGATTCGCCTATCCTAATGATCCATCCTTGGAAAAAGTCCTCCCGATAACCTCTTCCCTCACCATCACCTCTAGATATGTCTTCAGCATAAATTGGGTGACCTGGATCTAGATCTCTGGACAAAAATCCTCCTCAAAATGCCTCACCCTGGCCTCCTCATCTGGAAATAGGTCAGAAGCATATCGTAAAAGGTTCCAGAATTGTATTCCAAACAATAACAAACTAGATCTCCTCTATCAAAGGGTAAGAGGCACCTGGAGAATGGAGGATTTTGTTGTCGAATAAGGAAACTCGACACTAAACTTTTCTCAGAACTCCTCCCATGAGATAGATGAATCATTGTGATCCCCGAGAAACAATAACCCCCACTACCTCGCCACTCCATGATGCATTGTCACAACGAAGGACACCCAGTGATCCTTCCAAGAACAGATTGAACTGAATACTATCATTACCTCTTCCATCCATTATTTTGTGACTGTATCTAAAATGGATCCCTCATAATTCTGTAGATTATATCACTAAAAATATCATAGTTTCTTCCACCATGTGTCATTGTTGTTAACCTCTACCCTGCAGTGATTTTCTAGAACAACCTGTGGAACATCATCTATGCAATCCCGATGAGGACGTCGACCTGGAGCCATACTTATAAAATAACAAACAGTTAAGATTCCTAAACCTTGAATATAGAAGACTCAATATTAAATAATTAATTATTTTCATTTATTTATTTATGATTAACCTTTCCCAATTTCTACCCATTCAAATATATGAATAAAGATGAATGATGAATGATCCTTTACTACGTCTCTACCACGAAACTAGTATCTCCTCGTTTAGTAGCCATTGTAAACATAAAGGTCCATACATAATATCATAAGTGAACCTAAACACATATGTATCAGCCATTCTGTAGTGTTTACATCCCTTTATAAACAAGAATAACACTATTTCTCAACCAAAACATGCATCCACACCTTTTCCTAACTAAAAAATCCATCTTATCCCTCAACCAGAACTCTGATACCACACATTCACATCCCTCCCCACAATGTGTACACATCTTTGGCCGAAAATATGAGAAGGTAGATAATGACCCTGGAGTCTTGACTCCAGTAGGCCACAGGTTGGTGACTAGAAATGAGGGTATAATAAACACACAAATGAGAGGCATTACCCTCTAAGAGAACACATGTGGAAGAGAGAGACAAAATAGAAACCAACCAACTCCAACTCAGAACATAAATATAAAGGAAAAAAAAAGATAACTTAAGTAATTTCATGAAAAAGTACTATAACATGATAGGGAAAACATGTGTACTATGATCCAAACATCACCATGGCTACTCTCACCATGTAATGTATACAAGAATATATAATATTGTAATGAATATCAAGGGAACCCCGATACTACTTCCTAACTAGTTTACGGATTTTCTCCATAGTCGCATGTCCTGAGCATATCTCTCTAAAAATTCATGCTCACAGACAGCTGGGTGAAGCACCACAACATGCACCTCGTGAAACAATACCATCATGTCCATGCAATAATGTATCCAGGTAGTTTATGAGAGCCACTAAAACTCGCAAAACGTGTATCATATGTTCGGTATTATACCTCATGCCCTTACACCCCATACACCGAGTAAGGATCCTCAAGCCAGCACAGCCTATACACGTTACAATTATAGTAGTCCATAGAATACTATATTCATAATATATATGTGAGAATAACTACAATCCATTACAGCCCTCAACACACATATGTGGGGAAAACAATCCTTGTGCCTACCAGCACATGTAACTACAAAGAAAATAAAGCAGGGAAAAAAGGTGTATTCAGCCATTCATCCTCCCACCGGAATGTTGGGGAAACACCCCTCGAGGGATCAGAATTCCAGGGGTGTCAGTCTCCCTTACTAACAGGGTAAAGTATCATATAGAAACATAAAAATTACATGATATTCTATATCTCACAACCACACTATGGGAGAAACCTTGTCATAGACTCAACTGCAGCTAACGTCTCTCAAACTCTGGCAGCTATGTCTAATACTAGGTATACAATAAGCACAAAACCATTTAGAGAGATTCAATACATTATTTTATTCCCTTTTTATCAGTTTCACTTTACGTTAATTAATTTATTAAACAATAATTTTCCAATTCCAATTCCACATTTATGTTTATTAGAGTCACACCCAATGTACATTGTCCCTTTAAAATTACAAACTCATCATTATGTTCCAGCAAATCTAACCCCATGGGTTAACATCATTTATTCAATTGTTCATTACAGAATTACTTTCCCATATTCCCAAGAATTCTAGAAAAACATTCTATGATACTAAACACAAGGGGGATCTACACGGTGAGTAGATATACTACCCTTTGAGTCTTTTCCGCCTATAGAAAGAGCATAGACCTATCCTTCCATGAGAAGCTAAACACGGAAAACATGAGGCACACCTGACACATCTTTTCCTCTTTCAGAATAAGGGTAAGCAAGACCAGATACATTGAGAAGTGGGAAAAAGTAAATTATATAATCATCCAATAATAAATAGAAAGCATCCAAAAATCACATCCATCTCATTCCATTATCCCTAGTGTTCTCCCCGATAACCAGATTCATAAAACGATGTATCTCACAACTCTAGTTTTCATCATCTTCCACAACAAAAATTCCTCCATGCCCCTGCATATCACAAAAACCATCCTGGATCATAACACAACACAAGCAGTGGTAAAATTACATTTTAACAGGTGAGATATTATCCCTTTAACAAAAAATAGTATAAATTATAAACCTACAAGGAGTTATCTTTTATCGATCAACTTGTTCATTAATCAATCTTATATTAACTGATTATTACTCATTGGTTCCAAATTCAGGAAACATAATCCTTAATCTATCACAAATAATTAATCATTCTTACAACACCATATTGATAAAAATAAAATTACAACAAGAAGAACCAGATTCTTTTACATGCCTCTTTATCTTTAACCAAACAATTATCAATTAATTCCGGCTTTACATTCGTTACCAATTTACATCAAGAAAGAAATTGTAGACCCAATAAGAATTGATATCACACTATCTTTCAAAACAAGATGCAATAACATACGACTCATATCAATTTTTTTTCCTGTTCAAATATTTATTAGGTCAATTCCATTTTTATGTAGTGGTTTAAAACATGCTAACAGTAATATTTCACATAAAATAAGAGAGAAGAAATGAATACCCTACCTCAAACAGTTCTTGATGTTATTTGTACTTGCTCAATCCACACAACAGGTCATGATCCTCCTCTCACGAAAACTGCATCCACACAAGGATGCCACCGTATGACCGCACCAATCGAAACCCAAGAAAAAAATCATTAGAATAATAAATATTACAAGCTATAATATGGAAAGTAGAAACATGATAAGATGAACCCCTAAAGAACGATGATAAAACATACCTTATATCGAAGATTGATCGATACAGCTTGGCTACATCAAAACATAGCGGAACCAATCCGAGGAGGAAATATTGATTGTGTAACTCCTTTGAGATGGAATGGGATGTCCGAGCATCTCACACTTGAGAACAATGAAAACAAATTAGGGAGGAACATATCCCATCACTTGAGAAGATTTAATGGAGCAACAGTTTATGATACGCTTAATTTCTCATTAAAAGTGGAATACATTAAACCATGCAGTTTGACCAAGTAAAAGAATCCCGAGCCATAGGGATAATTAATATAAGATTTATGGCCTTGGAATCGACCTTAGAGTCATTAAAATAAGGCTTTAAATCTATTTTACTTTGAAGGAAATGTCAATGGGGAAAAAGTGTAGAAAGTTGGGAACAATGTTCACAAACATGAAATTTGGAAAAAGAAAATCACTAATCATGAACCTCAGATTGAAACCACTCTATAAAAACCTCATCGTTCTATAAACACCGTTCATGAACATAACCTTTGAAACCACACCGTTGGAACCTCACTATTCTAGAAACACTATTCATGAACCTCACCGTTCTGGAAACACTGTTCATTAACCATACCGTTGAATCCTCACCATTGAAACCTAACCATTGGAACCTCACCATTCTGGAAACACTGTTCATGAACCTCACCGTTGAAACATCACAATTGGATGCTCATCATTTTGGAAAGATTGTTCATGAACCTCACCTTGAAACCTCACCATTGGAACCTCACCTTTCAAGAAAAACTATTCATGAACCTCACCGTTGAACCCTCACCATTGGAACCTCACAGTTTTAAAAAAACTGTTCATGAACATCACCGTTGAAAACACACCATTTTAGAAACACTATTCATGAACCTCACTGTTGAAACCTCACCATTCTGGAATTACTATTCACAAACCTCACTGTTGAAACCTAAACATTCCAGAAACATTATTCATGAACCTCCCCTTTAAAACCTCACCATTGGAACATCACCATTCTAGAAACCATGTTCATAGAAGCTTACTGATGCACTGTTCTCAATTTTCTACCATTGGAAGTATTCAATGAGGGTTACCGATGCAACTGTTCACAGAATGGGAAAATTGGAAAAGTGTTGTGGATAAGTCACCGTAACCACCCAGAACTCCTCAAACTCCATACTTTCACAATGGAATGGGCCGGAGAGGTCTAAGCCATTACAATATGTGTCCCATAGATCATCTTTATTGTAACAATATATTAATAATTCTTAAATTAAAAATATATTAATGTTATATTATATATTAATAATATATAAAACACAAACATATAAATATATATTATATATATTTGTAATGATAATATATATATATGTATATATAATATTATATATATATATATAAAATTATATATATATATATATATCTAATATATTGTTATATATTGATAAGAAAATATATTTAATATATAAAAAATATATTTTTTGTGTGGTTGGGTGTTATTATTTTATATATTAATTATGTATTAATATATATATATATTATATGTATTATTAATAAATTATAGAAATTAAGTAAACTATAAATTATATTATATATATATATATATTTCAAACAGATGGGTCTGTTATAAATTCTAAGCCCTTTTTTTGCGCAATAATTAAATTCCATTTTGGTGCAAGAACATTTCACATCCAGATTTCACATTGTGACATTATTTTCTAACAATTTCTGATAGAGTCGGTAGGGTCACCAATTGAGATCAAACCATTTATCTCATTTTTGTTTTATATTAAAAATATATTAAAAATATATTTTATATATAATATATTATATAAGTTATATTAATATAATATATTTTAATCGTAAATTAGTTATATATGTAACGCTGATAATGTATACAAATATATATTATATATGTTAACAACAATAATATATTAATAATATTCATTTATAATATGTTAATAATATATAATTGTATCATATATTCATACTATAACATTTATATATTATTTAAAATATATATATTCAATATATATTAAAACTTTAGTGGTTAACGACCAATTTTCATGTATGACCCATTTCTTTCAATCTCATGTACTCATTTTCATTAAATTAGTAAAGTGATATGGGTAATTCACTCATATCGCAACATATTATATGTAATTAATTAGAAATATATATTAATATTTTAATATTAATTGTTAATATATCACATCAAATCATATGTACACACAGATATATATTATAATAATATATAATATATTATTTATAATATAGATATATAATATATATAGCTAATATATATAACTAATATAGATAATATCTATTTGTTCATATAAAAATTATATATTTACTAATATGTCCCAAATAAAATTAATATATATAAATATATATATCTATGTGTGTTATCTAAATTTATATATTACGAATATAGATTATGAATATTATTAATATATGGTTGTGTTTGTTTGGAGGAAGTCCCACGTCGAAAGATGTTGTGGTCTGTCTAAATCATAATAAGTAAAGGGTGTAGGGTTGATGTTTAGCGTTTGAATGGGATGGGTCAGTGGTCAATGATATTCTTTATACGGGGTGGTGGGGTCTTCATCGATCAAGAGTTGTAGTTTTTCATATGTATTCATACATCGATAGATAGGGTGACCTAACAGGGTTCATTGTTTGGGAAGGGAGTAGTGAGCAGTGACGAGGTTTTCACAGTTCATTGATCAAGACTTAAGACAAATGATAAGGATGGTGGGTATTCAGGAGTTTTCATATGGCACTATTGATGGGATGAATTCAAGAAACAATTATTTCTATAATTTAACATAATTTATGAATACATATGTATATAATGGCTAATATCAAGATGATTCCCAACAAAATCTATAAAATATAAATTACCAAAATTTTGAAAAACATAGGTAAATAAAATTAAACTAAAAATATTTCTAAAAATGGTGGTGAAATTAATTGGATGGAATTTTAGATATAATTATAAAAAATATACATATAATGTAATTTAACATTGGTATGAAAAACAGAGGTAAATAAAATACAAATAACAATATTTCAAGATTTCTATTTAAATGACTCACTAGAAATATTTATTAACATATCTAATTAAACAAAACACATTTAACTATGTTTTATTAAACATTTATAATTTATATAGATATATTCAGAAATGTAGAAAATTAAAAAAAATGTGGCCAAATATCATTTTTGTTATACTGGTTGGTTTAATAATGGAGAAATTTTCACATGTATTGGAAAATAAGTTTCCTATATAACTAATCTTTAGAGACACTAAATAATCCAGTTTATCATGAAATTTAATTTTTAAATTAAAAATTATATGAAATTTTATTTATGGACATCTTACTTGGTAGATATCTGGATCCAAAATTATGGGGTCTTAGAATGAGAGAATAGATTGTTGTTGTATGTGCTTTATTTTGTATCAAAGAAATGATTCATTATTATTAATGATTAATTCATTTATTTTCTAGGAATGGGAACTATGAAAATTTTATAAATCCATGGAGATAATTATTTATGATTACATCCTTCTATTGGGTAAATTTACAGAGTTTGTGGTTTTATTAAAATGAGGAATCTATTTATTAAAAAAGTGTATATCGGCTTAGGCACAAATTTAACTAGGGGGAGTAACCTTGAAAGGGGTGTATTGGGTATTAACTCAATCATCTCTCAGTGCATGATGAAGAGACCTAACTATACACCTAGTTTAACCCCCATGAAGGATATTATCTAGAAATTAACCTACACTGTACAAATCATTATATTATATTTACATAGAATATGATGATGTAACATATAACTAGTTATGTTAGAAAACATAATAGTAAAATATATTCAGAAAAAAATACATTAAATTGAAGGAGGGATTAGTTGATTAAATAACATAACAATAGAAGTAAAAGTATCATAGGCTAAATGAAAGGCATCATTAGAGAAATCATCTTTGAAATGAACCATGAAATTATTTTCATATATCATAGAATAATGACAATAAAAGAATGATTAGGAAAGATTATAATATACCATTCAGAGAATTACATATGCGGTTTTTCTTATTGGTGTGACACTTATTGTAATTCCTATTAATAGATCATTCCTCAATAAAATTGAATGTGGAACATACAGAAGCATAAAAAATTACAAGAATAAGTCATCTATCCCTACAGACACTATTACATAATTTTAGAAAATGGATACTATAAATGGACAATGATTATCATTTTGTACATGATGAATTTATGTTGCCTTCACATAAGCAATATTTTAGATATAAATATTAACCCTATCGATTGTTGAGATATGTAAATATGGGATTAAAAATTCACAATGATATATGTGTGTGTGTCTGTGTCTGTGTGTGTGTGTGTGACATGTGAAATTGAATAGTATCATATATTTGACAAAATAATTGAATTAGTAACACTTGATCAAAAAATGGGAATAAAAAATAACGATATGTTTTGGAAAATACCCTTTAATCAAGATAATAATATTTTATTTATTTATAATAAATAAAATACAAAGAATAAGATCATGAAAATAATTTACCTAGTCAATATATATAGTGGGTTTTTTGGTGACCATATTTTAATCAAAATAAGAATGAATAGTGTACTAATTAATGAAAGGAATTAGAAAGAATGAATTATTTTAAAATATGCAATAATAAGGAGATATAGAGGGATCAATGGTTTAGTATTGTAATAAGGGTTTAATAAACATAATTTCATGAATACATAAAAATATCTATAATGATTAAAGATGTAATTTCATTTTGGGGAAAATTAATAGAGATTATAAATTCCTAGAAAATAATATGTGTATTATTTTTTAAATGAAATTATAAAGATAATTGACATTAATAAAAGTATATTTTGGATAATGATATAATTTTTTTAATATTAATGAAAATAATTACATATTATTTTTAAAACATTTATTTTAGAAAATAAATTTTTAATGAAGAACATTGACATTATAATGATTTAAAAAAAAATGGATATCAAAAATTAACTAATTAGTGGAACATATAATACAGTATTTGAAAAAAATAATAATAATTATGAGGAATAAATGAGGATTCGTGAAATGAAATAATATAAATTCAAAAAAAAATATTTATAGATTATTTAGGTACATTAATGCATTATTTTAATAAAAAAATAATAATGGTTCAATAAACTGGAATAGAGTCCATGTAAACAACATAGGGTTTGACCAAAATGGATAATCAAAAGGGAATCATATGCATACACATATATATATATCAGTATCCATAAAAATTAATGGAAATGGATGTATATGTAACAATAAATGAATATCAGAATGTGAGAAACAAGTAGAAAGGGTGATAGTGGGTGATATTTATTAAAATCCATATAATAAAAAAACATATGTAAATAATCCTTATGAAAAACAATTGGCATTGAAGACAAATAACTAGGATAGGTAATGTTTAATGTAATTACTTTTTGGTAAATTCAAAATAGTAATGTATATTTTCAATAATAATATGATAATACATATATGATATGATAGACAATTGAGAATAAATACATGTAAATAAATATGATTGGGAATGAAAAATCCATAACCTAAAGTCTTTGATTGTATTTTATATCCTATATCATAATTTAATATTGAATTATAAATATTATTTACTTATTATATAATTTTTTATGTTTATTTAATAAATACTAAATTTACAATTCTTTTATTACATTTTAATATTTATTTAATAAATTATTTATTTTGTCTAGGTCGTCCTGAGGTTGTCTAGATCATGATTTCAAATTTTCATCCCTCTAATGGTAAGTAAAAATGTTCACGACATGATATTTGATAAGAACTATAATATTAATGGTATTGTATTCTGGTTATTGTAGATTTAAAATAGTTCAATTGTTTAATATATTCAACAAAAGTGTTCCAAATTAATAATTATTTATCCTTAAACATGTTATTAATTATAAAAATTACTGATTTTCATATAATAATAGTATTATCAGTAATTCAATATAATATAACATAAAAATAATCTTATAATCTGGTTCTCTATTTTATATTAAACTAATAATATATTTTTCTGAATATCAATAATAATAATATGGGTGAATAAAACATGAGTGGTCACATAGGTAGCATTTCACAACATCGACCAATGATACAATTTTAAGAAAAATTATAATATAGAAAAAATTATCAAGCTTTTAAGGTATACAATTAAATTTATTTTATGTTAATATGAATTTTTGGATCCATATTATATGAATAAAGATGTTATTAAAATAAAAAATCTGGGAATTGAAATGAAAATACATATCTTTAGAAATGATAGTTAAAATATAGTCATGACATACGATAGTCTATTAAATGATTTAAAATGGATAGTATCATTTGGATAAAAGGTTTAAGGGGAGATAAGAAAATTGTAATTTAATTATGGAAGTAAAATATGTGGGGTTTTAAAAGTTTCAAAAACTAATGATATAAAATAAAAAATTATAGAGATAGTAGGGAATAAATAATTTGATAAAACATAGACATAATAAATGTGTTTATGAAAAATGAAAATGTAATATCACCCTACTAAATCAAATATGATATGTACCCACCATGGGAAAATATTATTGAATAAATATAAACAAGTTGTTTAAAATATTTTATATAATGTGTTTCAAAGAAATGTTTAGGATTTGAAAGTCTAATCATGTTTTCCAGTTTCCTAACTCAAATTGAGAATAAGTAAATTGAACGAGGGACTTATTTATGGAGAAAACATGAATAATATTGATAGTTATGATTATAGAGGTATTTGGGATGATAATTTTCAATGTAATGGATTTTATTATTAATCATAAAGGTGTGGGGTTGATTATATATTCAAGGGGGTTGGTATTTTAAAATAAAATATTAATTTCATTGTTATTTTGGAAAGTGTTAATTATAATGACATTAAAAATTGTAGGATTTAAAAAGTTTAGATTTATTTTACAATTAGAACACCCAAAAATTAAAATTATCATCAAATTATATCATCCACATTAAAAAATAAAAAATAATTATCATAAGGTCTAGTGTGCTGGACATTAAGTAGGCTCAAGGTGGTGCGGTTCAAGTGGATTTTGGTATCCATGGGGTTATATAACTCTTAGACAAAGTTTAAGAATATGTGAAGTTTATCCGGGATATTTTATGGTGGTAAATTTTTCAACCTCAATGGATATATGTGGATATGGGTTGTCTTTTGGATTTTTTGTTTCTATTTTATCCAGACATTGACACTAGATGTGATGGTTGGAGACAATGGCACTGAAGGATGTTAGTGGCTATTAAAATGGTGTAAATGGAGATGTAGACTATTTTTTCAAATAAGGGTAGTTGATGTGACATCTACAACAGTGTGGATGTGATCTCTTGAGGGGTTCTCGCCTTGTGTAGTGACTCAGGAGGTGATAGAATGATGATGACGATTCTATTATGATAAAGGGGACACATGTTTCCCAAATAACTTTGTGATTTGTTAGATATTTCCCTTATGTGATTTTTCTCATTATGATGCCTATGCTTTTTATTTTGAATTTTGGACTTGGATTAAAATTTGAAACTTTAAGTTGTAATATGTGAGGTTCCCATTATTACCCAAAAGTGTATTTTTTATGGAAAAAGCAAAACAATAATCGGGGTAAAAGTATTTTTGGATAATAATACAATGCACATATTTGGAATTAAAATTTTAAATACAAAAAAATCGTACACAATATTTTTTTATAATAAGTTATCTAAAATCTAAAATCAATGATTTTATATTATTAAACAGTTCTCATAGAATTTTATTACAATCATTTCAAAAATTTGTCAAATATGTTATAAATAAATAAAATTATAAATTTTTATTATTGTTTGTATTAATATTTACATTTTATTTGTATCAAATGAATCATTTTAAATCACACATCACATGAAAAAAATTTACATTACATTTTATGGTAATTTTTAGTAATTTTATAAAAATGAAAATTTTTATTATACATTGTTAAAATATTAATTATAATGACTATATTATTAATTAAATAGTGATTAAAAATTAAATCTATACATTGTGATGTCGATATTTAATAATAATTTATTCATAAAAATAATCTTTTAAAAAAATATTTAATTAAAAAATTAAATTATATATTTATTATTAAAAAACAATATAATTGAAATATTTTTTTCAAAAATATCTTCTACTAATTATAATTAATATTATTACATGGATTTAAATTGGTCTCTTATATCCTTAAAATAAAAAAATAAGATTATTGATTTTACTATTTACATGTATTATTTTAAGAGGAAAATTCTAGAATTTGTTTTAATTTTATTTGATATTTCAAAGATTTATCTTCAATTATTGGTGAAAAATCATATTTATAATTAAAATTATATGAAAAAATGTGAATAAATATTTAAAAAATTAATAAAAATAGATGACTTATGTCAAAAAAAATATTATTTGTGATATCATATGTCGAAAAAACCCATTTGAAATATAAATGTTCAAGAGGGATTGAGAAATCTAAACTACATTTCATAACATCATCCAAAACACATATATTAAAATATATGGATGGAATACGCCATAGTAAACTAAACCAGGGTATTTTTTTCCAATCTAAATCCTAAAAAACAACTATATTTTCAATATAACTATGAACATGTGGTTAATGTTTCATCCATAATTTATCCACAAAAAATTAAAAAATTATTATTTCATTTGGATTCCATGTTTCGTAATTATTTAGTGTCAATGGTATCTGTAATTATAAGATATAAATTAGATATTTCTATATCTAAATTTAAAAAAAAATATTTAAATTAATTTTACTTTTACACCACAATATCATTTCCCAATTTTTTCTATATAAAGAATGCTCCCATTGGGTTTAGTCTTCTATGAATTTTAGCTATGTTTAATGGTATAGATGAAAAACTATATATTTTAGTGAAAACAAATTCATTATTTTTCATTTGTTTACATTATTTTTATCAAAATATTTCTATAATTTCTAGTAGCTTAAACTACTAACCAAATATCTCAATGAAAACAATAGGGAAAAAACAAATACATTTTTTGAATAAATATCTTTTAAAATTATATGAATGGAAATTATCTATAAAAATCAACAAAAATTAAACATTACATATTATAAAAATAACTTCACAATATTGATCCTAATGAAAGCATCAATTTATTAATAAAACTATAGAATTAAACATTCCAATTAATAAGAAATTATAATTTATAATTCCATATTTTCTATGTTCATTTTCATGGGTAAACAATCATGATTTATTATTGGAATTAATTCCCTTACATGTCAATCATTAATTATTTTTCACTTAGTATTAATATTTTTTCACTTATACTCATTTACCATATGATAGATGTATTCCCAATGTAGTTAAGATTGTTTAATTTTTGATATTCTCAATCTCTAGAATATTTCATATGTACATAAGCATGTAATGTATTAATATATACACATTATAAATAAAATCATAATAATAGATATTTTACTCCAAGTTGGTTTTTGAGTTTAAGAGTGTGATACATAATAGTATAAAATTTAATTAAACTCTCAATAAAATGGTTCATAAATCAATATATAATGTTTGATTCTCAACTAAATCTCATCCAATATTCAAAACAATTTTCTTAAAAAAACAACATCTACCACTACTCATTCAATTTTAAATATATTTAAAATATTTATTAAGGGATTAAAATGTTATTTTCCAAATATTGCACTATTTTTATTCATGATTCATTTTTATTTCAAGATATTTGATTTATCTAGTACATAAAATTATAAATATATTATAAATTTTTAACATTCACCAAATAAAAATCAGTCAAGCTTATCCACAATCAAATATCATCTTTTTACAAGAAAACATTAAATACCCTAACATACCATCCTTTAACATCATAATGTAATGTATAATACTCTATAGATAGGGAAATCAAGGTCAAACTATCTTGCAACATAATATTCTACGTATTTGTTCAATATTAATTGAAGAATAATTTGAAATATTAATTCAATGGATTTCTTTAATGTATAAAGGGATAAAAATAATAAAATAACTCAATAATTATTACTCTTTTAAACAAATTTATTTTTAAATGAATATAAATGATGAACTGTTATTTTTCTATATTTGGATAATCACTGAATAAAGAGGTTGTCATTAATATTATTTATAAACTTGTAGAGTTCCTATAAAGGATGATAAATTAACAACTAAAATTCACAAATATAATGAATAAAATGAACATAATTAGTCAATGTAAATTTAAATTAACTAAAACTATGAAAAGGAAAACAATTTTTTAAATATTTTAGGTTTAATCCTAATAGTTAATCATTAATGTGATATTATAAATTTTGAATATATATATATATATGTGTGTGTGTTCATTTTTTTTAATTCATTCGTTAATATTCCATAGGTTAAGATAATATTTATATTAAATATATTTTTGGTAAGTTATTTTAAGGAAATATTTCATCAAAAATTACCAATGTACGTAACCCTATAAATAAAGGAAATCATATTTCACCATGTTTTTGTAAAATGTGACAGAGTAAAATGGAAATTATCTTTAAAAAATAAAATAGGCCATAAGTAAATGGATATTTATTAATTTAGAAACCTCTCATTCCATTGATCTCTGAGAGTGGTGTTTGTTCCTTAAAAATTATTACCAATCTCTATAATTAACTCAAAATTGGTCATGAAATTATAAATCAATATTACAAATTTTTATATCAACAAATATATAAAATATAAGTGATATATTAGAAAAACAGTCATTTAATTGCTTTTATAAATCAACATAAACAATATAAAATACAACCTATGAAAAATGAAAATATATTGGGTTTTAAAGATGAACCAATTTATTTTTTAAATTTTAAAAAAAAGTTAGATCATTGTGGCTATTTTAATTACTCTTTTTCCCGGCTATATTACATTCAAAATTCATATTTGTTGTTATATATAATATTTTATTAAAAATTTTAATATTTCATATATATTCTATTAATAAAACTTATATTTATATATTATGAGTTAATTGTAAAGGGATAATTAACTATTGGTACCCATGAAAATTACAAATAATGTGAAATGGACAATCATGTTAGTTGTGCTATAAATGTTGGTTGAGATACCATATGAGTAGTAAATCCTGTATCTAAAACTATTATTTCTCCACATTCCTCTATAATAAAATGAGGTGAAATGTTTAAAAAATTTAATCATTTCTTCTTTGTGGTAGTAATTATTAAGTGGTTACTCTGAAAGTACATTTAAACGAAAATATGAGAAGTAGAGAAAGATGAAATAAGAGATCCTCATAAAGATGTATAATTACTGTATTCTAATCTCTAATAAAAGTAGGAGAAGATTATATAAGAAATACATTGGAATTATTGGTTGATATATTATTTTTTATTATCCTATTAAGAGTAATAAAATCATCTATTTTAAAATATTATTTATGTTTTTTGTCACTATAAATTACATCTCAGGTTATTTATTTCCATGTTCTTCATTTTTCTTATTGTTTATATGACCAAGGAATTGAATAAATTCCAATCTTTTATTTATTAAAATTCCATGAATATATTGTGTTGTAATATATAATTTTTTATTCATATTCATTAATTATATAACTACCTATTTGGAAAGAAAATCTAATGGTTCTTTTGTAGTTGTTGGGATAATTATTGGGGAATATCATTTACATTGTGATGTATCATTGAAATTATCTAATAATAATGACTTTAATTTAAAAAATAATATGGGAATACTTCATTATTTAGTGAAATGGGATCCATTAGTCTTTGTCTAAACTCATTAGTGATCTTTTCATCTTGAGAACTCAATATTTCAATAAATTTCACACCTATATCCGCGAATGATTACCCTTTATAAATAATTATAGAAAATTATAAATAATTGAATCGTATATATATGGTATAGAGGGCTTGTTTTTTCATTTTAATACCTCAAAATATTTCTATATATATTTCCAGAGAAAGGATATATGACAACAAGCAATTTTGATTCTTGGTGTGCTTACAATTCACTCTTTAAAAATATTAAATATATTTTATAGTGTGCATGAGAAAATTATTAAAAAAAATTATATGAATATTAATTTAAACCATACATTTGAAATATGATTCCACTATTGAGTCTAGAATATGTGTTTTACTAGGGGAGTTAACTAATACAGATATGTGTTGGGCATTCAAATATATAACCTAGTGGTAGTACATTCAATGGGTAAATTAGTTAATGATATTTATTTATTTATTTATTTATAATAATGGAAATTTATAAAAATAAATATACTTGGATAATCCCTTACGGTTAGGAAGATAAAACCTTAGATGATTCTAGAGAATCATCCCCTCTTTTAGCTCGTGAATCATCGTGGACAAAGATGAAAATCTAGATCAGAAAAAATCGAGATGTAATGAATAGAAAAACATCCTCCATTAGTGGTTGGGCATGTTATTCAATGATGAATAATCCAATATCCATGTAGGAATTTTTTTTAATATTTTTTTATTATATTGATTTAGTATTTTAATATCTTATTTTTGATCTGTGGAAATTGCATCATAAGCATGCACCCGTGTACCGATTAAATTTCTTAATTTTTGTGGTTTATAACCATGTATGTACTCATTATAGATCATTGGAAAATTATTATTTGAAAAAATACTTTAATGTTTTTTATTTTTCATTACTCCCTCAATTTTTTTCTTTATTCACCTATATGACCCACATTACCTACTCGACGTATAGGGGTGGTATCATGCCCGATCGGACTCCCAGAATTAGGAAAGTTTCACATGAAAGGTAAAAATCAAGAATCTACAATAAATCTGGGTTAGGTGTGGGTTTTTGATTATTTTTAGATGATATTATACAAAAACATTAATTGTGAAAGTATATAAGGTGCTTAGTGTGAATAATGAAACCCAACGTTCAACGAAATAATATTTTGGACCACTGGATGGCTATAAACAATGTGAAGTGGCTGGATACACTATTTTTGTGTAGAATAAATGCTTTAATCTAAGAAAAAAAAAGATATATTTGAAGCATGAAACATGTATCTAGAGATATTTGAAAAAACAACTACATGTCATGTACCATGATGACCGCACAGTGTGTAGTCCTTGGGTTTTAATTTTTTAATTATGGCACGCCATGAATAATCCCTCCATGTAATGTAACCTATTAACTATTTGGATGAGAAATACCAAATAACACGTGGATAGGAACATTTTATGTCCCTAGCTCACATGCATGGAGAGAGAACATGGGTGGCACTCTAAATGAAGAAGCACCTTGGGTACTGAAGTACATGGACACTGAGTAAAATGCATAGATATCGCCTAGATACATGTTCCTGGACAAGAACATGTTCGATAACATTATTTTAATAGGTATTTCATGTATTTTCCTAAAACAATATGAGTCCCTACACAGTTGGAGAGCCATGAACCTCCATGGACATGGCATTGAAAAGGATTATGACCACACGTCGTGTTATTTTAGAGAAAATCCATCATCCATATCTCCTTAATTTGGACTCATATTTGGGCATTAAAGTTGCCTATAATGGGAATTTTAAATCATAGAAAATTATATATATATATTGGTTTTGGATTTTGGGATACTATGTGGAATGATTCAAGAATGATGATATGTTAGGATACACTTGAAGATGGCATTGATCTTGCAGGGTCACCAAAGGCATCATTAGTGAAACCCTACAACCGGGCTAGTAATTGGTTCCTGAAAACTTTTAGAGTATAAAAAACCATATTGGAATGAGCATCAGTCCACAACCACATGTGTGGAACCCTTTTTTGGGTAGGTAATGGTTCCAAAACCAACATATTAGTGGAACTCTATATTTGAGATAAGTATCGTTCCCTAATTACTTGAGTGGAACCCTCTGGTACGCATAGTTAATGGTTCCTCTATAGTACTACTTATTGATACAATTCGGTTGTGATGGGAATGGGTCATCAAAGAATCCTAGAGCTGACCACTTCAACTAGACTGAGCATTGGGTCCTCTACTGACTCTTAGAGTGTAACCCTCTTGCATTGCTGGGCATGGGTCCATTAAAGACATATAGAGTTGAACCCTCCAATTGGGCAGGTCATGGGTCCTCAAATAACTCCTATAGTGGAACCCTCTACATGGTTTGGGAATGGGTACTCTATTGACTTCATGAGTAGATCCCACACGCTGAACTCATAATGTTTCCTATAGTACGAAGTGGAACTCTAAATTTTACCTACGCATGGGTCCTCTACCATGAAATTGTGGCCCCTAACATCTATGGCACAGTGTTGAGGCATGGGTTGACTTGGAGGGTTAATTATGGGTAAACATGTGATATTCGATGAATGCTTGAAGGGTTTTGAAACTATTTTGTAACTCTTCATCCTGGGATGAGATATGAATGGTTATCCTCACTCTCATTTTAGGTTTTTGTGCAGAGCTTGTATATATACTTATATATCTATAAAATTTGATTTGGTTACTCTCATTACATGTGTTTTGATGAATGTTGGGGTGTTATATGTTTTTTCTATGTTTATATTATTGTGGTTGGATGAGTTCACTCTCTTATTATGGGTGGTGAATTCTTGACAGTTAGTCCATCTACAAACTATGTTGAGCCCCGTATTTTTGGACGAGGTTACTATGTAATTTTTGGGTTGAGATACAACATGTCTAATATCTACTGTATCTATATTATTGTTGTATATCAGGCACCCACCCCCATTAAATTTTCAAGTATACTATTTGGTTTTTCTATACTAACATCTGAATGGGATTTTCCTGCATGCTTCTTGTTTTACATAGATGAAAGATTGTTCTGTGGTCACTATAGAGAAGTTTAGATATACCTAGTACTTTCTACCATGTATAGTGGTCACAACATTGATATCATTAGTTAGTCACTCTTATCATTTTACATTATGTTTTTTTGTGGGTACATCATTCTAGTTGGGTGTGTGTTTCCCCCATTATTATTCAATATACACTACCATACTCATGTACACTATAGAGGTCTTACATGGATGTTTTTCCCTTGTGTTTTTCATATCTTTATTTTTTCCCTTTTACATCTGCATTTATATGGATATGTGTGTCGAAAATTAAAATATTCCTACAAATAAATGTTTTTCCTTCAATGCTGGTCTCTAGTCTTGGATTATAAAGGAAGGCTTGGTGTAGTTGCAGATTGATCCCCATTTTGGCTTAGTTCATGAAATATTTCAATCAATGTTTGATCGATACATGTGATGATGGTTGGAGTAGTACCCTTATGTGTAATTGGTACAGATTAGAGAAATAGTGTCATAATTCTTTGATTGCTTCTCTCATTCTAGGAAATCCATTGATGTTGTGATGAGATAACATATCTATTTACCATGACTGAAACTACCAACTTTTTGACTCATCATACTAAGGAATTGGTTTTAGGGATCAATGGTACATGTATCATATGTGATTGAGAAATTGACCATACTTATTGTTTGATCTCCCCAATATATATATATATATATATTATCATCTTCATTTAGTGCATCACGATAACTCTTAGGATACACATGTGATGACTGCATGCAATGATACTAGTAATGAATCGTGATGTTGCTAATATGAGATATGAGGCCACAATTTATGGTCCATGTCATGTGATTCTACCACCAGCTTGGAAGGTAGTAACACCACCAATTATTTGACTATCAGGTCATCCTAGTAAAGATTTCAAAGGATGAGTGTAGGATAAGCATTCTCCACGAGTTCCCACACTAGAGGCTTCTAAGGTTCCAATAGATCTAGATCCTCTGGAAATAGAGGAATGGATAGATTTAGCGATCCATGTTTTCAGGTTCATTAAGGAAACAATGGATCATTTGGTCTCACTTACATCTATCCTTTAGCACAGATCAGTTGGTCACTGGTGGATTCTTGTTACCTATATACATGATGAGTTGAAATTCTCGTGGACCAAATTCCGGTAGTTTTTTCATGAGGTGTACAAACCAAATTGTATTATCTCAATTTTAATTCTAGATCATCTATAGATAGAGAATGAAGGGATAATGGTGGATGAGTATGAAACAATTATCACAGACCATACCCAGTACTCCCTAGACATGATCTATGATAAATTATTCTGAGCAAAGAACATTGAGTAGGGAGTCTACATAGATATTAGTTCTAGTGTGTAACCCTTGTTAATCACTACCTTTGCAAGGGCACTAGATTATAAACTAGTGGTATGGATATTTCTATTATAGATATTCTAGAATGGTGGAGATGGTAGTGGGTGTAATGAATATGAGTCATCTAGAGCAGTAGGCATGTTACAATCGGTAGGATCTCAACTGATGATATCCTTTCTTGAACATTATCTTGTATTTGGTCATGACGTACATGGATAGTACATATTTATAGGGAATCCTATAAATGATCGATTCTATTCTTTTAATGTGTTATGTCACATGGAACATGACTTTTTGACAGGACTTGTAGAGGTGTATGGGAAGGTAGTTGATGGACCACCACAGTAGCGGTACCATTATGATTAGAGATCTATAGTGAGAGGGTATGGTGTTACCTGTCAGTGTATGACCAGATCAGGGAGAAGGATGATGGGGTCATAGATGGATGCAGGCCTTGGAAGCATATAAACCCACAAAGCATGACATAATATTTGGTATCACAATATTTTATTATAATTATTATTTAGTATTAGTTAAAAAGGATCTTAGTCATTCTTTTATCTCTATACTCATAGTGTGATTTTTGTAGGACCCAATTGAGGTAGTAGCCCAAAAAATTCATTTTGAGGTACCAAAATTGTAACAACCTGAGATTTTATAAGTTACATTCTTTTTAATTTCATTCATATCTTCTATTGTACGACACACCAATATTATCTTGTGCTATACGCAACACCGTATTAGCTTGCAGTATACACAACACTTTTCTTGGATCTTGTTACACGCAATTTTCATGTTCATTTGATAGAAGTTATTCTATGTAACATTGAGTGTATATATATATATATATTCAATGTATAAATAAAATATGGTTGGATTCTATATTACGCAACAACAAAGGAGTTTGCACTACACGCAACCCTGACTTGGCTTGCATTACACGCAATCGTAACCTTCCTCGATAGCGTGTGTTGTACGCAATACCGGGATTTACTAAAGAATGATATATTATTATAATATTGTTATGAACTAGCCGTTATGAATAGTGTAACTAAATTTTGAATTTTATAACATTATTATTCATCTTACACATTTTCTAGAACATGGTATAAGAACAAAATAAATTTTTCGGGTAAAATAAGTATTTTTCAAAAAATGTAGTTTTGTCGTCGTTTGATGGAACACCCACTTTAAATCTAGTTTTTGACACGTTTATAAGTTCAATTTGAAAAAATAAAATTCTTCTTTTGAATCAGGATATATAAATATACATTAGATAATGTTTTGATATTTTTACGATAACTTTCATATTTTAATGAATAGTAAAAACTTGCTATATTTTAATTTAAAACAACTTTTTTCATCGTAATATATTATGTGGTTAAATTATAATATTTAATGGTTTTAAAGTATAAATAGAATATATTTTTACCATTTAATATAATGTATTTCATTAGCATTGATTTTACCTTGAATTCGTAGGTTAAATCAATTCAATCTTTTGCAATGTTTTAAAATAAAACCCGTTTTCTTTCGACAACAGGATTAATTTTAATTTAATTTCTGCAACTTTTGTGTATTGAATTTGGAAAAATGGATTCCATATTTCGAATCAGTGGATCCAAATTTAGTTAATAAGCTACTTTTTATTTTTGGGAAGTTTGAATATTAACTACGGTAAATTTTATTTACCATAGTTAAAGGTAAACCGGGTAATTAAAGGTAAATATAATATTATAAAATTAACCTAAAACATGTCAAAATCCTATTGGATGACTAAAGGTCGACCCATATCACCTAAGGGTCGGATTAGATTCATTTAATGGACTTTTGGCCATGAAAATAATTTAATTATTATTAAAACCAAAGAATGTGACAACATGTCACTTTCTTAAATCTTATAAGTATAATAATTTTAATTTAGTGAAAACCGTAATGAAACTTCGAACATGAATAGTCTCCAGAAAGCTAATACAATTATATACATCATAGGAATTGATTTTTAATTTTTTAGGATTAAATAATTATCATTTATTATGACACAAAGATGATGCAGTAATTGTCTTATTAATGAAATATTGACATAATTGATGTTATAAATGCCCAAATAAATGTAATTTGAGACTTTTTATGACATACACTAATTTTATAGGTTACTATGACATTTATTGTTGATTTAAGTAACTTTTTTTGAACATATCATTCTGTTATGAATTTCATAAAAATCATGTACCAAATAGTGTCAAAATTGACATAAATTAGTTTTTAAAACATATATTATATTATTAATTGTTATTTTATTCCTAAAAATCTAAGGTTCGGAAAAATGACTTAGATAAGGTTATATATATTAATAATAAACAACTTGGGGTTCTTTTGTATTGATATAGTAATATTATTAACCATATAGTGTAAGAAAACAAAAAGACACTGTAAAAGTTAAATTATTTAACTTAGAGTTAAATCTAATTGATAAGGTTAAAATAATAAACTAAACTTGGATAAATCCTATTGGATTAAATTATTGAAACCCATCCCCAATTTAGCTTCGAAATAAGACCCTTTGGAACCATTATAATCCGAATTTGACCTTAATATAAAATAATATTTTGAGATTTTCCTAAGGTGCCCCTCTCCTCCCTTATAAAAGTGCACCTCCTCCCTCTCCTCCTCACACCAATTTGAGCATTCAAGCTCGTCCATCCCCTACCAAAATCTCTTCTCCACTTCACTGGTATCATCCTAGAGGTCCTGGTCTTCTTCAAAGACCATCCTTAGTTCATTAAGTGGAGGTTAAGTGAAGGCGCGTCAAAAAGAGGTAATATCCATTACCGATCTTTTTCAATTTTTTTCTTCTTCAACATCTTCTTCTTTAGTTGTTTCATGATAAAGTAATAATATCAGTATTTATTATATACTGATATGTTATTATAAATATGAAACAACTCTAATTAACCTTCAATCCATCCTACGGAAAAAGGAAATCATCGTGCGTGCGTACGTACGAAATACATTTTCCACGCCGTGGTGTAATCTATTTTCCGCCACCACCTTAATTGGATGGGTATAATGGTGTAATGAGTAACTATATATGATTATTATAAAGTGATATTTATACTGAAATAGTATACATACACTTCAACACAATTCCACGACCATGGGAATGATATCATCGCTCGTGCGTACGTACGGACTACCGTCTCCACGACGCGATGAGATTTATTCTCCACATTAACCATAAATGAATGATTATAAAGTATATATAATGAATAATAATTAAATATATGACATGTTAAATCTACATGATTTATGTATATATATATATATGTCATCTACTTACTTCCATTCAAGACAATAAGGAAAGGAAAACAGCGTTCATGCGTACGTACGGACTACCGTCTCCATGAACGGTGTGCTTCATTTCATTTATCTATCTATTATATATATATACTGAATATATATGATATATAAATCATGTTTTATATTCTTTAAGTAAGTAACTCATGATATAAGTAATAATAATGTCATGAAAAACAAGTCCAAACACCCACGATAAATGAAACGATTTTACCCAAAACGCTTCTTTGACATGGAATTTACAAAAGAACGGGTAATATAAAGTCATCAGTGAACCATATATGATATCATAGAAATGAATATGATTTTTTAATAAGTTAATGACATTATTTAAATCGTTATACAGGAGTTTCAGACACTTACGAGGCAAATCGGATCTAAGGTAAGGGAAAATATCACAATTTCATTTTTATCCGTGATTGTTTATACTTTGGTATTTACTAGGGTGTATTTTATGATCCACATCCATGTTTCCTCAATATGTAATATTTATATCCTTCTAAAATAGTTTATATCCAATGTTTCCCTTTTGTTGAGTTTTAGTAAAATATATTAAAGGAATCTTTTGTCGTTTTTCATACGAGGTATTTTTTGACTTTTCCAACAAAAGTACGAAAAGAATGTTTTTTTAACTTATATGGCATGAATGGATTTTTAAAACATTATTTCCAATAATCTTCCTTTACAAGTTTTCAAGTTTATTTTTAATCAACTTCTTTTAGTTTAAAATTGTATGACATGTTAAGAAAGGAAAATGTTTTTGAAGTAGAAAGGAAATTTCCCTCAAGAATGGAGTTCAAGTGTTTCATCAAAATTATTTTCCATATAAGATAATAAAGGGTTCCGTTTTATCCCTATTATTACATTGATATGATTATGTTGTGATGGAATTATTTTTATGAATTCCTTTATCTTATATGAATTGTTTTATGATGTCATGATGTTTAAGAATCCCATTTTTATTACATGGGTTATGCAATGATGTATGATTTATGATTTTGTGGAACAAATAAGAATGGTATCATTATGAAATGGGTGGGACCTATATCTCTCTCCAATGAATTGGGTAATGATTTTATATATCATGAGATAGACATGGCCGGAACGGTAGGTTATACCGGTTCAGTGAAACAGGACTGAAATGAGGAATGAACTCGGTTTAGAAATGGACTTTGTCCACTAAGATAGTCTTGGCAATGAGTCTTGACTAATAAGATATGATTCTATAAGATTATGTGTGTATGCCACAAAGTTTCATCTTTTATGTTATGATTATTTGGATTTCATTTCACTATTATGATTTATCCCATGTTATGAAATTATGCTCTCTTATGCAGGTTAAGATTTCCAAAATGTTATGTTCTTATGAATATGATGCGATTGATATTTCTTTTGTTTACCCTTACTAAGAATTTGAGCTCACCATTTTATTTATTCTTTTCCCCAGGATATAAAGAAAGGTTTTAGGGAAAAAAGGAAGATCTTTATGGGAGATGTTGAAGATATTTCACCACGATTAGAATATTATATTCCGAGTTTCCAAAGACACTAAACTATTACGATCCTTGTGTGTGTGTTTTTGTTATGTACTAAGTATTCCACAAAAGTAATGTAATGTCCATGTACGTCAAGTTTCAGGTCTCTACAGTTGGTATCAGAGGAATGGTTTTGTCAACCTTTGGAAACTAGGATGCGAAAACATTAGTGAGATCCCTAGAGATATTACTAAGTTATGTCTAGGGATGTCACTAAGGATAAGAATATATATAGGATATAGTCCTAGAACTACGGTAACGATATTAGAATTTAACCTAAGATGTTAGATGTTAAGGGTAATCCCCCTTTACTATGTTGTTTTCCCTAGCATTATTTTTGCCTCTGACACTATTCTTTTTGGGTTTTAGGCGATGGATGGAACCTGAAGGAACCGTGTTGATCACTGTAATGGACAATGTAATGATTGTCCTCCTAAAGAAACAAGTGTTATGGGAGATGGAGTGAAAAATATTATTGCTATACTTACACAAGATATGAATTATTCTGGACTTCCAAATGAGCAGAGAAGGGAACAATATTCTACTGAGTCCTTCATGAGGCAACACCCACCTTCTTTCAATGGGTCTTCCGATCCACTTGTTGCTGAACAATGGATCAGTACCACTGAAAATATATTTTCAGTTCTTCAATGTTCTGAACATGATAAAGTCATATTAGCTGTATATCGTTTGAAAGGTGAAGCTGATCAATGGTGGAATCTTATCAAGAATACGAGGCAAAGAGATGAAATTGAGTCCATAAAATGGGACAAGTTCATGAACTTGTTTTTCAGTAAGTACTTCCCTCGTATTCTTCGAACAAAGATGGAAAAGGAGTTTCTTGAGATGAAGCAGAAGGATGATGAATCTGTTGGTATATACGAAGTGAATTTTACCAGACTTTCAAGGTATGCATCTGGCATTATCATCCAACCTGAAAGTAAAGTTGATCGATTTTGCAGTGGCTTAAAACCTAGTCTTTGATGGGCATTAGCTATAAGAGACTTCAGTAGCTATGAAGAAATTGTGCATTGTGCTGTCAAGGTAGAAATTGAAGTTGGTGTTACATATCCATATCATGGTTTTGACAAGAAACGAAAGATATAGTTCATGTCGAAATAATAGAATAATGGTGAAAAGAAGATGAATGTTTCCTTATGCACAATGTGTGGAAAGAAGGATGGTGGAGATTGTCTTAAAGGGACTAGAAAATGTTTTAAGTGTGGAAAAGAAGGTCATCGAGCAGCTGAGTGTCGAAGTAATGGAAAAAGGGTTTCTAATGATGTGAATAAAGCAAACACTACAGATAACACACCACCAACACTTCAATGCTTCAAGTGCAAGGAAATGGGGCATTATGATAATAAATGCCCTAATCCAAGGGTTACTGATGATCGACATGAGAAACTGCTTAAGGCAAAGGACAAAGGGAAGTCACATGCGATCACTATTGGCGATGTTGAATATGACAATGATGTGGTGGAATGATTAAGTGTTTATTTAATGGGATTCGAAAATAATGTTGTATCATGGAGTATTGGAATATTTATGTATTGGTCTAATGTGGTATTCAAAGTGATTGAGATATTTTTGGAAATAAGATGATATGCGCATGATGAACGGAAAAAAAGAAATTGAAATGTTTAACGGTATTCATGAGCTCATGATTGATATAAGGACTAAGTGATATCATGGTTTGAGTATATAGAATTTTGAGGATTTTGGTATGTAGAAAGTGTTAACTTTTAACTGCATTCAAGTTTTCACTATGGTTCAATGGGTATTCATTTTTTTCAAGAGAATAAATGATTAAGGTATTCACATGATTGGAATGTGACCAACAATATATATATATGGGGGATAAATGATGGTATTCACATGCTTGGTTGATGACATTTCAATTAATCGTTTTCTTTATAATATGAGCGTGGACTGAAGTATTTTAGATAAGCATAAATATTTGAATGGATTATGTTGGACATATTCTAAGTATTGATTAAGGATATAACTTTTTTCGATATTACTGATGGGATTTTATAGTAATGTAGTTTTAGAAAAAGGACAACTTGCAGGACGGGCGACAGCCCATCGCGTCAGACAAGGATGTGGGAATCGAACCCACAACCGAAGTGCGACTGGCCTTTATCGCCTACCACTGGCCTACAGGAAGTCCCTGTTTAGTAGAAACTAGTTTTATTTTATTACGCGGTATGATATATGAAGTATAAGTTCATTTTTGGAATCGTATACGGTTAACATCACTATAGATGGTCTTATGTATTTTGTAACCTTTTGTTTGAGACAGATGGAATGACCTATCATTCTATCACATGATCTACTAACACATCACGAATGACAAATTCAACTTCATTTCTTTAAGAGATGAAGTAGAAATTGTCCAAAGAATGAAAAACAGTGAGACTATACCAAAATCACGAAAGTATTTCTTCTAATTCCAATTTCATCAACATTAGGGAAATGGTCTTGAAAAACCAAAAATGTTGTCCTACTGCCCTTATATCCAATGAATCAGATGGTACCTTAGATAATCACAAATCTATGGATTTGTGATTGTTGGCTTTTTCATAGCCATGTTCTCTACCACTCTCCATCAGAACATGATGGTTGGATTTCTCTTCCATATCCATATTTTCACCTATGTGGAAACCCAGTGATTAGTTTATTTGGGTAACCTTTACGTTTCATACTTTTGTTTTTAAAGATTAGTTTTGGTATTCCTTTTTACGATGTGGGTTTCTATTAATGAAACTTTTGAATAGTAAACCATTTATAACCCCGACGAATTTCGAGGGAGAAATTCATTTTAAGGGGGGTAGAAAGTAACATCCCGATATTTTATAAGATACATTCTTTTTAATTTCATTCATATATTCTATTGTACGACACACCAAGATTATCTTGTGCTATACGCAACACCGTATTATCTTGAAGTATATGCAACACTTTTCTTGGCTCTTGTTACACACAATTTTCATGTTCGTTTGATAGAAGTTATTCTATGAAACATTGAGTGTATATATATATATATATTCAACGTATAAATAAAATATGGTTGGATTCTATTGTACGAAACAACAAAGGATTCGTGCACTACACGCAACCCTGACTCGGCTCGCATTACATGCAATCGCGACCTTCCTCAATAGCGTGTGTTGTACGCAATACCGGGATTTACTAAACAACGATATATTATTATAATATTGTTATGAACTAGTCGTTATGAATAGTGTTAACAAAATTTTGAATTTTATAACATTATTATTCATCTTACACCTTTTCTAGAACATGGTATAAGAACAAAATAAAATTTTCGGGTAAAATAAGTATTTATCAAAAAATGTAGTTTTGCCGCCGTTTGATGGCGCACCCACTTTAAATCAAGTCATTGACCTGTTTAAAAGTTCAATTTGACAAAATAGAACTCTTCTTTTGAATCAGGTTATAAAAATTTACATTAGATAAAGTTTGGATATTTTTCTGATAACTTTCATATTTTAATAAATAGTAAAAACACGCTATATTTTAATTAAAAACAACTTTTTTCATCGTAATATCTTATGTGGTTAAATTATAATATTTAATGGTTTTAAATTATAAATAGAATATATTTTTACCATTTAATATAATGTATGTCATTATTATTGATTTTACCTTGAATTAGTAGGTTAAATCAATTCAATCTTTTGCAATGTTTTAAAGAAAAACATGTATTCTTTCGACAACGGGATTAATTTTAATTTAATTTCTGAAAAATTTGTGTATTGAATTTGGAAAAATGGATTCCATATTTGGAATCATTGGATCCAAATTATGTTAATAAGATACTTTTTATTTTTGAGAATTATGAATAGTAACTACGGTAAATTTTATTTTTTCATAGTTAAAGGTAAATCGGATAATTAAGGGTAAATATATTATTAATAAATTACCCTAGCACATGTAAAAATACTATTGGATGACTAAAAGTCGACCCATATCACCTAAGGGTCGTATTAGATTCATTTAATTGACTTTTGTCCCTGAAACTAATTTAATTATTATTAAAACCAAAGAATGTGACAACATGTCACTTTCTTAAATCTTATAAGTATAATAATTTTAATTTAGTGAAACACTTCATGAAACTTCGAACATGAATAGTCTCCAGAAATCTAATACAATTATCTACATCATAGGAATTTATTTAGAATTTTTAGGGATTAAATAATTATCATTTATTAGGACACAAAGATGATGCAGTTATTGTCTTATTAATGAAATATTGACATAATTGATGTTATAAATGCCCAAATAAATGTAATTTGAGACTTTTAATGACTTAAACTAATTTTCTAGGTTAATATGACATGTTATTGTTTATTTAAGTAACTTTGTTCGAACTTATCATTCTGTTATGAATTTCATAAGAATCATGTACCAAATAGTGTCAAAATTGAACTAAATTAGTTTTTAAAACAAATATTATATTATTAATTGTTATTTTATTCTTAAAAATCTATGGTTCGGACAAATTACTTAGATAAGGTTATATATATAAATAATAAACAACTTGGGGTTCTTTTGGATTGATATAGTAAGTTTATTTACAGTATAGTGTAAGAAAACAAAAAGACACTGTAAAAGTTAACTTATTTAACTTAGAGTGAAATCTAATTAATAAGGTTAAAATAATAACATAAACATATCTAAATCCTATTGTATGAGAGGATTTATACCCATCCCCACTTTAGCATCGAAATAAAACCCTTTGAACCATTATAATCCGAATTTGACCTTAATATAAAATAATATTTTGAGATTTTCCTAAGGTGCCTCTCTCCTCCCTTATAAAAGGCTACCTCCTCCCTCTCCTCATCACACCAATTTGAGCATTAAAGCTCGTCCAAGCCCTGCCAAAATCTCTTCTCCACTTCCCTAGTATCATCCTAGAGGTCCTGGTCTTCTTTAAACAGAATCCTTAGTTCTTTAAGTGGAGGTTACATGATGGCGCGTCAAAAAGAGGTAATATCCATTACCGATCTTTTTCAATTTCATTCTTCTTCAACTTATTATTCTTTATTTGTTTCATGATAAATTAATAACATAAGTATTTATTATATACAGATATGTTATTATAAATTTGAAAAAACTCTAATTAACATCTTATCCATCTTACGGAAAAATGAAATCACCACGCGTGCGTACGTACGGAATACCGTCTCCACGCCGTGGTGTAATCTATTTACCGCCACCACCTTAATTGGATATGTATAATGGTGTAATGAGTAACTATATATGTTTATTATAAAGTGATATTGATACTGAAATAGTATACATACACTTCAACACAATTCCATGACCATGGGAACGATATCATCGCTCGTGCGTATGTACGGACTACCGTCTCCACGACGTGATGAGATTCATTCTCCACATTAACCATTCATGAATGATTATAAAGTATATATAATGAATAATAATGAAATATATGACATGTTAAATCTACTGGATTTATTTATATATATATATGTATGTCATCTACTTACTTCCATTCAAGACAATAAGGAAAGGAAAACAGCGTTCATGCGTACGTACGCACTACCATCTCCATGAATGGTGTGTTTCATTTCATTTATCTATCTATTATATATATATATATACTGAATATATATGATATATAAATCATGTTTTATATTATGGATGTAAGTAAATCATGATATAAGTAATAATAATGTCAAGAACAACAAGTCCAAACACCTACGATAATTGAAAAGATTTTACCCAAAACGCTTCTTTAACATGGAATTTACAAAAGAACGGGTAATATAAAGTCATAAGTGAACCATATATGATATCATAACAATGAATATGATTATGTAATAAGTTAATGACATTATTTAAATCATTATATAGGAGGTTCGGACACTTACGAGGCAAATCAGACCTAAGGTAAGGGAAAATATCACAATCTCATTTTTATATGAGATTGTTTAAACTTTGGTATTTACTGGGGTGTATTTTATGATCCAAATCCAGGTTTCCTCAATATGTAATATTTATATCCTTCTACAATAGTTTATATCCAATTTTACCCTTCGGTGAGTTTTAGTAAAAGATATGAAAGTAATCTTTTTTCATTTTTCATACGAGGTACTTTTTGACTTTTCTGACAAAAGTACGAGAAGAATGTTTTTTTAACTTATACGGCATGAATGGATTTTTAAAACATTATTTCCAAGAAGATTCCTTTACAAGTTTTCAAGTTTATTTTTAATCAACTTCTTTTAGTTTAAAATTTTATGACATGTTAAGAAAGGAAAATGTTTTTGAAGTAGAAATGATATTTTCCTCAAGAATGGAGTTCAAGTATTTTATCAAAATTATTTTCCATATAAGATAATAAAGGGTTATGTTTTATCCCTATTATTACATTGATTTGATTATGTTGTGATGGAACTATTTTTATGAATTCCTTTATCTTATATGAATTGTTTTATGATGTCATGATGTTTAAGAATCCCTTTTTTATTACATGGGTTATGCAATGATGTATGATTTATGATTTTGTGGCACACATAAGAATGGTATAATTATGAGATGTGTGGGACCTATATCTCCCTCCAATGCATTGGGTAACGATTTTATATCTCATGAGATAGACATGGCTGGAACGGTAGGTTATGCCGGTTCAGTGAAACAGGACTGAAACGAGGAATGAACTCGGTTCAAAAATGGACTTTGTCCACTAAGATAGTCTTGGCAATGAGTCTTGACTAATAAGATATGATTCTCTAAGATTATGTGTGTATGCCACAAAGTTTCATCTCGTACATTATGATTATTGGGATTTCATTTCACTACTATGATTTATCCCATGTTATGAAATTATGCTCTCTTTTGCAGGTTAAGATTTCCTAAATGTTATGTTCTTATGAATATGATGTGATTGATATTTCTTTTGTTTACCCTTACTGAGCATTTGAGCTCACTCTTTTATGTTTTCTTTTCCCCAGGATATAAAGAAAAGTTTTTGGTAAAAAAATGAATATCTTTATTGGAGATGTTGAAGATCTTTCACCATGATTCGAAGATTATATTCCGAGTTTCCAAAGACACTAAACTATTACGATCCTTGTGTGTGTGTTTTTGTTATATACTATGTATTCCGCAATAGTAATGTAATGTACATGTACATAAAGCTATGGGACTCTAAAAACATTGAATGGTTATTCTATGTCATTTATTTTTCAATTGCGTAATCTATAACTTGGTAGGGAGAGGGTCATATATGACCTTTTTCATCACAATGGAACCCTATGATTTGATATTGGGAATGAAATATTTTACCATAGACTAGTCATAGATTGACTACCACTACAGATGAGTCTGATTCCTACGTATTGATGGGATGATATAATCCTTTTTGAGTGAGAGAGATCTAATGGTGGGGCAAGTGGGTTCTAGGAGAAGAGGGTTAAATAACACCACACATCTGTGGGTGAGTATATATCAATGTGAAGTAGCTGATTCGAGCATATATATTCTTTCAATTATGTAGGATTATATGGATGTCTTCCCCAAGAATGTTTTCATACTACCTTAAAGGTGGGAGATGGTTTTTTCATTGATTTTCATCTTGGTACAGCTATTTTAACTTCTTCAATATATTTAATATCCCCTACCAATCTCTTTGGGTTATGGTTTCAGTATGAGGACCTCAGAGAGAGGGGTTCTATATGAACCACTGTATCCCCCTAGGAATATATAGTGTTGTTTGTGAAAAAAGGTGAACTGTATCATGTTTCCTTACAAGGATTTTCTCTACATAAACCAAGACAAGATAATGAACAAGTACCCCTTTTCGATGATTGATTACCTCTTTTATGAGTTTTGAGGTTCAATATGTTTCTAGAAGATTGATGAATGGTCCACAAACAACAATTTGAGGTTTAATGGGGTTGATATTCAAAATCATGCATTTTGATGTAACTATAATCACTTTGAGTTTAGTGAGATTAATTCCAATGTAGGGTTTATGTATTTCATGAATTTGGTGTTGTCGTCATACATGAACCATTTTAGGTTGTCTCCATCGACAAAAAACTCATATAATCATCATAATATGAGTATCAGGGAAGGAACACTATGATGGTTCAAGAATTTCTACAAGATAAACAACATTATAGAAATCTCAATAATTTTAATATATAGATTCATGAGGTCTGATCTTAAGTTAATGTCATTTTTTGTCATGGTTTAGATGTGGAACTAGAAAATATCAGTCCAGATCTTTTTTTGGAGCCACCCAAGTTTGTGTAATATGTGTATAGATTTCATGTCACTATAGGGTACTCCCAAAGGTTTTTGGAATAATTCATAGGAAATGCACCCCCTTTATCAAGAAGAAGCTATAAGGTAAGCTAGTTTCATGGAATCAGCTGTTCTGCAAGGCTTTAGATTAGTTAAGGATGGGGATGATTAGTGATCCTATGTAGAGACTAGTAATGGAGGTAATGAATTAGATATGTATTTTTATTCCCCGTGAGATGGTCTCTGTTGTGGGTTGATGTAGTGGTATAACGTTATCTCATATGGGTAGAGGCAGTTGTGACTTCATGGGTAGAACTATTCATATCCTAATCATGAGATGGTAGTGATAGTCTTCTACCTAATGATATAGAGGCACTACCTTCTAGGAGAGTGATTTGTGGTTTTCACAAACCGTTGGAGTCATAGGTACATATTCACGTAAAGGTACTAGAAACTGAGATAGAGGTGTAAATTAGTGTTAATACTAGAATATGATTTTTAGATAGCCTATACTCTAGGTAAGGGAAATGAATTACTAGATTACCATTGTAGGAATTCCTAGTATTTCTTTATATAGGAGGCTATAGAGTAGTTGGCCTCCCTATATCTAATCCCAGTGGAGTGGGAGGGTTCATATTTTCTTCAGTAGATGGTGTTGAATCCCCCACTTCTATAGTGAGAGAGATATTACCAACAAGGATACATAGACTATGAGGAAATACATGACCAGATATCCATAGGTTATTTAGCATATGGATATTATGAAGGATGGTGTCACATCATCTTCATTGAGTTATGGATGGTGGTCCCAATCATGATGTGGGAAGAGGTGATTTAGGAGTTCCAAACTTCTCCCCAATTTTTTCATCCTAGTTTCGAGGAGATGTACAGAGACATTCAACGATAGTTTTGGCTTTCAGACATGATATGTAAAGTAGCTGAGTTCATCTCTTTGTGTCTCACATCTCTTTTGCTGATGGCTAAGCACCATGATTCAGCCGGTTTGTTTCACCGCCTTGAGATCCCGAAGAGGAAGTGGGATGACATATCTATAGATTTTTTATAGGAATTACACCATCATCAATGGGAAATGACGTCATCTGGGTGATAATGTACTGACTCTCAAATTTGGCACAATTCATTTCAATCAGGGAGCAACAATCAGTTGAGATTATGGGAAATTGTACATACGAGAGATAAATCATCTATATGGGGTGAACTTGGCAATTTTCTCTAATATTGATGTGTGGTTTCACTAAAAAATAACTTATAACAATAAATATTTGTTGTAATATAATATATCTCTTGGTAAATATGAGAAATTGTAATTGATAATAATTTTATTGGTACTGATTTTATGTATCAACACTTGTTTTTACCAACAATTATATCTATGCATTCTGACCATTTAATACCAACAAATCTTTTACCAATAGTAAAATTTGTGGATTTATCATATCAATACAAAAATGTTTAACCCAAAAAGGAATCTATAACTATTAATTATTTTTATAAAAAATATAATGTTATATAAATTTTTCCTATAAATTAACCAATAACTCAAAATATCAGAACAAAATAAAATAATATATATATATATATATATATATATATATTATTTTCAATTAATGTTATTAATTGTAATTTTTTTGAAAATTTAATATAATCATATGTTTTCATTGAAAAATAATATGGTATTGATATTACATTTATTTATGATATAATATTATTGATAAAAGATTATAGTTTTTGGAAGATTCAATTTAATAAAAATTAAAAATAGAATTCCACATATATATAATCTCAATATATGTATATAATATATTATTATATTCAAAACATTTATACATTTAAATCTTTTTAATTATGTGTAAATTATATATAAATAAATTATACATCATTATACTTTTTTAAAATTGTATCAATTATATTACGCACTATTTTATAAAATAAATGTATCAATATTCAACAATCACTTCAACATTATCATTTCTTTGATTGTCAAACCCTGACCCAATTAATTTTTTATGTTGATGTTGTTGTTGATCACATTATTATTATTTATTTTATTATTCCCAAGAAATATTTTTATCCCACCCAAACATGATCCAATGTCTCCCAAAATCCAAATTGATGAAATTAAAGGTAGGCATGAAGCGTTCACGATAGAGGAAATTGGTCGATCCATGATGTTACAAATGTCTTATCCTTATCATATGGACTTGTTTTCCCATCTCCCGCAATCATCAATTACAAGGTTATGTCGATAATGGAATTCCCTAAAAAAGTGGTACCATGTATCTTTTTTAATATCCATTTTTATATTATGGGAAATTAATTGTGTTGTTATCTCTAGAAGGTAGTTTTTAAAATCCCTTTATAGATCATCAATATCCAAAGGGCTAAGAATGGAATGATAGATGAAGACAATGTGCTTATAAAATTTGTGGTTGAAGAGCTTTTCCACTTATAGAAAAATGAATCCAAGGATGTTTGAGGATTTCTAATGATGATATATATCTAGACACAAAATTGGAATGAAAATATGTATGGCTCAATGGATGTAACGACCCGAAATTTTAAATAAATATTGTTTCCTAATTTTATGCGTTATTTTTTATACTCAACAAGTGTTTTATTTGATAAACAAGATTATAATTAGAATGAGACCATTGGGTTTTGACTATTATATGACCATCGGTCAATATGACCGCTGTGAACAAAATGTTTGGATTATTGTCTCTATATATAAGTAATCTTGGTTTATTATTATAGAAAGAAGATTTGATGGCCTCACCTAGTAGTCTTGGACCGATCGAAGCCCATCTAACAGAGCTTGGGAAGGAGGTAGCACCATTGGGATTTGCTCTGGACCAAACCCAAGACGAACTTCATCATGTGAAGCTAGAACGGAATCGCCTTCGCGAGAAGTTCAAACTGATAGAAATTACTACTCGGGCAATGTTGACCGAGCCGCCCCAAGATTCTATCACCCTAGCACACCTTACTCTTAGGTCCTATGCTGGTATTATAAGGGGATATGTAACGAGACCATAACTACCTTGTGTAATCCTTGTTTTAAATAAAAATTGGGATTTCTGCTTATGATGAAGTTTATGAATTTTCAAATGACCGAATAAAAATAGTATGCAAATTTTTGATGAATTTTCAAAAGAGTATTATGAAAAAAATGTTTATGTAAACCTTAAATAACATAAAATGTGTAATGATTTTCGAAAAATGGTCTTCTACAATTATGTTCAGTACGAAATTTGGAGTCTAATAAGATCAACTTGATTTTTGATGAATAGTAAATTATGAATAGTGATTTTATGCTTAGGATTAGTAATAAGACCAAATGGATTAGTAATTTCACTCAAAGAAAGTTTTAATATAATTTAGACACCTAGATTAAGTAATGTGATTCAATAAAATGGTTAAATAACGGTTTCATAAATTATTATTCAAGTATTAGTTTTTTCGGATGAATAGTGTTTTTTTAATTAAAAATTTAATTAAAAATAAATAAAAAATTATTTTTATAAAAACGACTTTATTTTTGAACTCAGAGCATCGATATTATGTTATGGTAATTTTTGGGGATTTTTCTGAAAAAAATGAATTTTCAATGAATAGTGTTTTTATTTAAAAATTAAATTAAAAATATTTAGAAAATTAATTTTATCAAATGGATTTAATTTTTGAAATCAGAGCATTGATATTTGGTTAAGGTGAAATTTTGGGATCTTTCTGAAAAAGTTGAATTTTTAGTGAATAGTAAAAATGCAGTTTTAGGGTTTCGGTATGTTTAATGACATCATAGCTGTGTCATGATGATGTCATGAGTTAGTTTAAGGGTTGGCCGGCCAAGGGTGATGAATTATTGTTTTGGGGGCCCCATGTGGCCTAACTCCATGATAAATGCCAAGGGAGAGCACATGGGTTTGAGAAAAGCACATGTGAGGTGTCATTTGGCCATTAATGCCTTGTCCCCTCACTTTTCCTATAAATACCAAGACCTCCTCTCATCAATTCGACTCCCCACTCTTCACCAACGAAGTTCTGGTCTCATTACCTCCAAAGGAGTCCTCCCAAGGTTCCCCCAAGCCCTCAAGGTCCAAACCTTTGAGTTTTAAGAGTTACGTTTTAAGGTAAGGGATCCGACCTCTCTCTTTCTTTTCAAGTAATCTATTTTTTGTCATTTCTTTTATACTCCATGTTCTTATGTTGGAGGATGTTCTTTTATATTCATCTTACTGCCTATTTCATGTTCATATGATGGGAGACCCCCACTTTCTCTCATCAATTCGTTTTAAGAATGTTTAAGTGGCGCCGTTAGGCTGCCGAATTTTTAAGGGATTCTTTCACCTTCCTCATTTTCAAGTTCTATTTTCATTCATGTCTTTCATGTTCCTTTTTATTATGTTGGGGTATGATCTCTAAATTTATCATACTGATCTTTTATGATCATATGATGAGAGACCCCATTTGATCGCTTCAATTCAGTATTTTGAAGTTTTAAGTGGCGCCGTTAGGTTGCCAAATTTTTAAGTGGTTCTTCACCCTTCTCGTTTTGATGTTCTACATTCATGTCAATTATTTCAAGTTCCTTTTTGTTATATTGGGGTATGACCTCTATATCTATCATACTGGACTCTTATGTTCATGTTATGAGAGACCCCATTTTCTCGCTTCAATTCATTATTTTGAAGTTTTAAGTGGCGCCGTTAGGCTGCCGAATTTTTAAGTGGTTCTTCACCCTTCTCGTTTTGAAGTTCTACTTTCATGTCAATTATTTCAAGTTCCTTTTTGTTATATTGGGGTATGATCTCTATATATATCATACTGGACTCTTATGTTCATATGATGAGAGACCCCATTTGATCTCTTTAATTCAGTATTTTGATGTTTTAAGTGGCAGCGTTAGGCTGCCGAATTTTTAAGTGGTTCTTCACCCTTCTCGTTTTGAAGTTCTACTTTCATGTCAATTCTTTCAAGTACCTTTTTGTTATGTTGGGGAATTATCTCTATATCTATCATACTGAACTCTTATGTTCACATGATGAGAGACCCTATTTGATCTTTTCAAATCATTTTTGTTGATGTTTATGTAACACCGTTAGGCTGCCAAACTTTCATAAGAGAAACCTAAATTTTTTTTCTTCCTTCCATGTTTTTCATTTCAAATGGTATGTCCTTGAAATTTCATTACCATGATCATGTATCCTTCTTATTATGTCCATGTACTATTTTATGGGTCATTTATGAATGTTTGACCCATTTTACCTCTCTTTTAATGTCTTCTAAAACCTCGGAACATTGCCGTTATGCTGCGGAATTTCTGTCTCAAAATGTCTCTCTATTTTTCTAAAGTTCTTTTATTTTATTAAGTTAATACTCAAAGCTCTTTCTTCTAAAGGGGTATTCACATATATACCAAAATGTTCTATTTTAAATTCTGGGATTTACATACATGAGACCCACCTTCCTTTTCTGTGGGTTTTAAAGTGATATAAAGGTCATATCTTTAAAGCAGTTTTTAAAAAGTTATGATTATGAAATGAAACCCATTTATTTTATGCTATATGGGTTATTTATGAAATGTTTGATGATGATATATGTGGCTCACATGATAATAAAGGCAAATTTAAGGGTGTGCCCTGATAGCGCTCCAATGCATTGGGTAATGATGTAACCACTAGAGATTACAATTTTCACGATACCTTGGTGAATAACCTTGGTAATTTTCAAATGACACCTTGGGGATGGACCTTGGTGATATGTTCATGATTGTCTATGTTAAATTATGTAGCCACATCTTCAAGTTATGAAAAATGTTATTTTTATTATGAAATGCCTCATGATTTCTTTCTCATGTCTTAAAGTTCTTTTCATGTTCTTATTGAAGTATATCAAGTTCACATGTAAAATGTTCCTCTTGTTTCCCTTACTGGGCCTCCTGCTCACCCTTTCTTTTGATGTATGCCCCCAGGTTATGAGATGCAGTAATGAACCTACGATGAACTTAAAGAGAAGCCTTTCAAGTGTTTAAGAAGAATGCTTATGTTGTTTTCATGTTTTATGTTCCTGGTTTACAAGACACTTAACCTTAAAGATCCTCAGTTTTGTGTATTGTAATGAAAGTTTATGTTATAAAAAGACGATATGCTATAGTTGGTATCAAAGGATGGTTTAGTTATTTGTGGAAATTAGGATATGAAAACTTTAGAAAGAACCCTATTGAAAAGTTTAAATATAGGAAATCTTCCTGGTATTTTGGTGAGTATTGAGTAAGGGGTTGCCAAGCAAATACATCCATGTCTGGATACGAGCAGGTAGAGGTAGCTCTGGCACAGATGTACATAGGGGTAAAACCCGAAAACATCGCTTTGATCTAGACTCGAACGGGAACTGGTACACGACAATGGGCCTTGCTGCACTCTTGGTTACGAAACTCCCGGGGGATATGCTTTGGTAAATTCATAAGCTTAGTATGAACCATTACTAAAGGAACAAAGATAAAATAAAATAAAGATTCACATAAGAATATATGATCATGGATAACCTTGATTGGAACCTAGGGGATCACAAGTTATGGTATACTTTTCTTCTACAAGTTATCCTTATATGATTTAAGCTCCTTTTCATGATTATTGGTTAAGTATTTAAGCCTCTAATTATAATTTCTCTTCTTAGTTAATGGTGGGAGATGGAAGAACATGTCCCAATAACCAATGTGATAGGAAATGCAACGATTTCCATATTAATATGAAAGATATGATTAGGGGATTAAAAGCTGATTATTATTTTGGAAGATGTTCACTATTCTGGGGACCCTATATGATCAAGGTAAATAGACTACTACGGTATTTTCATTGAAGAGTAGGGTTGACTTATATTTTGAAGAATCGATGAAGTTAAGGTGGAATTATAGTAATTTAGGTTACTTATGGAAATTATTAACCTATCTTGGAGTAAATATTTTTAGGTTAGTTACTTTTTTATAAGATGTTAGGAGTGGTTGATGTTGTTTGGAGATGAATGATAATGTTTACCTTGGAAGACTATGTTATCAAATCCTTCTTGTATTTGGGATTCAATCTTAGTTTGGTTTATTTTGAGGATTTTTAAGGATAGTTATTTATGGAATGGACTATGATGAACTTTGGGTAGTACCATGGAACTTTGAAGATTTAAAAGTAGTTTCCATTCCTATGGAATTATTTCTTTTTGAAGAGTTGTTTTACCTTACCCTTTCTGTTTTTGGGATAATGTTTAAAGATAGAAGAAATAGATAGTTAATCTTTTATGGATTATGAAGATGATTCGTGTGTTTTGATTAGACCTAGTAGTTTTGAATGATCATAATTTGGAGAAAAGATTAGTTTTGGGTAGAAACTTATTAAAGGATGAAACTATACATGAAGATAAGTATATTTCCTTATGTTTTTGTTCTATGTTGTAAATGAATTCCTCAAAATTATGAAAAGGAACGTAAAACAAAAACGTTGTTGGTTTACATTTCCTACTAGGTAATCATTGACCATTTAAACACATCATAAGTTTGGGATTTTCTCATGGTTAACTTTCTCCTAATCATGTTCTCTATCACTCTCCCTCAGAAATTGACCCTTTGTTTTCTCCTCCATGTCCATGTTTTCCTACATGGAACCCTAGTGTGGGTTAACTCGGGTGACCTTTGTACTTCCCTTTCGTTCTTTTAAAGTAATAGTTTTATTGACTCCTTTTCTGATGTGGGACTTTCAATGAAATTTCAAAACCCAATTTTAAAAAAATTGCGAGGATGCAATTTCTTAAGGGGGGAAGATTGTAACGACCCGAAATTTTAAATAAATATTGTTTCCTAATTTTATGCGTTATTTTTTATACTCAACAAATTTTTTATTTGATAAACATGATTATAATTAGAATGAGACCATTGGGTTTTGACTGTTATACGACCATCGGTCAATATGACCGCTGTGAACAAACTGTTTTGATTATTGTCTCTATATATAAGTAATCTTGGTTGATTATTATAGAAAAAAGATTTGATGGCCTCACCTAGTAGTCTTGGACCGATCGAAGCCCATCTAACAGAGCATGGGAAGGAGGTAGCACCATTGGGATTTGCTCTAGACCAAACCCAAGCCGAACTTCATCATGTGAAGCTAGAACGGAATCGCCATCGCGAGAAGTTCAAACTGATAGAAATTACTACTCGGGCAATGTTGACCGAGCCGCCCCAAGATTCTATCACCCTAGCACACCTTACTCTTAGGTCCTATGCTGGTATTATAAGGGGCTATATAACGAGACCGTAACTGCCTTGTGTAATCCTTGTTTTAAATAAAAATTGGGATTTCTGCTTATGATGAAGTTTATGAATTTTAAAATGACCAGATAAAAATAGTATGCATATTTTTGATGAATTTTCAAAAGAATATTTTGAAAAAAATGTTTATGTAAACCTTAAATAACTTAAGATGTGTAATGATTTTCGAAAAATGGTCTTCTACAATTATGTTCAGTACGAAATTTGGAGTCTAATAAGATCAACTTGATTTTTGATGAATAGTAAATTATGAATAGTGATTGTACGCTTAGGATTAGTAATATGACCAAATGGATTAGTAATTTCACTCAAAGAAAGTTCTAATATAATTTAGACACCTAGATTAAGTAATGTGATTCAATAAAATGGTTAAATAATGGTTTCATAAATTATTATTCAAGTATTAGTTTTTTCGGATGAATAGTGTTTTTTTAATTAAGAATTTAATTAAAAATAAATAGAAAATTATTTTTATAATAATGACTTTATTTTTGAACTCAGAGCATCGATATTATGTTATGGTAATTTTTGGGGATTTTTTCTGAAAAAAACGAATTTTCGATGAATAGTGTTTTTATTTAAAAATTAAATTAAATATATTTAGAAAATTATCTTTATAAAATGGATTTCATTTTTGAAATCAGAGCATTGATATTTGGTTAAGGTGAAATTTTGGGATCTTTCTGAGAAAGTTGAATTTTCAGTGAATAGTAAAAATGCAGTTTTAGGGTTTCGGTATGTTTAATGACATCATAGCTGTGTCATGATGCTTTCATGAGTTATTTTAAGGGTTGGAAGGCCAAGGGTGATGAATTATTGTTTTGGGGGCCCCATGTGGCCTAACTCCATGATAAATGCCAAGGGAGAGCACATGGGTTTGAGAAAAGCACATGTGAGGTGTCCTTTGGCCATTAATGCCTTGTCCCCTCACTTTCCCTATAAATACCAAGACCTCCTCTCATAAATTAGACTCCCCACTCTTCCCCAAAGAAGTTCTGGTCTCATTACCTCCAAAGGAGTCCTCCCAAGGTGCCCCCAAGCCATCATGGTCCAAACCATTGAGTTTTAAGAGTTACGTTTTAAGGTAAGGGATCCGACCTCTCTATTTCTTTTCAAGTAATCTCTTTTTTGTTATTTCTTTTATACTCCATGTTCTTATGTTGGAGGATGTTCTTTTATATTCATCCTACTGCCTATTTCATGTTCATATGATGAGAGACCCCCCCTTTCTCTCATCAATTCGTTTCAAGAATGTTTATGTGGCGCCGTTAGGCTGCCGAATTTTTAAGGGATTCTTTCACCTTCCTCGTTTTCAAGTTCTATTTTCTTTCAAGTCATTCATTTTCCTTTTTATTATGTTGTGTTATGATCTATAAATTTATCATACTGATATTTTATGATCATATGATGAGAGACCCCATTTGATCTCTTCAATTCAGTATTTTGATGTTTTAAGTGGCGCCGTTAGGCTGCCGAATTTTTAAGTGGTTCTTCACCCTTCTCATTTTGAAGTTCTACTTTCATGTCAATTATTTCAAGTTCCTTTTTTTTATATTGGGTTATGACTTCTATATCTATCATACTGGACTCTTATGTTCAGATGATTAGAGACCCCATTTTCTCGCTTCAATTCAGTATTTTGAAGTTTTAAGTGGCGCCGTTAGGCTGCCGAATTTTTAAGTGGTTCTTCACCCTTCTCGTTTTGAAGTTCTACTTTCATGTCAATTATTTCAAGTTCCTTTTTGTTATATTGGGGTATGATCTCTATATATATCATACTGTACTCTTATTTTCATATGATGAGAGACCCCATTTGATCTCTTCAATTCAGTATTTTGATGTTTTAAGTGGCACTGTTATGCTGCCGAATTTTTAAGTGGTTCTTCACCCTTCTTGTTTTGAAGTTCCACTTTCATGTCAATTCTTTCAAGTTACTTTTTGTTATGTTGGGGAATTATCTCTATATCTATCATACTGAACTCTTATGTTCACATGATTAGAGACCCTATTTGATCTTTTCAAATCATTTTTGTTGATGTTTAAGTAACGCCGTTAGGCTGCCGAACTTTCATAAGAGAAACCTAATTTTTTTTCTTTCTTCCATGTTTTTCATTTCAAATGGTATGTCCTTGAAATTTCATTACCATGATAATGTATCCTTATTATTCTGTCCATGTACTATTTTATGGGTCATTTATGAATGTTTGACCCATTTTACCTCTCTTTTAATGTCTTCTAAAACCTCGGAACATTGCCATTATGCTGCAGAATTTCTGTCTCAAAACGTCTCTCTCTTTTTCTAAAGATCTTTTATTTTATTAAGTGAATACCCAAAGCTCTTTATTCTAAAGGGGTATTCACATATATACCAAAATGTTCTATTTTAAATTCTGGGATTTACATACATGATACCCACCTTCCTTTTCTGTGGGTTTTAAAGTGATATAAATATCATGTCTTTAAAGCAGTTTTTAAAAAGTTATGATTATGAAATGAAACCCATTTCTATTATGCTATATGGGTTATTTATGAAATTTTTTATGATGATATATGTGGCTCACATGATAATAAAGGAAAATTTAAGGGTGCACCCTGATAGCGCTCCAATGCATTGGGTAATGATGTAACCACTAGAGATTACAATTTTCACGATACCTTGGTGAATAACCGTGGTAATTTTCAAATGAAACCTTGGGGATGGACCTTTGAGATATGTTCCTGATTGTCTATGTTAAATAATTTAGCCACATCTTCAAGTTATGAAAAATGTTATTTTTATTATGAAATGCCTCATGATTTCTTCCTCATGCCTTAAAGTTCTTTTCATGTTCTTATTGAAGTATATCAAGTTCACATGTAAAATGTTCCTCTTGTTTCCCTTACTGGGCCTCCTGCTCACCCTTTCTTTTGATGTATGTCCCCAGGTTTTGAGATGCAGTAATGAACCTAGGATGAACTTAAGGAGAAGCCTTTCAAGTGTTTAAGAAGAATGCTTATGTTGTTTTCATGTTTTATGTTCCTGGTTTCCAAGACACTAAACCTTAAAGATCCTTAGTTTTGTGTATTGTAATGAATGTTTATGTTATAAAAAGACGGGATGCTATAATGGATCCATCTTGGAATGAGATTTTTGGTTTCCTAGTGAAACTATTCAAGACTGAAAATATCAAATAAAGTAATGGGCTGGTGAGAAAGATGATTGTAATTGATATAGTTATATGTTTTTTGAACAAGACAACATTTTAAAGGGTGTTTATTAATGTTAACATGTCCTCAGACATACCTCAATATAATTTGGATTCAAAACGACATGTAGATATTTTTTCCGATAGAAATGTAAGAAAATTTTCCTATATTATTTATGTAAAATCCATGATGTAGTGACATGTTTCATATTACTGAAGTATTTCAAAAGTGAATAATGTTTGGATTTACACTTAGAATGGTCATGATGTTATTGATGTTCATGTAACCTAATTATATGCAATGGAATGTTATTTAGATTCACGTATAGGATATTGACATGTGTAGGAGGTCAATACTCACTGAGTTTCATACCATCAATTAGTAGAGTTTTCTATTATTGTTCATGCTTTCTATATCGGTTATTAGATAAATGATTCAATTATTAATGTAGGGGTCTCACTTATTTTACAACCATACATTGATGTACATGTAGAACTATTAGATTATTTATAAAATGAAGAGGTTATGGATTATTTTCACACTGCCTAAAAGTACCCTACTTATAAAAAATACAATTTTTATATTATGTAAATCAACTACCCTCCCCTTCTAATAACCATCTTATCCTAATGCGTGGTATTCACCGTAGGTTGTAAATTGTAGATAATATTAGTTAACAAAGACAAATTCATTTTGAGGATGCTTCAATGAGTAGTAGAGAATATTTATTAATTATAAAAACTAGTTTCATATAAACATAATGTAAATAATATCCATGTTAGATCAAATCCAATGATCAAGGGTGGAATATTGGAAACATGGATCAAAACCCAAATATTATTTATTTCTTGAAGATTATAATATGGATGATCAACTCTTTATTATTTTTGTTCTTCAATGGATCACTAATCATTCATAACAAGGATAAATAGGGTATTCAACACCAAAATAGATGATATGATGTACAACTCATTTGATTCATCATTATGATATTTAAAAATTAGCCACAATAACAACATACATGACATGTGTTTCAAGGATTAAATTCAATGTGATTAAGAATTAAAAAATAAATTGATATTTAAACCATCTGAAACTATATAATATTAAATGAACATCCCAAAATATATTCAATATTAAAATGAATTGCATTAAAGAAACCATAACCAAGATTCGTAAGTCGATAAATGTATAAAGGTGACCAAATAGAAATAATAGATCCCAAACATGTTTTTTTCGATCATTATTTTTTGTATGAACATGATCTGTAATACAAAACATTTACAAATTAATACACCCCCAATAATCTAATTAAAAGGGGATTCATTTTTTCTTTTGTGAATAATGCTTGGCCATTTTGGGTTTGGTAATATTTTATTTCTTGATTGAGTGTGTTGAATGACTCTATGTTTTTTTCCATTAATGAACGATTCTCAATAAATTTGGTGTGTAAATTCATTATATACATTTTATTACATTAATCAATTACATAATCAGTGAATTTGATATTGAAATTTATTACCTCTAAGGTTTATTACTATGAATATCATTGGGTAAATGTTTTAATTTAATTAAATATAGAAAAAAGTTTATATTTATATTGAATTATATATATATTTTATTTAACCTCAAAATTTTATTTTAATGTGATTATGTATTATAAATGTTTCTTATTCATGAATAATACTTTAATTTTTTATTTAGAAGTAAACATTTTATTCATTATTTAAACGTTTTTTTCTTTGTTAATAAAGAGTTAATAATTTTTATTAATTGTTAACAGTTTTTTTGTGCCGAACATAATTACATTTATCAGATGACTTTTTTCTGAGAAATATTATTTTAGATAATTTAAATTATAATATTAATGGAGTACTTGTTAGAAGTTTTGTGTTGAATAAGGAAGTAAAGTTAGATTACTCAATAGGGCATGTTTAAACCAAGTACATGTGATGAACTTGAATATTTTTAATGGTATGTTTTAAATGTTTTAGTTTGATGATTATTCTTTTTTTGTTACAAATAATAACTTCCATACACATTTGATCAAGAGAATAGATAGAATCTTAAAATTTCTATAATATTATCCCACGTACTCATTAGTTTCAATCCTATTACTTTAGTTTAATATGTATTCATCTTTTCATTTTAACATAATGTATCATGTCTAATTTTAGATTGGATTTATTCTTATGTAAAATATATTGTATAAATATGAATTTTAATTTCAATATTCTTTTAATCTATTAGTTGATTTGACTTATATTAAATATGTATTCAATTAAAAACTATAAAATATATGTTCTTTTCTTCAAGGTAATTGATGGATCAGTGGGATACCATTTCTTATTCATTGGTATCTATCATTATTATTGATTATAGACATACTAGATTATCTATTATTTGATAATATTTTTAAAATTTTAATATATATGGAAACATCATTATATTATCTTTTGTTGTTTTTATTTTTTTACTCTGTATTTTGGTATTATTTATTTCATTAAACTAAGAATAACCATGTTTATAAAATGGAGATATTGTATTTTTTGGAACACTATAAATTTTAATGGCCATGATGATATTAAATCATCCATGACAATGTGAAATCCATGGGTCAAATTATTCAAAAAGTGAACACATGGTCAGTACAATCCTATACATCTGGGTATATTACTCGTGAGAGATGGCTTGTCACATAGAAATGGACAATAAAGTCATGTTAATCATTGTATGTAACATGGTATAAACATTTTTTCACATTATAGAGCATTACTCGAGGCCATGTGTTCAATTCTATATTGTCCATGTGTTCATTTACTCATGGATTGAACACATGGGATGTAAAATTATGTACTTTTTATAACAATTTTGTGCATTCTTACATATCATGGTGGTTGTTAACACCTTTTAAGAGCCTTATATTACAGTTCCCAATGCCATGATTTTGGATCAAGATGACCATATTTATTCCATACGAGGAGAAAAATCATATCAAGAAACCGGTGCATGAGGTATCACCGTTCCATTTCCCCCTTATTTTCTAGATATCCTTGTATTTATATAATGCCTTAAAATATACTTTTAATAACTTTCATAATTCATATATTTATAAAAAAATTGAATATGAAGCTTTAACTGATTGACTCACAAGTAATGTACCATTATTTCAAAGCATCGAACATATTTCTAGATAAGGAATTCAAAAAAAGATCTATGAATTTAGCCTTTCCAAGACAACAGTGGACAAGACCAATGGGGACCTATGGTTGTTGTGCTATTGAGTATCAATGTGTTCTCAAGTAGAATATTAAATAATATGTTTACAGATTTGGTGTCATGTTCTTAGAGATGACTGCTGGAAGGTGTGTTATTTATACTGTTAGGCCCACTGACTACCAGAAGATGATATCATGGTTACCATAAAAGATATTAATTCTAACATAATTCCAAGTATTTGTTTTTTATAAATAAAATGATGTATTTTATTTTTTAATTCTTTGTTATGTATGTACAAACAATATTGAAATTCAACATGATGATCAACACAAATGAATATTATTTTTTATTTTAAATTAATAAACTTTTATTTGTATCTATTTTGGTTTCAATTCATAAAGATTTTTATCATGGATTTGTATATATTTTAACTGGTTGTGTGTGGTGTAAATCTTTGAGATGAAGAGTTTGGAATAACATTGAATTGAGGTTCCTCATCAGTACTATAGTTGACGTGATTTTTGGGATGTAAATAAAGACAATGAATGAAAAAATTCCATGCTATGCATATCAATTTATTATATATTAATTTATTTGAATTTTTGTTTAAATTTATGTATGTATTTTTCACTAATTTTTTTTGTGTGATCTTGTTTTTTGTGTCATTTAAAGTAGCGTAACACCTAGATGTTTTTTTGAAATACTTTCAATAAATAATTTTAATTATTCAATAGCATGCTTTGCTCGTAGTCATGAATTTTAACGAACTGTGAAATTCTGTTAGTTTAAAAGTATCATGTTATCCTAGCTGTTCATTTAGAACGAATAAATATAACTAACTTATGAAAATGTATAGTGAACTCATATTCTGCCAAGAATTTATGAAAAATAAAAAACAATTTTATATTTTTATTTATTTTAATTAATATATTGAATTATTATTAGTATATTAAATTAATTAAATATATATTTTATATACTTATTAATTTTTTATATTCATCCAATTTGTTTTCATAGGTTATGAATAAACCCTATTAGATGTATAAAATTAAATACTTCTCAAAAGATGATTTTTTTGAATTTTAACGGCGAACCCATTTAACATTAATGTTTTCAAAATTTTCTAATTTTTATGTGAAAACATAAAAATTTTCATTGGAAGCATCATATAAAAAGTTAACATTGGATAAATTGTTAATATTTTTCTGATAGCTTTCAATTTTTTTGAATAATAAATATTAACTAAATTTTAATTGAAAAGAACATTTTTCATCGAAATAATGTATATGTTTAAATATAATATTTTATTTTTTAAATAAAAATTAAATAAATATATATATATATATTAATATAATTTATGTCATTATCATTATCTTTACACTGAATTTAAAAGTAAAAACATTTCAAACATCTACAATGTTTTAATTTTTAAATCTCATTCTCAATTTCTGAAAATGGAATTGATTTTAAATTAAATACTGTAACTTCTACGTTTTGAATTTTAAAAAAATGGATTCAATATCTTTAATTAGTAGGTAATAATTATGTAAAAATATTTACTGTATTTATGGGAATTATGAATTGTAAATTCGATAAATTTTATTAATACAGTAAATGAGTAAATTGGATAATTAATGGTTAGAATAATATTATAAAATTAACACATTTCACAATATTATTGGATGATATATTTTCATCGTAAATTATATTTATGTTGAAATGGTGTCTTTTGGAAACCACGTGGATGGGATTAGAACATTTATTTTATTTTTTAAATGAATAGTTCAGTATGATTTACTCGAAATATAATAACTATATCATTTTTATATAAGGTTATAAAGAATATAAATTAGATTATAAATACTCATTGGAAATATTAAATATTTTTATTTATCATTTCAATTTTTTATTAATTTTAAGGAAATAAATAGTTACATTAAATACTTGTTCTTTGATGATGTAATAATTACTAAATTTAGGAGAAATCAATAAAAAAATTTAATTAAAATGAAAATAACCATAAAAATACCAAAAACATGACAAAATTTTATTAGTCGATTATATATTGACCATAACCATCCATGGATTGAGATGGTGAGTTTTAGAGCCATATAAACGAGATTTTTACACTTAAATTATATTATATAAAGTTATATTAATGTTGTCACATTAAAAATCTAATAATTAAACATTTTAATGGATTTATTTTACTGAAGATAAATTTTACTAAAAATATTCTTCGAATCTATAGTATATTTTTATGCATCATAGTATTTTATTTTTATTTTTTATTCATGAAATGTTTTTATTAAATTGTTAGACAAAATTGGTGTAGTGATTATTTTATTAATAGAGAAAGCTAATAAATGTTATTAAAAATATAAAAAAAAAATTAAATTTGGTATATTTAATATGTATACTGAATACAATATATGACCACAACCTATTATTAATATAATAATATAGTTTTTTTATGTTAACTACTTATATTAATATTTTTAAAAATAAATGAATTGAATAGTGTCAAAAATGACACCATTGATTGTTTATCAAAAAACATTATTCAATTATTTAAAAGTAATAATTTTATTAGAAATATATATTAATTATTATATGGTCTATAATATTTTAATGTAATTATATTATTGTCTAATTGTCATCAATTAAGTAAATCTTCCACCTTTTTAATATAGAAATTTTTGTCACCCTAGTTAAAAATTAAATATAATAACTAAGTGTAAATTAAAATGATAAGATTTAAATGAATATAAAAACATGTCTAAGATCAGTAGGTTGATAATATTAAAACCCTATATCTTCTCATATTATAAATTGGGGAATTTGGGAGTTTGTGGGATGCGGTTTGATTTTATTATCAATTTATATTTTTAGAGATCCCAAAAGGTCTCATCACCTAAATTATAAAAGAGATCCTTCTCCCAGAATCAGACACTGATCCAGAAATGCTCATAGATTCAATGAGTATTGTTCGGGTGGAAAAATTTATTTTTATAAAAATTTATTAACATTCATTATATAACCCTTTTTATGAAATTTTGGAATAGGTTACAAGAGTTCATAGACTGAAAAATTATTCTTGTTGGTGTGTCAATATGACTCGGATGATGAAACAGTTGACAAAACCAGATGCTAACTCTGATAAGAATGATTTAAAAAGTTCCTTACAAAATGGATAACATACATATGTTTTTTATAATTATATAAATTTATATTATTATATACTTATACCATGATTTAGTTTTATCATATGTTCTTATGTCTATAGCCCACAATACCATGTTTTATTTTTTCACATTTTTGTGAGTGAATAGACCAAGATACCAATGTTTTAGTATGATAAATGTTTCTGTGTGATTAATTATTGTATGAAATAGATGATATATTTTATTTTTCACCTAAGTGTGTGATAACATTGTTTCCATGATATTTTTATTGGAATATACCATATTATTATTCGATGCATTATAAAAAATGTAAGTTAGACCCATTGTAGGTTGATAATACTAAAAGGTGAGTATGTTTATATGATGTATGTAAAATTATGAAAATAAAATTTTGGGGAATGGGGAATTATGTTCTTGTGTTCTAACCTAAAGGCATGATGGTATCCTGTGATCAAACACAAAAGGAAACTGGGGGCATGTCAGTCTTCAGCGACATGACACGTGACATAATTTTAGGATATGAAAATTTTGTGGCCATAAAAGAGTAAATGTTAATGTGTGAGGAACTTGTGGACTCATCCATGAGAGATATAAGGCATGATTTAATGTTATATGAATGAGTCTTGTTATCCATGTAATGGTTTAATGATACATATAGAAACATTTTGGTTGACTCCACATCATGCCTTCTTTTTTGAAAACATTTCTAGTATAGAGTTAATGTATGCACAATAAAATATTTTGGGTCTATTGGTTAGTGAAATACCACTCCATTCATGATTATATGTAGTTTTATTACACGGTTTTATATAATCATGACATACACTCTAATGCGCATTATTCCATGTCAAAAAAACATTAATGGTGTTCTATAAGGTTAATAATAACTCCTTTTTTTTAATCTTGATGTGCATATTTACATCATCAGTAGGGATGTATGAAATTTCAAGTACCCCGTGAAAAAGAGAAAATATATAGTGCATAGTATTTGGTGGTGGTGATTTTATGGAATCTAAAGTGATGCTATACTGATGTTTTATACAATACTAATTTTTATATTCATATTTGGTCTTCCACTTTGGGGGTTCGTAGTTTTTTCTCAATTTTACAGGAAATATAATCCATGGATGTTTTATAGAATGGCTATTTTATTTGAATATTTATTTATTTACTCTTTTCATAGTGATATTGAGGGTATAGTCAAACTATTGGAATCATTTAGAACATAAGGACTTATTAAAACCCTCTTGCATTTGGGGAGGCACGCAAAAGGAAACGTGGAACTATGGAATGGAGTGATTGATTCATAATCGAGAATTATAAATTTTCATTAAAGGAGGATTCATATTTTCATCATTCAATTCTATATTTTGTGTAAATATATAATCGATTTATCAATTGTTGGATTGAATCAGGAGAGTTTCATGTGTTCTTGTCTTGAACATGTGTAATAGACATATGATATACTATTGTTTGGAATATATTCATAGTTATGGTTTGAATATTTCATGTTTATCATAAAAATATTGTCTTGTAATAGTTTATGGGATTTTTTTGTGATCATGTGTAATGTCCAGACACATATAATCAAATTTCATATACACATATGCCTATAGAGTGTCACGATGATGTTTTGAAATTAAATTCCCTGATATGTGACCATAGTTTGGAGATACATCTATTTTCCCATCATTTTTGAAATGTCCATGTTGTAATTTTCTAATTGAACAAAAATTTATTATCATTATTTATATTCATATGACTATCATACAGGTACATAAAACTAGTTTTGATAATTTTGTAGTATTATGAGTGTTGTTTTTTCAGAATATTGATAGAATTAAAGGATTTGTTTTTTATAATCAACTGTGTCTGCCTATGAAATTTTTAGTTTTCCATATATCAAATTTGATATATGTTTTAAAACATTATGTGTGGCATTTCAAATAATGGATAGTTGATGTTATATTATGGGACCACATAGATAAGTGGTCCTGAACTCTACCACAATTGATGAAATTCTATTTTTACCACTATTAATTTCATAGAGTACATCTATATCTACTCAAGTGTTTTAGGTATAATGGCCACTTTACCCATGATCCTTATATAATGTGAATATTATTGGTTGGAGATTTTCTAAGACTATGTACAAATACAGTCAAGTCATTCAACCATAACACACACTATCAAAAAAGGTATCGAGAGGCCCCTATTATAATGAGTAATAGATTAAAATAATTAAAGGGAACATTAGATTATTTGAGAATCAAGAGGATAAATGGGTAATGTTAGCTAACATCTTGCTAGAAGGACATATAATGATGTGGTGTTGTGATGTGAACTATGAAGCGAGACATAAAGGTCTTATATGAAAAAAATTCAAAGACAAATTATTAATAGAGATAATTCCAAATAAAATGAAGCTGGAAAATGCTCAGTATTTTTTAATATTCAAATGGGGATTTATTATGATTTATTATTACTATAAACATTCAATATATATCTATTAATTACCCCTATATTATATATGAACGATGCATAGATTTCATAGAAGTATAATATTGGCATCTGACCATAGTTGAGAAATAATTAAAAGAGTTCCAACATTATGTCATATCATTACATTCCTTGAAAGGCACAAATGAAAGATATGGTTAATGACATGGATAGGGTTATGGGTCTTCATCATAATAAATTTCATATTTTTAGTGAATATTCTAGTAGTGGGGAGAAAAATGATGAGAATTCATTCAAAAGTGGTGAAAACACCAATATAGAGAAGGGGTTCATTAGTATCTATTATTACAGTATGAATTCGTTAATATTATATCTATGGAAATAGTTAGTATTAACTAAAATTCATCAAAACCCCAATGATTGTGTCCTAATGATAGAGTAATATTGGGAATCATTAACATTTATGGTCAAAAGTATTGCAGACACGTTCTTATTAGTGATTGAGATTGATACGATTGTCATGATTTATGATCTTTTTGCCTCCTTAGCAGTAGGTTCATAACACTCAGATGATGATGAATCATGCTATTCATACAAATCAAGGATAGAGTCATGGAGCTGATTTAGAATAATGGTATGAATGGGACCATGTCATGACTGATTGTAGAGAGGGACCATTTAAAGATTGAGGTATGGTCTTGATGTCCTATATTTATTCAAAAAAATTATTTTATACTATTTCTTCAAATTTGATTATATCTAGATTTTTTTTATTGTTGGGATTTACTTAAAGTTCATTTTTTCGTCTATGTTTTCTTATCTCAGTAAATTCTTAGGATGAAATGTGGGTAAAATTTAGAAATTTCCAAAATTTTTCATATAATACAATATATTTAGGAATTTTTGGGATATCAAGATCATTGATATGAGTGTCCTTTATGTAATCTGTGTTATAGACTATCTAAAAAGATATCGGGCACACAAGAACTGATATATGAAGCATATATTATTTAGTACACCCATGCAGGAGAAGGTAATTTTGGCTAGTGATTGGAATGATGGAGGAGTCAAAGTGGCCCCATACCTCCCATATATTTGAGCCATTATAGTCTTGTTGGATTCCTTGTTTCATGATTATGATCAAGTGGTTGACTCCCTCTTTCATCTAGTAGTGGGCATATAACTGGATTTCTTCATGGAAGATGTTTTAGGTACCCATCCTAAGAGGGAAATTAACAATTATATCAAACTCATTAGTTATTTGATGCATATATCATCTACCATATATTTTATGGTTTAAAATGAGTTTAATTAAATTTAGGATTATCTTGAGGATTTGCAGTTGAATGGTTTTATCAAAATTAGTACTACAAATTAGTGTGCTATGGTATTATATGGATTATTACCTTATGGTTATCATTACTATATACTATTTAATATATTTCATTCTACCAGAGGGTAATGTTTTTGTAAATATACTAGCAAGTGGATCTAGCATTCTGATAAATAGAAGAATCATATCTCCTTTTTGTGTGTGATCCCTAAAATATTGATGCATAATATCTATGTGTTTTTTACAAGAGTGATGTGAATGGTTTTTAAATAATGAAATGAATCTATTATTATCATATAATATATTTTTTTCATAAAACTCATACCATAGTCTATGAGTGTGTGTTTCATCCACAGCACATGAGGATATAAACATCCAGCTGCAACATATTATGCTTCAGCTAGGGAAAGTGCTATAGAGTGTTTATTTTTTCATGGAAAAGAAAATAATGAATCCCTTATTAAATTACAAGCCTCATATTTAATTTTCAAATACATTCTAATTCATCCAAAGACAACATCCAAAACAAATTTAGAACAAAATCATTTCTAGAAGATTAAAATGGTCATAATTCCAAAGTTCCCTTAATGTAGTGAAAAAATATTTTCACTACCTTTAAATGAGATTCCATAGGATTTGATTGTTATCTGGAACATAAGCATTCTGAAATCATTAAACCTAGATGAATTGTTGTCCCGTATAGTAGACTTCCTATGATACCTCTAAAAGATGTTGGATCCACTGGTTTCACTCCCACATCAATATCAAGTAAATTTGAGGTACCAATGGGAGTACTTATACTCATTGAGTTTTCATATCCATACCTTTTATGAAGATATTTAATATACTTATATAGGGATATATAAATATCTTTTGGTTTTTGAGAACATTCAAAACCAAGGAAAATTTTTAACTCACCCATCATAGTCATTTCGAACTCAAATTTCATTAGATATAAAAATGAATCTATTAAGGATTGTGGGGTTGAACCAAATATCATGTCATCAAAATAAATTTGAAAAATAAACACATTATTCTTATAATTATTAATAAATAGTGTTGGATTAACATTTCTCTTAACATAATTGTTTTGTATCAAAAATCTTGTATGTATATCACACATGCCCTTAAGGTCTTGTATAAAACTATAGAAAGGTTTAGTAAGTTTGAAATAATTTTCAGGATGTTTTTTATATTAAAAAATAGGAGTTTCTAAAAAGAAATATCCTATTGAATATAAAAATTAAGAAATCACATTTAACATACATTTGAAAAAGATTGAAATTAAAAAATGCTGCAAAGACAAGTAGAATACATATAGATTCAAGTCTAGCTACAATATCACAAGTTTCGTCATAGTATATTCCTTCTGTTTGATTATTGCCTTTAGCAACAAATCTATTTTTCGTTATTATTATGATTCCTTATTCATCATAATTATTTCTAAACACCCATTTTACTCCAATAATAGATAATTCCATAGGTCTTTCTTCCAAATTCAATACTTTATTCCTTTCGAATTCATTTATCTCATCTAGCATGGATTTTATCCAAAAATCATCATCTAATTATTCATCAGTGCTTTTTGGTTCAAATTGAGAAAGGAATGATAGATGTTCTACTTCATTCTTTAATGAACATATTTTCTTTACAGGTTGATTAGCATCACCAATAATGTTATCGCTAGAATTATTCTTATGAAACAGCCGATTTGGGGGTTTTAAAACCTTTTCATCTGCATATGGTAGGGAATCATTTGGGGTTAATTTAAAAAAAATCATGGAAAATTCATTTATAAGAATGATCTTCTATCAACGATTCATAAGTAGTTTTTAAAAAAAAAGCAGAAGATGTTGGTTGAACATGATTAAAAATAAACGGATTGGATTCAGAAAATTTAACATGTAGTGATTCAGCAATAGTACAAGTGTTTTTTAAACTCTACATGCCTTAGAATATGTAGAGTATACTAAAAAATTTCACTCCTTATATTTGTGTTAGAATTTATGTAAATTATAAATAGTATTAAAAATAAATACATTTCATCCAAATACCTTGAAGTAGGAATGCCTAGGTTTTCTTAAATTCCATAAATCATAATGGGTTTTATAAAGAAATTTCTAATTAAAACCCGATTTATAGTATAACAAGTACTACATACAGATTCAGCCCAAAAGGATCTAGCTATCAAATATTAACTCAACATGGTTACAGTTATCTCTTGGAGAACTCGATTTCTTCTTTCAACAACCCCATTTTGTTAAGCAGTTCTTGGTGCTAAGATGTTATGAGTAATAACTTTTCTACATCATATCATTGAAAAATTAGAATTTAGATATTCTCCTCCATGATCACTATGAATAGTTATCATCGGAAGGTCTTCCACCTTTTAAAAATTGGTTTTAAATCATTCAAATAAGAAAAATCATCAAATTTCATAGCTTGAAAATAGACTAATTTAAATCTAGTGTAATAATCAACTAAGACAAATAAATAATATTTTCCTCAAATGCTTCCATTTTGTGGAGGACCAAAAATATCTATATGAAAATAATGTAATTCATTAGTATTTAAGACTTATGTGACTGATTTAAAACTTGATTTAGGTTTCTTTCCAAATTGAAAAGGATTACAAACTTTTTATGTAACAAATATATGATTTGGTAGATCCATAACTAGTATTTTCTTATAAAGTTTTCATATGTTCATATGGTTACAGTGTCCTAACATTAACTCCCTTAATTAAGAATGATCTTTCATTTAACTAAGAGAATGTAGATCTTGTAACCTATTGTCTTCTATGATTAGTGTGTATACATTCTCTTGCATATGGGAAGAAAGAATAATTTTATCCTTGGAATTGGGTACTAAACATTTATCATTCCTAAAATTCACAAGGGAAACTTCATCACATAACTGACTAATGCTAATAAAGTGGTTTTTAAGACCTTAAAAAATAAAACATTTGAAATCAATTTTTTTCCAAGAAGAACATCGTTACCTATACCAATAATTTTTCAATTAGCATTATCATTATATGTTACATTTCCTCAATTCGTCTAGATAATTATTTAAATTATGTTTTTACACATTGTCATATATCGGGAGCATCCACTATCCATGCACCATGTATTACTATTGGTAATATCATTATTTTATAATAAATAAGACAATTTGACTTTTTGAACCCAAACATTCATGGATCTAGAAACATCAGAATCCAAAACATTAGGTATCCATATTTTCATAGAAAAATAGGCTTTACGAAAACCTAAAGACTGAGTTTAGTTTAATGAATAAATTTTTTCCCAATTTTCACCACACTGACATTTAGTGAAAAATGGAGCACTTTGAGGAACAGAATATTTATTACTGAAAACTGGTTTCAGATAAGTACAACCAAATACAAAATTAATCCATAGAGGATGAATTTGGGATTACATCTTATCAAAGTTATCTTTACCTAAGGTAAATTTTGAAAAACGCTTCCTTAAGGAAATTTTTTTTGACTTTAGTTTAATAAAAATGTAATTATCCTAATAAACATTAGTTTTAGCACTAGAGTTTACCTCTAAAATATTCTTCTTAGAAAATACTTTTTCATGATTCTTAGAAATTTTATCATTAATAGAATTAAAATATTCAAGGATTTATGAAATACATTCAAATTAATAAATTTTCTTACCAAGATCATTAGAATGATCTAATGTATATTAAGTATGTATTGAAATTAAATAATATTCCTTATCATGTTTTTCGTGAGTTTTAATTTTTCATTCCAAAGAAGCATAGAAAATCTATAAACTTCTTCATAAGTAGGTAAGCTATTGTCTTCATTAGAATAATATTATTCATCCAATTATTCATAGTATTTATTATCACTATAATTAGAATATAAGGAAACATTGGTTAGAGATTCAGTGTATTGTACCTTAACCATTAGACATTGATTTTCAATGGGTAATCTGGCTATTAAACAAATATTCTTCTGACCCAAAGATTCATACTCCGAGGTTTCATCAAAAGAGTACCCACCTCTATCACTCCTGGTGTCATTAGCTTTTAAAACATTCTTAGATTTAGCTTTTTAGTACTTATATCTATTTCTTTCTGAATTCTTTTCATTTCTATCCTTTTTCTTAAGCATATGACAATATAGCCTTATATTCCAAGTAGTTTTTCATTAATAATATGTGATTCTTAGTCTTTCTTGTCCATTCATTACTTATTTTGAAATCATTATAGAATTTCTTTCTTCCCATCTATCATGATCATCCTTCAAGAATGATTAACAAGATCATTCTCAGAATTTCCACTTTCTCTAGATTTAGAAAAAATAGTTACTTTCATTGACTTGGATCTTGTAACCCTTTCAAGATTTTTGAATTTTGTAGTAGAAAAATCTACATTTCCTTTCCCATTATTCTTCTTATTTAAATCAGAATCTCTTTTAATCCTTGTATCATATTAAAGAAGAGTCCCAAAAAGCTCATCTAGATTAATTTGTGATACATTATTATTCTCATCAATAATATCTCTCTTAAATTCCCACTCATTAGGCATGATATAGAAAATCATGTCTAAAAGTTCCTCATCATATTATCCTTTCTCACCCATGGATTATAAACTGTTAACAATAGTCATAAACATTTTTTGTACTTAACACACTAGTTCTCAATAAGGAAATAGGAATCAATGATATTCTGCACTAAGCATTGCTCTTCAAGTCTATATAACCATGGATGTACCAAAATGAGTGAACTCCAATTTCTTCCAAATAAAATTTGAAGCTTCATTAGAAGAAATATGACTATATATATTCCTAGTCATGGAACACAATTGATTATTGAGTACCTTGTAGTTTAGTTTATACTTTGAATTTTCATGATTAGTAATTTTTTTGAATTCCATACAAAAAAATATTCTAATCACTTGTATGAATAATGATGTTTTCCACTACAATAATAATAATAAAAATTCTTCATTAAATCTATCCAATATTCATAATTATTCCAAAAAAATATAGTTGTTCTAGTAGGATTTATATTTTCAATAGAACCAACATTCATTCCTACAATCTAAAAAAATACCTTTCAACAGAAACATGTTAATAGTAAGATTCTATAAAAAGGGATAAAAATCATAAGCATGAAAAATATTTATAAAAATTAAAACATGATCGAGAATACTTATATGTGAATATAAGTATTTCTAAGACATCTATTGATTCCAATTATAGGTTTGAAATTTGAATGTAGTTTCTCAATAAAAAGAGGAGGTTAATTCTAAGTTTAAAAACATTCATTTTTATCCTCCTTGAAAATTATGACTTAAAAAGTTAAACAAGGTAAATTCGGAAGACATATTTTAGTTCTAAAAAATTTCAATGTTCTGGAAATATCGTTCGAGAAATGAAACATAATAAAAGTTTACAAGGAAACGATTTTGTCTTAAAGAGTATTCAATCTTATTAATGATAGTATATGATAGAAAAAGAAAGTATAAGAAGGTTATACATGATTAATTTATCAAAATACAATGTATAATAAACATGAAACAAAACAAATAACAAGTACAGAATATTTTACCCCAAAGAGAAGGGTATCCAATGTCTTTGGATAAAGGTCCCTTGATTTATACTTTAATGAAAGTCTGTTTACCCCACACCAAGGTAAGCCCTTCATAGGAATATCAGAATCTATCTTACTATCCCAGCAAGCCCTCGAACATTAAGGTAGGTATAACCTCTATCATCCTATCAACAGAAGTCCTTGAACATTAAGGTAGTCGGCATATATGTCTTCTTATCCCCGAAATTCCTCAATTGTGCACAATAACAATTGGAGTCCAATAAAGAAAGATGAATAAGATGTTCAGTACAAAAAATCCATGAGTGTATCTCTCTCTAGAAATTGCATAAGATGAATTTAATATCTTGATTGATTGATCAGTTCTTAGTACATATGAGCTCATTCAAATGAGCTCATATTTATAGGGATTTCTTCGACTGTCGGCTCCCTCATCCAATGGATATATTTTTCCTTGAATCATGGATTGACCTGTAAACGTGTCACTCAAACAAAGTTTAGTTAGAAACAAATAGTACTATATCATTTCATAACTATAAATGGAGTAAGAAAATGGTTTCTTAAACAAATACAATTTTCTAGATTCATAGGAAAAATAATTTTCAGACTCTATGTAAATAAATACTTGGAGACTATAAATCATAAATATAATGAATCTATTTTTCGTGGAATTCAGAACCTAAATAATATAGATTTCATAGTCTTAATTCCAATAATATTGGACTCTAAATTATAAGGAATTCAGAACATCAATTCTGAAGAATTCAGAATCCGAATTTTGAGTAATTCAGAGTATGAATTCTTCGGAATCTAGAGTCTGAATTCTGAAGAATTTGGAGTCTGAATTTAATAGAATTTAGACTCTGAATTTCAGATCACTCATAAACTAAATTCTATAGAAGTTGGAGTGTAAATTTCAGAGAATTTAGAGTCTGAATTTCATAGAATTTCAAATATTGAATTCGAAAACACAAATAAAAATAAGAAAATAGAATACACTAAAACTAAAAATTTATAGGATTCCTTGGTTTTAGATGTGTTACCAATTTTTAGACATTATAAAAATAAATATTTAGAAATATATAAACTGTAGAATGAAATATGAAATCATAGGTAAGGGTTAAATTTTGTTGGGAAGGAAAATTTTATTTATTAAGATAATTTTTATAGAAATTAAAATTTATCTTAAGATAAGGTGTTTGTGATTTTTAAAATATGATGTAATGGGATATGGATAAGGAAACCTTATTGGCTCGATGAAAATAAGTAAATTGAAGTAAATATTCGTTACAAGGTTGCATGACATTGTCAGTTTTCTATGAAAATATTCATTTTCATTTTTTGAGTGCAATGAAGGTAAAAATGAAACCAATACTATAAAACCCCATAAATAAACATATTAAAAAATTTTATTTGATTTTATATTGATAAATCATATATATTCTCAGAAGGAAGCTAAAATAAAAACAATCATTAATGGTGATGATATTGTAAAATAAACCCCATACTACTTAAGTACACATTAATTCCAAATTTTTAGGTTGAAATAATTTGATGTATAGATTTATTTTCAATGAACTAACAAGGATTCATGAAATAATATTTCTATAGGTTAGAATGTCCTGAACCAGGGGTTCCATCCAAACCACCACCTGACCCATCATGTGGCATGTCCCAAAGGGTGCTCCCAATCCCAATGGGATGGTAACTAGTACTTGGGTATCATCAATGATCATTGGGAACATTTTTACATTTTTATATAACATAAACAAACCCATGAAAATATTACATCACATAACTAATAATCATAACCAAACGAAACACCAAATTTTTCATATTCATTATTTTACAACATTAATCAATACCAGAAAAACCATAATGAAAATAGAACAACTAAGAAAACCAAAAAACCTCCATGTACAAAGTGGTATATCACCCTCTAGTTTCCAGAACCAAGACATGAGATTTTTGGAACACTAACAACTAGATCCACCATCACCACCATGCCACATCATTCCTTTACATTGGTCATAAATAAAAAAATCAACATTCACCCAATGGTGTTTATTAGGATTGATAAAAATACTAATAATAATCCACCAAATGAAAAATATTTCATGTTATAACATTATATTATATACCAAGATTCAAATTTCATAAGAGCATTGGGAATCATTTTCAAGAAAAATTAAAAAAAATTGGGAAAATAATTTTATAGAAAACCTTTCCTAAAAGAAAATGTTATTTGAAGACATAATGTGAAAAAATTCAACCATATACTGATGATTGGAACCATAAAAATATAGAATTTGGTTTAATAAAACCACTATTTGAAATCCATATAGGTAACTACCAGAACTGAGACACCATGAACCTCATACCTCGGTGATCAAAAATCACCAATGAAATCCAACAGTGTTCCCATGTATGAAACCCTAGGGAGGATCTAATACCAAGGTCAAGTGGTCTCTATATGATAAGACAAAATGAACAAAATCCTCATGAATAAGCCCTTAGAGTTGGACACATCCCATATTCTAGTGGTCCTCAATCATATCACATGTTTAGTTAATTTCATAGCATCAATATTTCTAGAAGATCTTGCGCCTCGATCCCACCAAATTAACATAATTACGAGTTCCAGTTGACAAAAATAGACAATGAAGATTCCTTTCGTCCTATGATTTAATTTCACACCTCACACAAGTCACTAATTTCACATACACATTTCATGAATCATAAACACACTAGGGAATCACCATTTTTACTATTCACATCTATCCAATGCTCAAAGGACACATGGAAACCCCCATTTAACACAAAAATACTGCATTCAAATTCACCCAGAGACAAAATCCATTTGGAAACACAAAAAGAATATAATTCATGAAAAATAATTAATTTCCATTGTAAAATCCTCTTTTAAATCAATACACACAAAAATATATTTTATAACATAATTCACATCAATAAAAATTCGTGGAACTCATTTTTGAAACTAAATAAGGTACTTCACATGCTTAAAAAACACTTCTTTTATAAAAAACATTCAATTCATTGGAACCTCAAATATAATTGAAAACACAATTCACACCTTTCACATTAATCATAGAACACATTGATGAAGCACTATAGTAACACACACATGAAAAATGACTACATTCATTTTAAAAACCGACTTTGATCACTAATAAATCTCATAACCTTATCAAAACATATTTCACACAATACACATAATCCATAGAAAACATTAATGAAACCTGGAAATAAATCCACAGTCATGTAATAGAGTCAAATAATGGAACCACCGACCTCAAGATAGGAAACCTCTAGATTCGGGAGTAAAAAACACAACCACACCACAACAATAATCTATATTGGAAATATCAAACAAGAATCATAATTATTCCACCCAAAAAGAGAATATCAATTCTTCATTTGGTCAATCATCCCACTAGAAAAAAAATAACTTAATAAATATGGAAGAAACTCCTTATAATATGGAATAAATTATGAGAAATGTGACATACATGATGATTCCTGGAAAAATCCACAGAAAAAACACCCAAATATAGAGGCTCAAGAGGTCCAAGGAGGAATATAGGAAGCTACCATGTATGAAAATCCCATATTCCAAGGATTAGAATAGATTTTTTGTTTAATTAAAAAGGCTAAAAGAATATTTATTTTAGTTTTTAATGTGATTTATAAGTCACATGATTAGCGCACATTGTTTTCCAAACATTATGAGAACTATTCATACCTCACTATCCATGAGGTACATGATTCACGGTTTCCCTTCATGGTTTTAAGATCTGTTTGAAAACCATGTGGTCTCCTATTACCACGATGTAACTAGTAACACAATTTCTGGGGGGAGGGAACATGGATGTGTGGATAGCCATGGGACATGGATAGTGCCACTAACAAGGCCTAAAATCTTCCTTGGGGTTGGTGCATAGTTTCTTCAAACCATATTCCAACCATGCTCCACCTAATTTAATTCCCAAAAAATTCATTTTTGACAGAAAAATTTGAAGGAAACTAATTAAAAAACAAATGAATGAGATAAAAAAAATGAATAACTCCATACAATGTTATAGATGTGTCTATTCTCCCCACAATTAAAACCTTCTACCCCGATAAAATCACTCCATATATTGATAAAAAATTGGATACTCCCCATTTACACAATTATCTTCACCCATGTATCATGTTCATCACATACATATTACCAAATAAATTTGAAAAACTGAATATACATTCAATTAATTACTTTCTCTTATGAATTCACAATCTATACTAGTCAATCAAACAAGGAAGGATTAAGACCCAAATCCAACTCCTCCCAATTCATAAATTGAGATAGAACATGATTACTCATTTTTAGCTAAGAGACATGAAATATATCATGAAATGACATAAAATAAGAAGGAAAATCTAAAGGGTATGTTATTTTACCAACTCACTCAGTAATCTCAAAATGAACCATAAACCTATACGTTATCTTAACAATCACATCTAATTTACTGTGACCCAAGTGAGGTGGCACAATTAGGAACACCCGGTCAACAATAGAAAACTCCAAAGATTATCACCTATGGTTGATATAAGTCTTATGGATACTCTAATATATCATCATATACTACCCGATTAACTTGACATTATAATATTCGTCCTATGACTGAATTGGTCCTAGCGATGAGGTCTCTCCCTCATTAACACAGCATAATGGAGACCAACAATGATGACCATAAATTCCTAAAAGGTATCCATTAAAATTGATCAATTGTAACTTTTTTATGCACAAACTCAACAAATAAAAATCGTTATTCCACACACCTCTAAATTACAATACACATGACCATATCATTTAATAAAAAATATGATTTTCCTTCTTAGTCATGTTATCACTACCTGTAACATGGGGACCATGCTATGGCATCCCTCAAGCCCGCCTCCTGATGTACTATGGCTGGGGAGTAGCATCGAAGGCATCAACCTACATGTGGGAAGCATTTTTTTTGAGTACCTATACTCATGAACACACAACCACGTCCTAAATATGTAAAGATAAAAATTCATTCCACTAAATAGCCACTAATTAAAATTACAAAAAATATGTTAAATGGTCCGGAATACAAACCCATCAAAAGATGAATTAAAAACAATAATTTCCATGAAAAACTATGAAATCCTACTTATGAAAACCCTACATTATTGGTAAATGTAGAGTAGGTTCTGGATGTTGTTTGAGTACGCCCTGCCTGATCACAATGGGCACCATCGGGTCATAGGCCACCAAGTCCTCTGTTAAAGAAGCAGTCTTATGAAACAGACACAACACGTGCGGTTGAATCCCTTATAGGGGAGAGTAACAATATAATAAATAAGGAAGAAAAATCACAAAGGAAAGATCAAAAAGTAGTACAAAATGAAAACCCTGAAAATGATCACCAGCGAACGGTTCTCACACCTTGTATAATCTAGAGTATTGAATTTTGCACAAAATTTACTGTCATTGAACACCTTGGGCTACTGGAGAAGTCATCCTCATTGAGTACAGTGGGAAGTCAAGGTAACAAATAAGACACTTCCTAATATCCTTGGATTTTTGTGGAACTCATCCCTGATTAATACTATTGGTCTGCTGTGTCACACCAATGTTGATCCAAAACATGGGAATGCCTACCCACATAGTAACCACATCCCACTGTAACTATACTGAGGTACTCCTCTAGTCAAGTATCGTGGTTCTGCTGGGTCACACAAATCTACTCCCCACCATGGTCCTATCGAGTCACATAGAATCCACTTCCCAATGGGCCATCAAAGATGATCCACACTAGGTCTCTTTTCAGTAGTATTTTGGTCACAACCAACAATAGGGTTTCCGCATGTATAACTCTAGATTCTAAGAGAACCTCTTTTAAATCCATTAATCGAATATCAACTTCCATGAAATCATCTATAGTGTATCCCAAAATAGTCTCCTTGCCAAGAGGTTTACAATGCCACCAATAACTCATCCAACTGACCCTAGGTTTGAATGATATCAATGTTTTCACAAAAAGGAGATGGATGTGTTTATGTTTAGTCTAGCTCTGTCCGAACGACCTGACCCAGCCTGGGGTCCACTGACCCGACTGAGGTCCACCAGTTGTACAAATATTTTTCCTTTCATGGGTGCGGCATACTAGGGCGTCCCGTACCATAACCTGATGGAAGCTTCATCTGACTCCCCATGGGTCGTGGGTCATTTGAGAGGAAAGATCCATCTTCCACAGTTGGTTGGGAATATCTTTTCCACATGTGACGCGACATGGTGCCACGTCCATGGACCATTTACATGACTGGTTGGCCACATCCTCTTGTCGCTAGCCACCGACATGGATTCTAGTGGACCTTGTCACACCTCTATGGTACAAGCCGGTTGTGGTGCATATTTTGGTGTGCTTTCAAGGTTCGATGCCACTAGGAGTTGACCACTGGCACTATGGAACTGGAAGGGTCGTCCACAGACTACCAAGTCTACACCAGTTGTCCATTTTTTTGTGCTTCTTGTTCCTAGGGCCTCCTCGGGATTCCATATTCCCTACGACGGCCTCGAATCACCCTTGATTCCACTTTGAAGACACCTTCATGAAGAACATACAAAATCACACATGTTCGGGGTGCTTGATCATTTTCGTTTCATCCGGTACCCTCCACATTAGAGGAATAAAAAAGATGGGTTAATTATTTGATGTTTTATCACAATTTAATCAAGTTATCCCGACAAAAAACCCCATGAGAAGTACCCTCCCGCATGAATGAGTGATTTTCCCATCAACCTGGTCATGGGTTGATCTACATTCATCATTTAGTATTTATAATGGGGAAACATAAAACCAAAAGAAACCCATACCTCAATGATTTCATCAATGAATCGATTCACCTTTGAGGATTTAAGTTCCACATGAATCCATAGATGTTCTTCACCCTCCAGTACCATTCTTTGAGGTGCATTGACATCACTAGGGATTCACTAGTATTCATCATTCTTCGTTGGAGATGTTTTTTACTATAGTTCTATTAGAGTAAAATTCGACATTTGATTCCCAAATGTGATATTTCATTAATAGAGAAATATGTCACAACGTTTCTATTACAGCATTCCACAATGTTTTTATGCAATTACATTAATGAAACAATATGTCAGTTTCTCATCCACTAATGGTTTTATTTAATGGGTTTCATTGTAGCCTCATTGTCATATCACATGTCTGGAGTGCCACCGCTCAAGATTTCGTAAAGAAAAAAATTTAACTTTTTATGTTTTTTTTTTCAGAAGACCGAAACCTATTTTTTCCTATCAACACTTGATGGTATAAATTAATTCCATTTTAGGTGAATCCCGCCATTTTGAGTTCAATGGTTCCATTGAATTTTTAATCCACTCACCGGTTTAGATGTTAGAGAAACTCACTTTCATATTTATTTATATAAACTAAAACGATTTCAAAATTAAATTCATGGCATAACGGGCCTCTGAATTAGGTTCCTTCATAACTTTTTGTCTATAAATACTTCTATATAATTTATGTAAATATTACATGAAAATTTGGGGGATTTACTTTACTCACCCACTTTTGGGGTTCATTTCGTTGTTAGATAAAAATAGGATAATAAAAAAATGGGGGTACTGAATATGAATCAGAACCTCCAGCTCGCATTATCTCTCATATAGATTCATGTTATTCGACCGAACGCCACTAGATGAATCAACAATCCATAAAATACCTCCTCCTGTCAATCCAATCTCTCAATTGAGAACCCCACAACCGTCTCCCCATCGTCAATGTACTGCTCCCCCCATTGGATGACATGCGATGGGTGGTGCACATTCCTCCTGAACTACGACAGGTGAAAAACATCATTCCCCAGTGAAACTATTGGGGATGATCTATGTGTTATGCCTCCTTTCCATCTGTTCTATGAATTTAAAAGTTTGATGAATCTCAGATATAACATTCCACCCCAGCCAAATATATTCAATCCACATCATGGTTAGACCTGAAGAAAAACATAGTATCTATAATCAAACTCCCTGGATCTCCACCTCATGTCATCATTCTAGTTCTGTCTATATAGTGCAGTCCTAATTTCCTCTTGAATGATATTCACCTTCTCAATAGTAACCCATACTAGCCCTGAACCTGTGACTGTTGACTCTCCTAGGTCTGTCCAGCATAGAGGTGGTCTATATAGTCACTCGTACAAGGCCTCAAATGGTTCCATGACACTTGTATAGTGATATCTATTATTGTATGAAAACTACAACAGTTTTAGGTGGTCCTCCCAACTAGAAAAAAATTCGAGGACATAAGTACAAAACAAGTCCTCCATGGTATATATGGTACAGTCCATCTGACCAATGTCTGACGGTGAAAGGTTATGCTCAAATGCACTTGTTTCCTAAATTACTCCTAAAATCCCATCCAAATATGAGATGTAAATCTTGCATAACAGTCTGAGGCCGTCATCGAAGGAACCTCATATAACTGTAGTATATCCTGGACACAGAGGTGTCTTAATCCCTATAATGAACCCTTATCTCGGATGGTTTGGAAGTGAGCCTACTTGGTTTATCGGTCAAATATATCACAAATAGAATTGTGGCCCCTGGACATGTGTGGTAGCCCCACCACAATGTCCATTGAGATAACATCCCATTTCCACTCTGATACATTGAGTGGCTCGACCAAGCCTATTGGAACATAATTCTCAGCATTCACGTGCGGACAAATGAGGCATCATCAAGTGAACACAGCCTCCGCTTTCTTCATCCCTGGTAACTATTACTAACTTCATAGGTCTTGGTATGTATTCTCAACACTAGAATATTCTACCAAAGGAGATGTATGGAACTCCCACAAAACCTCATCCCAGAGCATCGTCTGTACTATAGTTCATCCTCGAAAAAGTATGAAGTTCTCCCCACCTATTTGAAAATCCATTAGGTGGTTGTACTTAGGATATTTGAGCATGTTAGGCCTCACTGTAAATTTACACAAGTTTTTCCTCCCTGAATAATTGTAAGAGTAGGGGATTGATAGTCATGAACTGATGTTAAGCTTCTCCATCAACATACATGATGTATATCTACATCGCGGATAGATATTCGTTCACCTCGCTCAGTATCTGTAAACCAAAGCTACTATTGAGTGCGTCTACCAACACATTCCCCTTCCTAAGAGTATGGACTATGAAAAATTCATTGTCCTAGGGGAACTCCATACATCACCATTTTCAATTGTTTCGGTCTGTCAGTGATAAAATATACATGAGACGCCTGTAGTTGGAGTAGAATGTAAATCGTTCAACCATTCAGTAGTATTCCCACATCATGAAAGAGAAGACCGATGATGCTAACTCTTGTTCATGTGTCACAACGTTTTGTTCATCCAGCCTCAACTACATTGAGAAGTAGGTGATCACTGCTCACTCTTATATCAGGACACAACCCAGTCCAGTCCCTATTGTGGTGAAAAAGACTACATATCCAACAACCTATTCTGGAATTATCAAGATAGGGGCACTCATCAATATCCACCTTAGCTCTTATAAACTATGATGGCACTTCTCCATGAACACGAAAAGTTGTCCCTATCATGTCAAGGAAGGTAAATGTGCTTCTACTCTGAAAAAGATGGTAACAAACCTCTAGTAGTATCAAGGAAACCCCATTAAACTCCACACCTTAGTCACACTTCACTATGGATCCCAAGGCAACTCTGCCTCTTTCTTCTCCAAATCCCTTGAATCTCCATCCTTTGAGATGTCGTGTCCCTATATGTGGACCTCCTGAATCCAGAATTGTCACTTCAAGAGCTTACTGTATAGCTGGTTCTCTCGGAGTGTATCCAGGACTATCCACATGTTTTTATCTTGCTCCTCCCTGACGCTGAGTCCAATTTACACTGTTGGGGTATAGGCCACACCAAAATGCATCACCAAAAAACCATACTGTCCATACTGAAATCTTAATGCAGTCTTTAGTACATCCTCATATTGTACCCAAAGCTACTAATAACCTGAACATAGGTCTATCTTCATGAACTACATCACCCCCTTCAGTTGATCCAAGCGGCCATCAATCCATGGAAGTGGATACCTATTCATCATGGTCCCCTAGTTTAGGCAGTCAAAGTCCATACACAACCACATGCTCCTGTCTACATTTTGTGAAAAAACACTGGGGATGCCTATTGTTAAATGTCGGGCCTCATGAATCCATTCTACTACACATCCTCCAACTATAACCTCAACTCACGAAGCACCATGGGGCCATCAGATATGCCGGTGTGTATTTCGGTGCCGTTTTGGGGTTCAGATCGATAACAAAGTCCACATACCTACAAAAAGATATTCCTAGTAAAACCTTAGAAAATACATCCATTTAATTTCCCACCAATGAACGATATATCAGACTTTTATCATCTACTGAACTGAGGGTGAGGCTTGCAAACTAGTGAGTGGATGGATATACCATCCATTGTGAAAGTCTGATATGTGATGTAAATGTTCCCTTCTCACTAGTGAATGAAAATAGGGTCCCATCCTAGTGGACACATAGCACATTGTGACTAATATAGTTGATCATAACTTGTTATCTTTATAAAAAATACAAAACTAATATAATCTCATAAAGCCTAGACTCTACTTATAGGTGATCCCACCTAAATATCTCACCTCCTAGAGTTATCAAACACTACTAGCACAAGAGTTTAATCATTGAATCCCCTCCCGTAGGAGCCAATAATTGTAAAGATAGATCATACTGCTCCAACGGAATCTAGGATCCTTGTACAAGGTCAATGGAAATGAATAAATGATTGGCACTTGTGTCTATAAGAACTATATCAATATTTTTTTAGTAAATAGAGAATTCCTATGAAGAGTACCATTGTCATAGGAATCCATCGCCTCATGCTAACCTTGCCCATACCTGCTAGATCTTTGATCCCATGGTGGACCACTTAAGTGTGGTGGTGGTAGAACGTCGAACCGTCATCCACCGCCAGCCGCTCGGCCAACTACCCTAACACATCCAATGCCCTACGGACCTCGTTACATGAACCACTTCCTTTTCCATGCCTCTCCCTTGACCGTTTGCTGATAATATGTGTGGAAGTTTGGGTAGTAATGATCCATGTGTCCCTACCCTCTATACATGAAGCACGACCTGGTCCTTTGTTGACTCCCTCTTCACTGTGATCCCATCACTATTGACCACGAGCCAAGGGGTTGTCCCCATCAAGATATAACCTTCTTGGGTCCTTATATTTGTTGCATGCTTCGCACTACTGAAGACTCAACCACTTGATGTTTAATGGTGGTTTTGACCATCAATGACTCCTATGATGGGAAGCACTCTATAATAATGGATCACTCCAGCACCACAAACTGAGTGGGGATGATGAGAGACACCAAGGACACCTTGATCTCTCGTCTGAGTCCCTCCTCCTAGAACTGTTCCCTAATGAAATAGTCCAACACCATTTCTGTATGGTAGTAAGATATTTCTACAAACTACAAACAGTACTCAACCACTATCATGAAACACTACAATTGGTGAAGAAACTCATGTATGTTCACCATGTTAAAGTTCAGAGGGACGAAATCCACACGAAAAAGCTTCTTGAAATCAGCCATATAGTGGGTCACCTCATCATGAGTCTAAATCAACATGTTCACCATCTCCCTACTACGATTTGAAAAAGCCTCATAAATATGATATCTATCTGGTCGAGTTGTCTCCTCGCAAAATGAAAGGCCCGCGCTAACAGTTCTAGCCAAACCTCAATAGCCTGAAGATATTTCTCTCCCCTTGTCTTGAGAGGGCTTTGACTTTGGAACACATGAAATTGTTTGATCTTGTCTGTGTTTTCATCCAGTGACTCCTCTAGAAAATGCAGATCACTGGGTGGTGATGATGTTGGTTCACCACCCATCGGGCCCATCTCTAGAATTGGTCCCTGAACCAACGCATCTTCACAAGGCATTTTGTCATCACAATCACACATCATAATCCTTGATGGTAGTCTACATGGAGGCATCCTGATATAGATCAATATGTTCCCAGATAAAAGATAAAACCTGATGATATAATTATTATTCAATAAGAACATATAAAAACACTCAATTACTCTATGATTCATTCAACCAGTGTTTTCATGTGTGGAGATGAAAAATGAAATGAAGGTCCTTGGGTATAGATACATCGGCCTCTGCCCCAACACTAGACTCCCTAAATCTCATTGTCGAACATGAAACATTAAAAACTATTTCCCAAAATCATAAAATATACTACTGGTCTTTGAGAGAGAACAAACCTCCTATGATACAATATTTTCATGAAACATCCCCCAGGGCCTGTGCAGTGACATCCCCTAATCCTACTCCAAAAGGCCAGGGTTTATCGACTGGTGCTAAAGGCATCAACCTGGATATGGGAGGACTTTTCCTGAGTACCTGTATGCATGTACACACAACCATGTCCCAATTCTTGAAATATAAACATGAATTCCACAAAAAAAATCCCCTCTGTAAAAGTAAAAACTAACAGTTAAATGGGTTATAATACAAACCCAACAAAAAGATGAACAGAAAAAATGGTACCAGAAAAACACTAAAATATGTCCCCTAAAAAACCCCACATATGGGTAACTATAGAGTAGATTTTGGAAGTCGTAGGAGTATTCCCTACCTGATCTCACTAGGCACCACCTCGTCCAAGCCACCAAGTCCTCTATAAAGGATGTGGGCATCTCCACCAAACACAACACATGCAAGAAATTCTCGTGTAGGTGTGAGTAACAATATAGTTAGTATGGACCTAAAAACAAGAAGGAAATATCACAAATCAATACATAGATTAATCAATGAATCATGATAGAAAATAGTGATTTTTGACACGAAGTATAATCTAGAGTTTGGAAAGTAAGATCCTAAGTCATGTCATTGAACACCTTGGGTTGCAGGAGAACTCCACCTCAATGAGTACAGTGGGCCTTCCGGGTCACACAGAAGTCTCTTCCCACTAAAAATGGACTACTGTGGTACTCATCAATGATGAGTACCAGGTGTCTGTAGGGTCACAAAAAACCTACTCCCCATAGTGGGCATGCCGACTCACACAGAAGCTGCTCCACACCATGGCCATACTGGGGTACTCCTTCTGTCAAGTATCGTGGGACATCTGGGTCATAGAGAGTCTCTCCCCACCTTGGGACTACAAGGTCATATAGATGTTTCTTCCCAATGGGTGATTGTAGCTGATCTATAGAGGGTCACTTGGCACCTGTCTTTAGGTATCATCTAACCACATTATTTACTTACATAGTTTGTTTGATTCCGATAGAATCAAACCACAATACATCAGTTAAATTTCTGATTTAATGAAATCCTCCATAGAGTGATCCAAAATATCATCATTTCAATGATGTTTCAAACACTGCAAACATATCCTCGAATGGAATGTCAGTTTAAAAAATATTGGTGTTTTTTTAAAGGGACGACGGGGATAGGGTCCGGCCCGACTTGGTCGGGCTGACCCAACAAAACCTATATTTGACCCAACAAGGGTCTATCCTGGCCTGGCATGTTTGTTGGGGGCCTGTTGGGTAGCAGGTCCGGCCCGGTGGGGTGACCCACACCCTGCCTTGTCCGCCTAGCATGGACGTGGCTGGAAGCCATGTCTGGATCCCCTATCCCCATGGGTTGTCTGTCGGGCCAGCATCCTCTCCCGCAGTTGTTTGAACACGAATTTTATGCATATAAAATAGTGTGGTGCAATGTCCAAAGTGCACCGACATGGATTGGTGGCTATGTCCGTCCACTACTAGACACTGGCAGAGAGGTTGGAAGCACTTTCCATACCACAGCGGCCTATGCCAGTAGCAGCGCATCTTCTGGTGCACCGCCCCCTGCCCATGGCAGCGACCACTAATGAAGCCTACATGTTTTTCATGGGACCACTGTATCTACTCTGGTGGTTGGTTCTTTGCACCACTTCCCCCACGACCTCCTAGGGAATTTCATCTAAACTGTGATGGCCTCAATCCCACCTTTATTCCAAATTGATGAAATTGTCACGATGAACCAACAAAAAAACAGTTTCAGATGGTCTTGGGCCTTGTTCGTGACAGCCTGAACCCTCTTCCTCAATGTTTTATAAATAATGGAATAAATTATTTGATTTTCTATCACAATTTAATCAATTATTCCCAGTGTAGAATAGAAAAAGTAGTACCCTCCCACATGTATGAGTGATTATAAGATCAAAATGTTTGTGGGTTGATCAACATTCATCATTTAGAAAAATAAAGGATGAAACATAAAAAAAATCAAACCCTTATCTCAATGGTGTTTGTCACTAAAATTATTCACACGTGCGGATTTAGGTTCCGCTCGAACCCATCAGAGTTTGTCACCCTCTAGTCTTGGTCATCTATGTGTGTTAACGTTACTTTTGATTCGCTAGAATTCATTTTTCTTTAATATAGAGGTATTAATCTATATTTTATTTACATGAAAATTCCATGTTTGATCCACAAATGTGATTTCTCATTAATATAGAAACACTTCATAGTATTTTTTTACGTTTTCTCGCCACATCGTTTCACTCTTTCATTAATGAAACTGTGTGTATGTTTTGATTTCTTTAAGGAGTCTCCTAAAAGGGGCTCGTCGCTGACTCATATTCATAAAATAGTACCTATGTTCCACTACTCAATAAATAGAAATTAAATGAAAATAAATTATTATGATTTTTAATTATTTTAACAAATATCATAAAACCATCTTTTCTAATTGACCCTTGCTTTTCGAAGTGAAGTCCATTTTTGGTGAATTATGACATTGAGTTAAATGGTTCCCTCATATTTTTTTCTGATACCTAATTTAAATTTTAGAAAAAACCACTCACATGTATATTTAATTGAACAAAAAAATGTTCAAATTTTTATTTCGGGCTCACGAGGACACGGAATGGCGTGTCATTAGAATGTATGGTCTTAAAGAAATCACATATAATTTAAAAAATAATTTACATTGAAATTATTGGTCAATTTGGTCATATGGTCAATCATAACCCAAAAAAGAATTCTCAAGACACTCCATGAATCCCCAATATCTCCTGAACTTGCTACTGACAGAAATCAACAACATTAGTTGATTCCCCGATCATAATTTCTTGGGTCAATTTGGTAATAATTTCAATAAAAAACAAAAACACATTCTTCCCCATAGGTGTATGAGGTAATACAACAATAAAATCCATGATGATCCCACTTCTAGGAAAACAATTTGCAAGGTAAGTATCATACTAAAGAGATTTTGGTTATCTCATTTAACCTACTATCATTTATAACACCATCAAACAAATCCATCTATATACCACCTTATAAATTTTCACTAGGACTATTATAACATATCATATAATATAGTAGTGGTAACCCGATAAATATCCCACTGAGACTGTTGTCTATCCTACATCACCACCTTCCACAATGACAACAAACCATTGATGTTACCTTTAAAGAAAAAATGTACCTCAAGGAACAATGACCTTTCACAAGGAACCTCCCCACCATTTAATAAATTAAAATAATTCTAACACAAATAATAACATGACTACTCTTTCTGAACTAACTCCAGATGGGAAGGTTCCAGTTGAAAAATATCCAAGAATTCACTTCCACTATGCTCCTAGGTCTCCTAATGTAAATGGTAAAAATATCATTAAAATTAAACTCATCACTGGACTCCTTGCATGCATTCACTAAAATTTCTTTCACAAAGCATCTTCCATTACATTTTCCTTACCCTAGGTATAGATGACATCAAAATATAACCAGTAATGGTACTAAATCCAACATCGATAGATCAAAGTTTGATCATTTTGATAAAAAATGTATTCAATGATGTAAAGATTCAAATAAACCAAAAACATCTCACTGAAATGATAATGAAGCTAAATTATAATGGAATACATCAGCAACACTATATCCAGATCATGGGTTGGTTTATTCTTTTAATGTGGTTATAGGTGACTTTATCGACATGCCACCACATGGACATTCTACATTACCACACACCAAATAACCATATCTAAAGCATCAATTTAGACTTTGTATCTTGTTCAATATTCCTCAACAATCTAAAAATGGGCCATTGTTAATCGATTCTTATGTTCATGAAATGAGACGTGAAATTTTGGGATTCATTCAACTATTACCCCTTTCCGGGTATGAATGATCACTGATGAAGAAAGATGAATGAAATCCCTAAAAACCACCTATAATACCCCTCAAGGCCAAAAACAATTATTGATGAAAAAATATTCATTGTATGTGCCCATGATATTACCACATTGATTTTTTTAGGTCCATTGAATCCCCTCATTCCAAGATCATGTGACCCAAAAACATCACACTCAAAATTCATAAGGTGAACATGGAGAAATTGGAATATATAAAAGGATCCATAAGGGTACCAACACAATAATAAAAAATGAAAATATTGGTCCTCAATCATAGAATAAACCAGAATGTTGTCCAAAATAACCCTATAAAATGTGTCGAGATATTAATTGAACACCCTATTTGTAAGTTACATCAATATGGGGAAATGAGTATTTATTATTGAACTTCGCATTATTCATATTTAGTTAATCAATCTATAATTAGATAAATCAATCATCCATATTAGGAAAAATAACTAGGGTGTCCCAAAGTGAGACACATGGGAGAAATAATCCTTAAGATTTCGAATCATCCAGTTGTACCTTTAATTCCCTCAACTCGATGGTGGCATAATGTATAAGGGATGATATATTTTCAATACTATCATCTTCAAATCATTGAAGAAATCCACATACCACTCCGGAATAACCACCGGGAAATCCCATATAAATACCTCTATAAATTCATCCACTATGAGAGGTAATCCAGCTTCCATTCCACTATCACATTCCTCTAACATGTTGGAAGAGATATGACAAATGAGATTTTCAAATTAAGGATGTGGTGGTCTGACATATCCTGACCAACGATTTTATTCACCTTGAATAACCTATCTACATTCATTATGTTCTAAAAAACTCACTCATGATGTATAATTATTAATGAGCTCCTAAAAACGAACCATCTAATCTAGAACTAGGATCATGTCAATGAGATCCACATCAAATACCAGGAAATCTCATTATTGACCCACCCTTATAATGGTTTTCGCATACTATTGGAATATGAAAACATGATCCTTATTCTTACCAAGTATCACCCAAAAACAAATATCATATAGAATAAGTTCGGGTGGAAATTTCAACGCATTCACATGATGTGAAGAAATAAAAGGAATAGAGGCACTAGAATCAAACAGATCAACCACTAATGAAGATTCAAAAATAATGGTACCCTAAACATTTATATGCCATCCATCTTATCCACTGGTGATTGATCCATAGCTTGAAGATTCCTAATCTTATCCTAGCCCTAAGAACGAAAAATGACATGTGGCAATACGCTGAATTGAATTTTCCCAAAATAAGATCCATCCATGCATCCACAAACTACATACCATGAACCCACTGTCCTCGATGGATCTAGTTCAGATGGCATCCCTTCAAATGTTATCAATCATGAACCACTTTGATATGGGTGCTCCACCTTGAGAAATCAATACATGTTCCACATGGATCGACAACGATGGAATGATATAAGATGAAATGGACAAGATTACAACATATTCCCCAAATTCCAACATTTATGGAACATAATATAGCCAATATTGTCAGAAACAGATGAAGAAAATGGGAAGGATGTCCTGAACTACCATATAAATTCTTCTCCATCCCATCCAACTTCCTATCTCTATCAGATAAGAAACCACTTCCCAGTACTGATATTTCATTATAGAAACCATAATTTCCTCAATAATCAATCTCCACCTCAATAGAATGACCAACCACGTCGTCATTTGTATTAAACATGAACAAGATTAAATGAGATCGAATATCTAGTCATATCCCCATCTAGATATTTTGAGCCATTAGTAGCTCATTAGAAATATCTCAACCAATTATGTAAAGTGGTTAGAATATTCCATCATAGTCTTGTCTCCCTAGAGATGATACAAAAACTCATGCGACCAACAGAAGGTCAAAATCACGTAAAAATATATCTTGTTCAAAATAACCTTAAAATCCATCAATGTCATCTTCTATTGTTTATCAAAATCAATAATTGAGTCCCAAAACATTCAAATGGGTCCTTCGAACACAAATCAAGAAAACATCACCAAGACTACCTCCGGAGTGACCTCAAACTCAAGGATCCTATAAATCTTCTCATGAAAATCCTCAGCTTCATAGAGATTAGTGATACCTTAGAAACAAAAAGGATAATTGTCGTGGAACTCATGAAATTTTACATTTCATGTACATGATTCGACTTCTCAAACATGAAAAGGATGAGATATAGCTCCATATAAAAAACATTATATAACCTGATCACTGATTCCACTTGTATCTATTTAATTGGTGATGAATAAATCCCTTAAGAATCCTCTCACGGTTTAACATTAGGTCTATAGTGAAGAACTTTATTACATCACCAAATAGCCACAATAGAAACCCTTCAACAGAACCATAAATTCACATTCTTAATTTTTTTAGTAAAAAAATTAATTCTTATACACTTTCATATATCAAAACATAACCATATCCAACACAACAACATTTCAAAGCAAACAACTCCACCCAATCCATTTTCCATGCATAGTTTTCAGTCTCTACATCTCACCTAGAAGAGATGTAAATCCAAATTTCTCAATAAAGCATGGTGACAGATTATCTTTCACAAGGCGTTTGTTCTGAAAATCCACTCATAACCAAAACATCAACCCTGAATTTTCATATATCTATTCAATCTAGACACTTCCCAAATAACAAGAACCAAAAAGAGTGAGATATTCTCTGATACTGTAACGACCCAATTTTTTTCAATGGAAATTACCTTATTATAAATATGTCATAAAATCAAATGAAAACACAACATAATGAACTACTAAGTTCTAAATGACCTATAAACATAAGTTTGTCACTTTAGAGTTAGGAATTTGGAAAATTTGACATACACAGTTGCATTCAAGATGATTTTTGGTGTCTAATGAAAATAAAATATCATTTGGTGAATAGTAACCAAACCTTAAGAATAGTAACCTACCTTTATGAATAGTGATAATCCTTAATGAATAGTAACCATACGTATGATATTATAAAAATAATATTCAATTGAATGTATGATGTACCTATATTTTAGAATAAGTAAATGAATGTTTTAAAACTGGGTTTTTAATAATAAATTATAATTTTAATTAAATATTAAATTAAACATATTTAAAAACCTATTTTTTAAATATGGACTTCATTTTTGGATTCTAAACGTTTAAATATGGTTGGTTTAAATTTTTGCGATTTTTCTAAAATACTGGAATTTTTGTTGAATAGTGAAATACGTTAATTTACGATCTAAATACATTTTAATTTAAACACACTATTCCTGACATGACAAGTGATGTAAGCACAAAAATATCGAACTCACATGAAATTTTTATTATTATTTTTCATATAAGACTCACTATTCCTTTTCTTAGGGGAAATTAATAAACTAATGAATTTTATATTAAGGAAACCCCTCTCCCCTCCACTATAAATACCACCCTTCAAACCTTTTTTTCCTCACACCTATCAAGATGGAATCCATGCCTATCCTCTGCCCAAAAATCTTCCATATCCCCTCCCCTAGGTCCATGATCTTCTGGTCTCATTAAAATACCATGCATAGGCCCCTTAAGGAGGATCTCAAGAGGAGGATTCATGATTCAATTTCTCTCCCTCTTCTCCATTAATTCCCTCTCAATTTTATGTTGTTTTCTTATTCTCTCCCCACCTATACTTGTACAAATGGTATGGTAACTCTAGTTAAATATATATACTATAATATTATGATTCTAATTGGATATAATATCATACAACCCCCTTTCTCATATTTTTTTATTTTATTATAGAGAATGTTGTTCATGAGGTGTTAATTTATCACCTTCAAGAACGACATGTCTTCTTATTCCATTTCTACCTTATGATTTGGTCATGAAACCCTTTTTTATGGTTCAACCTTAACATTCTATATTTATTATTTCCTATTTAAAGTTCTTTAACTAACTTACGTACATATTACTAAGTGTTAAATTAAAACAAGTTCTTTGTTATCGAAAAACCACCCAAATTAACCCAAACAATCATCATTTAATTTTTATTTAATGATTCATCCACATGTTATATAATATAATTATTTATAAGATAATTTTAAATTATATAATTTCATTAATAATAGGAAATATCAGTTCTGTATGTTTAACCAATTTCTACTTGAACTTTCATTTAAGAATATGAGTTAACCACTCAAGAAGACCATAAAAATGAACATTCCTGAACAATGTTTTTAAATACTATAACTAATCAGAAGGACCATAAATTGACATAATGAAACCCAAATGAACCCTATTGTTGTATAAATGGTTATAGAATTTTTAATTAATTATTATAATGTCATTATACAAGAAATTAAATAGAACTAAGCAATCAAATAGTAGATAAGGGGAAATTCTCAAACCCAAATTTCATCCTTCATGTTCTCCCCCTTTCAGTCATTTTTTGATACGGTTACTCCTAATAAAGAATTTTGGAATTATCTTCTTTTCATTTTTTGGGATATTGATGTTTACCACTATTGTTTATGTCAAAAAAATGATTTCCAAAAGAACACTTCTTTTAAGAACACGCCTTTTACTTCTCATTCAAGGATGATGGTTCTTGTATCAAGTATGTCATTACCTATTTGTTTTGTGAACCCAATGTTTATGAATGGGTTCTTATGAGATGAAACCCATTCCTTTACATGGGTTAGTTATGTTCATTATTGATATATGTTCTATGTGTCATGCATTATAATGATAATATTATGATGTGATGGGTGCACCCATAATTATATAGCTCAATATGAATGTTTGAATGTGGCTGGTGTGCCCAGAATTATACAGCGCTCTAATGTATTGGGTAAAGTTATGAACTTCATGAGTAAATGAGGAATTATGTGGACAAGATTAATTATTTTTTCACAATTATGTGTGGTATTTAACCACAAAGACATCATGTTTCATTTTAATGCATTGCCACACTTCTAGTCTATTCTTTATTCTTCCTCTCATGTTCATGATCTTTTTCCCACGTTATGATTACACTCACCGCACGCTATATTATTCTTATCTATCCTCTTACTGGAATTTTAGATCACCCCTTTTGATGTATATCATCAGGAATATACATGTACGAAGGAGATTTCATGGGCCAATAAGAATCTAGAGAAGAAGAAATTAAATAAATTTTTATGGTTGATGACATAATTGCTATGTATGGTCCTAGTTTTCCGAAGAAACTAAACCTTTGGATCCTCAATTAGTACTACTGTTATGTAATTTATCTGAAAATAATTTAATGGTAATCTATGAAAAGGTTGTGTGTCTATAGTTGGTATCATAGTCAATGTTTATTAAATTTGGGAATTAGGATTAGTGAAATCTAGAGAAAACATCTAGTATTAGACTAAGTAAAAATATGAACCAAAGAATCTCGACATAGAGATACCATATGTTATTATTTAAGTATAAATTGTGGAAGTTAATAAGTTATTTATTCAAGTCATGTTTACTTATGTTTTGTTCTATCATTTTCTATTTTATAAAATGGTGGGAACCAGGGGAAACCAGGATAACAAATCATGCTAGGCCCAATGAAATGATTGCCCAAACGGAATCCCCAATGATTTGGGAGGTGGAGTTCAGAACATCAAGGTGATTCTTACCCAATTATCTCAGGACTTGAATAATAAACATAATAAATGGGAACTTCCTCCTTCAACAAAGAGAGATAAACTGGATATTGAATGTTTTATGCGGCAATGACCATCAACGTTTAGTGGAACTTCTGATCCTCTAGTTGCGGAACACTGGGTTTGCTCCATGGAGACGATGTTTTTTGTTCTTCGATATTCTGAGATAGAGATAGTGACTCTATCTATTTATCATCTAGATGGAGAGGCATATCAATGGTGTGATTTTATTAAGAACACCTAGATGAGGGAGGAAATTGAAGAGATGGAATGGGAATACTTTAAGATCATGTTTCATAATAAATATTTCCCACGAACACTTCTCACAAAGATGGAGAGAGAATTAATATAGCTCAAGAAAGAAGAAGGATAATCTTTCACAACCTATGAAGTGAATTTCAAAAGGATTTCAAGGTATGATTCAGGGTTTGTTATCAACAATGATACAAAAATTGTTAGATTCATTAGTGGATTAAAACCAAACCATTGAATGGCTCTTGGAATTTATGACTTCAAGACTTATAAAGAAGTTGTTCGGTGTGCTCTCAATGTGGAGATGGAGTTTGGAGAATGGCCCCACAGATATTTTGATATGAAATTTAATATGGAGTATCAACCCAGTGGATATAAATGATAAAGGAGGGATGAAAACTCAATGACCCATATGCCAAAAATGTTGGAAGTACATGGGAATTACCTTAATGGGATGGTGAAATGCATCTAGTGTGGGAAAGGAGTACATCATGGCCAAGAGTGTCAAAAAGACAAGAAAATTAAGGATAATGTAGTGGAAGAAAGAAGAGAACCACTCATCATTCAATGATACTATTCTAGGGAGCTAGGGCATTGCAATCCATAACACTAAACCTCGAGTTCTCCAGGGTAATCAACATCAGTAGACACCAAATCCAAAGGAACAAGGGAAGGAATATTCCATCACTACAGCATAAGTAAAGCATGATAATGAATCCGTACAAGGTAAACCTCCTATTAAATCAATAATGGAAAAAGTATTATTTGATTCTATTTCTATGAAATACTTAATATCTTGTAAATTTTCTATAACTATATAATCGATTCCCTGAAACCTTGAAGTAGATATATCTGTAAAAACACAAAGTGGTGCAATAATTGAAACCCACGTGTTTGAATATTCTCCTGTTGACATATGTGGGAATAATATTCCAGAAATCTCATAATCCTTACCTTGGTGGAATTCGATGCTATAATGGGAATGTATTGGATTTTGTTATATAGAGCACATATCAACTATCGGGAAAAGGAAATATCTTTTCATATTTATAACCATCCCATGAAACTTTATAAATTGAAATAAGATGATGAATATCCCTGGAAAAATACTTTATCTATGTGGATGTTGATTCCCTATGAATAGGCATACCTCTCCCAAATGGTTGAGTTAATGGAAGGTGCCAACCTAGTGGAAATTACCATCGTGAGGGAATACAGTGATGTATTTCCCAAGAAGTTACCTGGAATTCCTTCAGATCGTGATGTAGTGTTCTCAATTGAACTCATATACATAACTACTCATATCTCATAGTCTCCTTATAGGATGGATCCTATCGAATTGGTGGATTTAAACAAGCAGCTACAAGAGCATCTGAAGAATGGATTCATATGTACTAGTGCATCCCCTTGGGGTGTGCCAGTTCTCATTATGAAGAAGAAGGATTGAATAATGGAGTTTTGTATTGATTATTGAAAACTCAACAAGATCACCATAAAGAACAAGTATCCTTTTCCAAGGATTGATTATTTGTTTGATCAGTTAAGAGGAGATAAATTTTTCTAAAAGGAGGATCTTCATTCTGGATATCATTAGTTAAAGGTGAAGAATGAAGATATTAAGAAGACTACCTTTTGTACATGGTATGGGAACTTTGAGATTCTGGTGATACCCTTTTGGCTTTCTAATGCCCTTGTAATCTTCATGGATTTGATGAATGGAGTCTTTAGACATTACCTAGAAAAAGTTGTGGTAGTGTTTATTAATGATTTTCTCTAATAATCCAAGAGAAATGAGGAACATTAAGATAATCTAAGACTTTTGTTGAATATATTGGGAAAGTAGATGTTGTACACCAATTACAGAAAGTGTGATGTTTGGATGAATCATGTCACCTTCTTGGGACATGTGATCACAAGTGAGGGAATTTCTGTGGATCCTTCAATGACAAAGCTGATTGAGGAATGGACCTTGCCCTCTAGTGTCACAGAAATCCGTAGTTTTCATGGATTATCTGGGTACTACCGACATTTTGGGAGAAAATTATCATGATTGTCAAGCCCATTAAATTAGTTAACAAGGATAGGGGGAGAGTATGTATGGATAAATGAATCTGAGGGAAGCTTCAAGGAGCTGAAGATAAGGCTGATCACTACACCTATACTCACACTACAGAAAATTGGAGAAATTTTTGTGATATATAGTGATGATTCAAAGAAAGGCTTGTTTTTTGTATTCATGAAAAATGAAAATGTGATAGCCTACACTTAAAGAGAGTTGATGATCCAAGATCAGAACAACATGTCGCATGATCTATAACTAGAAGACATGATTTTTGGCATGAAATTTTTGTGGCACTACCTTTATGGGGAGAAGTGTGACATATACACCGACCAAAAGAGCATTAAGTATATATTAACACAAAAGGAGCTCTACATGCATCAAAGGAGATGGTTAGAGCTATTCAAGGAATTGGATTGCTCTATTCACTTCCATCATGGATTGGCGAAAAATGTAGCTGATTCTCTAAGAAGAAATGTACCCAATACTCTATCCATGTTATGGATTCTAAAATACCATATCTTCTTAGATATATGGGGGGTGGATTTGGAAGTCCTAAGGGTAGGGGATATATCCTACCTTGCTCAAATTATTACGCAACCATCTATACAAGAGATGATTAAAGAAGAACAAATGGATGATGAGGAGATACAATAGAGGGTGAATGTAGTAAAGGAAGGGAAGTAACAAGAGTTCCATATCAACGATGAAGGTGTGATTTGGTTTGGATCATGGCTTTGTGTGCCTTCATAAACCAGGATAAAGAAAGATCTATTGTACAATGCACATAGCTCAACTTTCTCTATCCATCCTGGGAGTACCAAGATGTATCGTGATCTACGAGAACACTTCTGGTGGGATAACATAAAGAATCGATTACATAATATATATCAAGGTTCTTGGTATTCCACAAGTTATACCAGAGTGGAAAAAGTCCAAAGGGATGATGCATATATTACCTATACCCACGTGGAAATGGGAATATGTTACTATGGACATTTTCAAGGGTCTCCTAAATACATGGAAGGGATATAATGTAATATGGGTTGTGGTTGACCTACTCACCAAGACTTCCCATTTTATTGTTATTCGAGATGATATCCCTATTGATCAAATTTCAACGATATATGTGAAGGAATTGGTGAGAGTACATGATTTTCCACTCCCAGTTGTCTTGTACCATGATCCAAGGTTCACATGTATATTCTATAGGAACCATAAACGTGGTTTCAGTATTGAATTAAATTTCAGCACAACTTATCACCCACAAACTGATGGACAGTCTAAAATGACTATTCAGACGCTTGAAGATATGCCCAGAGCCTGCTCTCTAGAAATCAATGGAGGATGGGATAAACATCTCACATTATTTGTGTTATCATACAAAAATATCTTCCACTCGAGTATTCAGATGGCTCCATATGATTCTCTATATGGAAAGCGATGTAAAACTCCAACCTGTTGGGATGAAGTTGGAGAAAGAAATCTACTTGGACCTGATCTTGTGCAAGAGAAGACAGAAAATGTTCAAGCCATACAAAAACACATCAAAGCTTCTCAGATTCTTAAAAAAATCAATGCTAACAACCGTTGAAGGGAATTGGAGTTCGAAGTTGGAGATAAAGTCTTCCTTCGAATATCAACATGGAAAAGAGTCATGGAGTTTGGAAATAAAGTGAAGCTAAGAAAAGGTACATTGGCCCCTTTGAGATCCTTGACTGCATAGGATTCGTGTCCTATAGGATTGTAATTCAACCGAATATGGCTCTAGTTCATGATGTGTTTCACATATCACTTTTGAGGAATTATATACCAGACCCCTCACATTTACTAAACACAGATGTGGTACAGCTTGAAGAATATCTCTCTTATGAGGAATAACCAGTAGAGATTCTAGACCAGAGAGATAAGGTTATATGAAATAAGAAAACCTACCTTTACAAAGTGTTGTTGAGGAAACATAAGTTTTAAGAATCTATTTGGTAACTAGAAGAGGTGATGAAGGAGAAGAACCCTCTCCTATTTGTGTAAATTGAAATTTTGAGGGTGAAATTTCATATGTGGTGAAGAATGTAACGTCCCAATGGTTTTCAATTAAAATTTACTACTTATAAATATGTCATAAAATCAAATGATAACACAACATAATGAACTACTATGTTCTATGTTACCTTTATACATAATTGTTTCACTTATGTATTGAGAATGTTAAAAATCTGATGTACACGGTTGTGATCAAGATGATTTTTGGTGTTTAATAATACAAAAATAATTTTCAGTGAATTGTATCCTACCCTTATGAATAGTAGCATACCCTTATGAATATTGATATACCATAATTAATAGTAACCTTACCTATGATATTATAAAAAATTGTTCAAGATAAAATATGATTTACTTATATTTTGGAACATGTAAATAAATGTTTTAATACTGGGTTTTTAATAATAAATTAAGATTTTAATTAAATATTAAATTAAACATATTTAGAAAATTATTATAGAAAAATAGACTTCATTTTTGGATTCTAAAAGTCGAAAAATGGTTTGGGAAAATTTTTATGATTTTTCTGAAATACATGAATTTTTGGTGAATATTAAAATAAATTAATTTACCGTATAAGAACATTTTAATTTAAACTCACTATTCCTAACATCAAAAGTGATGTAAGCACAAAAATCGAAAACTCACATTACCTCTTTACTATTCTTGTTTATTTTAGACTCATAATTCTTTTTCTTAGGGGGAATTAAAAAACTAATGAATTTTATATTAAGGAAACCCCTCTCCCCTCTACTATAAATATCTCCCTTCACACCCCCCCTTTTCCTCACACTTCTAAAGAATGAAGCCTCGTATAAACTCTACCCAAACATCATACATATCCCCTCCGCCACATCCAGGAGCTTGTGGTCTCATAAAAAGACCAAGAATATGCCCCTTAAAGAGGATCTCAAGAGAAGGATTCAAGAGGTAATTTCTCTCCCTCTTCTCCTTTAATTCTCATTCAATTTCATGTTCTTTTCTTATTCTCTCGCCACCTATCATTGCCAAAATGGTATAGTAACTCCAGTAAAATTAATATATTATAATGTTATGATACTAATGGGCTATTATATCATCCAACCCATATTCTCATATTAAATTTATTTTATTAAAGAGAATGTTGTTCGTGTGGCGTGAATTTATCACCTTCATGAAAGACATGTCTTCTTCTTCCATTTATATCTTCCAACCTGGTCATGAAACCATTTTTATTGTTAAAACTGAATATTTTATATTTATTATTTCCTATTTAATGTTCTTTAACTAACTTATTTTCATATTACTAAGTGATATGTTAAAACAAGTTCATTGTGATCGAAAAAACCACCGAAATTAACGAAAACAATCATCATTTATTTTTTATCTAATGATTCCTCCACATGGTGTATAATATAATTCATTATAAGTTAATTTTAAAATATATAATGTCAATAATAACATGTAATATCAGTTATGGATGTTTACCAATGTTTTACCTGAACATTCATTTAAGAATACTAGTAAACCACTCTACAAGACCATAAAAACGAACATTCCCGAACAGTGTATTAAAATGCTATAACTCTTCAAAATGACCATAAAATAACATAACAAAACCCAAATGGACCCTATTAATTTATAAAAGGTTCTTTAATTTTTAATTAATTAATAAAATGTCATTATAAAGGTCATTAAAGAGATGGAATCATTCAGATACAAGGTAAAGGGAAATTCTGGAACCAAAATTTCATCCTTTGAGTTCTCCATCTTTCAGTACATTTTTGATATGGTTACTCCGTGAAAATAATTAGTTAATCATTTTATTTCCTTTTCTAGGATTTATTTGTTTACCACTATTGTTTATGTAAAAAAATGCTTTCAAAAATAAATCTTCATTTAAGGCCTCATGTTTTACTTCTCATTAAAGGTGGATGGTTCTTGTATCAAGTATGTTATTCCCTATTTGTTTTGGGAACCCAATGTTAATGAATGTGTTATTATATGATAAAACCCATTCCTTTCCATATGTTGTTTAAGTTCATTACTGATTTATGTTTTATGTGTCATGCATGATATTGATGATATTATGATGTGATTGGTGCGCCCAAAATTATATAGCACAATATGAATGTTTGAATGTGATGGGAGTGCCCAAAATTATACAGTGCTCCAATGCATTGGGTAAAGTGATGAACCTCATGAGTTAATGTGAAATTATGTGGAAAAGTTTATAAATTTGTTCACAATTATGTGTGGTAGTTGAACACTATGTCATGATGTTTCATTTTATTTGTATTTCCACACTTTTAGTCTTTTATTTATGCTTCCTCTCACATTCCTGATCTTTTACCATGTTATAATTATGATCACCCCATGCTATATTTTTTTATCTATCCTCTTACTATGATTTTATCTCACCCCTTTTGATGTATATCCATGCTTTCTACATGCACTAAAGAGAGTTCAAGTTCCAATAAGAAGCTAGAGGATAGGAAATTAAATAAATTTTTAATCTTGAAGATGTAATTGCAATGTGTGATTCTAGTTTTCCCAAGACACTAATCCTTTGGATCCTCTATTTGCAATAATATTAAGTTTTTTATTGTTAAATATTGTAATAGAAATGTATGAAAAGGTTGGGTTACTATAGATACAATATTGTCATGACCAAAAATGGGGTTCCATCCAAACCACCACCTAACCTGACCTGTGGAATGAACCAAAGGGAAATCTAGATCCCCATAAGTTGGAAACTAGAGCTTGGGAATCAAAAAAAATTGCGAATGATTTCACCCAAGTATATAATATTAAAAAACCCACAGGAATGAAAAATAAAATAACTGATAATCATAAACAAATGATATACATAAATTTTTAGATTCAAAGATTTACTGCATTAACCAATACCCAAAATAAAATAATGGAAAGTGAATAACTAAAACATTCAAAAAACCAAAATGTAACTAGAGGCCCATCACCCTCATGACACCACCACCAACAATTGTGATAATTGGAACACAAGAAACTAGATCCATATTCTCAACCATGATATATCAAACATTGACCTATGTCATAAATACAAAACTATGCATACACCCAAAGGTACTTTTTGGGTGTTAGCCAAAGACGAGTAGGATTCCACCCAATGAAAAACATTCCATTATATAACATTATAAGATAAATAAATTAGCATATTTTCATAAGAGAAATTGGAATCATTTTCAATGAACATTTCATCGAATGTTTTTAGGAAAACCATTTTAAAGAAATCATTTTATCATGAAAAAAATTATTTCAATCCACAATATGAAAAATTTCTACCATATAAAATTTTTTATCACCCCTTCCCAAAAGAATAATGCACCAAGGAATCACTATGGGAAATACATCTTGGTAAATAGCACAAGTGGGACCGTATGAATGTCATAACTCAGTGATAAAAAGCCCATCCAAAACCAACATAATCCACATGTATGATCCACTAGATGGGATTGTATCCCATGGTCTAGTGGTATTTTTATAAAAATATAAAACCCATAGAGTCCTCAAGAACTAGCCACTTGAGGGGAATAAATTTTATAGTATTTTGGTCTCCGATAATATCACATGTATAGTCAGTATTATAGTGTTAATATATCTAGATGAAATTAGGACTTAACCCCACCAAATTAACATTAATAATATTTCTAGTTATATAATATAGATAAATATTATTCCCTTGGTTCTCAAATTCCATTTCACACATCACATAAATCGCCACATTCAGATACAAATTCCATGCATAATGAACACACAATCATAACCCCATTTTAAAATTCTACATTTATTAAATGATCAAAGAACGCATATAAACAACCATTATATATATATAAATTCATTTTCAAATTAAAATGAACAATGAAACAATTTGGAAACACAAGAGGAAGAGCACACTTGAAATAGAACCATTTCCATGGGAAAATCCCTTTTCCAATCCTTAAACAAAACAGATCCATTTTATAACATGATTCACATATTTCAAAATTCATGTCACCCATTTGAGAAACAAAATAATGAAATTAAAATGATTCCAATACCACTTATTGTGTAAAACCAACATTCAATGTATATGAACCTGAAATCCCTTTGAAAACACGTTAAACACATTTCATATAAATCATAGAACATATTCACAAAACCTCTCAATTAGGGACACATTAAACACAACTATTTTCCTTTTGAAAACCAACATTAATCACTTATTCATATCAAAACCCTTTAAAAAGAAATTTCACAGCTCAAATATAATCCATAGAACACATTTATCAACCAATAAAGCAATCTCAAATCATCTATTAATGTAAAACCGTGGAACCACCATCCTCAAGCTTGGAAACAACCATATTCTAGTGGAAAACCATAACTTCACTTCAATAAGATCCTATGAAGGAATTATTGAATAACAACCATCATTATTCATCCCAAAACCTCTTGTACAACCACCATTAGTTGAAACATACCACTAAAAAGAGAATAAATCAATTAAGTGGGAAGAGAATCCCTATAATAATGATGAAATCATGGTTAAGAAATACTTGATGATTCTATGATGAATCCTCACCCAATCCATCCAAATATTTCCGCTTAAGATTAATGGAGTAGTATATGAATATCCCATGGAAAACAATCACATATGGATCTGATTATAGGAGACAACGCATTAGTACTGATGGGGGGAAATTTTATTCTTCCAGTTTTTAATGACCTAAGAAAATCTGCGGAGTTATGTTTCATGGTTTTCCAAATCAAGCTGAAACAGTGTGTCCATCGCTATCCAAGAGTGAAAAGACACATGATTACCCACCACATTTTCAAAACCATATAGAAACCATGTGGTCTCCACAATCCTAGTGGAAATTAGTCACATGGTTTATTGGGGTATGTCACATGGTTGTGCTGCTTTTTGTGTGACATATATATAGCCACTATCTAGGGTGCAATGTTTTTAGGATGCTGGAGCACAGTATCCCCAAAATATTCACCCACCATACACCACCTAATCTAAATTCCGAAACCTATAATTTTCACTAATTCACTCATAGAGACAAAACAATAAACACATGATAAAAAATACCTCAAAACCAAATAACAAATGTAAAATAATTTATTCAATTTAGAAACATGAATAGGTCTATAACATGGATCATCTCTATATGAACCATTATTGAAATAAAAAACCCTTAATAATATTGTCAGATTGCTGAGGGAATTAATCCATTATTAGATTATGTGAAGGCTAGAAAATACACACATAACAAGTTGAAATATAATATAATATAATCATCATTCACGTCAAAGTTAATAAAGGATTATCATTATAAATTATGTATATTTATAACCTACTGAATGGAAACAAAGAAAAAATCCAATTACCACATGGAAAATTCTAGAAAAATCCATTTTGAATATATAATATCTATTGAAACATAAAACACCATGATGATTGAGGGATTCATGATATAACATGTAAAATGGGAAAAATTCCATAAAAAATATATTTGGTGTATACCATTAAAACCTAACATAAGGAAAATTAATTAAGACAAAATCCTTTACCTCATGTCCGACATACATTATAAATTATTTTAAACAATTATATAAGAAATTTAAATTTATCTTATTTTTATACTAGAGTTAGTTTTATAAATAAAATTTCATATATGATCCATGTATAACATCTTAATACCTAGTTATTTATAATTCTTTATTAAAACTGTCATTTTTGTGTGTTAGTTTTACGGTTTTTCAAGTATGTTTTAGTTTGGTAGTAATGATCCTTGAAATTTAATCACCATTATTTAATATAAAAAATTATAATTATATTAATATCATTCATATTTGGTATATATATATCTAGATAAATCTGTAAATGGAACACACAGAAAAATGAACTACACCCTTCACGGAGACAGTAGGCCGTGCGAATGTATGAATATTATTTCCATTTTTCAATCGATGGAATAATAAAATGTCATATATGTATTAAAACACCATAAAAATTTAATAAATAACACATGTAATTAATAAATCCTGAATTATAACCCTCCTTTTAATGTGGAGACCAAAATTGAATTATAACAGTACGTGGAGATGGTTAGACGTACACACACACGAGAAATGTTTTCACTTTAGATGGGATGGAAATTATTATGATAATGCTTATCCCATAATAATTATAAAATATAATTATATTAATTATTATAACTTAATTATTTTAAACATAATAACACAGATATATAGGATGTAGAAAAGGAAATTAACATGAAAATACTCAGTTAATAATTATAACTCTTCATAGAAAACTCGCTTTTTGCATTCACTATAATCCTGGAAGTGATCTTCTTCTCAAAACATTAGATTATATAGGATGTGGGGGTTGGAATAATTTAATGTATTATGGTAGGTATTTTTAGATCTAGAATTCTATAATGGTTTGGTGGAGAGAGGTTAAGTGTTTCCCTTATAAAGTGAGCGGTGGGGCACTCTTGAGGTTACTTAATGTATTAATGGAATATAATATATTTAAATAATCAAATGACTTAAATTTTCAATATTTTGAAAATAGGATGAGTACTTGTCATTTTAATTTCATAAAATTAAATTTATTCATTTTTATTTGATGTTTTAGCTATTAGAATGTAGTTTTAACCGCAGTTAATCCTTTTGAGAAGAACAAAAGTATCATTGTTTTTTACTATTGGAAGGTCAATATTGATACCATAATCATAAAAAAACTAAATATTTTATAATGGATAAAATTTTCAACCCTGTCCCATTAAATAATAATAATATTTTTTTAATTTTAAATAATTTAATACATAAGTTTTTATTATAAATTATAATTTCCGAAATTTTTCAATCAATTCATTTACTGGAAATTTTATGCCACCAAAATAGTTTTGTAATTGAAATATAAATATTTTCAACATACCTAATATATATTATTTATTTAAAAAATTCATGAAACTTAATAATTCTACTAAATTGTGTAAATTTTATTATTAATAACATCATTTATTTTATATTTATGTTACTTGTATAATAATTAAGATGGTATTTCATAAGTATTGAAGGTAATTATTAAATAAATAAGAGTTAAAAATGTATTACTAAGATGAAAAATAATTTACATATCAAATAAATATTTAAAACTAAACATGTTCTTTTTTTACTCATGTGAATATTTTATAAACAGTAATGTCATGATAATGTCATTTTTCTTGTATTTGTTTACTAAAATAATATAAAGAACATAATAAATGAAAATTAGAACCATGTGCCCAAATATTTGAGATTTTATTTGATATCACTAAACATAACTCATATAATACGATAAAGGGTAGAGTTATATAATTTATCATCCTTTATAGAAATATTTGAACCCAATTTTTCATATTTTATCCTTATTGAGTTGAGGAATATTTCACATGGTTATTTTTTTTAATGAAAAAAATAAGAGGATACAATTGACTAAATTTTACACACATTATTTTAAATATAGTATCCATTTCCCCAATTTTATTAATAGATTTGTATAATTTAATTTAAAAATATTCTAGCAAAATGTGAAGAAAAACATATTTTTAGAAAAATTTATTTCTCACATAAAATTGATTTATTAAAAAAATTGAAAATAAAATTTATTCTAACAAACACACCTATATTATTTATAATATTAGTGATCTAATTTTACAAATTAAAATATATAAACCAAAATGTATCATTTGAAATTATTTAAATGAATTTATGGTGTTCAAAAAATATTAGTTTTTTCACATTTAATGAAAAATGATATCTCTTTAGAAAATTATAAAAAATTCAGTATAACAAATTTATGATATGATGATATAAATAATTAATCTATATTTTTCAAAAAAAAATCTTGCGATAGAAATTATTTATATTAATTATTCATAAAAATTTCATAAAAAATATTTATGAGAAAAAATGTACTTGTAAAGAATAAAATGAATTTACTAAAAAATTACAAACAATATCTAAATATATTATTAATTAATCTAATAAAGGGTTTATACCTATTAATATATACATTTTTGATTTAAATATTATATAATTTAGGATTAAATAATAATATATTAATTGTATAATTTGGTTCAATTAAATATTTTTCACATCATATGCCACATAAAAAAATTAATCTTATTTAAAGAGAAATATATTCTAAATAATACCTATTGTACATCATACTCCCCTTAAATAAAAATTTACCTTTCACATTTTAATGGTTACTAAATGATTTATCCTTCCTTGGAAACACACATCCTACAAAGTGAAAATAAAACATCTTTCTAAAAGGTAATTTTGGAAACATAATGGTTTACTAAAACAACACATTTTTGGGTTTCCAAAGATGTGGAACCTTAGTGGAATGTCCAACTGTATACATGGAGGATAAAAATCAATGGACTAATATAGATTGATATATAAATGGTCATTAATATTTTAATGACCATATAACTATAAATTAGTAATGGGTGACAATACCATCAATTCATTGAATATAATGGAATAAAGGAAAATATTTATATTTCAAGATCATTTTCATAGAATTTAGGTATTATTTTACATTATGATAATGAACATATATATTAATTTTGTTTAGTAGGTGATTATTCATGATGAATTTTTCATTCATGAAGCACTTAAATAATCTTAAAATGGCACATTGAATTCAAAAAAATCTTAAAAAAGTATTTCAATATAATATATTAATTAATAATTTGTGTAAAAAAATGTACGATACTAACCCAACAAATAATCCATCATATAAATATTTCATATAAAAATATTTAAAATCTAACAATAACACAAAATATTAAAAATATATCATTAAATTAATAAAAAACCATATATTACAAATAACCACAATAACTACTACATTATATAATGTTTATAATATGTTTTAATCATTTAACCTTTATCTTAAAACTACAAAAACATGATTTGTTTTCAAAAATAATATTTTTATTTGGGAATTATGGTTATATATACCTCGACAACAACAAAAATATCCTGAAATATCATTAATAACCTCATAATCTCAAAACCTCAAAAAATAGAAAACGTATAGAATTATCTGCAAAATTATCTTAATCCTTCCCTATAAAATGATTTATGTAGAAAACAATCCATACTAACCAGTATATCACTTATGCGAGGGGTAGGTGTTGCACCATTGTCACCATTTATTTGTGGGTTCAACACTTGTATCCTTGCTTGATGGGAAGGATTGTCATATGGAATGGAGGATTTTTCTACTAATATATTAATATAATTGTTATATATTTCCCCCAAATATGGTTATCATCAAAAAAATTTCATTACTCATCAAAAAACAATTTAAACCATTATAGATTTCTATAAAACGTTTTTTTCAATAAATAATATTATACTACTTGATTATTATCACCTTAACAATAGAGATTATGTCAACCATAAATGATATAGGTAACATTAAACTTATGTCCACAAAATGTGAAATCATTATTCCTATAATCTTTGTCTCACTAAAATATGTAGTAAATTAATGTGTTGAATTCCAGTAAAGTATTCCAAAAATAACATTATTCATGTTAAACTATTATCATATAATACCTAAAAGGGGGTATCTATTCCTTTAAAACTATGATCATACTTTAAATAATCCACCTAATAAACAATAGTTTTATCTATTATCATATTGTAATATCATAAGATTCCATTTGTTTTAATCTCTCAGTAATCATTATGAATCATAAATTATGTTTTGATTGACCCAATAATTTCCCATAGGAGTTTAAAACATGGTTTATAGGAAAGGAATACACTATATGGACCTGAATTAAAGCCAATATATATTCAAACAACAATTTTCAATGTTATTACACCTAGATTAATTTTTTTAAAACAAATATATATTTAGTATCCAGACATCGATGTATTTCATGGATAACCAAATAATATATACCTTAACAAATGATTTGTGATATTATCCTATAATTAGAAATATCATCAATGTCTTTCATAGTGTTTTGACCCTTATTATATTTTCTAAAAAATCTAGTTCCCATGGATTCTACTAAACTTCCAAAGGTACCAACATTAATGACCCCAACCCAATTAGACCAAAACCGGGGTTTATACTATTATATTTGTATGATATACAAGCTATCTCATCCCTTAGGAATGAATGGTTTTGAATTAATCTTAAACTAGATATATACTTTAATCAAATATTAAATTTGAAAATATAAATCATTATCGATATTTTTTTGAGAACATCATTATTTTATATAACATATCCATTTATATTAATCATGATACAATTTTCCCACACAAAGAATAAAGTATTTAAAATAATGGTGACCTAAAATGGGAATACATTATTATATAAAACTAAATATAACTTTATTGAATACATAATGATAAATTTAAAAGGTTAAATAACTAAAAATATATCCCACTTTTCTAATGACCTGAGAACGAATAATAACATTGTAGGATTAAATTGTGATAAAATAATTGTATATAAATCATAATTTAAGATTGAAACATATCCATTGTTATTATATATATAAAAATTATTTTATATTCATGAATAACTTATTTTATAATAATTGAATGGATTTTGATGAAACTCATAAACACACTATCAATTCCATATTCGATGAAATATTAAATATACCATAAAAGGATCATGAAAATATATCATAAATAAATGGTTATGTAAAACATAAATTATCTGAGCCCCAATGTTCAGATTATATGTCTAACACATTCATAACATTAATAAACAATACAACTTCATCAAGATCCCTTAATAATCAATATAGCTTAATATTAGAAAAAAAATGCATTTAGGATTTAATCACATTCCCCCATTAAAATGAACAAAATCCATCAATGTAATTTTTTTGATGATATAAATATATTATACTCTCAGTATAATATCAAATTAATAAAATCATATTGATATAGATAAATTTTTTTAACTTTACACCTATTCTTTTAGGAAAATAAACATTTAATTCTTAAATAATATGTTTATAATTTAAATATTTAAAAAATAATATTGGAATTAATTTAACTGAAAATAACCATGTAAACTTATTAAATAAACTTCAAAACATTTTATGCTCATGTTGGATGGAAATTCTATTTATGTTGTAATCGTTAAAAAAATATTTATTTCAGATATTTGATACGAATAACCATGTTCATCAAATCAAAAGAATACACATATTAATAATTTTTATTGAATATAAAAAATGTTTAAAAATTAATAAACCATTTAATAATAGTGAAAACATTATTTAATTTATTTTAATCAATATATGGACATCGAGGAAAAGATTCAAAGCAGTTTATAAAAAAAATCATTTTTTTGTAAAAACTATTAATTAAATTTCTAAGTGAGAATATTGTATAAATGAAATCAATATATTGAAATCCCAAATATAAAAATAGTATATGAAAGAATATTTTTTATTGTTGAAATATCATATAATTAATCTATGGAATATTTTAAAATATTTTATTATGAGTAAGGATAAGATTGTGAAATAAACCCCTACGACATTAGTAACTATTTAATCAAAACCACTTTGAGGAGATAATTATATTAATAAATTTAAAAACAATTAAATAACAATAATACATTATATAAAATGTTATATTAGTAGTTTAAAATACTCATGAACAAAAATAGTTTTGTATCACAAAATATTTCTCATTGAAATATTATTGACATGAAGAAACCTTACAATGATCATATCATTGAAATTCTATTTACACAATAATGTAATTGTGTGAAAAACATTTAAAAAAACACGATAAAAATTTTAAATAAAAAATAATATAATTAGTTTTAATTTCAAATATTATCTTTGACTCATATCTTTAATGAATCATTATCATAATCCCTTTAATAAAAATTGATTTTGGAAATCTCGTACCCCTTGGTAACTTTCATATCAAATTCAATTTTATGAAATAATTTTAATTGAAAAATAATAAAAATGAATTATATTTAATTTATAAAATTACATCTAAAAGGTGAATCATATACACCACATGAATTATATTATGTGTGTAACATTAAAACGTTCATCAGTATAAGGAAATTTAGATGAAATCTCTTACCTCTGGTCTAACATGCTACATAATGGATTTTATCCACCTGGATAAAAAATTTAAAATTATTAATGACTATAAAATAATAATTTATATACTTATAATATCATATATGATCATACTTTATTATATATATACTCATTTATTAATAATTACTTAATAAAATCACTGTTTTCGAGTGGTATGATATCTTTTTACAACAATGTTTTAGTTTGGTTGATACATTCCATGAACATTGATCATGGATCCAAATTATAAATAATTTTATTTATGATATAAATATAATATTTATTCATTATGTATATTTAGTTACTATCATATATTAAATTTTTATATAGAAACATTAATTACACCATTCATATAGATGTTATGTTATACATACACATTAAGACTATTTCTGTCTTGATGGATGGACTGAGAGAATAACATTTAAAAATGAAAAATAAATAATTATATTTTAGTTTACATATAAATTTATGAAATTCCACATTATAAAAATCCATGTAAATTGGTGATGAATAACTAATTACACAACTGATTGGCGGTGATGATCAGTACATACACAAGAATGATGTTTTCACTTTCAATTGGATGTAAATATATTGGATAACAGTTATCTCATAATCATAATAATAGTTTATTATATTTATTATATGAAATGAATTATTTTATTATGGATACCATTTATATAGAGGAGGTATGGAATGCAATAAAATTTCAAACGCTCTGTAAAGAGTTATACCTCTTTGGTGAAAACAACTTTTGGATACAACTTAATCCCTGTACGAATGTTCAATTGGGATGAATAAAATCTATTTTATGTGGTGAAAACATCTAGAATGTAATTATGGTAGGTATGTTTTGAGATATAATTCCCCAAATGTGTTAGGTGAGAGGATCATAGGCGACCATTTGTAAGTGATATGACGAGCACTCTATGATTTTCTTTTTTATTAAATTAATATAATATAATGATTATATTTAGTTGAATAAAATTTTTAATTTTAATAATATATGATGATTATATGTAAACATAATATCATAAAATTAAATTTATACACTTTTATCTCAATTTTTAATACTATTCATGTAGTTTTAACCCCCATTAATCCTTTTGACAATTACAATAATATGAGGGTTTTCTATTTTTTATGAAAATAATCAGACCATAAATAGAAATGTGATGGATAAATATGGAATATTTGATATTCTTAATCACATCCCATTAACATGGAAGATTATAATACTTTTATAAATCTTAAATAATTTAATAAAATAATTATTTATTACAAAAAACAATAATTGTATGTTTTGAGAAGGTTATTTTTATTTTGTTTAAATTTGTCAATATATTTATGGATTTTTAATATAGATCGTTTACACATCCCTAATACAAAAAATTTATCTAAAAAGGATTTTAACACAATATCTCATCCCAAACATATTAATTTTAATATTGTTAAAAACATTTATTTTATTTTTATATTAATTGAATAAATTTTGTGATGATGTTGTGTATAAAATTTAGGTAATTAATCAATTAGTAAAGACAAAAAAAATTCCATTATCAAAAATAGAACATATATAAAATGTAAAAATTTATAATTTATCATATCCTTTTTTTCTTATGTAATAATAACATATTAGAATCAAGAAAGTGACATTTTGTATTTATTCCTTTAAAATATAATACAAATTTCCCAATCCACAAAAAAATGGAACAATTTGGCATCATATGAGAGAATTGTATTGAAATTGAAGAAAAATAATAATCGAATAGAGTAATAAAATGTTTCAAATAATATACAATTCCTTATCTTACCATTTTATCCTTATTTTACTGTTTTACCGTTACCGAGGTGACAAAGTTTTGTCAGTGTTATTATCAGTAATGACCAAACACCAAAAAGAAAAAATTATTAAAATTAGATACTTTAAATTATATATATTTAATTCATTATATATGATTAATTTCACAATTTTTTTATTACATAATTTTAAATTTAACCCGACAAATAAAATGAAATGTAATTTTTTAGACAATATTATTCTTTAGGTGAAAAATATTTTATTCCAAAATAAAATTATAGGAATAATTCCAATTATAGTAATTATATGATTCATAATTCAAATAAGTTCATTTTACTTTTAAAACTGTTAAAATAAAATTTATTATTTTAAATTATGTAAAGATAAATACAATTTTCATTGAAAATCAGTGTCATTATGTAATGATTGAGAAATAAATATTTTAAAAAACATATAATAAATTCGCTCATAGAAATCATTGAATATTTATTTCAAAAATTAAGATAAAATTATGAAATAAATTTTCTAAAAGTTTAAAAAATTAATTATAATTTTTATTCACAATAGTAAATAAAAACCAAATTTTTTGAATATTATATTATCAATACATATACTGAGTTTAGAAAAATTATAATTAATTTATCTAAAAAATTATAAATTTTTAAAAATTAATTATTATTATTTTTACAAAATATTTTATTGGATATGATATAATGATAAAATTTAAATAATGAAAATTTAAAAGTTTTTCAGGTTTTTTTTAATATTTGTTACGTTCACCACAATATATCGAAAAATAAATTTATTTAAATAGAAATATTATAAAAAATAATGGGGAGTTACAATTCATCCCTACAATCTATATTATAGAAATTTTATTGATTGTATTTTTAGGATAAGACATCTAATTAACAAGACTACTTATTATACATCTTTGAACATTTATTTCTCCTTCAGTCTCCATTCTTAACCACATTAGAGAATTGATCCATAGAATCTAGTTTCAATTATTTGAGAACCAGATTCATGATAGTATTACATGTATTATATTCTCATTTTATATGATCAAAAAATTATCTTATAACTAGATCTAGGTCTACTAATGTATGAATATTCAAAGTGGTATGTTAGTGAAGAACCAATCCTTTTGAATGATTCCTTAATAATTATCATTTTAAAAAAAATTATTCTCTGTGTAAATTGGTTATATATGTTCATGGGGTACGAGGTTATTAAATTTTGTGTGAAAGTGTGTTTTTGATGTTGATGAACATGATGAATCTTTTTGTTCACATTGAAAACGATGAGAATTTTTTTAATATATAGGGGTATAGAATATGATTGTTATCGTGATATTTTGTTATGTGACTATATGAATTGAATATGATTGATATTTATTGAATTTGTGTGATTATGTAGAAAAATAGTCCATGTTTGGATTTTACATCACATGTGTGTGCATGTCGAACTCATTAAACCCAATTTGGATTATTATTATATGTGTCACTTTGGATACTATATATCACTCTACAAATATTGATGATATTCCAATATTTAAGATCATGGTTATTTAGTGTTATTTTTTCAGAATATAATATATTTAGGTTATATTAGTGCCACCAAATTGATTTTTGGTACCTTCACAGATCTGAAACCCTTTAGGGGGAGCGTGTTTAGATACTTCATGTTACATGATATGTTGACCATGTTTTTTAATGGGGGAATGATAATGTTATGGATTAAACTGGGGGAATTATGCAATTATGTGATATAACTAGAAAGGATAAAATGGGATTGAATTTCTTTAATTACCTATACTAGGAATGTGTGGAACGATTGGTTGTCCTTATGGACTGACCCCTAATGACCAAGTCATCATGAATGATAATATTTTCTTGAAAATGTGTGTTATATTATATTTTTCACATAAAACCACACGATTTTTAATGAAGTGTACGTACAATGAAATCTGAAAATATGGATTCAACTATTATATAATCATTGGTCAATTATGACTGTAGGTAATTATGACTCTTGGGAACAATTTTCTTGATTGAAATTTTAAATCATTATAGTTTACAAATAAAATTTCTCCCGAAGGGAAATATATATAGAATGAATATTTGATGCCGTCAACAACTGGAGTCTTGTAATATGAAAAATATTTATTAGAACATGGGAAGGAGTTAGCTTTATTTGGAATCTCTCTCGGCCAATCCTAATACAGGATTCAATAAGTGAAGACTGAAAAAATCACATATGGGAAATGTTCAAGTTAGTAGAAATTACCACTCGGGTAATGGTAGATATGTTGCCGCATAAATATATCACCATTTCACACCATACCATTAGGTATTATGTGGGTGTTATAAGAGGATACATACCACTTAATTAGTTACTTAATGTTTAACACAATTGTTTAAATAAAATCTTTTTTCAATAAATTACATTTTAAGAATAGTTTTGCCTAATAAAAATGAGATAGAATTTGATTAATTGATTTTCAGACATAAATTTCACTTCCTGAAAAGTAATATATTATGAATAATACCTATTTTAAAGAAATATTATTAAAAAAACAATTTTTTTAAATATTAAGGCTAATTTTTTTCAAGTGTCATAAATTTTCATTTTCATTTTCAATCTATTGTTATTTTAATAAATAAGGTTTTTTATTTTTAAAAGTTAAAACTATAATATATATATTATTATTGTGATAAAATAAATATAAATTTTTATATAATAATTTTCAAATTATGTTAGGGTGAATTTATGTGATTTTTCTAAAATAATATATTTTTCATCACTAGTAAAAATATAGTTTGTGTTGTTCATTAAGTTTAATGAAATTCTAATTATTTCATCATAATGTAATAAATAATTAACCAAAATACAAATATTAAAATATTTAATTTATTATTATTATGTATTTAAATATATTTTAATCAATTTCCAATTATTTAATTTACATTCCAAATTCTAAAATAAAAACTTTACCATTAAAAATTTTAATTTTTGAGAATAATATTTTTCCATGAAATAACATTTATTATAAAATGATGGTTAACTCTTTTGGATTAAAATAACATAAAAGGATTCCCAAGTTCTCAATACGATGATAAAATACAATGGAAAATTCCATTGTTTTTCATTTACCACTACCAAGGTGACTAAGGGAAACACTATTAATTTAATAAAAAAATCCACCAGTTTTTCTATTAATACTCACCGATTTATCCATTTCATTTAACTAAAAATTTATCATCCATAAATCTATGATTTTTCACCTCTCAAGGATCCACCAAGGTATAATTAATCCCCAAGGATCCAATTTTCATGTTTTGGGAGTTACTCTTCTTGGTATAGGAAATTTCATACCATTCTCTTCGTTTCAAGAACCAATTTTAGTATATGTGTTATAAATGTTATCATAACTCTATATAATTTTCTTTTTTTAAATTCCATTATTGAAAAATTATTTCAATAAATGGTAGGTTCATGTCCTACCTTTTTTACCCTTTTCTAAAACCATGTTTTATTGATGTTATACTGCTGGTTTTACTTCTCAAAATGTCTATATTCTCCTCAAAAAATTCAATTTTATTTTATTTAGGTGAATACCCAAACTAATTTATTTTCAATGGGTACTCATTAATATGATTAAATATATTTTTTTGACATACATAAAATTTTTATTCCCTTTTTATATGTTGAAAATGATATAACGATCTTTTTATTTATGAACTTTATAAAATGCAATGATATTGTTATGAAACCAATTTAAATTATTTTCAAAAGTTAATTTACTAAATATTTTATTATTATATTTGTGGCTCACATTATTAATATATATCAATGGTTCATTCTGATAGTACATTAATTAATTGGGTAAATAATTTAATCTATAGATATGAAAAGTTTTATGGTACCTTGGTGAATATACTTGATAATTTTTATGAATCCTCGATGATAATCGATAGTGATATGTTTATAAATATAAAATTTATATGTTGTATCCATATTTAAATTTTATGATTCAATATATACTTTTATAATATTTCCCTTTTTTCCTTTTCTCATGACATTATTATATTACTCATGTTCTTATTCATATTTTTCATGATGAGATGTAAACAGTTTCCCTTTTTCTCCCTTAACATGCCTTATGATCACCCATTCAATTGATTTATGTCCTCAGGTTTTAAGATGTAGTAAATGTACATTGAATAAGACTATAATGAATCTTTTCAAGTTTATGAAAATAAATTTTAGATATTCATTTATTATGTAACTTATTTCGAAGAAACTAAACAATAAAATATCATCTATTTGTACCATGTAAATGAAATTTCATATAATAAAAGGATGGATTTTACTGACGTATGCTTATCCTCTCCTTTTGAGTTTCAGTCCCCTCTTTCCCTTCTCCTTTAGTCCTCGGTTTTTCTTTTTCTTCATTGGCGGTTTCCATTTGTGTTCTTGGTGTTTTTGGTGTTGGTTATTTTTCTGTGGTCGATCGACTAGTGGGGTGTTGCGAGGATGTGATCAGCCGGCCTCCGTCCTTCTCACTTCTCTGCTCTGGTTCTATGACATCACTTCCCTTTCAGAGGTAGTTTAGTGAGGCGGTCTTCCAGGCGCTTTGGGATGTGTGTTTGGGTGGCTAGTGGATTGTGGTAATTTCAATATTGTTGGCTCTGGGAAATTATCGATGATGACTTTGTGGATGAAACTCATCACCTAGAGGCATTTCTGGGTTGTTCTTTTTTTCTTGGAGGATGTTGGTGGCTGCAATGTCGTGATCTTTGGGAGGCTCACTTTTGTAAGGTTGTTTATGGATGGAGTCGGTGTCTTTCATTGGATGTTCGACATTACCGGAGGGTGTGCAGTTTGGTCTAATGGAAAGCTAGGTAAGGGTATGTTGCACGTCAATCTCCCCATCTTGTTTTCTGACATTTATCCTCGACGACGTGATGACAATGTCACAACGACGACGATTATGGATGTGTGTTGGCAGTAATGGCGATGGTTTTTCATACGTCGATGGTTTTCTTGGTTGGTGTTGGTGGTTTGTATAGTGTTTGGTGTTGTGTTTTTGTTGTTTACGGTGAGGTAGATGGAATTTGGGGTGTATTTTTTTGGCGACTGTTACGGTGTTCGACAACTAATTTCCGGGGGTGGGGCGGGGTTAGACCATCGCCTCTGTTGATGACTGTGTTATTATGATGATGGAACGATAGTGATGGGACGCCACTATGACATTGAGACGTTGATCGGTTCTAGATTCATGACTCGATGCAGGTCATAGCCCGAGGCAGTGTTTGAATTTTGAAAACTGAAATTGAAAATTGAAATTTGAAATTGCTATTTGATGCTTGATTGGGTAGTATTTTGATCTTGTGGGATCCCACTTTTCCAAAAAGTTGTTTTTAAAAATAATAAAAAAATGGACTGGGGGCCATTAAATGTTTAAAACTTAAAAATATTAAATAAGTGGTTGTTAATAAAATAAATACTTATCCAGATACAAACAAGTGGATATTACATTAACATTAATATATCTAGGGGAAAACCCTGACTTTTTTTGAGAATGACTCGATGTAGAATGGGTGCATGATAATGGGACACTCTTCACTCCTGGTTTGATATTCATGCGGGATATTTTTGGTTAATCACAAGATTTTTATCAACTATTATATAGATTTATTAGAATATTTAATTACTATTAATGAATAAAATATTTTGTAATTATGATTCTAGATAAAAAAAATTTATTAGAGTTATAATATTCTTAAAAGAAACATTATTCTTGCTTAGTTTTCATTATTATAGAAAATGACTGGAATAAGGGGAAACCATGTAAATGGTGAGTGCTAAAGATCATGTGAAGAAGACCTTTTGATAGAATATGAAATAGAAAACATCCTGATATTGTTGAATCATCTGACTTGAGTTATGTAAAAAAAATTTGAATCATTATTAGAGACTATATTAACATAGAAGGGGATAAGATTATATTGAGTCTATAATTTGTCAATGAACAACATATTTCATTGGATATATAGACCCATTTATTACATAGAAATGCATAAGATCAATAGAAAATATTTTTTTATAATCCATTGATCAAATTAATAGAACGTCACCTTGGTTGTGTACCACATAGAGGTAAATGATGATCCGGGGATGAAATATAGTAAAAAGATGAATCTATGAAGGTATATTGAATAAAAGAAGTTAGATGAGTTCATGGGATCCTTTAAAAAATAATATTCCATTTGTTTGATGTGAATGAAAATGGAGGAGGAATTTATAGAGCTCAATTAGAAGGAAAATGAATTTGTGTGAATTATTGAGATGAAATTTAGAAACATTTCTCGTTACAACTATTTATTTTTCATGGATCCCCATTTAAAATTTTGATATATTTATTAGTGAATTATAACCAGATCAATGGATGAAATGATCCAATAAAGTCATTGATATCTACGAAGAGATAATGTGAAATACTTTAACGGTTGAACTACTTTTTCGAGAGACGTACTAGTCCAATTGATCGAATTAATAAAATAAATCAACAAATCCACACTTATGTAATAACATTGATCATGAAATAGGAGGAAATAAAGTGAAACATTTCACATGAAACAAATTTGTGAATAACCATTTAGGGAACTGCTTTCCTGATGGCATGAAATGTTAAATGTTTGAAGGAGATGACCATATTTATTAGAAATATCAAAGTGAGGTGAAACCAAAATAAATCAACATTATTAAAAAGGGAAGATAGTGTAGGACCAGCCTAAAGAATAATGCTTCAAGTGTATATAGATTCAGAACATTCCTAACAACTATCAAAATTTGAATTTAACAGATGGGAATCCTAACAATCCTCATCATAGGCCAATGTAGAATGTTCATGATTTTTTCTATCACGATGGATGAATTAGATTTTGCAAATGGTGTGATGGAAGGTTCTCTCATTGTACTCTCAAATCTAAAATGTAATTTTATTTATTTTTATTTTAGGGATTCCATTATTTCCCCCAAGATTGCAATGAATATAAAATCAAAACATGACTTTCAAGAAGTATAGTTATCTATCAAAACACGTTGATGATTATCAAAGAATAAAAATTGTATTTAAACTCTTGAATTTACTTCATAAATCAAAATATCATCCAAAATATAGTATTCAATCTCATGATGAAATTCAACATAATTGTAGTAATAGAATGGCTCTCAATGTAAAATAAAATGATAAAATACATAAGTAATGAAATATTAGTAGTATTGATGGAAAAACTAGAATTTTCTTCAATATAGAGTTATCGAGACCTTAGATTTCTTAAGAAGAACATAAAATTTCTTTCTTTATTGAGGTGAGAGGGAAGGATAAAGAAGGAAACAAATGTATACGAATAGATAATGTCCAAATCATTCTAGAATTCATTGATGTATTTAATGAGGAGTTACCTGGACCTCCCCAAAATAGGGAGGTAGAGTTATTTGTTGAACTCATGTTTGGAAACAATTTAATATCATAGATCCTATATAGAATTGAAAATATGGACCTGATGGAATTAAATAAAGAATATCCAGACATTTTAGAGAAGGGGATAGTCTGATCATCTATGTCTTCATTTGGAGAACCCTTTCTTTTTATGATGAAGAAGGATGTATCAATGAGTTAATTCATTGATTATAGATAACTTAATTCGATCACAATGAAGAACATGTAATTTTTTCCAAGGATTGATTATTTATATTACCATCTTTATGGGGATCAATTGTTCTAAAATATTGATATTCGATCTGGTTATCATCAACTGAGGGTAAATAAAGAAGATATTTCAAAGAATAACTTCTGATCAAGATATGTAAATTTTGATTTTGTTTTTACTCCCATCATATTGATTAACACACATTTTATATTTCATGTCTTTTATTAATAGTGTATTCATGTAGTACGATGATTAATTTGTGGTAGATTATATTTATTATTTTTTGATTTACTCCAAAATTAATGAGGAGAACTATGACCATATAAGGGTCATAATGAAAACAATGGGGAATCACACATTATTTTAAATGTTTATCAAATAATAAATTTTGTTGCAACATGTTGCTTTTTGGAGGAACATTATAACCAATGAAAAAATATTAGTTCAATCTACCATGATAACTGTTATGGAAGAGTGTCCTTATTCTAAAAAAGTAAATGAGATTCATAGTTCCCATGGATTATTAGGATATTATACAGGTTTTTGAAAAAAATAATTACATTCTAATCCACTAACTATGTTAACTATAAAGGGGGATAGGTTCATCCAAAAATATCATTGTGAAAAATATTCCAATATCTTAAGAAGCGGTTGGTTACTAAACATGGTTTAACAATACCCTATATTAGAGAAGCGATTCATTATTTTTCACGATGCATATCTAATAAGGATTTGGTGTGTAATCATATAAAAAGAAATGGTGAATTCATAGGAAACTCATAGTTAAATTTTCTTGAGATGAATTATCATACGATTGTCATCGAGTAGGATGCTGTTGTTTTTTCTCTAATGATATGGATGCACAAATTTTTTAGGGAGAAATATGATATATACAAAGACCAAAAAAAATTTAATTATACATTCCTACAAAATTATTTCAATATTATACATATGAATTGGTTTGATCATCATAAAAATATGAATTTTCAATTCATTATCATCCGACAAGAGCATAAAAAGTGGCTGATGCATTAAGATGGAATACATTGTTGTGCTGGAAATGATGATGATTAAATGATATCCTCTGATAAAAGATCTAGTAAAACTGGACATAGTAATCCAATAGTAAGTGACATAATCAAACATATCCTAATTGATTTTTTAGCTGTCATTGTTTTAGTTGATCTTGAAATAACAAGGAGTATATCCTTAGTTTCATAATATGATAGCAGTTGTTAAGAATGTGATGTTTTATTAGTTTAATATTTACCAAGAAGGAATACTAAAATTATGTAAAATGATATGTCTTCTATCTATTCCAAAAATAAATAATTATCTGATGGATGAAGCTCATAGATCTACATTCTCTAAAAATAATTTAATAACTAAAATATATAGTGACCACCGTCATAATTATTGGTGGGATAACATGAAAAGAGAGACTTCTGAATACAATACAAGGTTCTGTTTCTGTAAAAAAGTGGAGGAATAGTGAAAACTTCTTAAAGGGGTATTACAACCACTACCCATACCAACATGAATGTTGGAAAACAGTACTATGTAATTTATGAATTGTATCCCATGAAAAAAAATGAAAGAATGTTAAATGGGTTATAGTGTATTGTCCCACAAAGACTATAAAATTCACTACTATTTGGGAAGATTAATCTCTTGAAACTCTTTCCATGACAAATGTGAAGGAAGTTGTAATAAATCATGGGTTACCACTCTATATTTCATGATCAGGATATAAGATTCATTCAAAAATTATAGATATTTTTTCTATAGTATTTCAATAATAATTTAAATTTCAATATGACCTATCACACATAAATCGATTTCCAATTTAGAATGACTATTTAAACACGTGGAGATATGCTGAGAACATGCTCAATAGAATTTAATGGTATATGTGATCAGAATCTCCAATATTTTGAGTTCTCATTCCATAGTAGCTTCCATTCTAGTAATCAAATGGAACCCTATAAAGCTCTATAAATATTATTATGCCTTATATTGTTCAAGATATGACAGAAAAGGTTTATGCTATCAAAAAACACATAATGGATTCACAGAGTAAGATGAAGGAAAATGATAAAAAAATTAAGGGAGTTGGAGTTTTATATAATTGAAAATATCATCTTTATAATATCACCTTGGAAGTGATTTTTTCAATTTGAAAAGAAACGGAATATTAGAGACAAGTACACTCCCCTTATTAAATCATTTATTATATAGGAGCAGGGGCCTGTCAGCATGCACATCCTCCAAATATAGCTTATGTTTAGGAGGTATTCCACTTATTCTTCATGAGTAAATACATACAATACCCTTCACATGTACCTATTTCTAATGTGGTACAAATATAACTTGACCTCTCTAATAAGGTGCACTCGGTGAAGATCCTGGACTATAGAGACTAGGTTATAGACAACAAGGAAACCCACATCGTCAAAGTGTTGGAGATGAACCTAAAAAATGAATAAGTAGCAAGTATACCATATGAAAAATGAGGAAAATGTACCGAAATTTTTTATTAACTGAGTGAATGAGTTGATATTTTAGGGATGAAATACCTTATGGGGGAAGTATGTAATAGAATATAATATTTTAAGGATAAAACATCCTTGAAAATAGATGTTCTATTATATTATTCAAATAAAACCATATATTTTTTAATGAAATGAATATAAATGAAAATGTGACCATATGGATATTACCATTATATGTTTGTTGTAAAATTAATATAATTAGAGAATATGACCATTGGAAATAATAATAATGATAATAATTTTAATTTATTAGAGTTTACATGTAAAATCTTTTAAAAAGGAAGATCAATAAAGAAGGAAGAATTGAGAAGATAAAAGAGTAGAGTCATTTAATATGAATCATATTTATAAGAACATGGGAGGGAGGTAGCATCACAAGGATTTTCATTGGGCCTAACCATTTCCACACCTCTACAGGTGAATCATGAATGAATCTCCAATGGGAGAGGATTAAGTTAGTGGAAATTAACACTCTGATAATGTTAGCTGAGACACCCAATGAATATATCACCATCACACATCATACCCTTTGTTCATATGTTTGTGTTATAAGGGGTTACATATCACAAATAGAGTTACATAATGTATAATACCATTAAACAAATAAAGCATTTTTCTTCAATTTTGTTAAAAGAATAGTTTTACATTAAAAAATTTAGAAGGAATTTTATTAATTGATTCTTTGAAAAGAAATTATAATTTCTAAACAAGATAGAAATATTTATAATATACTAATATATTATAAAAATAATTATTTTAAAAAAATATAATGATAAAAACACTCTTATTTTAATATAAATTCCAAAATATTTTTTTATTCAGGTGTTAGAAATTTTGCAATACACTTTCAATCTAATATTATTTTAAATAAATAAAGATGTTTATAATAAAAAGTTAAAAATATCATATTTATAGAATTATTATGATTAAATAAACAAATATATATAAACTATCACGTCAATATTAGGCCAGGATAAAATTTTATAATTTTTTATTATACTATATTTTTCATGAATAGTAAATATACAGTATGAGTTTTAAGTATGTTTTCTGACATCATAATAATATCATAATGATCTATTAACTAATTAACCATAATAAAATAAATGGTATACTTTATTTTATTAGTATAAAATATTTAAATATATTTTAATCAATTTCCAAACAAATAATTTACTTTCCAAATTTTAATATGTAACCTTTAAATTAAATAATTTAATTTTTTTAAATCATTAATTTTCCTTGCCCAAACAAGTAATATAAAATGATGATAGAATCTAGTGAATTAAAACATATTAAAAGTTTTCCCTTGTGTCCAATTCTATGGGAAGACACATGGTTTTTCATTTACCACTACCAAGGCACTGAAATTCTAAATTTAGAAATCAATAAATAAATGCCCCATACATGAGCATTCACCAGTTGGTAAGGACTCTGTATGTGCATCCGGGAGACTCATGATAAAATCCTGGAAGAGAAAATATTTTTGGGGTACTATAGCAGCCACTGTAGAAATAATGTAGCAGTTCTATAGTAGGTACTATAGCCGGAACTATGAAGTATTGTAGCAGGTGCTATAGAGGGAATGTAGTAGGTACTGTTTGATACTGTAGAAGTCGGGAATATACCCCCGTTTGGTATTTCAGGCCACCTATTTGGTCCTTGAGTCCTTTATGGACTTTGGGCCACCCAGGCCTTCGGGTTTGTAAGGCCTTCAGGCCACCTCAAAGACATAGGGCCACCTTAACTACAGATGCAAACCAGACGATAACCTGTAAAGAACGAGCTCTACAAGGAGGATGGGCAAAGATCTTTAACCACAATAGAAGATAAATAGATTGAAATAATTAGCGGGTATGGAACCTACCATCCAGATAAGCCTATATATGCATGGGAATGCCTAGCCGAACAACCATGCAAAGGTGGAGAGTTGATTTCCTGATGAAGATTCTAGGGATGAGCAGTTCCGAGTATTTAGTCTGGGTTGTATGTAATGTTTGAAGCCTACAAGAAAATGAATTCCTCTAAGGCCTATAGTCCATTTAATACATAACCTTATCAGTCCTATAAGGGATCCACCTCACCCCTTGAAAGGTTCATTTTCAAAAAATCAATAAAAAATGAAGGCCTTCGGGTCGTTGGATGAATAAATAAATTCTCCATTTTTTCCATAAATACAAACCCATTTCTCCATTTTTCATTCACAAAATATTCATCTTCCAAGATTATCTGATATATTTACCTCCCAATGAGTCCAAAAAAGTTTCTATTAGGACCTTTAGGTCCCAATAATTATGTTATATGAGTTATTCTTCCAGGTAAGGGAAATATCCTTCATTTCTCAATGTTTCAAGAACCTATGTTTGATTATTTCTTCCAAATTTTATTGTAACTCTATATTAATTCCATTTTATTCATTCAATTATTTAAAAATTATGATTTATCAATTTGTTACCCCTATACCATCCCTTTTTACCATTATATAAAATCATATATTATATCAATTATACTTCTGATTTTAATTCTCAAAATTCCTCTCTTAGCCTCAAGAAATTCTCTTATATTTTTTTGTGAATAAACAATACTTATTAATTTCATGGGGTATTCAGTAAGAATATTACATTATTTATTTGAATATGGGTTTGGAAAAATTAAAACTTTCATTCCATTTTTGTGGGTAAAAAATGACATAATGATCATGTTCCATAAGAATTTATTAAAACATTGTTATTTGGATTCTATAAAAATTTGTTTTATTCTACATGGTTTATTTAAAAATGATTGATAATGATCGGTTTGGATAAAATTAATTAATATATATATTATTGTTGTTCCATGATAACACTATAATTAATTAGGTAAATAATTTATACAAAATCGATGACATGTTTTATTATTCCTTTATAAATAACTATAATAATTTTTACGACAGCATACTGAAAAAACATGGTGATATGTTTATTAATGTCTGATTTTAATGGTATGGAAATATTTTAATGTTATTATTGATGTTATTTTTATTATGATATATTATTTTATCCTTTTTTTAATTTTTATTATATTCCTCATGTTCTTAATGATATTTCTCAAGATCACATGAAAAATATTTCATTTTCTTAACGTTATTAGGACATATGGTCGCCCTTTCCTTTGATGTATTTCCTATAGTTATAACATGAAATAAATGTAATTACTATCCACCTATTATGAATCCTTTCTAGTGGGTTATAATAATTATTTGTGTCATATTGTATGACATACCTTATTTTCAAGGAACTAAACATTAAATGATCTTTTATTTGCACCATATAATAGTAATGTTATGTATATAAAAAGGAAGTATTCCATATAACCTAGGGTAGAGTCATGATAAAATTTTATTTTAGATTGATACATGGGATACATATGGGAATTGTGGTTCTATTTTATGTTCGGTACTTTTTATCCTAATTGTTAGAAATCTGGTGGATAAATTTAATTGAAGGCGTATTCTAGGAATACATTTCAAATATAATACTAAAGAATGTTCTCTTGTGTGTTTTCTGTAGCTATTTTATTCCGAGAACACTCAATAAAGAATTGTTTTTAGTTTTATATCATTTTTATATTTCATTACAACATAAAATCTTATACATCAACACCCATCATACAGACACATTGGAGTTGTCAGACATGATTTATAATGAAACCCCACTTGGGAATATTAATGGATGAAACGACATCATGATTGAGGATATATGAAAGTGAAAGGGCCTAGTGATATAGAGAGATGATAAAGAGCATGGTGTTCTGAGGTTGTATAAGGAATGAATCCATAGTGATGTTATAGTGTTTTAAAAACGTATTTTTTTGTTCAAACACTTTATTAGGAAGTGAAATTTGGAGGATCTTGGTATAATATTATACAAGAAATGAGAAAAATTAAATGTAAATTTTAAAATGATTTTATATTTATTCAACTATGTTATTATTTTTTTTTCTATATGGATATTGAGGTTATTGTGTCACCACAAATAGAATTAGGACCCCAATTTTCTTCATAATTTTTTTTAATATGTTGAGTCATAAAAGAGGTCATACGACACTCCATATTAGACCAATTGATTCTTACCAAGCCATTACATTCATAACTATAGAATATATACATATAAAACGATTTTATGATCATTGGTTTTAAACAACTCAAAAATATATGTACATTTTATCCATGTTCATAAATACACACAATTTTTTATTTGGGGTTCATGTGAAATTAACCTCATATGTTACAATAGATTCACTCACATTATACTTATATCAGTAATTACTTTCTCAAAATATATTTTAAGATGATGAGGTAAATACTTATTAGAAAAATATCTTCATAAATTCTTCCTATTAAATAGAATCTAAATCATCCTTTTATTTGATATTCTTGTTCAATATCCACTACTGATAAGATTGATCCTCTAAATGAAAGATAACCATATTAACATTATCCTTATTAGAATAAGGAATCACAAAAAAGTACAACTCAATGGTGTAGAAAATGTATCCCATAATATATGGATTAGAATGTCAACAAAATTCCAATTTTTATTTATGAAAAGGACCCAATATATATTATTTTCATTCTAGTGTGAAGAATGAAATTGTACTTGGCATAGGTTATTGGTCATAACCTAGAAAATTTAATTATGTGTTACCATAGGATTTCCATATCTAACTCCTATTTCATTAATTATACAACTTCTAAGATCATTCTGTTTCCTATCATAAGGTTTATTGACTTTTTTATCCTTGTTCCCTCCATTTTATAAAATAATGGGATCTTAGGGATAATAATACTAAAATTAGTATTCATAAAAAGGAAAATAAAAACTACAGTAATAATATTTTTAAAAATACATGTAAATCCTAAAATTTAAAATTATATGACTTAATATATATTATTCATTATCTATTTCCTATTATTTTATTTTACCTTAATATATAAATATTTTAATATCCCTCCTAATAGTCTTATAATGTTCATGTTAGTCA